>OX104111.1:106449301-107649301 GCA_944474755.1 Limnoperna fortunei
TTTATACATGAATAAGATAGCACCATCATTGGGTAGACTTCCCTCTGGTGTATAGGGGGTTATTCTGCCCCGTAAAACAAAACACAAACTTTCTATAGCTAAACCATCCGTCCGTTTGAACATGAAATCAGTTTCTTAAGATTAATGTACACAAAACATGATGATACACCGTCATAAGGCAGACTGACCTCGGGCGTATAGGGGTTTATTCTGTCCCAAATCGCACACTAACTCCAAACTAATACATCACGTAATCATCGAATTTCTTTGGTTCAGTACGCTTTCGCATAAGCCTCTCGTGATCTGTTTCGTTATCACGATTAGGTTCAACGTCATCCTTTTCAGTATCAGTGTTATAGCACAATTGATAATGACTATTGGAACCATTAAACGTATCATCTGGAGGAACGGATATAGGCTGTGGAATCTCTGGTAAAGACGGGGGTATTGTATCATGTTTAAACGTGGCAACATTGTCAATGAACTCTTCATCGTCAGAGGCAAGCAAGTCCTGTGGAACATTTTTGGTTAACAAAGTTAGTTCATACGCTGTTGGGACTTTATAACAATCTGAATGTTTGACATTTTTCCTTAATGAGCTCCTGCAAATTTCCATATGTTGCACCATGGATAGTCAATCGATGTAACAAGATACCTATCACGAGTCTTCAACTTGTTGAAATCACAACGTAAGTACACAATGTCTCCAATTTGAATATTTTGCTTTTCTGGAACTATTCCCGAAGGACATTTGGAAATTTCGCTACTCGGATGATTCTTCATACGAATTTTGTGTTGTGTGGAGATAAGATCACGGTCGTTGACAGGAAGTTGGTCATTACAGAATTGGTCTCGTTGAGTCCACATTTCCCTTGCTGAGAGACCTCGATTTCTAATTCTCGTATTCAAACGTGCAGTCACTAGAGACAATGAAAGTGGACTGAGGATATCGTTTGGCGGCTTTGATCGGCGAATCTCGTCCTCAAGTTCCTGGATGGCTTTCTCTGCCACAGGATTTTTGTTTATGTTTTTCGCACGTCCCAATTCGATGGATATACGATGACGAGTGAGAAGTTCATCTTTCACTAAGGCCTTGAAACCAGTAGCGGGATCAGAGGGTGGACTTCGGCATGGAGCTGCAATAGAGTATCCCTTAAATCGTGATGTCGTTCAGTGTCAATGAGTTTGGAAAACGTATATGAGGTAACGGATTCCCTAAATACGAAGAATATTTGTCGCTCTCGCTTTAGAATATCTTCATCATAGTTGGAGCCTACGGTAACTGGTGGATCGCAAGTGCTCTATTCTTCGTAAAATGTACGTGATTTGGGCAATAATGCACATTGGTGGCACCCATTTGTAATCATTTCGATGGCTCTGTCCATGTCAAGAGCAAAAAAGTAGCGGTTCATTACGGTTTTCATTTGATGGGAAGAAGGATGATCCAGTTTTATATGAATGGAAGTTAGTAATTCATCTTACATTTGACTAGGTACCACTTTTCGCTCCCGATGTGGTGCAAACGGAACTTTCTTTTCTGCAATCAATAGACCATCTTTGCTGAGAGATGTAGCATTTAGGTAACGTTTGACATTCCTTATGTTGGTTAGTTTTTTGGACGGTCTGGTTCCTTGGCGTAGATGGACTATTGTTCGGCGTATGTCTGAACACTCGGATTGAATACTTAGCCATGCTGACCTGCTGGTAAACGGAAGCTTAACTTTCTCGTCTAACACATCTGATGTTGTAATGTGATTGATAGTGGCATCCTCGTTATGTGCGACAAAATTGCAAATTTGGCGGTCAGGATTTGTACACTCAGGTGCATTACGACTCGCAAAGTCAGATGGTAAAATTGCTGATCATACGTGACGAATTGAGACATGGAAACGGCTCGCTGTTGATAGAATTGTAAGCCTTCTTGGACTAGCTGAGAATTCCCCTCTACATAGCTTTTCATATGCTTGAAAACATGGTTTGCTATCAGTTAAGATGCAGGTGGATTGTTTTGACTGAATGATATAGGGGCTAAAATGTTTTATTGCTGCAGCAATGGACAATGCTTCTATCTCACCCGGTAGCCATTTTTGTTGATTTTGTCGAAGTTTTGCACTAAAAAAAATCACCAAGCATTAACTTTCCCTCCCTACTGACATATAAAGTTGCTCCAAGTCCACATGTTTTAAGTGCTCCATCAGTTACAATCCAAAGTTGATCATTAGACCTAGGGAGAGTGATTGATTTGTTGAATGTCAAAGTTTTTTGAGCACCAGTCTCTTGGGAGGCGTGGGTTTGTATCCCACCGCTGCCACCACGCCAATAAGGAGAAGAAACACTGCACAAGTAAACAGTAGAACTTTAATAACGGAAACAGGGGAGATACAACGGTAGGGGAATGAAACGACAATCATATTTACATTATTCAAAGTTGCTTTTAATCAAGTCGTCCCATAGTATGGCGTAGGATTAAGACCCAATAGCAAACATATAATAAATTCAAGTTAATTTGTAAAGAATATACGCTTCTAATTCCATTCAATGTTTACACAGCACGACATTACATTTGTAAATACTTATTGTGAGGCATTTTTTGCCACTAAAAACCAAACACTAATTTGTTTTCCATTTCTCAAATTTTAAGTACCCTGGGTACGCTGATATAGTACCCAGGTCGACAATGACCCCTTCAGCGAAACTTTGGATGGGACTTTGAAATGTTCGTATCTAGTAAATTATCTTGATGTATTATTGATATTGTAAATTGCAAAAACGATCAGCAAGACCATGCCTTCAAATCACAGTTGGTCCAAAACTGTCTGAACTATCCTTTATTTGATGGATTTATTTAGATGTTTTCTGCATTTTAATGGGCTGATTATGCTTGGAAAAGAAAACAATCTATATCTATGGTACATATTTGAACAACCCATATTTTAATTGTTTGTTTATTTTAATGGTGTTTAACACGTTTTGAACATTTATTTTTTTGTCTAGCCTGAGATGATAGTCGCTGGAGGCGAGACATATATATGGGAATCCATCTGGGTAAAAACGTAATACTTTGCTCTGTCAACATAAGCACTATATGTAGGTCTATCAAATAGGGTCCATTGGTTGCTTATGATAAGTACGTGCCAGTCAATCAACTTTCACATGACCTTGACACTTCAGTGACTTTGTTTAAGTTTTTTGATTTGGTCAGATCCTCTATATTAAACCATGCATTGTATATTTTAATGATTACATTTAATGAAAAGGCTTTTGTCACGTTAAAAGAAAACTAAACCACGTGTCGGCTCCACCGATCGACCTATTTATTGATTTCTTTTACACTCGATTTTGTCCGGCAAATATCGGAAGTATATGTTGTATACGGGTCATTACACAGTCCAATGAAATGGGTCTCGCAATACATTTTTTTCCGTCGTTATTTCGGATGTTATTGTAAAAAACCGAAAGACATCGAGCGAGACGTCCGCCATGTTCTAGCATTAACTTGTTTTCGTTTCCCTCCCCTTTCCCTATGATCTTCCCTGAAAAAAAACGATTCTGAACAATGACAATAAATTAATTTAACAAACATATAAAACTGATTTGGTAAGTACATTTAATAATGATAAAAGTTTGGTGTTCAAAGAATTTCCATATAAATAATCATGCAATAACAATAAACTCATATTACATTCATATCATTTTCGGTTCTAAAACACAGAAGAACCTCAAATATAGTAACAATATAATTAACCTATTTTAGTAAAAAATCAAAAAGAGTGAATTCAATAAGCTTTTCAAAAATTATTTATTTGATTTCTTACACTTGACGAACTATATTGTGTTCCATTATCTATTTGTTTCGAGGCAACATTTGATCAATTCTTAGTTTTTATATCGAAATAATTTTTGTACAAGAATAAATAATCTATTCATGTGAGCTTGAAGTTAAAGACATTATCCTTACAAACAAGTCGGTGGTCTTAGTCTTAGCCTTTATTCCCAACGCAAACTCAAAATAAAAGTACAAAATAAACTTCTTCTTCTTACATTTTTTGACGCAAATATTTCTTATTTCTTATTTAGATACAAGATATTTTTAGGTTTCACTGTTTTAAGTACACGCATAAACAGGACAATGAGTAACCTAAAATAGTTGCGACAGTTGTCATAAACAATAACAAAAAATATAAAAATAATAATGAAAATAAAACAGAATGAAATTGAAGCAACTAAAGCAGATGCAGTATATTTGTCAATCGTGTATAGTTTTACTGAAACCATTTTTTTGTATTTTTTAGCTTTCTGACTAAAATTAGGTGGATACAACTTGTTCTTAAATAAATATGTCTTACTAATATAGATAGAATTCGGAAAAATGAGAAAAATCATATTATGAAATAGATTTATTTCCACATATACAAGAATGAAATGTTATATGTACAAACAAACAAAATATATCGACACACATTTTAAATATAATAAAGCAATTGTGGAATATTTTACATCCATTATTCTTAGTAATCAAGGCACCTGTTTCTACTGGTGTCAGTGAAGATAAATACCAATAGACACATGAGTCCTTAAAATATTTTAACGAGATACAACAGAGGTAAAATAACTTATGCTTATAAATATGCTACAATACAAGATGGAAAAAATGATTGTATATACACATAATTCATTAAAACACGCTGCCCTTATTGGTATTCCTCCTATATTACATTAGAAACAAAATAATAAATTTTATAGAATAAAATTCATTGATTTACGAACAAATGTTGTTTATGATAAGTTTATGAGTGTATCGACCTCGTTCATACATCGATGAATTACAGAAATATGCGTTAAATCTTAATAATTCTTCCAAAATTGTTTGTAAATATTTAGTATCTTTAACCAACATAAAATTCAATTACAAGTGTGTGACGTCATATCTGTTCAAACTCATACGTAAACCTTGTTAGAAGTTCTTTTTTAAAATACGAAGAGGAAAAAAACAAAAGTGGTCATTGTTCGATGGATTTATCATTGACAATGAAAGGTGTTAAGCTGAGAAATGGAGTTGATAGCAAAGACGTTCATTTCGTTGATTTTCTGTGACTGAGAAAATAGAAGGTAGTTTTGTCGTTACGGCTATTGGGTGTGTTTGAAATCAATTGAAATTACTAGAAACGCAAATTTTTAACTGTCGTTTATATATACCTTTACAATCGCAAATCATCCACACTCGAATTCGGCTATTTGCCGTTATTAAACAATGTTAACAATGAATTCAAAACGAAATGTACTGTGAAAACATTTTCTTGTATGTATTTCTCTAAGGAAGTTGTTTTATAATAATAATATACAGCTGCTTCAACTAAATAACTACCCGTTTAAGCGATACGTCGCACAAGATATTTTTATCGCCAAAATTCGAGTGTGCTGGCCTAATTTATTGTCTGAAGCGTACACGACACATAGCCGCCATATTTGTTTTTGTCTAGCAACAAAAAAGTAGTTCCCCAGCAGTCGTTCATTAAAGTATGAACGGGTCTGGGAAATACTGGTTTAAGGCCTTTTGACCAATCAAAAATTACTATAAACATAAACTAATGTAAGATAAGAATTAATTTTCTATAAATTTATGCTAATACAAATTGTTATAGAAGTTTTTCTACATTTCAATAATTTTATTCTTTTGTTTTGCTCTTACTTTTAAATAAATGCTTTAACATTCACATAGCCCAGTTCGACTAAATACCTACTTTAGATAACAATATACACAATCTTTTACAGAAATTAAAACGCAATATACCGGTCTGTAAATGTTTTCTTGAAAGGAACTTGAATCGTATATACTGTTTCCATTATTTCAATCTTCATAAAAAACTTTTGCCAAACGTCTTCATTGCAACTCCAGTAAAACTAAATAAGCATTGTAATGATATAAAATAACAAAGAATTACGATCAAAATTATTTTACATAAAAAATTTGCATCATACTTTAGAACCCCGTGCAAACAAGCATGAAGATAAAAAAGCTGATTGTAAATGCACATCTGTAAATACACAACTAGTTGATAAAGTGTACACAAGTCAACTATTGAAAGGAATTTAAAACAAAAACAAAGAAAAAATTATATTCCTTTTGTAGAATAAAAACAAACTACCTTGAAAATTATTAGAACCTAAAGATTGGTATATATAAATATAGAAGTACAAACCTATTAAAGAAAAACACATCAATAAAATTGGCAAAAATTTAACCACGTTTGTATCAAGGTTGGTCCCAATGTTATGCTTTTAATGAAGGATATTAAGTTAAGGTATAAGTCCTTCAATCTTTCGCCATTTTGATTTCCCTTTTAACTTCGATTTATTTTTCTTCCTTCGTTTGCCTGATTCATATTGTAGATCCAAATCATTTTCGTCATTGATTTGTTTAGGCTGAAATATATAACGCATATTTTATAGTCTTCATAAATGTTTAAGCAAACAATATTGGTACATTGAACAGAATAGTTCTAAACAAGAAGAAACTAAAACTAAAACCCCCAGGGACAAGTTATAATGAATCAAGTTTCCAAGTATGTTTTAGGTATATTCTTCCTAACTGAAATACAAACCAGGCGATATATTTAAAATTGTTTATACTAGTATCATGTTCAAAGATTTGAATCAACTCTGATTACATTCCCTAGCAAGCATATATATTCACAATACTTACCTCATTACGTCTGTAAAATGCTTCTGTAACACTTCTGTTTAGTTCTTTCATTAGTACAGTTAGATTACATACATCAATACTCAAATGTTGTATTATCCAGTTTTTAGACTGGACAGCCTCTGCCAAGCTCCTTTTACAGTCTTTAAACAAGGTAACAAGCTTATTTATTCTGATGTCATCTTCACCATATATTTCTGTCATATTTATCGAGTCCAGTTGATAATCGCTAATAAATCGGTCGACAGTTTCGAGACCGGTCTTGACATTCTGGAAGTAGTACTTTTTATATTCCTCAAATTGTTCTTTCTTTTGTCTGTGTTCTTGAGACGAAAGATGCTCTGCAAACAATTGTTTCTTAGAATGATCATAATTTGCTTGTTCATAGTATACGTCCAATAAAGAGTTTTCAACAGATTTTTCAAATGTCGCAGATGAGGCAAGCATATTTGACGCAGATCGTTGTAATCCATTAGACAACAGCACACTTTCATGTCCTAGTGTACCAGGAGTATCAGGGGTATAATCCATGTCCTCCTCCTCCTCCTCCTCCTCCTCATCATCATCATCATCATCATTATCATCATCATCATCGTCATCATCATCAATAATGTTAACAGATTCATTCCTAAGCATGATTCCACATATGTCACATCTTGATTTATTAAATACTAAATCATCAAAAATTGAATCCCTAATGTCTGAAACCAAAATATTTTCTTTTATTTCGAAATTGTCAATGTCTTCATTTTCTGCATTTAATGTCGTAGTACTGTCATGTTTTACTTTTTCGTGATCGGCTTCAACGGTTTTGAATTCATCCGGTGAAAATTGAACTGGCTCTAAATCAGTGTCTTCCTGAACGGTATTATCTGTTAAAATATTTTCGTTGTCTGCAACCGTGTTTTTAGTTTCAGGTAGATAAAAGTCGACTTTTAAGTCACCTATGCAATCACATTCAATTTGTGATATGCATTTCTTTGCTTCATTCCATTTACATTTAACAATGTTTTCATCGACTGACTCTAAAAAGGTTTGTAAACATCTACCCACGTCAACAAGTCCGCTAGAACTGTATATTTTTTGCTTCATTTCAATACAATTCCCTGGGCAGTTTGGAGGAATGTTAACAGAAGACAAAAATTTAACAAGCTTAGATTCATAAATTGTGAAAACAGTACTTCCCACGTTTATTAAAAACACCATGATCATACATATAACGGTTTCTAATTTATTTACTGTGCTAAAAAGAGTCTGATTTTTAACAGAAGAATCGCCACAAGATAGAAGATAGTACAGTCTATCGACGATTGAATTTATTATACCCGTTCTTTCTGTTAAAACGTCAATAAACCTGTCAAAAATTTTGGATATATTCTCAACAAATGGTTGGTCATTTCGTTTGTACTTTCCTATCATTTCATTCGTTGACTTATGGATATCATAAAATATCAAAGAATCTACAAAATCAATGCTTGCAAGGTAAGATGTGGGAACTAAAAATGTTCCTTTTTGTCTTGAATGTTCTAAAGACGTATATTTTGATTGTAATGAAAATCCTAGACAAATAAAATACTGAAACCAGTGTAGATAAAGTTTAATGTCTTGACATATTTCGTTCTCATGTGGTTTTTTAAATGATGTGACAAAGGAACTGAAGAGCTCTAAAGCTTTAAAAAGATCACCCTGTCGAAGTGCGTCGAAACTATATAGAAATTTACGCACTTTTGCCATGACCAACAAAGGTTTATGCGCCTTCTCGTGGTATGAAAAACCCATATTTAAAAGTGTCCGTTTTGTAATTTCATCTCCTTCAAACTCTCTAACCAGAGTTGTTTCAAGACATGTTATATTATCTATTATTTTATTTCGTTTTATTTTCAACAAATATTGAAAAGAAATGGTTTCCATAAAATGCAATATGTTAATTTCTCGCTTTCTGTTCGATTTATCACTGATCTTTAAAAATATGTCCTTGAAATATTTAACGACTCCATCTTTTGCATCTGTAAGTAATTTTGCCATTGAAACAGGGCAAGATGGAATGAAACTCGTCAAATCGTTAATAAGTTGTGAACACGGTTTAGCATTTGATCTTCGACCTTCGCTGTAGCGATCAAGGAGAATGTTGTCATCTGTATCCAATTCGGAGGCAATATCTAATTTGCCTTGATCGATAATATATTCCAGGTAAACATATAACGCATCAAAGGTAATAAGTGAACGAAAGGTTTTATCATCGATTCTAAGAATCATTGTGTTTCTTTTTGATCTGCGCAAAGAAACGATTTTTTTTCAAGTGCCGCTACAACTGTTTTAAGCCAGTCTATACCTTTTGCCAAAAGATGAGTTACAATTATTCTTCGTACATCCTCGACCTTTATTTCAATTTTAGTAACTGATCGTACAATGCCATTTTCATTCTTCAATAATTTCATTATACTCGGTTTGTGCTTAGGGTTATAGAATGCAATGTCCTTTTCAACGCTGACACCAAAATTTTGTAATATCTGACTAAATCTAAAACTACGTTCTGAAACATTTTTTGTTCCGGGAACCAATACTTTAAGAACTTCAAACAAATTTTCTATTCCTAAAACAACTTTTTTCATATTATTTCCTAGTGATAACTCCGAATTATACACCATCCAGTTAAGACATTCAAGTTCCCCAGCTTCATTTCTATACGGCGTTCGAGTTTTAAAACAGCAAAAAGCTGCTCCAATACTCTTCTGATTGCAATTTAATCTTCCAAGTAACAAATTTACTTCACCTTTTGCATTATTCAGATCACTATATGTATTCGGCTGAGGTTTCATTTTCTTTGCAAAGAAGCCTTTTGCTTCCTCAAGACATTTCTGAAGAACCTTATTGTCAATTGTGCTAGTAGCACTCCCGTTAGGTTTTATATTTAAATGCAGACGAGAATGGATAAGCAAACAATAGCCTATAAGATGATTGTTTTTAATTTGGCGAAACAATTGCAGCGCTTCTTCAGTTTGACCATACTGTAAATATAGTTCGGCAGCCTCTTGTGGCTTGTCTGAAATTTTAACAAGGTCATTTTGATTATATTTTGTTTAAAAACAAACTTTAGATTAATTAAACGTTCCTGAAAACAATCAGGGCACAAACTCTAGTCCGCAATCATTCTCGTTTAACCTGATTATCCCCTGACAAGAGGTCTTGTCCTATTATCAATACGATACTTTTTAGGTAGCACTTGTGGTTTTATCTTCTTGAGAACGATCCCAATATCCCATATAATTATAAAGTATAATATCTAAGAACATCAATGTGTAATTAGGATATAACGCCACAAGAATGCAGCCGCCTTATATATTAAGTCTTAATTATTCTTACAGACAATTCATGAAATGACAACACATCAGGATAAACGTAAACCACAATCTTGTTATAATAGAAACAAAGCTCACGATTTAAAAACAAATATTTGTTAAAGGTTAAAGCGTGAAGAGAAAACATGCAAATAAAACCTTTTATTAAAAATAAAAACACCTTACTATTTTTAAGATGTATTCCCGCTGCATATTTCAAATATTCATTTTTTCCGTTGTCACGAGATGTAAGGAATTCTACTCTGTAGTTTATGTCTGAAACTTTACAAAGAGCCAGCATCATCTTTTCAGGTGTATTTATTTTGTGGTAGTACTGAGCTGCATTGCTATTGATTTGGTCTTCAGATTGATTAGTACGTGGAGGATAGAGTTGTGGCTGATCGCTGACTTTATTATCTGGCCTTCCATGAATATTCTGAAAAAGAAATAAAAATGTCTTTTCCGTACAGGCATTTTATTTAAAACTGGAAATTATGAAAAGGGAATTTCTACCAGAATATGTAGATAAATAAAATGGTAAATACACAGTAAAATTTAAAACATTATTCAACATTACAGATCTCAACCTGTGCTCAGAATTTAGTGGCGAAGCTAGGTTCTGATTACAGTGCACGCAAATCGTAGGCACCCCAGCGGGTACAGGACAGGGTCCTGGTTCGGTGTCAAAGGGGACGAAACTCCGCGGATATAGCCCTTTAGAAATAAATTTTAAGTGCATGGAAGCTTACTTTTCCAATGAAATTGACCCAGTCACGAGCATTCAAAAACTTTTATTTCAATGCATTTTTATAATACTATTTTATGTAAGAATTTGCAATCTTCCAGCCAGGGATGTTTCAATGATTGAATAAAGAAATAAAGACACAAGTGAACGGACGCTCAGACCAAAAACACAATATATCCTGCAACAAGTTGAAAGTTGGAGATCAATAAATTGCAACAAAAATGATGACTATAGTCGGTTGAAAGTAGATTTTTTTAATTTTATGTAAGCATCATCTCTCTGCGTGTTAAAGTCAATGAGAATTTCCGGTTTGAATTCTACCCAGACAAAGAGAATGAGTAATGTTGCATGGAGAATTTTTGGACTGAAACTACCCAGTATACATCTTCCTGTTCCCTTTTTTATAAAAAAATGCCGTTTCGTTTGTGCACGCAGATGCATCGTTGCGTAAATGGCAGCTACGACACTGGAATTGCAAAAATTGACTTACCAAAGATTCAGTGTGATATCTTTTTAACACACCTATGGCTTGGTCATACAGATTGTTTTCAACGAGAACGTCAATTGCCTTGTCAAAACGCTTTACACGTTCATAGAGAAGAGAGCTTTTAAGTGGATTCTTCATTTTAAGGCACATTTCGGCAGCTTTATCGAACTGTAAAATTAAGGCAAATTTGTTTTTAATTTTTGCAAAAATTAATTTGCAACATGTTTGGAACTAATTGTCTTTGATATAGGATGTATATGACCTACTTTATTTTATTTGACGTTAGATGTTTTAGCAAACATGTAAACATAGCAAATGGTGGTATTCCTAATTCTGGTAAACCAAGACATCTCGTATTAGAGTGAGTTATCTTTTTGGAACTCTTATATTTCAAATTATTAACGGGGACAACAGTAAGTATTGAAGTGAAACAAACAGTTCTAAAGTTACGACTTGGATAATTGCACACTTTTACAAATACAATGGTACTATACTTAGAAACGTCAATTTCTGTTGTGTCCAATCTATTGTTTGTTATATAGATTGTTTATATGTCTTACATTCAATTTACAATACTTAATTCATTTTGAGAATGATTACAGGTTGATATGAATTATAATATTTTACAGGAGGGTAACTTTATCTACTTATTTTACAGAAATGTGGGCTTAGATCCTAGTTATTTTGATATGTTGGAGTTTATCATTTTGTTATTAAATTAATTAAATGTCTATGTTGTTGCCCAAATTATCATCATATATAATAATAATAAGAGTACCCTAAAGCCCCATATTTTATGTCCTCTGTACAATCTATTAGAAATTTTACATTTTCGTTGCTCAACATGAACAACGACTCGGAAATAAGCTATTAAACCACTCTCTAACTTTTAGTTATAATAACTTGTATAAAGACTAATTATATTGCAACTTTTGATACAATTCGTTAATAAAATATTTTTAATGTAACTGGCCTAACCAATCCACTAGTTCTGCTAAGTAGTCTTTAAAGTAAGTAGTTAGGGTTTTGCAAAACGTTTCAAAATCATAGAGAGAATAGTAATTCTAGGTCCCTATTAATAGTAGCTATTGTTAAACGAAACACGCGTCTAGCGTACAAAAATTTTTGAACGTTGGTAACTTCGAAGATATTTTATTTGCTAACACTTGGTCGATGACTCTCTTGGTGGGCTGTAAGTCACCGAGGGTATTACTAGCCAAATAGTCACATTTGAATTCTATGGTATATCTATTTGGAAGGGGTAGATGGACTAACCGGGATAAGATATACTTTGAAAACATTTCAATACACTGTCAAAAAGTTTAAAACTGTGATTATATCGTTAACTGCAAAATAAATATGTAAAACTTTCTGTCTAATCTTCTGCAGTCACTAAAGTATTTCTGCATGTAACCTCAATAATGACATCACAATAAGCTGTAAGCATTATTTTTGTCAGGAAAATGTTAAATAGGCAGTGATTTATATAAGAAAAATTCCGAAACAGGTATCCTCATATCTTTGGATGATAATACTCAACACATGTTTGTTTATCATGAGGAAAACATTTTGTCAATTATAACTTTGATCAAAGCATGTGGGGGTACCTAAACATGCTTGATATTTTAATATTTACGATTGTTATAAAACTGTTCGGATTTTTGACTTTCCTTCTTGCTGACTTGTTCCTCTAAACGTAGGAGGCTGATTGTACAGAAATATCTGTAATAAATGACATGTTCCCTATTTTGACACCATTTCATGATTTACAATATTTCATATGTATAATATAGATTATTGCGGTAAAATATACTATTTTAATATATGCTTCTATTTCACAGCTAAGTTTTAACTGATTTTTACAATTTTTAAATTTGGGCCGATTTGGCATTAAATTCATCTCCTCTTTTCCTGTCAATCACTTTAATGGTGTTTATTTATCACAGTTAAGATAAATTTCTTGACACAAATACACATGTCAATAACACAAACATACAGTTCGTTAACATGGTATTTCTGAACTGAAACCGTACTTGTATGTCATCGATTTAAGACACAGAATTATTATAGCATACCCAGACTACGAATACCTTTATTAGAGGGGTTATTGCAGTAACCTATTTGATACCTGTATGAGATGAAGACAGTAAAATATAACAAAATATCGGGCTTAGCTCAATTTTACATTACCTCTTGTCGTTTCTCATATATCGTTATTGCAAGTTCAAATTGTTTAACACATTCTAGGCATTTTGCTGCTTCTCTTGTCATTTTTAATTCCAAAAATAGTATTGCTGCCTGATAAAGCTCCTCTTTCATTTCAGTTGAGTTCAGAGGCTTACTTCTTGCTTTTTGAAAATGCTGATAAGCATATGCAGTTTTCTCTTTTGCAGTGTCGCCAGCATTTTGAAAACATAATGCTGCAGAGTCATATTTCCTTTTTTTCATTAAATCCTCTCCTGCAGCAATCCATTCTTTTGGTGTTGATTTAGTTGCAAATGCTTAAAAATGTGCAGTTAATCATTCAAATAAATAGAGAAAATAATACAAAACGGATTTGTTACAGTGATGTGATAAAGAAAATGCAATTGAAAAAAAACATGAGTCATTTCTTTTGTGATCGATACAATATTTATATTTCCATAAATAGATCAATGACGGAGGTTGTCATAAATCCTTTTAAATTATTTTATAACGCTAGATAACACAACAAATAAGATGTTTAGGTTCATTAAGATCGGCGGTTTATATATTAATCTGTAATTTTTCGTTTTTTGCCTTTGATGTGTGGCGCTGATAAAATTAGTAACTACGTACTGGAATCACCAAACGTTTTGCTCCTTTTGAAAATTACCGATATAAGGAATATATGACATTTGTTTTTGATACAGACTACTACGACTTGTTTTGTGCTGATGTTTAATCTGATTCTTGTCATGATTAGGTCGGTATCACGAAAAAAAAACAAAAAGTCTATTATAGCATATGTATTAAGTCATCATAAAAACAAGATATGTATGAAAAACATCAATCATAGTGAAATGATACAGAAAACCAGAAAACTAAAGCTGAATAACAAAAAAACTAGATTAAATATTTTATAATTCGATTTAAATTTTAAATCAGTTAACTTTGCGTATTGACAGTTATGCAAAATTTTGTTCAAAATAGTTAAACTATCGTGTGGTAAATAGTTTAAAAACATCATAATTCTTTCAGAACAAATGACTGTTACTCTGCATGTGTTATGTCTGTGTAATTAATGTAGGTTCATAAATTTTAGGCTGGCATAATAATATCTCACACATGCGTTTGTCAATATTGAAGCTAATACGGACATTTAGCACTACATATGAAAAAAATATAAGGAAAACCATATTGGAAGTTTCCAGCCAAAAGCACTTCATAGCCACAAAGAACAGTAAATCTATTATTCCACAAATCACTAGAATACTCGCCGAAAAATCAGAAATCGGACAGAAATACACTATTTATTTTTTATTAGTATACTATGTATCTTCTGGTTGCATAATAAAAACAATTCGTACATGGTGAGCAAATATGGGTAATTAGTACTCGTCTGGAAAACAGATGAGAAATGAGACACAAGCATTTCTTAGTCTCGTGCAAATAAATTCAATATTTTCTGACAATGCATGAATATATATGTATGTATGTCTATTGTTACAAATTCTAATCATTGTTTTGCTTTGTGTTATAGCAATTATTTTATCTAGATCGATAGATGCCTATTGTATTTTATGGACAGAATTAATGGGTGCACTCAGATACTCCGAACGGGTAGGCAGTGCCTAGCTTTCTAGCTTTGCCCGTTTTCTGGCATAATCTTCTATTGAATCCATCAAAATGTCACCAACTCAGGCGTGCGTAAGAGAAAATAACATCATCCTATAACCCAACAAGCCACTTGATCGTTAAATTGAGGTCAAGATCAGGCGACACCTGTCAGAAACTTATATATGCAAAACATTGTCACCCTAACATGCATGGTTACGTAAGAACTGGCCTGATCCGAAAACTCAAACATATTCATGATATCATTAAATAAAGGTCGTGAGCAGGTCAAAGGTCACAAACTAAGTACTTGTTATAAGCTACTATTGGACACAATTGATGATCCATTGGCTTAAACTACATGCAACACAAATATAACGCATCTGCAGCTGCCGCTGCCGACAGAAACCCATATTTATGTATCGCCGTGAGTGACATTCGTGGCATGCAAGGACAAAATAGTACCACGAGATATCATGTGTCCCGAAACTGCCTGGACAAAAAATTGTTACAGTTTAAGCTGCAAGAAGAGCTATCTATTTGCCGAAAATCCTTGCCAGCGCGACTCCAGTTGGAGGATAAGGGAGGCCATAAGTGAGGCGGATCCTAGTGGGTACATGTGCATTACCACTTTCTTGAAGATTTATGACTCGATCTGCAAAAACTTATTCGTTCCTCCATACATTTCTAGTGGCAGTCAAATATTCATTCCTTTTTCCCGTTGATTTGTGGTTTGTAAACCTATTCATGTTCTAAATAAGTCATATTGGTATTTGTTTTTTTTTGAATCCTTTTTGTATTTTTCATGATAAAGACATAGTTTGTAAATTAGCTCGTTTTATTATTTATAAAGCCAGATATAATTAAATGTGAGCCGACAATTAGGTTGTAAGTTTTTATCGTACTTAATACAATACAATTTTCTTGAAAGCTCTCACTGATCATTTTCACTTATTCCGTCGAGATAAACTAAACGCAAAGCAAGCATACAGTGATAAAGAGGTGACATATGCATGAATCTCATGAAACAAACCAAACACACTTACATCGACTGTCTTCTTTTTCATTAACAACATCTACCAGATTAAGCGCTTTAAAGTATTCAAATATTGGAAGTCGCCTTTCTTTGTCTTCGTCAAAAATCCACACGTTGACTCTGGCCCGTGTTATAGCTGTATACAGCTGCTTCAGTTCAGAATTTAACACTTTATGTTTTCCTGGGTCAAATGTTAACGGTCTTGATTTAATTATGATCCCTAAATAGTAAAAACACAATTATTATAATTATTTTCAATATTTAAAGTTTTATAAATGTAGCCAAAATTGTGTTTCTTTGAATAACGTATAATTTCTTGCAAACCATTTTACAAACATGTTTCGGCTATATTCATATACAAACTTTTCTTTTGAATTATAAATTGAAATGTATAGGGCAGCAATAAAATATGTATGATATTGCACACACTTGCTGACGTAAGCGGATGAGCTTCTGATTTGATTTTACATAATTACGTTGAAATGTTGGCTAAAAGTGTGTAAATATTACACTATGCTAACTTGTACACTCCATGTAAAAGTTTTGTTGTAGTATTGGGTTTTGAAAAAGTTTTTGCTATCGACTCAAATAGCTTCTAAACGAATAAGGAAAGCCTTCCCGGTTTGGATTGGTTTTCAGATTAAAATAGGACAGAGTGACCGCGGATCACATTGAAAAACATATTTGATGTGTGCCACGTTCCTTGCACAATGACGACTTTGTTAGAAATAGTAAGCGTATTGCAGCCGCTACAAATACTTAATTTTCTGTCCCTAAACAGTACTCTGTGTAACATCTTAAACTTTAATTTGGATTGTATTTTAAATATTTTGTAAGTTTGTATATTGTAGTTGATTATATACACTATAAACATCCTTTATTTCACAGACCTGACTTGGTTTGCAATGCATCGCTTGGTTCTTCACCATGGTACAAACGTTCTTTTAAGATCGTTGTTACTACTCTCCAATCTGCAGAAGCCTAACGTAACAGAATTTTATGTCGCAATATATTATTAATTGCAATAAAAGCAGCTACAGCCAACATGTTGGAATTGCATATTTTGTTATCTCTATCCAGCGCAAAAGCCGTCTACTAAATTTAAATCAATGAAGTGTTGAACTACTCACAATGCATAGTTCCAAAATTGATCATGGTTAAGTGTATTTGTCCAAATTGAAAATAGATTCATACACAATACTAGAAAAGTTTGTTTTATTTTATGATAATTCTCATTTAATTTGCATATTAAGAATCACTGTTATTTAATTGGTCGAGATTACTTCCGGTAGAGAATTTGACTAAATGAATTTTTGGATAAATGACGTTGAACTTGTTTAGTGTAATGTAAACACAGATGGTGGCATTTAAAACCGATCTAATTACAATTTATTTGTTTGATAAGTTCCATTTATTATACAATTAAACACTGTTTTGAATGGATTCATCGGTATATCAACAAGTCCAACTCACTTATATACACATCTTGTCATACCGATAAATCCATTAAAACGGTGTTGAATCTTATAATAAATCAAATTTGTAAAAGACGTGTAAGATTTCCTTTTTGCAATTACACACGTTGTATGAACAGAATCATTCAGAAAAACAAAGAATATAACGTATAAATAATTATAACATTCAAATTATTACCTGCGAGTCTTTAAATATATTGTAAAGTAAAACATCGTCAAACTCTAGCCCCTTGGACTCGTACAGTGTAAGTATGAGTGCATCCTTTAATTCTTCAGGTATTCGTTTTCGTGCATCATCATCTACTACGAGAATTGCCTGGTGAGCTCCAAACTCTATTCTGGACGTTTCACGCTTGTGTTGACATAATATACTACTCAACTCTTTGGTATTATGCGACTCAAGCAAAACAGGTTTTGGTCCAACAAATAAGCTTTGATCTTTTTCTAGTTTATCAAATGACTCAGGGAAAAGTTCACACATAAGGTCTAACACGCTAATTGCCAAACTAATAATACCTGTGTGTGATCTGTAGTTGTGCGGAAGACAATAGATTTTTTCAGGAACCAATGAAATTTCAGGTGGTTTGTACTAAATAAACATAAAAATATTTAGAAAGTACATAAACAACAATAAACAAAATAGATAATGATAGTTATTCAGAAATGTGATTTCATATAAATATTGCATTTTAACCTTATGTAATCTTAATTTAAAAATTATCCAATTTTCTATGTTTTTTACTGTGAAAGTCATGAAGTGGAATAACTAATTTAAGATATAATTGTTAAGATCCTACCTTTGTCTTTCTCATGACATCAACAAAAAGAGAGATTAAGTCTGTGAAGCGAAATGATATTCCTTTCATAATGCTTTGGGCAGTATCGCCTGTTAAAAACATGCCGCTAGGACAGTTGCAAAGTTTTATCAATAGGTACAGCTCCGCCTGGGTAAAATCTTGGGCTTCATCCACATAGATTTGTTCTATCATAAATTCATGATTGTTTGACATCAGTCTTTGGTATAAATTGCGCACCAAGTCAGTTTGATCAAACATGCGATATTTCTGTCTTTCCAGTTGGTATTGTACAAATAGCTCATATATATTGTCCCTTTCATCATTAAATACAGGGGCCCGTTTACGTCCAATACAGATGTATTCTGTTTTGTCCAAATGGCCTTTTTCAGAACACAGTGCTTCATATGAACCTTTGATAAAAGACATAATTTCAGTCCACACTAACGAAGTATGAACGATGTTTCCTTTCTGGTTTGTTTTAGATTTCTTAATTTTCCTGAGCAAACGAGGCCAAATTAACTCTTTAAATACCTCGAACGTTATTTCTTGTTTTGGCTGAACATATTTGGATATATTGGGATTAATTTGAGATTCAAGGTCGTTTGGCTTTATATCGTGTTCGTCATCATCGCTGCTTTCACTTTCACTGTCAAAGTCATCATCAGAGTCATATAAAGAAAGAATATTGGCAAGATCATCAGGCTCAGTCCATCCTTTGATTTCTCCATGTAGACTTCCATCAATATGTCTTTTGAAAAAATATGGAGGTTCAAGTGAAGCATCAAGCATTAACATAAAATCGTGATCTGTAAGAAACAAAGGAAACTGGTAATCGTTTATATCTTGCAAACGATTTGGAAGCTTTTGACCTTCATATTTTATATGTTCTTTCATATGGTCATCAGCATGCATAAATTGTCTGAAGTTCTTTTCTACCTCCTTGCACAAAACTCTATTTTTTGTAATGAAAATTTGACGTAAGTTAGATTTGAGGTCTTTTTCCTTTGTTGTTTCGTTTTTGTTGGTCTCCTGACTATCAGCTTGGATTAATGACATGTTGGTGGTGTGCAGATGATCAGCACTGCTAGCACATTCATTGGAAATATTACTGTTTTCCACACTCAACGTATATCCACCCCCAATGGCTCCCATGTCTAATGTACTACACGAGTTTGATAACCTGAGATCTCCTTCTAAGATACAAGTAATTGGCGTGTTTGTGTTTTCAGCTGAAACGATAAACAAATACTCCGTTGTTGTTTTAAATATAGTCATTAAACATAAAACAAGATAACTATTTGCAAAAGGATTTACAGTCCGCATGTTAAAACCTATACAGATTTTAACAGTATATGTCAAGTGAAATTTCCGGTACACGCGGTAACGACAACATTTCTATGAAATAACACATATTTTATGTGAGAATTGAAGCCTATACATAAATTTTATGAGATTTGAAAACAAACCTGGTAAAGAATAATCAATTTATAAGAAACGAAGTTAACAGCAAACGTTACACAATAGCATGATGAATTCTTATTCTATGATAAATCTTTCAAAACATTTACATTTTAATACATTTTATTTTATTAAAAAGAACACGAGTGTGGTGTAGAAAAAGACATACTAATTAAAGTTAGAAGTCCCTCCATTTGAAAATCGTTTGGTAAGAGTCTGTATCTGTTCGTCCTGTGCCCCTTCCTAAATATGTTTTAATTTGTTTAACATGTTATGATTTGGGTACCTTTCAGTATAATCTTAAAAATAATTTTTTTTTATAATAATTTTGAAATTTAATAGTTTACTCTTTTCATTTTAGAGGGTAAACAGTGGTAGTGGGTTTATAATCAATATTTCCGTAGAAGATTTGAAATGCGCAAAGATAATTTTTAAACTTAAAAGTTTTATATGCAAATATATACTTTCGGAGAGAGTGGTAGCGAATGAATAATTTTACATTTCAATAAAGAAATTGAAAAAACTCAAAAAATAAATTTATGAATAATTTTGTTAATTTGTACATATTTAACTATTAAAGTATTGATCCCATCTTCTGGTTGTCAAGTGTTGCAGATACCACCGCTTTCCAAAGCATAGCGCACAAAACACTCGCATACATACCTTCATGCAAATACAGTCCTGTTTCCTTTACGACAGATTCATATGCTGCCTATAAAACAAGACCAACATTATAAACTCAACGAACGATAACTTTATTTTCTAATTACTGGTTTTAGTTTTTAAACTATAATTTATTACAATTAATAGGCTTGGTACTATTATAACAAAGAACTTTAGAAAAAGTTTTTAATTTTAGTTTTTATTTAATTGTTTTTAACAACATTTAGAAAACAAAAATATATTTTTGTGTATTTATAATAATTTAAGTTTTCTTATTATTAAATATTTTAACACCTATTATTTTTGTTATCTAAATATTCAGTGTTATTTAAAGGGTTATTAAATACATATTTAGCATGAATATTACAGAGTAATGAAAATATTTTATGTTCACACTAAAAGGGAAATTATGCTCATTACATTACAATATTACTTTTACCGCTAATGCCATTTTTGTTTGAATTCATTTTCCTGATTAAGGCTACGCATGTTTTGTAGAAGATAATTACAGTAATCTTTATTTAAATGTACTATTATGTGATTTGTTTTAGCTGCTTAATACCTTATTTTGAGCTGTCTGTAATATGTTCAATACCTATGTTTAACTGAAACATAACGTTCACAGCAAGAAACAAAAAACATAAAACATACAACAAACAATTGCAAACGAGCCTCTTAACAATAGAAAAAAGAAGATATCAGGGTAAAGATGATTAAGTATTCTCTGCTTCCTTATTGATATCAATTGTAATGTGCGGTCTCGAAGCTGTGATTTATATTCTCCTTAAGCGGTCGCCATGTTGTCAGTATCTTTACATTGTTAAAATAATTGTAGTTTAGTTAAATATATATTACTTATACAATAAAGACTAATTACAATATCACCAAAAGGAATATATTCAGCTTTCTCAGTTGCAGGCTCAGACGAAATTGAAGATTCAACAACCATTCGCAGTTGCGATGTTGTACATGTATTACAATTTTCTAACACATTAATCGGTGAAGTTGAAGCCCCTATTGCAGATGATGAACGCAAAGTTGTTGGTTCTTCAAAAGCTGGTTTGATATCTGCAAATTAGACCATAGTATTTCTAGACCTTTATTGAGTTAAAAAGAATTTTATTGAATCCAGCAATCAAAATTTGTGTAGAATGGAATCTTGGCTATCTGGATAAATACATAAATTGTTAAGCATTTTTAAGACCGTTGCCAAATTTACTTCAGCACACTTGGCATTGCTTAATTGTTCAAATAATACAACAGCACATTAAAATTCCATTTACATAGACTGTAGACAGAGGATACAATTATACTCTTTGCATGTGCAGAAATGAAATACTGTGAAGGGAATTATTAGAATGTATTAAGAGTTGAGTCGACGGATTTAATCAACCCTGTTGCACATGTAGCGGATATAATGTGTTACTCATTAACGGCATCTGCAAACTCACCACACTTTAGTCCGCTGCCTGTATTTTTCAGTAACCCCTCACCCCCCATCTCATCCAAGAAGTCATGGCACAACTTGCGGACCCTTAGGCAAAATGCTTTACCATGAAATAGTACTTTAATTTACAATTCAACGAAGAAGCGTGGTGTGTTGTGAGCACATTTAGAGATGTTATATAGACAATTATTAGCCAAACGAAGATGTGTTTTTGTTATGTTTACGTTTGTTTTGGCATATACAATTGGAGTTTATTACCTTAAAGTTTGCAATATTTGTTATGAAGTTTTCTTTTGCCGACTGCAATTATATAATGCGTGAATGCTTAATACTGAAGAGTGAAAGCGCTAAAGATGAAAATCTAGCCAGTAAATTTGAAATATTAGAAATGTTATAATCTATTGTTGTCAAGTTTAATTAAAATACATAAGACATGTTCATTGGTTTAGTGCACGGTCATTACGGAATGAGTGCACTGTTCAATGTATATTAAGTTTATTTTTCTCATATATAATATATTAAATACAATTTGACATGTGATACTTAATACAAATGTTTATGATTCAAACCAAAGTTTAAAACTATAAAGATATATTCATACATACTTTGAATATTTCTACAGTTTCCACCGTCTGATAGCTTTTGTTCCGCAGTTTCCGTTTGAGTAACGTTTAACCAGTAATCTTGAAAAGTATTCCACATCCTGTATAAACAACAAGTTGTTTTTCCTGTCCCACTTCTGCCAATTAAAATTATTGGTGCGGAAAATGGTAGATGAAGTATCTCGTATTCTAAGTCAGTCACTCTAAAGGGAAAATTTACACTTTCAGGACTATTTCTGAGCGCATGAGCTGCAAGTGATGACGAGAATGTGTAAAATTTAATTATACTGTATTCTTTATCGTCGAAACTCGCAGGGGGGTAAAATAATATTTCACCAGCAGGTTCATCATCGTCATCACCTTTTTCAACAAAAATTTGTGGAAACCTTTTTTCGGAATCCTTTGAGACACTACATAAGCTTTTTAGTTTCTTCTTTACCAAACAAGATGCACCTTTGGAATGAGATTTATCAATTCCCTGAATGATTCGTTCAACCGATTGGTGAATTTTTTTATGAGGTATCACAATATCCCAAACTCGTACAATTTGTGAATAAATATTCACTTGTTTATCGGCATGACTTTTAAAGGATGTATGGCGTGAGGAAAATTCAACGCCTATCTCCCAAATAAGTCTACTAGCCTTGGTAAGTTTTGCTTCGTACAACTTTAAATTTTCACATCGTGTATGTAAGGGCTTACAAATATCTTTTGTATATTTTCCATTTGCTATGTCTTTTATTCTTTCAATAACTCTTCGCTTAATTATTGGATCTGTATGAGTATCATTTAAAGTTTTCCAAACCTGGGATGTGCATGCAACCTCCCACAGACAATCGTTAAATAACTCAGTGCTAATCTAAACAATAAAAATATATTAGATATAATAGATGAATGAAAAAAACTGACAGCTTCTAATTTCTATCATCTTTAAACAACATATCTGATAAGAAGAACTCTATACTGCGATCCTAACTTTAGTTGTTTTACTACCGCTATATGACTTGAATGTATAACTGTTATATAAAATTAAAACAACAGAAAAGTTATATTATGAGTGTTATATGTGTGTAATCAAACTTGTGAAATGTTTATCGAATAAACCAAACAAAGTATTTGTAGATTGAAGAATCTGGTGTCAATAATTTGATAAAAGATATGAAACAAACTGTATAATGTATGAAATCTGAAACTTATGCTTTATACGACCCAACCAGCAGTCTATTTTCTTAATCGTTTTCGTCGTTTTCAATCAATATCTTCGCATAAACTTTTGTCTCAATACTGACGAAAAAATCATTTTGTGACTTAGATTATAACATATTTTCATTTCTTTGTGTAACTTTTTTCGAACATAAAAATATACAAGAAAACGGCAACATGCAAATTATGTTTTGTACTTGTGATAAATTGTTCCTTTACATTTGTTAGATGTTTAAAAGGAAAATGTTTTACTGCAAAGGATGAATGATATTAAA
This sequence comes from Limnoperna fortunei, assembly GCA_944474755.1. Taxonomy (NCBI): domain Eukaryota; kingdom Metazoa; phylum Mollusca; class Bivalvia; order Mytilida; family Modiolidae; genus Limnoperna; species Limnoperna fortunei. Next base: position 106,473,323 of record OX104111.1, read on the forward strand.
TTATTGTTTTATTTGAGAGTTCAACTTATTCCATATTCATCAGCAGTCAATATAATAGTTCGTTATGTTGATGACGTCACCTACATTGATCACTTGACGTCATCTGTCATAGATTTGAGAAAGCGGCCTTGTTTGGAAGACTTACTTCGACCTGAGTCTAACATATGTAATCGTAGATATTTTTTTCGATATGAAATGTCACTTATTTTAAAATATTTACTTTTTGATTATAAACAACAATGATAGAATATATAAATGCAGTTCAGGATTATTGCGAAATTTCAGTTTCAATGTAACAGAAATATTTAAAATCACTTGTATTACAATAATCCAGAAATTCTACGTAATATTTTCAATTTACTGTCGATTTTTTATTCCAAAATATGTATAGACATATATAACTGTTGTTTATGCTTGAAAGTTGCTCTAAATTTCAAGAATTCTACTTTCCTCTATAGTATATGTAATCAAATCTCTTGTCGATAAGAATTTCCGTTGTCAATTGATAAAACCATATTATTGGGGAAAGACATCTTTATGTAAACTTGTGCAGTTACTAAACAGTAATAATATCAGGGAATTGAACAACCTCGGTAAATACATATATAGAGCTTTAAAGAGTAGTTAAAGAAGTTTGTCATCTTATAATGACCACGTGGTCAACACTGAGGTTGCGGGTTACTAGTGTCACTGGGCAGTGTGTGCTCGACTCCATTCTTGATTTACATGGATTGCCAGTTTTTCTGTTGTAGATCGGTATTTTTTTTCGGGTTCACAGGCTTCCTTAAACAACAAAAACTGGAATCAAAAATTTAGCTGACAATGTCTGCAATTGTCGTTAAATACAAACAAATCTCAAGAATCAAGTACGGACCCGAGATTAGTAGAGCGCCACGTCTGTTATAGGTAACATTTAATATGCTGACGAGTTACAAATCTTTATCAAGCATTTACTGAGGTTCGCGTTTATTTGTTAAGAAGAAATCTACTTATTTTCTGTCTTCCTTACCTCTATTTCATCAGTTACAAGTTCTGGTAATTTTATCGAGGATGTTTTGGGAGGTTCCTAAAATAGAATTTTACGTAACATGATGATATATCTGACCTATTAGTTTAAATTTAGTAAATTATATTATATAAACTTAATTCTAGGTAGCATGTCATCAATCCTAGAATATTAATATTGGCTTTTGATCACAGACGCCATAGAAATTAATGTAGTCTAGAGGAAACTAAAAGAATACGCAAGGATCTTTAGCAAACGTTTCTTATACTTGCACCCTGTAATTATTTGTATAAAAGTTGTAAAAATAATAAAAGAGTGTTTCAATATTTTTAAATTAAACTCATTGTGTTTATATTAGTACGTCTGTAATAGTAAATTGTAAAGTGGCTTTCAACATGTCCTTAGAGTCGGGGGTTCACTTTATTTAATGTGTACAGTAAGAATGTGTTTTATTTTATATGTAAAAGGGGTCACATATTACTTTAAAATAAGTATGTGTCTTGTATTAAATGGAAGGTTGGTTCAATCTACTACGATGAGAGGTTTTAAATTAAATACTCCTTATATTTTATAGTATTTAATGATTAAATATGATTAATAAAGGCAATACGAGTGAAGTTCCAATAGACGTTGTTCAAAATAGCATGGTATGTATATTTTCAGATTATGTGTTGAGTACAAAATGTATGTCCCTATGTTGTAAACCTATTCTGTTGTAACTCGGTTTCTCTTATATAGCCATTGCTATAAAGTTCAAGGATTGAAATGAAATTAAAATTGTATTATTTTTTGTAATACATTTAATAAGATTAAAGTTAATGTACAATGATATCGACATTTCATGATAGCCGGAAAATTCGACAGAAAGGAATTAGTTTTTGATACTTTTGTAGTAGTTAACTATCATTCAATTTGGTGTATCCTAACAACAAACATTACTGTACTAATATATGAATAAAAATCATCTTACATTCTCAAGATAAAGACTTTTTTTCGTTCGCTTCTTGTTTCGTTTTACAAAATCAATTTCCTTGATCATACGACTCAACTGGCTTAAGTATGATTCCTTAGTTTTTCGTAATGTTGCATTCACAGATTTTGTAGCCAGTTCAGTTTTCTTTTGCGGCTCCTTATTAATTTCATTTCCGAAATTCAGAACTGCTGATTCGCTGTTAAATTCGTCGGTAAAATGTTTTTTTTTATGTCGTTTTTCTTTCCTTTCTTTGGTTTGATCTCATATTTTGTTGCAATCATAAAAATTTGAGCTCGTGGATCGCTGACTTTTAAATAATCCGTAGGAAATTTTCCTTCCTTATTTTGAACTTTGCAACAAACATGAAGCTGATGTAAAATCTCAGCTCCTTTTATTGTCGTTTCGGTACTTTTTTCTTTAGCAAGGACATGGAAAAGAGTATTTCCATCTGAGTCTTGTTGATTTGGGTTTAAGTGAGCAAATGCGTCAGGTTGTTTAAGATACAAATCCGCACAAGTGTTGAAGATAGAAAAGTTTCCTAAAAATGAGACACAAACTGTAACAAATTATCTTTAGGGTTTAGTTATTGCAGTACGATATGACAATGGGAGACAGCAATTAATGCAAAACCGAAAAACAATTAATTATTTTTGTGATTATCCAAGCAACATGACTTTGTCATAATACACATCAAAGCGATGAAATGGATAAGATATTCATAAAAATAACAGTCACAAGCAATGTTAAAACAAATAGTTTTTATCCGTCGTCAGATTTTATTTGGGTTTGGTTGGCTTATCTTTAGTTTATTAGGAAAATAAAATGTGTTTGCATTTTTTCTAATATTTAATATTGACCATGTGTTTGTCAGTATAAAATTAAGAAATATGCATACCATACTTTAATGTCGTTTAAACATGGGTTGGCATTATAGTAGTGGGCGGTAGCAAGGGGTAAAATTTAACACATATAATGTCCACTCATGTTAAAACGGCACTAGAGTTTGGTATGCATGAATTATTTCGATTCTGATTATAACAAATGCGGTAATCTGTACATTGAAGCGATATATAAATGTGCGCAACTGTTCGGCTGTTCCACATTGCTCTCGCGTTTCGTAAGGTAAAGTGGTGAGAAAATTTTTATTGCTGTGTGTAGAATCATGCAAACCTCATAATGCAGTCTATAAACAACAATTTCGTAATACAAAACGATAATTATGGTTAGAAAAGTGAAATTTTTTTATTAAAAACAACCTACTGAATCCGCCAACTTGCGCATGTGCGAAACAATTTATTGGAATTTTAACATGACTTTGTTTACATAGCGAAAGCATTACGTCATACTAGAATACTGATTATTCTGGCATACAGTAAAAGTACGTAAACGGAAGTGTCCAAAATTGGCATAAACTAAGAATATTTTATGTTTCTCTTGTCGTATATGATGCTTTCAATGAAGATATGTAGAATTCACATGAAAACCAGATCAGTCCATTTTATTTTCAGTTCAAATTGATTTTACTATAGTCAGTAAGAACCTATGCTAAATGTAAATAAAAACCATGCAGAGGTTTCTAAGCTTTTAATAGAAGCAAACTGCAGATGCTGTATAACCTTGTTACATAATGTTACCTATATCTTCAAGTAAAGCAATCCTAAATGCAGCATGAATAGGTGTATCACCAGACGTCAAACTTAAACCTTTTGGATCTACCCCTGTTTGACGTAACAACATCAATGCCAACCAATACTGCTTTCTACGAACAGCAAGCTCAAGCCAATGCTTTCCACCTAAAATATTTCATAAAATGATTTGTCGACATGGCAGTATTCTAAATATAGCACATTGTTTCTGCGAATACATTTTTACTCTACTATTAATTGGCTACAAAATCAGATTATTATACTTCATCTATAAACAGTAGATTGGAATTTTATCTTTCTTAATTTCTTTTTGGTGTTTTATTTATGTCCAGCTTTACTTGTATTTGTGCTGCATTTTTTGCATGTTTGATGTCTTTACCTATACCAGAATAAACTGCAAGTATACGCCTAAAAACCGGAACGCATAGTTAGGTTTTCATTTATAAAAATTATTTTTTTATAATTATCAGTAACAATTTTAAATGACAATTAAACCTTGTAAAGGTACATGTAATTTTAAATTGTTTAGCGTCTTTTCGGTATCGTATAAAAAGAACATTTTTGAACCTCAAAACGCAAAATTTATGCCACGCCGCTGTTGGACACTGCTTCCACAAACATCATCGGACGTCTACAGGCTAGTCCGCCAAAATGAGGTTGCACGGACCGAGAATGTGAACCAGAGTACCATTTGCACACTATGGCCCTGATTCCATTAGACCAATACAACTTATAACAGTCCATGCAAGGGTAGACTACGCATAACCACAGAACGTTAAAGTTGGAATATCCCATCTAAGGAAGCGAACAGTCACAGCAACAACAACTGCAGTCGGGATATCTGAATTGCGAAGATTCAGAGGTTCTGGACATTCTAGAACTGGCGAAGAATCTAGTTTAGTGACGAGTCGCAGTTTCTCCTACCAAAAGTTGAAGGTAGAACACGTGTTAAATTGTAACTGCCGACGAAATGTATGATATTCGCCCAGTGATGTGTCCAGAAAGTGGATAGACTCGGCGGAGGTAGCGTCATGATGTTGGCGGCAATCTTATTTGACTGAAAATCAGAGCTTGGGTAGGTACCATACAAACTAAAGACTCAGCGGTACAGGTACAGATACGACAACCTATAGTCACATATTCTTCCAATTATAGACCACCAGATGGAGTTTTTGCACCAGGACAAAGCTGCGGGCCGCATACAGCTTAACTAACTTTCTTGAGCGAAATAACATTAGTATGTTGCCATGGCCTTCACTTTCGCCGACCCTGGTTTAATCTTATTGGATTTTGCAAGAGGAATGGGGAAGAATACCTCGCAATAATGTTCGTGTTTTGATAGAGTTCATGCCGAGAAAATGCATAGCAGTGCTGGCTTCTTGAGGTGGTAATATATGGTTACAGTTGATCGATAGTGAGTTTGAACTGTGATTAATTGATTGTGATTGTGATTTTGTTGTGCATAAAAGCTATTCATTAAAAAATGTTTCAATACAACGCGTTTGCGAGTTCAGAAAAATCTAAATAGCAGAGTGGTCTAGATAGTACGTTAATGTAATAAGTGAACTCCAACCTCACGTTGTCACTTGGTAATCAGGCCCTCAGCCAGGCCTCCCCTTACACTACAAGAAAACAAGCATTAGCTGTCGCGAATAATTTACATTAAGTATAGTAAAACCTACTTCAAACAAATAAATCCAGTTCCAACAATTTACTCTTTAATCATTATTTTTTCTTGACCTGTCTTCTTTCCATAAATAAAAATTCATGACATAACATTGAGTATCTCTACGGGTGTTCAATTAGAGACACTGCTTTTATCGTTCAGAGCACATAAACGCACCCATGGGTTTTATTTGGTTTATCTATTCACTTTTTTGTGAGTTTTTGGTATGTTTTGAGTTGTATGTATTGGCATATATCTGGATTTGTAATTGTTCTTGACTTTAAGCTTGCTTTTTGAGAATAAATGTGTAACTTTCATACATACTTTCTACTAATACTCCACCATTTCGAAAGAAATCTTCTAACATTTCTTCTTTTCGTGTAAATAATTCTTTACAACCAACTTCTTCTGTTATTAAACCTTCAATTACGCAGTCCATTTTAATATCTTTCGCAAAATCTGTGAAAAAATCCCCGTTATATTTTGTCGAATACTTTTTTATCAACTCATGTCCTTTTAAAAATTGACGTTTCTTGAATAAGTCTTCAATTATCTTCTTGAATTGTTTCCTTGGTAGTCGATACAAATCGTCACACGTTTCTGTAAAAAATAGATATTTATTCCGTATCAATAAATTAAAAATATTAATAAACATGATCTAATATTTCCAAACATCGAGGTAGAATGACACGTCTCGGTCTTGGGTGATTAGATTTTTTTTTGCGTATACGTTGATTTAAATTTCAATTATATTTGAAATAATATTAACATCATATTAAAGACATCATGAATTATTTTCAATAAACCGTTTACACATTTCGAATTAAATTTCTATTGTACACACATTTCGAGTTAAATTTCTATTGTATAAAAAAGAAATAATTGATAACAATATATTTGACATAAATTAATTGGACAGATAAAGTTTTACGAAGGCTTTGAAACCGTAGAGACATCATAGATTTGGCACCCAAACGTGAAGGCGAAATTTTTTTGGAGACATTGTGAGATTTGGAAAATTGTATTGGTATACAAGATAAGCAGTTTATCGGGCGGAAACATAAAATAGTGTCTTGCAAAATATGTCCATGTTAATTTAAAGCAACATTCTGAGGCAAAATTATACGGAGTTTATTCATTTTATTGAAAATAATATTCACGTGTCTTGGTTTTTAAGGTTGGGATTGCTTGTGACATTACTTATTAAACCGTAATTTATGACCACTGGCCAAGTCTTCACTTATAATATAAATTATAATTCTTGATGTAACGTCAATTCTGATTGGAAATCGTTCAAATTTTCATGACATCAATTCCACGAATGGAGATAACCGTAATGTATTTGAAGATTCGCCGCATAAATTGGTGATTTGCTGGTCAGAAATTAACTTTAATGGATAATATTGTTTCCTATAAAGTTTTAGAATAAGAATAATACCATTTTTCATCAGCTACTACTTACATAATACGGTTGCTTCTTTCGTTATGATATCTGCTATTAAAGCAGTACTTACCAAATGTGGTTCCGTCTTTCATCATGACATCTGCTATAAAGGCAATACATTTTTCAACTATGCCTTTATGAGTTGACGACTTGTGCTTGGAATTTCGAATAACCTTGATAATTTCCTTAATTGACTTCTCTCCATCTGAAAAAATATTGTTCTGACACCAATTAAGTTTTTGTTTGCACGAGCTGCATCTGTCCTCCTCACTCACTGGTTTGTGGTTAGTATTCTGTTCGTTGTCCGACCTGGAATTGCTTTTTACATGAACACATTTTTGCACTGTGTCCTGTAATTGGTGAGATACGGATGCGTTTGCTTTCAATGAATGAGCCCTCACTGCAGAAATACAATAACATTTCATATTAAAAACAATATTAATAACACTAAATGATTCTGTATGTACCCGTGTAAAGCAATTTAATGAAAACATACAAAAAACATGATATAACATCTTCAATTGCCTCTATGATAATGTTCGTTATGTCAATTACATGCCGGAAACATTAGGTAATTAAATATAATATATATTTAAATTTAAAGACATTTTACATGGTTTAATTACGATTTAAATATGTTTAAAATCCACTGCTTTTCATTCATTTCATTAAAATGATAACCAATTAGTAAGTGCGTATTTGCGTCTTTACTAACAACATTTTTTTTAATAATTATCAAGACGTTTATTATTAGTATGTTTTACGTTTCTGACCATCAATAAGTAGAAATACCTTTGGGATTTTTCATGTAGCGTGTAATAATTTGCATAGATTTTTTGTCTTTTTTTGGAAGATAATCAACAGCTACTTTTCCATCGTTATTAACTATATCCGAGTCGATACCCAAACTAATCAGAAAGCTTATTGTAGGATATCTTGTAGAATTATCCTCTAACTTCATTGAGGTAGCTGCATGTAGAACTGTATTGCCAAAAGTATCAACCATATTAGTATTATTTTGAATATCTGTGAATCTACAAAGGAACGGGGATAAACTATCGTCTTGCGTATTACTCTGTCCGCTTAGCAACTGTAATAAACTGAAATCCCCTGAAATATTAAATATGACTGAGTTTAGAATAATGTAAAAATTTCTCTCTAGCACTAAAATAGAGAAGGTTTAACACTTCCCAACAAAATAAAACTCTATTTATAAGTCTGTAAGTAGGGGAATAAAGTAATTAACATTACGGTAAAATTGTAATTACTAAATAAAAATTTGTACACAGAGTGGTGTTTTTAAATAAATATATATGAATAATTATTAACATTTAATTAAGTAAAAAAGATGGTTTTTAAACACTGAAACAGTACACCGTCAATTTGTAGCTTGAAAAATTGAAGTGTCCCAAATTGTTCTATGAGTGACAGATTGGGTGATTTGACACATTGACATTTGTTGTTCAATATGCTCTAGAGCGGCCGTTGCTGTTGTGAAGAGGAAAATGAGACATTTTTAAAACCTTGTAGCCCATAAACATTTTTACTCAATTACGTAGCTGTAAAACAGAAGTATTGCTAGTGTTCTTGGACGAATATTGTGCTCTTGTAATCTGTTAGTAATGTCCTCAAACTGTCCTAACCCGGGAATTGACCTGGCTGTCTAACGTTTCGAATTTCTTTTGAGTGATGCCAAATCCGAATATGGTTGTCCTGGCGACGTTTATTTACGCTAGGACGTCCGGATAATTATTGTACCGCCTTTGATAAAGACACATAAAGGATCGAAATAATGCATGCCTTTACCGTACATCAACACCACTAGCAGTGGATTTAGCGTAATTAAGCTTAGTTAAGACATTTTAAAGTATCTCCATAAAAAGCAAATAATTAAATGAATACTAAGTATACTACAGTTCAAGACACGTGTGATTATAGTTTATGAAGGACAAGCATAAACCTTCATATTAAGGAGGGGGCCTCGGTGGCCGAGTGGTCAAGGTAGTTCGTCTACTATTGATCACGTGGTCTGTCAACACTGAGATTGCGGGTTCGATTCTCACTGCAGGCAGGGTGTACTCGACTCCAATCTTAATTGACAAGGATTGCCAGTTTTCCTACCGCAGGTCGGGGGTTCTCTCCGGGTACTCCGCCTTCCTCCCCCAATAAAAACTGGACGCCATGAAATAGCTGAAAAATTGCTGAAAGTGGCGTTAAAACACCATTCAAACAAACAAAAAAATCATATTAAGGATGTCAATTTTATATTTCAAACAAAAGCAGAGGTACAGAAATTGAAAAATCTGGCCTCCATCAAAAGCGTAAGAGACTACATTAAAATGGAAGACAGATACATAACAGAATCTTATTGAATGTTATTGTTATTTACTGTCCCTTGGTGCTAGATGCAACTGAGACAACATGGTTTATTTAACGAAACAGCCAATCCAATTTTAAATAAACTGTATTTGAATGTTATTCCTCTTTCCCAGACTACGCCTGCATTTGGAATGCACGTTTCGGGTTCATTACTAAAGACCGAGCCGGTAAAAAGCTCGAGGATATATGAAAATGATCTTGATTCAAACGTACGTGCCCTCTGTGCCCTTTCATTGGTCCGACTTCATGCATCGAATGCTAAGATGTCTTTCACTTAGACTCGATATTCTGTTGTGTGTTTATTCTGCATTTACTGTTTGATTGGGTATATTTCCGTGGTATGAATTAAGTCGTTATTTGCATTTAAAATTCACCTTACAACTTTAATGGAGTTCTAAAATTATCTGCAGGCCAAATGACTAACATGTTGATGATCATAACAAAATGCATTATTCCGGAAAATATTATTTATACTTTTGAAATAAAATACGTACAAGTGTATACCATTTAGGCACAGCTGTACCGGCGTTTTAGATTAATAATCTTGATATTGCTATATAAAGTTCTTTTTCATTTTTATCACAACGGTTAACATCAAATTTTTAATCGCAAATTGTGAACCCTGCAATTATTAACTTCAAGTTAATGTTAGGCGTATTGTTATCAAACCAAACTTATACAAAATATGTCTCGTTATTCTGGTATTTACTATTATATTTAACTGATGCTTCTGAGTATTATTTAATCATTTTTGTATTGCTTTTCCTAAAAAATTACAACATTAATTGACTCAACAAAATTAAAAAATAAAGGGTAACGGAAAACGCGCAAACAGCAACAGGGAGCTTTTGGTCGAGTGATTCAGGTAGTTACATGTAGTCATTTACCATTGATCACGTTGCCTGTCATCACTGTCATGCGATTTTGTGTCTCACTGCGGGCAACTCTAATCTTAATTTACTTATTTTAGGTGAAATATGTTTAAAATTGTTATGTGTGTACAATACGCATGTTTAAGTACTTGATCTTTTATGTACTATAAGGAAAAATAAACTTACACTTTAGGGAGGAAAAAATGTTTAATGGAAAATCGCTATTAAATTCTATATCGATGAAATAAAAAGTATGTCTTATATTCAGGCAAGTAACATAAATCAGAAAACTTTCATCAAGTCTGTCGAAACTTTTGTAGATTGTTTATCTTTACAAAAATTGTCACTTACCAGATATTAAGGTCATCCTTACTACGGCGTGAAAGTATGTATCCCCAGGCTCTGTTGATAATTGTTTGTAATCACACAAACACCACTGCAGCAAATACTGAATGTATACAATCAACCATGGACACTGTTTAATTAGCCCTAGATCACAGAGACGGCGAAGATCAAAATCACGCTTTGAAAAAATAATGCCCACTTCATATTTTAGTTGATCAAATGCAAACTTTGCTGCACTAAGTTTGTTTTCAAGAACGAAGGGGTAGATAAAGTACAGCCAAATTCCAAGAAAAGGACGCCTATCGATACCTAATCTTGCCAAAAGATTCTCTGGATCTGAAAATAAAGAAAATTAGAAGATAGTATGGTTTAACAAAAGAAGATATTAAAAATAAGTGGCTTACAAAAAACTAAACAACATAGTTAGAACCAAAAATTCAAAAATACAAAAAGCCAAAACAGAAAAACAAATTATATACAGCGAGAAATATCGTGTGTTGCTAATGATTTCCTATAATTGTGTCACTCGTCTTTTTAGTTATGGTCAAAATTAGTGTGCGAAAGATATCAAAAACATAGCAAAGAATATCAACCACACAATGATCATTCATTTCATTATGGCGTATATACAATGTATGTAAGGACGACACAATTAGACTGCAAAAAGTCGTTGCTTGGTCAGTCTTTCTATTTTTGACAATCATTGCAAGGAAATCGCTCGGAAATATCAAATAAGTTGTGATAAATACACTCCAAAAAGTGACGCTGCATGAATGTTATTACAACGAAATTGGAAAAATATCAGGATATAGATCGGAATAATTAGCAGACTCATTGGCATAAATACGATCCGAAAGTCACAATAAAACAGAAATTGAACGATTTTCCTAGATTTTTTTTCTTTCTTCTAGTTCACTTAATAAACTTTTCAATGTATTAATACAAAAAAAGTTCTCATGACCAGGCAAACATATATAGATTTCAATCTGAAAGCAGAAAAACCTCTTAATGGATGTTATCAACTTAAATGCAAATCCTTTTTGAATAGCATCTTGGTCATCATCAGCTTCCGTCTTACACATAGGAATATCGATAGGGAGTTCTAGCATAACATAAGAGTTGTAAATTATTGAGACGGAAAGAGATCGGAATGACAATTAGAACGTGGAAGTCATCACAATTGTCATAGAGTTACATTTGTAGTATTCAACTTGAGTCTTATTACTATTGTAACTTCTCAAACTGTCACAGTAACAACACTATATACAAACGTCTATGTATTGAGACAAATATTAATATTTCTATAATTTAAATGGCCCGATACAAGTTCAAATCCTCTTGATGGTCAGCAAAAACTCGCCACTATGAAAAATCGAATTCTAAAACACCTAAATGTTTAGACACAAATAAACAAATCGCAAGCTGCTGCTCTGCCGTGATCCTACATGAAGCGTGTTGGAACTGAACAATGTGAACAAGTGGAATAAATTGTACTGCAAACTAAGCTCTACGACACGCATGATGACTTGAATCCTCCAAAATGCACAGTTGGTTTTTAAAGGGCTTTTTGGAAAAAAACTACATAATTACACTTTGCTGAATTCGCTGTGTGCAAACGCTCATAGGGTACACAGACTGACTTTAAGATGATTTCCATTGCCAAAAGTCCATTTTCTGTCCAGTTAGCATGGAACTCTGTTGTAGTCGTTATGCTTATTGCCTTCACAAATGTATCAAAAGATTGGTCATCCATGCCTTTACGTTCTAATACTTCACCCTTACTTATATAAGCCTGAAATTCAAAAAAAGGATATTTTCAATAATGTATTCATGTCTTTTGCCGATTTTTACATTTCATTTGAATTCATTATCATACGTACGTATGTATTATACAAGTTTCATTTTAGTTGTTCCACATTTAACATTTAAATAGAAAGGTATGACAGTAAGTGGACTTGATAGGCAATTAGTTAAGCAATCTGAATCTGTCATAAAAGCTAAATGTTGTTCATATTTCTTACAAATAGCTGACATATGTGACCACGGCATATCTAACTGTATAATTATAAATTAACATCTTTTTTTCGTATACTGCCGACAATAAAAAATAAGAGACTTTAATAAATAAAATTGCCAATTTCATTATTTTGCAACAGATAAAGATTGCTGTTTTTCAACGTCTACAAACCGTTCAGGATCGGCAATTGTTGATGTTGATGCAGACGTACCAGAAATAAAGTGCTCGAGGAAACCTTATACGGGAATTTGAAACGATATAAAGCTAATACGGGATTATCGGATCTGGCTGTTCAAATACGGGTTGGTCATTTACGGCCACATGTAATATGCAAGACAAATAGCAAAGGGAAACGACCGAATACAATTTCTATTATAAAGCGATAAGAATATGATAAATAAATACAAAGCATCGATTTATATTTTGATTTTATTAAATTATAAAAACTGCAACTAAAAATTACACATTCGTTACAAATATTGCTGTGATTATGCAAATAAATCAGTCAGATCAGTCAAATCGTTCCCAATCCGTCAGATCGTTCCCAATCCGTCCATCCGTCAATTGACGGATTTGGAACGATTTGACTGATCTGACGGATTGATTTGGACTGATCGCTCCAATCCGTCCATTCAACTTCCGGTTAGTAAAATTAATATTTCGAAATGTGAAAATGCGTTTCACTCGCAAATATTAGAAGTATAAACTGTTATGTCCTCATTTATGGCTCATTTTACCGAATAATAAGGCTAAAACTGGTCTAAAGTTATAAATGATAAATGGAAATTCCCCCATTCTATATACTAATGCTTCTGTAAAGAAATATTAACATCCCATAGTGTCATTAACAAAATAATTAAAACAAAGTAAATAAAAAAAACCCACACACAATGACTTAAAAAAAATTACCTCGCATGCCAAGGCGCACGTCTCGTATTTGTCGTAGAATTTTTTAAAATGATAAATGGAAATTCCCCCCCCCCCCAATCTATAACTAACGCATCTGTATAACTAAACATCACAAAGTGTCATTTTATTAAGAAAAATAAATAAGAAATGAAAAAAACACATGCATACAATGAATTCAAAAAATATTTGACATCGCGTGCCAAGGCGTACATCTCGTATTTGTCTTAAAAATGTTTTAAAGCGGAAAAAGCTAGAAAGACGAAAAAAGCGAAGACAGAATCGTAACATTTTTTTTCACTTCGCGCTTTCGGGTTAGCATTACTTGTATGTGTGTTTGAAGTTTTTTTTACACCTTTTCAAAAACTATATTAGTTTATATTATATAGCATCGAGTGTTTATAAGGAAGAACTGGAGTATCTAACGAAACAGCAGACCTTCGACAGGATAACTGGTGCTCTTTGCAAATTTAGGGATGAGTCGAGCACACCCTCTCGCTGTAAGTGTCGAACATACAACTCGGTGATCAATACTAGATTACTGCTACCTTAACCACTTAGGTCGAGGTTTGTTATTATAAACGCTTAAAAAAATCATTTGTCGTGGGTTGATCAGTTTTCTTTCTGTGTCACAGTTCCTAAGAATTCCGGTGTATAATACGCAATAAGATTTACGACAAAAGCGAAAACATCTATTGATGTATTTTATTCACTATCTCATTGTGTCACATGAATTTACACATAATTAAATCTTAAATTAAGAAAAAAACTAATGTGCCACAATTCCTAAGAATTCCGTTGTATAATACACGATAACATTTACGACAAAAGCGAAAACATCTATTTATGTATTTTATTCACTATCTCATTGTGTCACATGAATTTACACAGAATTAAAACTCAAATAAAGAATAAACTTCTAAACGCGTTTGTATATAGAAGCTTATGAGTTAAAGATGCGCACATGTAAGCGTAATATAAGATCAATTCTGCTTTCGCATTTTACGCGCCACATTTTTTATATATATTTTACGATGTCTGTGATAGTCATTCGATAAATAATGATATATAGGTATAAAAGGTTTCCTTTAAATTCATAAGTATTTGAAATGCATTCTCAGCTGGCGGACATGGGACGTGCTCTCGTTTTTGTGGGGGGTGGGGGGGTCAGGTCAGATTAGAATTGCCGCCTACATATTGACGTGTTTAGAGAGTGTCACGCTCCTTGCAAGACAAGGATCTCGTTTGTAGATTTCGAAAAGAAGTAGGCTAAAAATGTAAATTTTCCGCCCATACACATCCCCCATATTTTTTCAGTGGAATTCACAATTTTTGCCCTTTGGTCCATCTTACTCTAATTGATTGAGGGGGCCTTGGTAGCCGAATGGTTAGGTTTGTCTACTATTGATCACATGGTCTGTCAACACTGAGGTTGTGGGTTCAAGTCTCACTGCGGTCAGGGTGCACTCGACTTAATTGAAAAGGAGCCAGTTTTCCTATCAGAGGTTGGTGATTTTTCCGGGTACTCCGGCTTCTTCCTCCAATAAAAAAATGGACGCAATGATAGAGCTGATAATTTGCTGAAACAATATTTAAACATACAAACAAACAAATCTAATTGATTGATATTTAACTTATTCTCGTCATGAATTAAGCTGAAATACTTTAGCTGAAAGAAAAGCAAACGTCCAATCAATCAATCAATGAAATAAGATATTGTTCAAATTGAATGACACTCTTGAAAAGGTTCTGTTTTATCGATATGACTGTAATGATAATGTTAAAACCGATCTTCATAGACCTAAATATTTAATGACGTTTTGTAAAAAAAAAGTTACTCTTTCGTACTATAACACGTGTCTATCTGTAACACATTTTGTACGCTTAAATGCAGTATGCGCAAACAATTCTCCCTGGCGTTATTGGGGCCTCGGTGACTGATTGGTAAGTCATCTACTAGTTATCACATGCCTGTCAACAGGTTGCGGATTTTCGAACGACTGCAGATAGGGTGTACCTGACTACAACTTAATTGACAAAGATTGTCCGTTTTAACCATGAAATAAATGAAACAATCAAGCGTAAGTGTAAGTTTACTTTTTGAACTTCTTTTATTGCCTGACAAATTAAACTTGCAACCAGAATCGCTGTATATTTTACAATGGAACTTTTTGTTTAGTAAACAATGTGTTTTGATAGACAATGCTTGTTCAACAGTTAAACAGTTGTTTATACACAACAGTTTTTAATTGTATTTAAAAATGTTGTAGACTAAATAAAAACACACAGGCATACATTTAAGTACCAAGTAAAAAGAGGCCGCGTCCTTTCCTAAATGTGAAACAAATATGTTACTGATTGGGGGAGTCGGGTCGGCTTAATATACGACAAAAATATACAAAAAATATACATATAACAGATCGCAGAAAATAAAATATTCCGAAATCACGAGTCGCGAAAATAAAAAAAATTAATCAATAATGGATTACGAAAAGAAAACATTCACCTCGTCCGTACTGATGTGCCTTAAATCGAAGTTTTTTTTAAGGTTTACAGGGCTCGACCCGCAGATATGTACATTTGCTTAAGTATATAATATAAAGAAAACGGTTTATGTTATTTATGTTATTTGTTAGAACGAGACATTGTATTAACTATTATTTTGAATACTTGCGTTTATTTTATTATAAATGTTATTATAAATACATATATAATATACAAATGACGCATAATTCGTTTTATCTTTAAATTATTAATTTTTACGTATCCGTCAATAAACTGACCGATTTGTGCATATAATTAAATAACGGATTCTGGATCGCACTGATGGTGTGTAAACACTAATCCAATTCTTTAAGATTTTCTACTAAATTAGTTATTTTTTTAATTAGAGCAGCTCTTTTACCTTAAGTGCAACTTGACCGACATATTATATATACAGAATCGTACGTGACAGGCCTATGTTCTCTCACAATTTCATGACCTCTTTAAAACCTTCCAAGAGAAAACCAGCTTCCGGGGTAAACCCCACTCTAAAAATAGCTCTTTCTTTTCAGAAAATCTTGGTTTGTAGGCCATGTAGTGCATGTGACATAAAACATACTAAATACCATTAGAACAGAGCAAGTTAGGACTCAAAATTTTTCTAATATATTCACCTTTTAGAAAAACTTTCATTCATTAAAATCCAGTTAGTAGTTTTTAATATACACTACGATAAACAGGACTATTTTGTTTTTAAGTACTATTTTCTTATATGTTCCAAATTTGATTGGTCCCCTTTAGTGTCTTGACACCTAAAGAGCACGTATTTGTCCATCAAATTGTACAAAATTTTGTCTATTTGTAGCCTAAGTATATCTGACCAACACCCTAAAATTTCTTTGCATTCTATACAACAGTTTTGGAGATCGCAGAAAAAAGATTCAATGACTGCGCACATACTTAATCAGCACAAACTGTGTTTGCAGATCAAGTAATCCATTATTTGCAATATATTCAATTTCCTAAGTTCAGATGTAAATTTCAATGTATATCACACATTAACACTGTAGTATAACATATTGAATACTAATAAAAACATACATTATATTTATATCTCACAAATAAAAAAAATTGAAGTTTCAGGTTGAGGGACCAGCCCCCCCCCCCTTTTTGTAGAGGGCATATTAGATCTCTTATAAACTTTTAATATCTGTAACATTCCTACTAAATCATATCATATTTCTTGTTGCTCAACAAGATAGAATTGCACCTCAACAAACAATAAAATTCCTAAAAGAACAATTTTAGTATGACTCTGTCCTATAGTATCAATTGACAAATTCCGCATCTAAAAAATACAAAATAGGCACCATATTAAATATTTTTGGCAACATAGATGTCTTTGCGACCTAATATTTAGATTGCCTGACTTGCCTGCTACTGAGAAACACTGAAACAATATATTTTTTAACTACAAATACACATTTCTAGGCAGTTAAAACAGTTTTTTTTTAAAATCTAAAATGTTACATAATATAATATTTAGGCTGAAATTTGACACTAGCATGGTTTAGAACCAAATATGCATTTAAATGAGTAAATGAGTTATAATCTTTCATTCTCAAACATTTTCAGGCAAAGGGAGGGAATATGAAAAAATGATGTTTATTTATTAAAGGTGTGTAAACACTAATCCAATTCTTTAAGATTTTCTACTAAATTAGTTATTTTTTTAATTAGAGCAGCTCTTTTACCTTAAGTGCAACTTGACCGACATATTATATATACAGAATCGTACGTGACAGGCCTATGTTCTCTCACAATTTCATGACCTCTTTAAAACCTTCCAAGAGAAAACCAGCTTCCGGGGTAAACCCCACTCTAAAAATAGCTCTTTCTTTTCAGAAAATCTTGGTTTGTAGGCCATGTAGTGCATGTGACATAAAACATACTAAATACCATTAGAACAGAGCAAGTTAGGACTCAAAATTTTTCTAATATATTCACCTTTTAGAAAAACTTTCATTCATTAAAATCCAGTTAGTAGTTTTTAATATACACTACGATAAACAGGACTATTTTGTTTTTAAGTACTATTTTCTTATATGTTCCAAATTTGATTTGTCCCCTTTAGTGTCTTGACACCTAAAGAGCACGTATTTGTCCATCAAATTGTACAAAATTTTGTCTATTTGTAGCCTAAGTATATCTGACCAACACCCTAAAATTTCTTTGCATTCTATACAACAGTTTTGGAGATCGCAGAAAAAAGATTCAATGACTGCGCACATACTTAATCAGCACAAACTGTGTTTGCAGATCAAGTAATCCATTATTTGCAATATATTCAATTTCCTAAGTTCAGATGTAAATTTCAATGTATATCACACATTAACACTGTAGTATAACATATTGAATACTAATAAAAACATACATTATATTTATATCTCACAAATAAAAAAAATTGAAGTTTCAGGTTGAGGGACCAGCCCCCCCCCCCTTTTTGTAGAGGGCATATTAGATCTCTTATAAACTTTTAATATCTGTAACATTCCTACTAAATCATATCATATTTCTTGTTGCTCAACAAGATAGAATTGCACCTCAACAAACAATAAAATTCCTAAAAGAACAATTTTAGTATGACTCTGTCCTATAGTATCAATTGACAAATTCCGCATCTAAAAAATACAAAATAGGCACCATATTAAATATTTTTGGCAACATAGATGTCTTTGCGACCTAATATTTAGATTGCCTGACTTGCCTGCTACTGAGAAACACTGAAACAATATATTTTTTAACTACAAATACACATTTCTAGGCAGTTAAAACAGTTTTTTTTTAAAATCTAAAATGTTACATAATATAATATTTAGGCTGAAATTTGACACTAGCATGGTTTAGAACCAAATATGCATTTAAATGAGTAAATGAGTTATAATCTTTCATTCTCAAACATTTTCAGGCAAAGGGAGGGAATATGAAAAAATGATGTTTATTTATTAAAGGTGTGTAAACACTAATCCAATTCTTTAAGATTTTCTACTAAATTTGTTATTTTTTTAATTAGAGCAGCTCTTTTACCTTAAGTGCAACTTGACCGACATATTATATATACAGAATCGTACGTGACAGGCCTATTTTCTCTCACAATTTCATGACCTCTTTAAAACCTTCCAAGAGAAAACCAGCTTCCGGGGTAAACCCCACTCTAAAAATAGCTCTTTCTTTTCAGAAAATCTTGGTTTGTAGGCCATGTAGTGCATGTGACATAAAACATACTAAATACCATTAGAACAGAGCAAGTTAGGACTCAAAATTTTTCTAATATATTCACCTTTTAGAAAAACTTTCATTCATTAAAATCCAGTTAGTAGTTTTTAATATACACTACGATAAACAGGACTATTTTGTTTTTAAGTACTATTTTCTTATATGTTCCAAATTTGATTGGTCCCCTTTAGTGTCTTGACACCTAAAGAGCACGTATTTGTCCATCAAATTGTACAAAATTTTGTCTATTTGTAGCCTAAGTATATCTGACCAACACCCTAAAATTTCTTTGCATTCTATACAACAGTTTTGGAGAATCGCAGAAAAAAGATTCAATGACTGCGCACATACTTAATCAGCACAAACTGTGTTTGCAGATCAAGTAATCCATTATTTGCAATATATTCAATTTCCTATGTTCAGATGTAAATTTCAATGTATATCACACATTAACACTGTAGTATAACATACTGAATACTAATAAAAACATACATTATATTTATATCTCACAAATAAAAAAAATTGAAGTTTCAGGTTGAGGGACCAGCCCCCCCCCTTTTTGTAGAGGGCATATTAGATCTCTTATAAACTTTTAATATCTGTAACATTCCTACTAAATCATATCATATTTCTTGTTGCTCAACAAGATAGAATTGCACCTCAACAAACAATAAAATTCCTAAAAGAACAATTTTAGTATGACTCTGTCCTATAGTATCAATTGACAAATTCCGCATCTAAAAAATACAAAATAGGCACCATATTAAATATTTTTGGCAACATAGATGTCTTTGCGACCTAATATTTAGATTGCCTGACTTGCCTGCTACTGAGAAACACTGAAACAATATATTTTTTAACTACAAATACACATTTCTAGGCAGTTAAAACAGTTTTTTTTAAATCTAAAATGTTACATAATATAATATTTAGGCTGAAATTTGACACTAGCATGGTTTAGAACCAAATATGCATTTAAATGAGTAAATGAGTTATAATCTTTCATTCTCAAACATTTTCAGGCAAAGGGAGGGAATATGAAAAAATGATGTTTATTTATTAAAGGTGTGTAAACACTAATCCAATTCTTTAAGATTTTCTACTAAATTAGTTATTTTTTTAATTAGAGCAGCTCTTTTACCTTAAGTGCAACTTGACCGACATATTATATATACAGAATCGTACGTGACAGGCCTATGTTCTCTCACAATTTCATGACCTCTTTAAAACCTTCCAAGAGAAAACCAGCTTCCGGGGTAAACCCCACTCTAAAAATAGCTCTTTCTTTTCAGAAAATCTTGGTTTGTAGGCCATGTAGTGCATGTGACATAAAACATACTAAACACCATTAGAACAGAGCAAGTTAGGACTCAAAATTTTTCTAATATATTCACCTTTTAGAAAAACTTTCATTCATTAAAATCCAGTTAGTAGTTTTTAATATACACTAAGATAAACAGGACTATTTTGTTTTTAAGTACTATTTTCTTATATGTTCCAAATTTGATTGGTCCCCTTTAGTGTCTTGACACCTGATTGGACTGATCGCACTGATCGCTGAAGGTTACCAAGGTAATGACGGATTCATAATTTTTGACGGATGTATTCATCATCAATCAGTCAGCGTTCCAAAATCCGTCAGCAATCAGTTATCAATCAGTCAAAGTGTTGCGTTTACGGGTGCAAGTACTGTAAATGTTGTAAACAGAACCAAATCTTGTCATAGAGTATAACCTGTTTAGAAATGTGAACATTTTCCTGATATATCAATTTTAACTATAAATCGTGACAATTTTATCGGTAAAAATATCAGTGACGTCATCGCACTATTTTAACTGCGTAAGAATAGGCATGTGATAAACACAAGTTATATCGTATAATATGGGTTTCTCCATTTGAATTACAAGTTACACGATATATCAGCTTGGTCTGTTTACGCAAATAAAGCGCCCCGCCCTTTATTAATGTTGTAAACAGAACCAAACCTTGTTATTGAGTAGAACCTGTTTAGAAATGTGACCGTTTTCCTGATATATCAATTTTAACTATAAATCGTGACAATTTTATCGGTAAAAATATCAGTGACGTCATCGCACTATTTTAACTGCGTAAGAATAGGCATGTGATAAACACAAGTTATATCGTATAATATGGGTTTCTCCATTTGAATTACAAGTTACACGATATATCAGCTTGGTCTGTTTACGCAAATAAAGCGCCCCGCCCTTTATTAATGTTGTAAACAGAACCAAACCTTGTTATTGAGTAGAACCTGTTTAGAAATGTGACCGTTTTCCTGATACATCAATTTTTAACTAAAAATCGTGACAATTTTATCGGTAAAAATATCAGAGACGTCATCGCACTATTTTAACTGCGTAAGAATAACCATGTGACGAACACAAGTTATATCGTATAATATGGGTTTCTCCATTTGAATTTGCCAATCAGATTTCAGCTTAAGGTTCTCTTACAACCCGTCGTGCGTGCTTAGAGATCGTGCGTCGTCGGAGTTCTTGTCAGGCGTAGCGTTGTCGCAGGATGAAAATTAAATCGCAGCGATGGCAAGTTGCAAGTACTTAATGAGTAGGTGTGTCGTGCTCTAAACGTGGGGCCCGCAAGTGGTCTGTACGCTTTTTTGGAAGTAGGAAGAAGTAAAGAGCACGTACGATCTGTACTTGTGTAGCACACAGTGAGTGAGATAATCGCACGCCTATTGCAAGCAAATCGTGCGTTTTCAGAATCCGTACTTACGAAGTAAGAGAAACATAAGAAAAACGTAATGAGCACAAAAGTCGGAGGAACGCACGGGTAATCAAAATAATATAAAAGGGGAGCACTGAGTCTTTTCATCATTTACCGTTTTGGCTTCCAATATGACACTGCCAAGAAGGATACACCATCGACTTCTACAGCTGCTAATCCTAGAGGAGGCCGAAGATCGTGACGCAATACTGACAGTGGTTGCTCGGGGTCGCCTGCAAGAGCGGCAAAGGAGGAGGCGTTATTGGGTCAAGCCATGGCTGACCAGAAGGCCTCTGTTCGGCCAGTATGAAACGCTTTTTCAGGAGCTTGACCAACAGTCTGCTGGAGACTACTTTGGGTTCATCCGTATGGATAGGAACGTGTTTGCTGAGGTGCTTCAACGTGTAGCTCCCCGTATCACCAAAGAACCTAGGTAAGATTAATGATCACTGACACTGTGTATGCCATTGCTTTTAGGATATATTTTTATGTACATTATTGAAAGCAATCAGAGATATGACAAGGACAAGAAACATTTCTATGATTTATTGAACTCAGAACTTGAACAGAATACCGCTTAGCGGGTGGATGGGGGCCCTGAGTGGTGTAGCACCTTACACTACCACTCATGAACAAACCAAATAAAACCGGGTCTGCTATTGTTGTACTTGGTTGCATTCAGTCCTTCCAAAGGATCTTTTTTTCACATTATTTGACTATTACACGTGTGTTATATTACAAGCATATGCATTACAAAAACACAACATTATCCTTCTGCATGCTGAGAAATTTTCGTCTGTTGAAAATATCTTCTGATGAAATTTAATTTCTATCCAATTTTCTCGAAATTTGGTAGAAATATTGTCTTAATGTCAAACAGCTTTGAACCTGGCTAGGCGGCGAGTAACTCGACATCTGGTCTGGTTCCAAGATGTTTGCAAAAGCCCTAGCACGCTAAAGGTTAATGAAATTGGTTTAATATTTGTTTTAGGTTGATTGTAAATTTGTTCTATCCATTTATTGTTTTTGTAGGAGCAGAAGTCCGCTAGATCCAGGACTCAAGCTGGTCGTTACACTTCGGTACCTTGCCACTGGAAACAGTTACAAGAGTCTCGAGTATGCATTTCGGGTGTCCAACAGTGCAATATCTCTGTTCATCCCTCAAGTGTGTGCTGCAATTTATGAAGAATTCCGGGAGGAACTGTTTGGTTTACCACAGGATGAAAACGGATGGCGAGCTTTGGCCAGCGAGTTCCCTACCAAGTGGAACTTTCATCACTGCGTTGGCGCCATCGACGGAAAGCATATACGGATCAAGAAACCTGCCAAGAGTGGCTCTGTCTACTTCAACTACAAGTGTTGTTCAAAAAACTCTACGAGTCTAGCCTCCTCCTCACTACTGAAATCGTATCTTGACAGGTTCTGCTTCCCTGTAGCACTTGTGGTGCTTTCCGCATCTGACTGCACACCAGAACCTTCTTCTCCTCCTTCAGCCCTTTCTCCTTCTCTCTCCTGTTCAGCTGCTTGTCTTTCCCTCTCTTCCGATCTCCTTTCTTCTGTTCTATCATTCTTGGTCTTCTTCCCTTTTCTACTAGCTGCCTTTGTCTTTGGAGGCATTGTGCTCACTGCTGAAGTCGACCTTGAACTGAGAGCAAACTGTTAGAATCAGCTTTGATATAGGCGAGTCACCTTTTTAGCACGTACTTTTGACCCACTTTTTTCGTGCTGGTCAAACACTTTTATCGTGCTGGTCACGTGTGTCGTCTTAATGTGACGCACTTCACAAGTACGGTGATAGTACTCCCAACGCACTTTAGAAGTAAGATAAATGCACGGAGGAAGTGCGCTCACTCCCCTTTTTGTTTAATCGTACATTGAAAGCAAGTTGAACGTACGAGGCTCTTGCATGGTAAGTAAGTCTTCATGGTGAAATACCCCGGAATTTCTTCATGCTTTTCCTGCGTTGCACGCACGCCTAGCGCACTTACTGAGTACTTTTGTCTTGCGTGCTACGAGCGTGCTCCAGGCGTTCTAAATGTCGCAGACAGGTCGTAGCGAAAAACTAGCCGGCCAGTTTTCGGGCTGCGTGCTTTGCGTCGTGTTTGCGTTCACCAAAAAAAGTACGTCCCACGTGCGTGTATCTTAGTACTTGGCCAAATTTTGCACGCAAACCACTCGTAGAAGCACGTACGACCGGTTGTAAGAGTAGCTTTACAAAGAAAGTTATTATTGTGTTAATATGCCAGTTTGTTTTGTTTACTTAATGGCTGACATTCTAATTCATCACATAGCTCTGAGATTGTTAACTTTAGATATATCACTGTATTGGTAGTTTAATTGTGATAAATATTAACATATTGTTTTGTATTGAATTTTTGAATTATACATGACCCACCATTCATTATGCCGTGAAAAATATGTAATAAATAAAGGTAATAAGAAAATACCAAACACCATGGAAACTAAACAACAGAGAATCAAAATCCAAGACAACAGCACACCAGAGAACCAACAGTCAAAAAATGAAGCTACAGCAATTGTCTTGACTTAGTACAGACATTTTGACACAAATGGAGAGATAAATTAGATTGTAAGTCATTACTGTGTTCACGTTTGTGTGTGTATCAAAGAAGTTAGATATCATATACCACTGCTGGTCAGTAATAGGCGTATCAACGCTGTACAATCATTATATACTGAAAATAGTTGAACAATCAAAGGTTCTTATAATGAGAGTTAAGACAGAGATTTTGATACTTAATTCTATATACGTTCTTTAGAATATTTTAAACACCACATATGATTGATATTACTACGCGACTGAACAGTTTCATAGTTATTTTGTTGTCCCTATTCAATGCAGACTGTATTGACAACTCTTGTAGAGCACGTAGATAAGCCAGATTTAACGTTTACGGTTTTTATGTGATTTTGGAATCCTATACAAGTTGATAATCTTCATACTCTATATAGTCGGGAATATTCAAAGAAGTCATGAAGGACTTGCGGTTAGCCAGGATGTGGTGCGTTCGTGTTTGGAATTACCTTAGTTAACATGAGGTATTAATAGTAATGTTACTTACATACAAGCAATGCTGTAAGAAGCCTTGTCGGCACGGGACAACAACGTATTTGTCATCGAAGGAAGTTAGGCAAATCATAGCATCCTCGTCTTTTAACCGGTTTTGGTCGATCATTAATGCAATATATAAGGTTCTTAATGCGACATTTCCCCTAAAGACTTTATAGTAATTACCCGGTTGGACAGTGCATCTAGTTCTGGGTCGTAATCTCGTCAGCACTTAAAACGCTTTCATAAATCATTTGAAAAGATTGCTTAAATTGTGACTTTTTTAAATTTCACCTCCAAGAACTAGAGCTGTTATATTGGTGAGAAATAACAACTACAATTTATTGCAAAAGCAGCAGTTTGTAACAATATATAGAATTTGGAAATTTCTGAAGATTTTTTAGCTCAGTGTAAAACACTTATCTGACATAACTTGTTGTTTGTCGTTTGTTATAATTTACATTTTTCTGCTTTAAAATCCACACAATCAAATAAATAACATATACATGTAGCTGATTGTTAAACTAATAATTCAACACATGTGAAGCACTAAAATACAAATAAGCCGCTCATGAATTTTATGTTAATATACTGTCTTCTTGAAAATGTTCAGAAATTTAACAATTGTTGACAAAGTTCTTATTTATTTTACTGATATTTAGATAAAATTGATGTTAATTGAACCAACAAGTATTAAATTCTTACCTAAATAAGCAGTATGATTAATGCCAAGTAATTATTTGACTTGAAAATAACTGAAATATTTATAACCTACGCCAAACATAAGTTAACTCAAACTTTTATCTATAATTTCTGTCATATAGCGTGTGACAATGGAAATCCGCTTGATAGATATATTATATGGTTGTCTCAATACTTAGACGTTCGTAAATAATTTACTTACTGTGACTGTATGACAAGTAACTTTGTCATCCTATGTAATATATACAAAAATGCTGAATTAGATTACTGTCAGATTAATACGTATTGTTTACGAAAATTCCATCGTCACACGCTAGTTCACCCCGGTTAGTGAAGCTATATTTTTATATAGCTGATTTGAGCGAGGGGTCTAGACCGCTGGACATAGTGAAGGCGAATTGGTGTCACAGTGTCACAACGGTGTGAGTTCGAATCCCCCTGAGGGTAAGCAAACATTTGATAGTTAAAAATCTAATTCTAACAGTGTGGGGCTTAATTTGTAGACGTATATAATATAAATATTATACCTTTTCATTTAAAAAAACAACAAACCTTTACTCACCATTATACAATTGGGATTTAAATGAATAGATTGGTGTGCAGCTGTCCAGGCTAGATCGTTACGTCCCAGTTCCAAGTAACACCTTGCCATTTCAGAATGTACATTAGCTACATCAAAATCTTTGTCAAACCAAAAAGAAAACGCTTGGACTTCTAGAGCTCTACTATAAATTTGTAATGCGTTTTCAAAACACTTATTACTATGTTCTTGATCTGCTAATTGTACTAATGTAAAAAAGTCACAATCTCTAGTCTGCGGCGACCGTGGTGTTTTATATTCCGTAAAAGTCGTTGCGTTCTCAATGTTTGGTTTCCCTTCTAAAAAATAATCAATAGAATAAATAAAGCAGACACAAAGAACTAATTATATGTAAGGCTTATAGTTTTATTGGAGTTTGGGAACTGTTATGTATGCAGCCACTATTGTCTCTTACTTCGATTTTGATTCAATTGTAAATATTTAACATGTTTGGTTATTTGAAATTGTGTACACGTTCTTGTATCTTGCGATCTACTTACTTGTATTACTTGTATTTACTTGTGTCCGATCTATTTTGCTACTGACAAAAAATATGTTTAAATTAAACTGTTATATTAGATACATTTAACCAACACGTGTTGTTATGGGCAGGCTATTCATTATTACATAAATAGCTTATTGTATTTGACTGACCTACCACACTTTTGTAAAGACAAAAAACAAACAAATACTGTTAAAAAGTCATAGTGCATTTACAAACAGAAACAGTATTAGAATAGTTTATATAATTTAAATGTTCATATCCTCGTGTATTGTTTTTTCGACCTATTAAAGCGATTCGCAGCATTTGACGATTGTACGTGAACAATATGGTTCGATGTTACAATAAAAAAATAGCAAAACAAAACCCGACCGAACAACATTAGCCAAAAGTCAAGGGACAGTTATAAATCCGGATACAGACAAACATAAACATCGCAACATAAAAACCAATAGCAGAAAGAGAGTAACCCGAACCCAATAAAACAATGGGTGACTCAGGTGCTCTGGACGAGTAAGAATCTAAGTTATTGTCTCTAATTATACATCCGTCGAGTTACTCATTCTCATGTCGAAGGAAAAGTCAAATCCATGAATAGGAAACACTACCTCTGAATCAGCGAAAATGTCGGACACTGATTTCCCATAACGATTCAGTTAAGTCATGGTGACGAAAATCTAACTTCCGGAGAGATAACATAAACCTCTTGTTTGAGTAGTTTAGCAGTCAAGAGTATATTCTTCTATTACATTAACAATGAAGACGCCAATCGGTAATAAATGGTGCAGCTTTAATTTTTTGTGATAACATTTAAATGAATAGCAATTAATTTGTTAACGTCAGAATGTCTTCTTATGTTTTCGACCTTTATAATAAACTCGACCCATTTCGAAACAGAAATGCATCAAAACAAAATTTTACCTCTAGGCCTATATGTATATCTTTGTTGTTAGTATTTTAATTAAGGTCCCAGAATCTTCCTTGTAGAAAAAAACATACTGATTATTGTTTTTATTTTTTGGCTGTAGGAATTGTAATTTTCATAATTACAATAAAAAAGCAATATGAGCACTATTAAGAGCTCTTTCATTGGCTAATCAAGAAGATACATGCTTAAATGACATAGTTATAAATTTGATAACTTTGGTCACAGCATTGTGCAAGGATTAGGGAGAATACTGTCGGTATGTATGAACGCATGGTTGATTTGGCCTAAAAGGAAATGAAAAAATAGGATACAAACCAATTTTTCCACCATTAGTTCGACCGGTAATCACATAAAGGATACATTACTTGACAATATAGCGGTTAAAACTAGCATTGGTAAAAACAGACAAAATTCATGAAAATTGTTTACATTTCCTTGAATCAACTTCACTTTAAACATTTTCTCCCACGTGTTGTTTACGTGTTGTACTATCTTTAGCAGACAATAGTGACATCAAAAGGCTGCGTGCACACGTAAAGGAATTAAAAAAAATAGTAGGTCGAAATAACAATACGAGACGATACTATGATATGGAATTAATATGGAATCATATACAATTAAGGTTTGTATGGAAGTAGATGAATAAGTGATTAAAATTTTTAAATAAGCACATACTGCGTGTTATCTTAGACAAAACTTTATACAACTCAGAATGTTCTTCTTGCGTGATATAATCAATTGGTAAACGACCTTCGCTGTCTTTCATGCTAGCAGTATATCCATTTTTTTGTAAAATTAACGACACTTTTTGCATAATACTAGAGTCATTTGAGTGTTTATACTTCGTTACAACATGATAAGGAGATTCCTTCCTGCCATCAAGATATTCATCCTTGTATGGCGTAACTTTAATCGGAATTTTCTCTAGTATATTGACATCACCTAAAAGAGAATAATAATTTTACTTCCGCTATAAACAGACACTTATAATAAACATTAGAATTTAGTGCTTTGCTGACTATATCGTCATATTCAAATATTCAGCAATCTTTTTAGTTGCTTTAGAATAAATATTTATTGCTAAAAGTAGAGACTGTAGCATACAACTTATGTAAGTTCATTAAAAAATGTCAAGTTAGTCCATCGCCTGCAGTAGACATAAATATGAGCTTAAGAAACCAAAACAGGTATAGATGTTTTAAAGTCTGTTATTTCGATCATTTAAATAAGCAGTTTTTTAGATTTCGTTATTTGCCAAGCACAAAGAATATATCATTTTTTCTAATTTTATGTATGCCCTAAAAAGAACGGATTTCTACAAAATCATTATCAACTATTTTTTTTTATCTTGAATAATATAGGGCCATGTGCACATGTGATCAAATATTATCACACATGAATGAACGAGTTTGATTAGTTATTACAAATTGACAAGGATTGCCAGTTTTCCTACCGCAGGTCGGGGGTTCTCTCCGGGTACTCCGGCTTCCTCCCCCAATAAAAACTGGACGCCATGAAATAGCTGAAAAATTGCTGAAAGTGGCGTTAAAACACCATTCAAACAAACAAACAATAGTTATTACAATAATCTTTGATTTTGCTAGTGAAACTCAAGTTCGTGCAACTACCTACCCAAACCAATATGTTGTAACGTTGCATTAAATAAATAGGTTTCTGTCTATGAAGTTACAGGCGATTAATGAGCCATTTCCGCAAGCTTTATTTTCAATTAAACTTTTAAACCTTTCTATAACAATATGATAATCTTTGAATGGTGATATGTAAATATATAAGGATTGAATTAGATACAAACTACGACTAATGACTAATAGTTCTTAAAGAATTATGACAAATTATATGTGATAATCTCTCAAACTGACAGAACTAATACATTTTTTTAAAATGTACAAATAAAAAGGTAAACTACTTCATTATATGACTTTGTCAACGCCACGTGTCAATAAGGTCGTGAAAAGTTTTTGAGAGGTAAAACATGTGAATTATGGAAACAACGTAAAATAAAGTTAAGGTTGTCATGATTATTGTTAACATCGTGAATTTTTATTTTCTCTTATGATTTGGTAGTAAACACAAAAAAGAAAAATTGAAATAAATTATAGTCAATTGTAACCTTTGACCTTAAACCCATGTGCCTGGTGTCTGTATGGTGAAGACACGGCGATATACCTTTGTGAGTTTTGGGCTTATTAGAATTCCGCAAAACACCGATGCTAATGCTGAGTCATAAAATCTTTTCAGTTAAAACGTATATAACTCAGTTGCCTACCATTTTTCACCCGTTACGTCGTTATGTATCCATTTTGGTTTCGGAGATTATATCATAATTTTACATGTTTAGTTACATACTTCAGCATGTCATCAAACCAGATTAGGATCAAAAGTAGCTTATTTGTATTTAAAAGAACCATCATTGTTAAACAAATAGTATTTGCATATTGGAAAAAATAAGTAAAATTTTCCATTTTGACGAAATTACAGATTGAGATAGTTTGCTAAAAAAAATCTGCTTTATGGTTTATATTAGAATATTTTAAGATATGATTACACTTTCTTAAATGCACATATTATAAAACCCTCTAAAAATTTATTTCATATTGTAAGATTTAAATAAATTACCCCTATTAATTATTTATGGTAACAGCAGTAATTTAGGTTAGACAGAAAATACAGTTTAGAAGGGAAATATCCAATGGCTTATTCGGTTAAACTTTGGTTTAAATATTTTAGGAATGAATTATCCTGGTTTGAAAGAGAGCCACCATAAATAATTTGTGTAAGTAATTTTAATAAAATTAATTAATATATGTTATTTCAACTGACCTATTGGTCTCAAAAGCGAACCTTCAAATAGAAACAAATTATGGATTGAGAAAACTAAACTCATGAAAAATGACTAGCAATGACATTTTTTATCTCAGAGACGTTAATGATATTGAATTTAACAGCATTTAAAATGCATTATTATAATAAATTGTCATACCTGTTATTAGAGCATATCGAACTGATGCATGAATACAAGTGTCGTTTGTTCCCGATTTAAAGTTCAAATAGTTTTGATCCTTGGTGAACAGCAATATCAAAAGTGTTGGTGTAAGCCATGTTGAAATTTCTTTAGTATGCTTTTGTTTCTCCAGGTACGTGAAAATCGTTCCAAAATATAATTTTGTCGTATCCGACTGACAAGCAACTCCAACACCTATTTTGAAAAGATTTAATATGAATATTTCGGTTCCATATGGTTATAAATGTAGTCAAAATTGAATCGAAACACTCCGTAAATTATTAACGTTAACTACAAATAATAAAATAATAAAAATCAGACTTTCCGTGTTTGATAGATGTTGTTGGAAATACATTTAAATAAAACATTTCCTGGATTTGTAAAAGAATGCAGTTTTATGGACCATAAAATGTTAAAGAAAATCCTTAGACATTTCTGGTTTCTCAGCATCTAAAATTTAAATAATCTTTTTCTCTAACAAAACAAGTCCAAATGTTTTGTAATTGTGTACAACGGATGCGCAAATAATGATCTTACATTTCCACTTAAACAGTCAATAACCATGATACCTTATGAATTACCAATATGTATTTTGTTTTAATTTAATTTAAAAAAAAACAACATTTTCCTGAAACTAATATATTGTGACATTACAAGATTAGAAAATATTTCCCCATCACATACAATGATTCCGCATTTAGTACTTTAGGACTTAAAACACGGCTTTTTGGATAAATCCTAGCTATCGTTCAGCAACAACTTGTCCATTTCTTCCTACGTGATATCAAAGAAAATTCTAGATCTTAATGCGAATTTGGAACAAGTATTTTGGTTAGAGATGATTAGCTCCCGCGAGCCTCTGGTTGACACTGAAATGAGTTTTGTTTAATAAATAAAATTTACTGTAAAAACTTACTACTGAGTACTGGAGTTTTGTCATTGTAAAAAATTTACATAATGTATAGAGAGCTAAAAATTGATTTTTTTTCAATGGTGTAACTGCCATTTACGCAAGGACAAACCTGCGTGCACACACAACAAAACGGCTATTTTTATTATAAAAAAAGGACAAGGAAAGAGGAAGAGGTATACTCATTCTATATGTTCTGCGTAGTTTGCAGTCCAAAAATTCTCCAACTATACTCATTCTTTTGTATTATTTGAATAACAGACAACTATTTCCCAAATATATACTGAATTCGTAAAATTCTACTGATAATTCCTCCTACAACGGCGACAGATGAATAATATTTCAGTGTAATGAAAAGGGTTAAAACATATCCGAGATCTACAATGGGTCAAAAGAAAGAAACTGTCCTCATTGGCTCTCTTACATATTCACATCGACTTTGAGATAACTTGAAAGACGTTATCGACATATGAAAATGCAAAGAGCAGAAAAATACTTTCAACCGACTACAGTCATCATTCTAGTTGTAATTTTATAGATCGCTAACTTTCAAATTGTTGCGGGATATATAATGTGTTTTTGATCTGATTGTTCGTTAATATAAATCTTTTTTTTTTGTTTTTAAAATATGATTTCTCGGATAACTCGCTAGATTCATATCATTTTATTTTTTATTCCTTTAATCAATCATTGGAACATCCCTGGCTGGAAGATTGCAAATTCTTTCAAAATTTTTTTTATAAAAATGTATTGAATAAAAGTTTTTATTGCTCGTGACTGGGTCAATTTCAATGCAAAAGTAAGCTTCCATACACTTAAAATTGAGTTCAAAAAGGCTATATCCGCTTCAATGGGGCTTCCCCCGGACCCCTATCATGGACCCGACATGGACCCGCTTGGGGCCTTGAGCCAAACCCCTTGCCATAAGTTTTCCGTGCACTGCAATCAGAATATAGCTACGCCACTGTTTATTTGTAACTATTAGACACATGTTCCTGATTCTGTATATGGAAGTTTTGCGGACATCACGGCCCTTGTTGAACTTATTGGTTGCAAGTGCTAGATCAGGGTTGACTTCACTTTTTCCAAGGCTGTTTATGAATGTCTTGGTGAACGTCATGGTTGCGAGGTCTACACCAGAGTCGACCGAGTAACGAATAATATTTGATACCGACTATAACAACTTCTTCTGCACAATAAAAGCACCTACCTTTTTTCTAGTCGTTTGTATTCAAATTTAAAGGCATTTTTTCAGCATGGTTTTCAGCATAGGAGGAAACATTAATGTTTTAAAGTTGCTATGACTTGATACTTGTCTTATGATAAGACTGTTATATCATATTCCTGAACGGTTGTGTATCTTGCGACATCACACTCTATACTATGTAATAAGAAAAAGTGATTCCGCAAACAGATTCGTCTAATTGGATGAGAGTCCATCGTACGTAACACTTTTAAATCATTCTGATTGGTTGTATTGGGGCATCTGAGAAGTTTTCACCTGTGACAACTGTCAATTTCATAAGGGACTACTAAGATAATCTCTGAGCAAGCGGCTGCCGTAGCACTGCTTAAGAAATAATCTGTACGGAATCATAATAGAAAACGATTTAATAACTCGTGACAGTAGGAAATCGCTGATATTGGGAACGAACCGATCACAAAAATTAAAAATAACAAATACAACAGATAAATCTTACTGTGTTTCAGTACAATAAAATATAATTAATTGAATTATTTTGTTTTTTATTAACAGAAAGGTTGATAATCCGAATGCGCAAGACGACAAACATATTGTCAAAAATATAGAATAAGCAAAAGGTAAAAAATATATTTATACGGAATCTTGCAGTGGCAAACGATGATTAGCATACCTTCTATATTACCACTTTTTGATCTCTCTACAGAAGTACCTAGGATAAGATATCTAACGGCCAACCAATCCTCACTTTTGGACAAACGAATAAGTACCTTAGACCAAACATCTGACGATACATTGGAGTAAAAAGCATTGTATCTGTCAATTTTTCGGCGATCTAAAAAACATTTATAAGGCAATTTAGTAGCAAATTACGTCAAACTTATAGCACATATTAGGATAAATTAAAACATCTGGGGTATATAATGAGATACATAAGTAGCAATTCGGGAACATATCTGTTTGAGAAATACCGATAATTTTGCTAAAGAGGTATAAACAAAAGCTCTAATATTTGGTAATTGTTACGGATTAATTAAGGAAATTCAATTTAACTAACGTTGTATTTAAAAACGTCCTTATACAAGGTAAAAACAGTATACATCTTAATTGTTAGGAAAATGTATAGGTTCATTCATGATTTAATTAATGCGCTACTTAAATAATGCTATTACGTCGTATAATATGTTAGAACACTATTTGTTTTCAAGTATAATATTTTAAAACGATATTGATATCCTTCTTAATGTTCGCAGTTTATTTTCAATATTTGTATGATTTTTTAAAGTTATATATTTTTACTTACCTTCTAATTTCGTGAACACCTTGGCTGCATCGGTTACTAAATCTACTAATGTTTTTGTAGAAATGCCATTAATGTTTACAGCTCCTGTCCATGTATCAAAAGCCTCTTCATACTGACAGAGATGTGAAAGTTCTTGTCCTTTCCTCCAATATCCCTAACAAAGTATATGCAATGCTATAATAACACGTTAAGTACTAAATGTGCTAATAACAAATGATCAAATCTAAAATATGGATTTCTTTACAAAAAGAGTTTTTTTCAGTTTAAGATTATTTTGACGGTTTTATACAGCTAGTTTCAGTTTCGTGTCTGTTAACGTTTTTTTTTAAATATATAACTTCATAGGTGTATCCAGTAATCAAACTACTACCACTGCTACTTTTATCACCTATTAACAGTACAGTGAGTAGTCAAAGAAATATCGAAACCCTACGCCAGTCTGCAGTATGTTTCCCCAGGAACTAACGCTTTATTTAACATATAACGCCATAATTGATCATTCCAGTAATTACAAAAGTAAAACTTTCTTTCGTGGTATTTTCATAAACAAAACTATTACAAGTATGCATGCACACATTTATTTAAAGCTTTATAATGGTGCAAATTAGCTTCAATTAAAACCCACAATTGAAGTTACAACAGTGCAAATTACTTAAACGATGGATTTGGCATAAATTGGAATTTTATAAATAAACGCGTTTCATATTCCTAATGATAAGGTCGTCCAATATTATTCTGCAATGGAGAAGTAATTTTAAAAACACAGTTTATTATTTAAATTTATTTGACTCAATATCTATTTATAAAATACCTTTAAAAAACTATGTACATACTACTGTGAAAGTACTTAAATTCGTGCGTATCAATTTTCGTGGTTTGGTGAAATTTTACATGTTCGTTGTTTCTTAAATTCATGGACTGACGGTTTCCGAAAATGCAAAAAGTGAGGTAGCGATCAAAATAAATGATTACAGCAGATCATTTTCGCTGCTGATAATAAACATCAACATATATAGAAGACAAAACATACATGATGTTGTTTACGCGCGTGGTAACGAATGTAAATTAACAACACGGAAATCAATAGCTAATTATAAACACGGTAATGTATTAATTGATTAATTGCAATGAAAACTACTTTGAGTCTATTTAATTCTCTAATTGTTATCTATAGAAGCATTCCTAGCCGAAGGGCATTTGTCACTTCATGTGTTGAGTAGCAATAAATACAAAGGTGTAATTTTATGTCATTTGTGCCACGTTCGGTATGCACTAATAAAGATAAAGTATAGATTATCTTTTAAATATTTTATTTGTTATTTTAAATTATGTTCAAATGAGCAACCAAACTCATAATTCCGATAATAATTTGTTACTTTTTAACATCGAAAATGAGCACCTCATATATCCCCACCTTGACCGGAAGTCGATGTTTCTTCGTACGCTTTACAATTAAATAATACCTACATTTAATAAAAACACAATTCGAACATGAAACCTGTAACATAATCATTAAGAATGATTTTGAGCTGAACATTAATAATGGATCGAACCACAAAATCATATATTAAATTTACAAATAAATGTCCGATTTCGGACATTTTTAGATCGTTGTTCCCAAGTTCCCATCTGTTAATGAAGTTTTATTTTTCGTTGAATTTTTAATTTCGTGGTCCGAGGCCGCCACGAAAACCACGAAAATTGATACCCCACGAATAAAAAGTATTTCACAGTATTTTATTTTGAAAAAAAATTATACATGTAAAACATAAAATTGAACGTGATTTTTTTTCGTACAGTAAAATTTGTTTGAGTCGAGCTTTGAAAGGTCAATTATTTACTACAAGCATGTTTTTACCTTTTCCCAGGTGTTATCTGCTGCTATTGCTTCCATGGCATCTTTCAAAGCTAAGTCGTGCTGTTCAAGCTTACTGTAAATGTTTGCTCTGTTACTGTATAAAACAGCTCGTTCTCTTCTAAAATCAAGGGTACTGCCGCATAATTCAAGTGCTCCTGTATACAGTTTGAACGCAGATTCTAAATTACCTCCTTTTAGTTCCTGGTTTCCCTTATTTTTCACACTTTCAATGTGTCTTCTTAAACCTATCGAATATCACCAATGCAAAATAAAATATTTCATTTGTAATAATCAGTTCCAGCTCCTATTGTAAAGGTGTAATAAAAAAATGTTGCTATGTTCTTTTCATACAAAACGGAACTCACATACTACAGTAATGAAAGGAGGGTTTGTAATGCCATAAAATTCGTTTGAACCAATTTTTCATGCATGTACCTAGTCAGGATCATTGTGGTAGTTGGTATAGTTTTAGGTGTTGACTTTTGGAGCTCAAGTTTACCAGTTTTTAGGACTGGAATTGCCTTTTTGACAGTGTCTGGTTGTTCAGTATTTTGTTATTTCCTTTATTCTTAATGAACATTGCACACTTTTATTACTTATGAACAAATTTCTCAACTTGTTAAGTTTTTAATCTTTGTAAATTTTAATTAATGTATTCTGTTAACATAAGTATTTTCTGACATGCAGTATTGACTCATTTAAAGCCGAAAAAAATCGTTTTAATCAAGTGTGCTTAATTTCATAGTAACTTAAGCTTTGCTATGTATATTCATCTCTTGTTTTGTCAAAACTCTAGCTTATATAAGAAATATTATTATCAGTAGCCTTACTGTTTTTAATTAATGCATAGGCTTGATCTGATTCGGTTAGGTATTCTATAGGAGTCTTTCCACAGCTATCTGTAATTCTCGGGTCACATTCATGATTAATCAAGATACCAAGTATTGTTAATCCAAGTGTTGTTGTAATTATGTTTGACTTAACAACAACGTGAATCCCCGTGTTTCCATCTTCATCTTTACGATCTTTTTGTTCTTGAGTCAACAATTTGGATAGCAAATACCGCAAAAAATCAACATTATCTGTAAGTACAACAAGATGCAACAAAATAATGATTAAAAGAAAAGGAATCGCAACTAAAGTGCTCCGAACGAGGAATATTTAAATCTGGTTTTATGGGAATGACCGTGTATTATACCACAAAATAAAAGGTTATAGTGCTATTTTATTGGAAGAGATCCAGACATTCAGATGTCAATCGAGTGTTTCGAATTGTTTAGTATTCCCATTTCATTTATGTAGCTCCTGGAGTAGCCAGTAAGAGTCACTGCGTTTTTGAAGCCTCGTTCTAAAGGAGATCATTCTGAGCATCGCTCAGTTAAAATGCTTAAATTATTAATTTAAAGGAACTAAAAGATTTTGTTTGGCAATTTACTATTCGGAATTTTTACTAAGCGTAAAATGACCCTTCTCGTATAAAATGATCATAAATCAAAATCATCCCTCTAAATGAAAGTATTGACAATAATTCACATTTTACGCTCGGGTTACCTCGCCTTCTTATCCAATTAAACTTGAAATCGCTGAAAAGCTGCTAAAGGTGTCATAAAACTTTCAAAAAACATCAATAGCTTTTATTATATATTTCCGCATATTTGTGTAGTTTTATCCACGCCTGTTTGAATTTAGAGCAAACTTTTCCCAAATTACAAACACCTAAATGATTCGAAATGCACTTACCTATCTCTTTGGATAAGTT
Organism: Limnoperna fortunei; assembly: GCA_944474755.1. NCBI lineage: Eukaryota > Metazoa > Mollusca > Bivalvia > Mytilida > Modiolidae > Limnoperna > Limnoperna fortunei. Next base: position 106,510,917 of record OX104111.1, read on the forward strand.
AATTGCATAGTGGATAACATTTTCTTTTAGTGTAGATTCAAAATCGGCAAATGAAGATCCCTTTAGGAACATCATTGTCGCCAGTTTTAATGCCCACTCTCGTTTTTGCTGTATAGTAGTATCTTTTAACAATTTTATAACAGACAGTTTTGAGCAATCACATTTCGAGAATCCTCCATTTAGTTTAGAATCTACGCCATCAAAAGCACCGACGATTAAATAATTAACACCTTTCCAACATGGAATTGAGGCCAAGCGTTCTAATATAGGCTGCTTAATGTCATTTTTAGGGTCTGGCAATAATTTCAGGTTGTCAATTTCTAAAACACCAAAAATATAAGTAAGAAAGTATATGTAATTGTTCTCCTACTACCTAATATGTGAACTGTGCACAAGACACAAGCATTTCATGTGGAATTATTATTAATTATTAATTATTATAATTAACTTTTTTATGAATAAATAATAGAAAAGAAATAGTTTTGCATTAAGGTATATTCTTCAGGAATCTAATTTCACGAACATCTGGTTTATGTACTTAATTTCGTACTTCGATTTGTTTCTTTTTATTTCGTCCCAGTAATTTCAGATATACATTTTCTGTTCTCAATTCGAATGCCCTAGTGTTCAAAAACATGATGAAACAAAATACCTCACGCTACGGAAGTTTTCGCAAAAAACAATTCACTGTAAAAACATGTGATGAAACAAAATACCTAACGCTACGGAAGATGTTCCAAAAATCAATTGACTGTTAAAAACATGATGAAACACATTTACCTACAGTAACGCTACGGAAGATGTCACAAAAGACAATTCAAAAGTCCAAGAAACCAACAAACTCGAAAACCATCAACCCAAAATGACGAAACTACAGCAATGGTCTTGACTTGGTACTGGTATGTCAGAACACCAGGTTTTATAACATGACGAAAATAAAACAGAAAAAAAACCCCAACACACTGTAACGTCATAAATGTACTAAGCTTACATATTTACTCAAAGTTGTTCAACAATAGTTGTCAAGTTGTAATAACCAAAAATATGAGTATTAACTGGTCATAAGTGTACTGTTCGTTAAATCAATAAAAGCCATTAATAACAGGTTTATTATAAATAAAATGTCATCAAAAATACACAGGTTAATAGAACCAACAGTATTTTTAATGTTATCTGTTTTATAGGTTACAAAAGTCTCTAAAAATGTAATTATGCTTCATATACTCTAACTGTAATTAAAGTGCTAGCTACCTTCTTTTTCACACAGAATCCTTATTATTTCTGTGAAACAGGTGATGTGGCATTCGTCGTCTTCACGCACTTCAATTGCACTGATAAAACAATCAACCGCGTTTTGCAAACAATTTAGTTCCCGATACGCCATTCCCTGTCTGTAATATCCCTGTGTAAACAAAATATATATTTATTAATTTGTGCAAAAATGCAGCTTTTTTAGGTAGGTCTTTTTAATCCCATGATAAAAGAACTAGGAGGAAATATAGCGAAATGTCTGTCGCGGCTATGACTGCACCGCACGTAGAAAAAAAATGTGCCGAGGACCAGTCATTCACCCTATTACAAACTCTATGGTTATTTTGCATTTTACCTCGTCGTGGTTTTGTCACGGATAAAACTATCCTACGTATCTTACTGAAAATCTTATCTGCACGAAATGGTTAAAAAATGTAGAACTATTTTTACGATTCCTCTAACCCCAAAAAAATAATTGTCCTTGGTGGCAATCTTGGAAATAAGAACGGTTTGAAACAATAAAGACTTGGTATAGAACTATTTAAAAGATTATTCCTACAAGGAATCTTTAAAGTTCAGTCTGTTAAAAGTTCTGTTTACCCATCGTTTGGATGTTCAAACACGTATTTATGTATTCTCAACGTAACAGCATACCCCCATTATGACAAGTTATCGCGGAAACCCGGAGAACAATACCTATGTCTTTATAAGGCGACCAATTATATTCCATATATGATCCTGATATTTAAAAGCACTAAATTTAATTAAATACAAACTAATTTATATACACAAACGTAATTACTTTTATAGTGTAGTTTGTTTAGATGAAGAAAAAACATTTGTAGAAAGGGTTGTCTCCTGAACCATATGTCTGTCATTTATACACAAATTATCCCTTTTCTCATTAAAACAGAATAACAACATTCATAATCACTTAATGTATAAATGTTTGCTTTAAAAATCGCTTTGGAACAAATACTATTTTGCCCTAAAAGATTTTGAACGAAGCAAAAAGAGTGACAGGACTTTAATATCAAGAAAAAAAGGTGACTACTTTTTTGAGTAGTTCAATGGTTCAACAACTGTTTGTTTGTGCGATATTTGTATTGTATTTCCTATCTATATTCTTTACTTTTCAAGTTAATCTTAAGTTTTTTTTCCACTTAATACAATATTTTTGTCTGAATTTTTCATTTTCCTTTAAATCTTGACAAATAGTACACATGACAATTCCACGTTGGCCTTAAAATATATTTAAAGTATTTTTATGAGTAAATCGATTCACTATTACTAGCGCTTAATTTATATGATTTATTAACATTAGACTATCATACCTTGGCGTATTTTGAACAAATGATAACACTTTTACACGCATCTTCCAAGCTCTGCCTAAAATTGCTTATCTTGAAGAGCACAAGCGATCTATTTCCATAGAGCTGTGCCACGTCCTCTGGAAATGTTTGATGAAAACCCTGTATTGATGTTACTGTTTCGATTGCTTTTGTATACAAATCAAAAGCTTTAGTATATTTTCCGGCTTGTAATGCAATCTTTGCATCATGTTTAAACTGTTGCATTACAACTGGTATGACTAAAATATAAAAGAACATTGTCAATTAATGACTAGTTTTAAAATGGGTGTAAATATATCTTCTAGACTTTTAATGTCATTGCTTTGTAAGCTCATTATTTTGTTTTTCGATAAAGAAGTTAAGTGTCCTTAAATTGAAAGGATACCACTAAAAGGATTGTAAAAGCAACATAAACTTGTCGTGCTGCAATAAATTGAAAACATGTGGTATTTAAAACAATTGTGTCTTAGCATTCTCTATTAACAGATTAGTCTTTTACGGCCTGGAATTGACATTACAATATACATAAATGAAGACACTACGAGCGTCGTAAGAAATGCCGGAAACGCTAATCAGTAAAAGGGTTTGAGCTCCTGATCCTGATCCTATGGTCTGACGACAACTGGTCACCTGGAACTGGTCTGCGCATTGTAAAAAATTTCTTTTTGCGTTGCTCTGTATGATAGGGATGCGAGTGTAGGGTCATGATTAAGAGTTTGTTGCAGAGAAACAGATGTCATCAAATCTATGTGTGTTTGTGATGAAATCTGCAACAAGTCAAGTTATTGTCTGGTAATTGTTATCTTCCTTATTGAGTAGAGAGGATACTGACAGTTCTTTGGAGGGATGGTTAATTCCTTAATTTTGATCTGGAGTCGGATCCTCTCTGCTTCATATCTACTGCAGAATAGGATGAAGTGATCGGTGGTTTCAGCACTTCCACATTCGCAGTATGGTGATGGTGCTATCCCTATCTTGTGTCGGTAGTCATTTAAGTGGCTGTACCCAGTTCACAGTTCGGTGATGATTCTAACTATCATCTGGTTTGGGAGGTCCAAAGTACAAGAGAGGTTAACAGATGGTATCAAGGTATGCAGGTGTATGCCTGACTGTATAAGATCCATCAATTTTTTTCGCTTCTTCAACTGCCTCCTTTGCCAGTTTGTCTATTACTTCATTCCCAGTGATGTTTGCAAGGCCTGGGACCCACAGTATTTCTGTTTCTCTTCCTGTTCTTTGTTAGGTTGCAAGGTTCTCTTTGATATCTCCTATGAGGTTTGTTTAATTGGTACATGCCGACCCTAAAGTAAGGATTCCTACTGCTGTTTGCAACCTTGAATACTGGCCTGTGAGATGTGCTATGCAGTGTTGTAACTATTGCGGCCAATTCACCTAATAGGACAGAGCCTCTTTTTGCCACTTGTCTTCTTAATGAGATTGCCAAGACAAGATCCGTCAGTAAATAAGATGATGGTGTTTTCATTTACATTGATTAGATCTTTTACCATTTTTAGGCATTGGGTTTGTAGTTCTACTGACCTACTGTTGAGCTGCCTAGTCTACTCCAGTAGGAGGGCGTTTGCCTTAATAAACTGTTTGCTACCTGATCGGAATGTATATTCTGGTTCAATTAAGTCTATTTTTACTCTCGTCTCTCTATACATTTCAGTTGAACGTGACAGCGCCTTTCCAAATGGTGTTTCAAATTGCTGAAAACCTTTCATTCTTGTATTTTTCAAACTGTTGTCTTATTCGTTCTTTGATGTTCTTTGATTGTATTTTTGTTATTTCTCTAATTTCCATCTGTTCTATCCTAATATCTATTGGTACTACTCTACCTTCCACTTCCATTGCTTATTGAGAAAAAACAGGTCTCACACTTACCTATGTTTACATTTATTCTTCATTTCTTTGTCCATTCTAATATGCTCAATATATCTGTTGATGGTTTTTCCTTTAGATTACTTCAGATTACTTAGGTCATTTCCTGTGTTAAATGGTTCCATCATCTGCGAATTTGGAGTTGTCTCCAGTTGCTGCTTTCATCATGTCTTTGATGTACATCTAAAAGAGTGTTGGTGATAGGACACATCCCTGCGGAAGTAAAATGTGGGTTCCCAATTTGTTATTTACCAGTAAGCCTTTACGCCAGATTGAGTCATATGCTTATTCTAGATATTTACCATCCAAGCTACTGTCTTCTCATCTCTGTTGAACGCGCTGATGATATCTTGTGTCAGTCTGAGTAGTGCATTTACTGTTGAATGATTTTTTTCTGAATCCTTCTTGTGTATTGTCAATCAGCTCATGGCTTTCTAGGAATGCAACCAATCTATCCATTATTATTCTCTCCATAACTTTGCATAATAAGCTTATTGGCCGATATGAAGAGGCGCTGTAATATTTTTTTTTGCCCGTTTTCCTAAGGAATTGATATTTGCTGTTTTCCATAATGTTGATAGTTCTCTCTCTTCCAAATGATGTTCATTACAAGGGTTGTTGCCTTGATAAAAAATTCCCCTGCATTTTTTAAAGAATTCTGCAAGTGTTCATATGGTCCTGGGGATATGCCAGATTTCATGCGATAGATTGCTCCATCTACCTCGTCGTATTCTATTTCTCTGTCTAGGCCATCTTTTCCTTCATTTTTGGTATTCTTACATGTATTGAGTTCTTCTTTAATTGTATGGTATTCTTTCCTTGTTAATTTAAAGAAAGGATGGTCAAAGTTGATAGCATTCAGATGGCTTCCTCCGAAAAAGATTTTTTGCAAAATTTCAGCTTTGTCTTCAACTTTAAAGGCTGGGTTATTAGTGCCTTCTATTAATGGTAGAATTGATTTATCTTCAGTTTTCCTGGACATTTTTTTGTAGGTATTCCAAAAGTCCTTTGAATTCTAGGAGTGGTCTATCATTCCATGTTGATTGTGCTTCTCCCAATGACTTTTCTAAACTGCTTTCTGCTTCCAATACTTTATTCTTGTTTTTAGGGGTGGTTCTCATTTTGTACTGTTTTTTACTATGGTTTAGATGTTTCTTAGCTTTAGTGCACTCACTGTTCACCAACAGGATTGTTTATCTTTTTAGTTGTGTTTTTTTTTAATTATTTGTACTTTGTTCGGTTTTGTGAATTCATATATAACCTGTAACCTGCCTGATATATACTTTATACATTTTCAATTAAAATCGTATTTTGTTTAACAAAAGTCATGTCATTGAACATACACACTTAACGTGTTTAGTTGAATTCGTGGGTCCCTTTTTAAAAAAAGAACCACAATAAACTCCCTTGATTTATTCATTCTGTGCTGAAGTGATATGAATATATTGTATAGTGCAATTTAATGTTGAGACTGTTAAATATGTGTTGCCCAAAAAGAATTACTCTGAATTATGTTTGAAGATAGTTTTCCTAATTTTGAATTAAATGTTCATTGAACTTGCTACAATAATTGTTTGATACATCTATTGTTGACTAGTGAAATATGATACCAATCTATTTTAATCAACTAACCAAATCACATTTTAGAGTAATGGAAGAGGTAGGTTCGGCATGCCATAAAACCTGATTAACCCATCATATTTCTTTTGAAATTCATCAACCATGTCACGGACCATTGCTTTTTGTTGCTTTATGTTGGTTGTTGATTCTGGGGTTTGCCGGTTTCTCGGACTTGTCGATTGACTTTTTTGACAGTTTCATCTGTGTTCGGTATTTTGTTATTACCTTCATTTCATTTTTCTGCTTTTAATTTAATTTTGAATGAATGCAGACATATCACTGATTATCAAAGTTCCCGTATTTTTAAATGTGTGCAAGCGTCACGGCCGATGCACTTTTTTCGTATGAATTTTAGTTCAGTTAATCAGTTTCTTTTTACAAAAAAGAAGTTGACTTCGCGCTTTGTCAACGTTGTGCTATTGAATCTACCGAAAATTATTGTACACAGTGTCCTACATTTTATGCCGAGCATCAAACAGTCTTGGTTCAATGACTGTCAATCACCTTTTTATATCATAGGATTAACGACCTAAACAAAATACCAGCCGAGGATATTCCTTTGGTTTCATGCATTTATATAAATTACTTTTATAAAATATACACAAATACTTAAATCACAACAATGCTATGCTAGTATTTAAAGCCATTAAATAATCACTAAATTAAGTTATTAATACAGATTGCTTTTTATATTCATTGAACAAACAAATAAAAAGTGCTTTTAAAATTTTACCCCATTCATAATACAAAAAAATTAGTTTGTTTTCCATTTCCTAATAGTTAATTCTTTAAGAATGTATATTTTACTATATTTAGATTCTAAATATTGACGCAATTGCAATGATCAATAACACAATACCACAGTCACTAGTAGAGCCAACGCATGGTGAAGGGTCTGAGACGATATTTCATGGGCGAATTGACATGTTAACTTTTACCCGGCAATGGACAAAAATTTTCTCCCCAAGAATTATTGTTTTACAGAAGTAACAAATGCCATAAAATTTCCCTGCTATTGCTATAATACGTCAGAAAATAACTTGCCTGGATGTGCCATAGTTGCATACATCTTTGTTATCACACACTCTGAAAACGTATCAATAAACAATTATGTTCTTTCGTTAAAATTGTAAAGAAACACCACAATTGTATTTGATATTTTATCCGTAGTTAGTTACCAATCTTTTTAAATACCATTATGATTGTAATAACCTTTGTTCTCTGTATGTTTAAAAATAGTTCTATTTATTAAAATTAAATGTGATTTGAATACTCATAATAAAACACACCTATGTAAAGGTTATATATTAGTAATAGTTACAATGAATGAACGGGTAGACTGAGGTTCGGAACGGGGAATCCTGCCATGTACTTTATTTAAGATATGTATATTTAAAACCATAATTGCTTAAACCAATTTATACATTAAATAAGTTTAAAATATATACGATCAAACACATGAATGTAAAAACTATGTCAATAAATAATAACTGTATTTTCCAATGAACCTAATTGTACGTTTATAGTGAGTTGTAGCGTGCTTTGTATAATAGAATCAAAAGATTATTACCTTTTTCGTATTTTATCTGACGTATAGTTTGGTAAATGCATATTAACCAACAAGCTTATTGCAGACAAGCATACCCTCAGAACATCATTCCAAGAATCCTTTCTCTGTACTTTTGGTATTAATCAGTTAATTCGATGGCGTGCGGATATGACATAAGTTGTATTTTTGCGAAATAATACATATATAACACGTGACTTTATGACGTAATTATTTATCGTTTACTTACAGCAAATTTAAATCAATTGTACACTTATAACTTAGATATACATACACAATTTACATATGATTTTGTATTTGGAAATCAATAATGAATGGGGATTCTTATCGGTTCATTTGACTTCCTGCTTAAACAACAAAAGACGCACTGATTTAGCTGGAAAAACCAGGGACAGGATAATTTTTTATGGAATACAATGCCAATAAATGAGTTTAAGTGGGTATACACTCATTTGGTAACTAGTCTGACACGTCTCATTGCGAAATATTGCTCTCAGAAAAATAATAAATTTCTTTTTATTATACTACAACAAGGCATGAATCTTATCCAAGTTGTAAAATATCACAAGTTGTATTTACAGGAATTCCCACATTTTTTTAAAATAGTATACCGTTCCGAGTGTCCAGTGAGGAAAGAACTATATCCTTTTAATATTCTTTTGATAACAACCACTTAACCACTAAATTACATCATATTTTATTAAAATGGGTGTTATTTCAATACCAGCGAACAACATTTTTTGTTGAGACGGAAGACAGTTCAAACATAACTGGCAAATAATTTATGCAGAGTAAATTTTTAAATTCAATGATACTCCGAGCATCTACTATGCAATTATATTTTTGTTTAAATTTATGAAATACTGTTTACATTTTGGCATCGATTATCCATACGACATATTGGTTTTATATTAAAATCTTTATTCTTTTTTGTTGTAAATTTTGCGAAAAATGTATCACATCCGGAAACTCACTAAGACTTTACACGTAAAGCACTCTCTAAGTACGTGAAAATTATCTCCCCTTGAATGTTTGAAGTGACTTCCGCCCCGATAAGAATTGAAAAACACCAAAAATACATGCTGACTGTTCTGCGACCTGGTTTAAGCCGCACTGAGTTTCTGACACATGGATAATCGCTAAATTCAGGATTACTCATAGAGAATATTTCCATCAGAAGAATCATGCCTAGGCTCTTTGAGTCAAAGGTATATGGCTTGTTGTGAGAACTGCTTTCTTTGGACTTAAAGACCTCTTTGTAGAGGAAGGATACAGCAAACCATTCTAGATGGAAACATTAGAAATGTTGTTAATTCTCTAGTCAATTAAATGGTCACACGTAAAATTTCACACAATATTTAACCTAAAAATGTCATTGCAAATAAACGTTACAATTTATTGACTGTGAAGCATGTAAAATGTTATAATTTATGAAAGTATTTGTAATATTAAGATAACATAGCATATCATAATACTTTGATCTAGATTTTAACAATATCTCTCATACTTTACCATAATATAAGATATTCAGATATACAATGTACGTATACAGATAAACAAAATGTGTGTAATATCTTACACCATGTGTCGTCAGCAAGACCTAATTGATCGTTATGGAAAATTAATCTCTCAAAAACGATCGGACATCTTCGCTGGGTCATCGCTAGCCTTTCCTATTCCTTAATTAGACTTTTCATAGACATGACAATTAGTAACTCGACAGGTGTCTAATTAGAGGCAGACACAGCTTACTTGTCCGGAGCACCTGAGTGCACCCATTATTTTTATGGGTTTGCGTTACTCGTTTCCTTTTTTGTGTGTGTTTTTGGTTTTTTTTGTTGCGCTGTATCTGTTTGTTTAATCCGGATTTCTGATAGTCTATTGACTTTCGGCTGTAATTGTTCAGTCGGTTTCCTTTGCCAGTTTTCTTAATTTTATAATTTTCCATGTACTAAGATAACTGCATGCCTAGAAATATCATAGAAACTATTTTTGTAAAGCAAATTCCTCATTCATATATAGTCTTCAGGTCACGTGATTACTGGAGATCTTACAATTGTTGACAATGAAAGACTGCAATATTTTGTCCAAAGGACCAAAATCTCGTGAAACTTTATCCATCAACTGGATTTACAACTTTAAAATTATTTATGGATTCAAAACAGGACTATGCCAAGAAATGGGCAACGCAAGACGACCATGAGGTTGATACCTTGTCGATTTGATTTAAACATATTTTATTCATGAAATACATGAATTGGATTGGATAGCAGGACCAAGCCTATATACACATATATCCTTTCCATGGAAACATCAAACAATTGCACAGACAAGTCATAATTAACTCAAAAAAGACAACTCAAATTCTATTTTAAAAATCTCAGTTATTATAATGTTTCTTTGTAATTATTAAGTACAATAAAGATGAATTATCTGATGATTTACATGTATAAATGTTAATTCCCAGCAAGGACATTAATACATGCATTAATAATATTAATTAATATTCATTCATGTCCCTGTATCCCTGTAAAATTAATTAAATTTATGAAATCATGCACAGACAGGACCAAAGTTTTATGTTGTTCATTATTACAAATTGGACTGCCATATAAAATATTTTGAATGTTAAAGTCAATATTCAAAGTTGCAAATGTATTCAGAAGATTTTATCTCTGAATTTTATAATATGGACAATACATGATAAATTGGCTGGAATTTTCATTTGGATGGGTACAACGGGGCAGACAGAACTCTGGTCTCTGAACTCAGATAAATGATGACATAGTTAGTGTTAATGCCTCAATTTGCACACTCTTCAATAGATTAGCTTCATAAGTTGTACAGTTATCCCATACAACATCAGCATATTCTAAAATTGGTCGAATAAATGACAAATAAATAGTTATTAGTACTTTTCTGTTCACTTAGTATTTAAGCATTCTAAGTATATTTAAACGCTCACATGCTTTGTTATATATTTTATTTATATGAATATTCCATTTACATTCACTTTTGAAATTAAAGACCTAAATGACAATGGGAGGTTACATCTTTCACAATATTGTCTGGATAACCAAAGTGGATTAAAGAATGGTTAACATTCTTCCTGCTAAATAGGAGCGGTTCTGTTTTATCTTGTCTGATTGGGTAAAAGCCTGGAGTCATTGAATTAAATAAGAATAAGTCGTTTAAGAAGTACTAAACATAATCAATCTTCAAAAATATTGATGCTTTAGAAACTTTGTCCGACATTCATAACAAATATTTTGTTGTGTCAACAGATAAGGCCCATAACAACATTATTTTTATCTGCAAAAACATTTTGTAGAATGTTTTATTAATGGACGGTTTACTTGGCAATTCTACTTACACATTCACTGCGCTTTCAAAAGAGGAGATTTTTGAAAATCAGGAATCAGTTGAAAATTGTGATCTCCTCTTCTTGTATTGGATACTAAGACTTCACAAAAATCCATAAAAGGGGCGTTTTATAGCAGGATCGTTTGTGTACCACCAAAAGACTATCGCAACTCCTGACCACTAACAAACAATACCAACAAGACTTCAGAAATACAGTTTCTATTCCAAGAGTGGCATAAATGAAACGTGGATATTAAAAAATTCAAAAGGTCTGGATCTCTTTCCCAATGTATCAGCATTAAAACATTAGATTTTTTGACACTCTACACGGCCATCCCTCATCTGCAGCTTAAAACCAGACTTAAAAATCTTATTAAACGCTGCCTTTGCAAGAAAAACGAAAGGAGACCCTATAAATACCTGGTAACTAGCCATGACAGAAATTACTTTGTCATCAATGACTCTTAATCAAATAATAAATATACTGAGAAGAAATCTGTCACAATGTATTGATTTTCATGTTTAGAACTAATTATATATTTCTTCAACAGATATGGTTTGGTGCACACGTGAGAAGATTTCATGTGTCATGTGACGCAAAGTTGATGTTCAACTGTTAACATACTGGATTTACCATTTATTTTTGGATCTTTATTTTTCCTTTAATTGTAAGTAGTTATTGTGTTAGAAGTTTTTGAGCTCTTTCATTTTTCATGATGGATAAAGATAAAGTTTACTTTTCATTTCATATTTCATCATTCATTTCATTGTTTTTTTATATAAATTTTTATATTCATATTAAAGTAATTTTTGATAAATTAGATTCATCGTGGTTTTTTATTATGGAAATCCAATTTTGCTTTTTTTGTAAAACAGTTTTCTTTTGTAGATTCACCATCAGAGTTTCCACTGAGTTCCATTAGATAGTTTCTTGATGTAGTCTTGTCACACTGATGGTATGATATATTTTATTACAATTTTTATCAATTATTGAATGAGAGTTTTGAAACTATTATTGTTATAGTAGTTTAGTATTTTTATATAAGTAATTGAGCTTGTTTTTATATATGATTCATAGACGTTTTGATAAGTAATTTAAGTACAAGTTACTGTAATTTCATGGATAAATATATAAGAATCTTTATATTTAGTTTTTCATGAAATAAATTGTCTTCATTTTACTAAATTGTTGATTTTGTATTTTGTCAGAGATTTATATGGTTCTACATATTCTTTGTATTAAATAAAGTTAAACCTTTGGAGTTTGTTTTGATTTCTACCCCAAACGAACCCGGCTACAAAATGGCGCCCACGTAGGGACCAGTGGATGACGTAATGAGTTGGTTGAAAAGGGGAGTTGGTGATTTACCGAGATCGACGGAGGAAGGCGGAGACGGTCGGATATTGTCGGAGATTTGCGGAGTTCGGAGATTGGCGGAAATACACGGTGATTGACGGAGATTGTTACCATCTAGGATGTCGGAGTAAAGTAAGATGTAATAACCGTTAAGGATCGACCCGCTGTTTCCGTGGGTGCACCTTGGATTTTTGGATAATGGACTTGAAATTTCAAAAATGGTGGATTTCCAGATATAGATCGTGTGAATTTGTGTTTTGAAAAACAAAGCCATTTTTATTTAGTAAAATATATATTGTAAACTGTATACATTATATATTTCTACGGCAATTGTATTTTTATATTTGTCTTTAATATTAGTATTTGTCATATAGCATTGAATACCTCTTTTTGAAGGTGTTTGTTTATTTGCTGCTATTGTATTTTTATATTTATCATTTATATAAGTATTTTTCATATGGTATTGTGCACCTTATTTTTAAGGTATTTTTATAATTTTAGTATAAGATGGCTGAGTTTACCTCTGAAGAGATTGATAGCATGGTAGAATCTTTTAAAAAGTTACGTGTTAAGCCCAAAGCTGAAACCCCTGAAGCCCTTAAGGAGTGGATCTTAGCTTTGGCTGCGTCAGGCAAGTTAGGTGATGTTAAGGTACCAATTGACATTTCACATAGCAATCACTTTAGACATCCCCCACGTATATCTATGTTTTCAGGTTTTAGCAAAGATACAGATTTTGATATATGGAAGTATGAGATTGAGAGTCTTATTTCAGAGCATTATTATACTTCAGATGAGATTATACTTGCAGTTAGACGATCGGTGAAGGACAGAGCATCCAGAGTTCTTATGCATATAGGACCAAGTGTTTCCATTCCTGATATTTTGCATAAATTTAATAGTATTTTTGGATCTATTGATACAGGTACTTCTTTGTTATCATCATTTTACAGTGCCAAGCAGTGTGATTCCGAGTCTGCTACTGACTTTGCCACTAGATTAGAGGATCCTATTAGTCAGGCTGTCCAAGCTGGTAAAATAAAACCATCTGATACTAATTATATGTAATGTTCTGCTGTTTATTCTGGACTCAAGGAGTCCATTTAATCGATTGCAGGTTATAAGTTGGACAAATGTACATCTTTTGATGAATTCCGTGTTGAAGTTAGACGGTTAGAAGCTGAGTTTCCTAGCAAGACTACTGCTCATTCTAAAGCTGTAACTTCTACGGCGAATGATAAAGTAGTAGAGCTGACTGGTACTGTGAATCAACTGTGAAAAGAGTTTAAAAGTTTCAAGACTCAATATGAACGAGATCGCAATTTTTCCGGTCGCGGCAGATCGTACAACCATGGAGGAAGGGGTAAGTCATCTTATTCTAATAGTAGATACAATAAGATAAGATAATATAAGATAAATTTTATTTAAAGTCGGGTTTATAACAATGAACATAAGCTCTGTAGAGCTTTTATACCGACATACATATAATAAATACATCACAAAGTCATATAGCAACAGTAAAATATAGCACATAGTCATAAGCAAGACAGATACACAAATATGTCTAACTACTACACTACACATACAAGACACATATATATCATGCAGACATCACATAACATTTATAACATAAAAAAGCAGATAAAAGCATATATCATGCAAAGCTACACTTGCTAAAACAAAAATATATGAGAAGCACTGGACAAGCTAAGAAGTTAAAAATTGAAACAATAAAAAAAACTGCTACACATGCTAAAAGAAAAATATATGAGAAGCACTGGACAAGCTAAGAAGTTAAAATTTAAATAAAACAAAAGCTGCTACACATGCTAAAAGAAAAAAATATAAGAAGCACTGGACAAGCTAAGAAGCTAAATTTGAAATAAAACAAGAACTGCTAAAATGAGGAAGGATAGTACCGGTTATTCAGTCCCTAAGATCTACAAACCATACATGAACAAGATGGGCCTGTCCATGTATTAATTAGGGTCCTGAACTGGTTTAAGTCTGCCTGATCTCTAAGATTACTGGGGAGACTGTTCCAGATCTTAGGGGCTGAATACCTAAAAGATTTAAGACCATACCTTGTGGAATCAACTCTGGGTATATCAGCTGTGTTCTTATGCCTGAAGTTATATGAATTATTTTTTCATTACTAAAAGATCTTTCAAGAAAAGAGGACTTATATTATTCAAAACTTTAAAGGATTCAATTGCTATTGTTCTAAGGCGACTAATTTTTAAAGATAGAAGTTTTGATCTAACAAGTAATTTTTCATAGCTAGAGTTTTTGTCCTCGTAAATAAACTTCAGTGCTCTCTCTTGTATCTTTTTAATTTTTTTTAGGTATTGACCTCTGAACAGAAATGCCATGTTAATGAACAATAATTAAAGTTGGCCATTATAAATGAATAATATATTGTCATTTTACATAGGTACTGAGATGAATGCCTTTACGTTTCAGTTAATTGAGTTGTCTTGCTGCTTTTCTACATATGTTGGTGACATGGCTATTAAAATCTAACATAAAATCAATAGTAACACCTAAAAGTTTCACTTCATTCTCACAATTAATAACAGTATTACCAAGATTAAAATCAAGATTTAACTCATTTGTCTTTTTACCCAAGGCTATGGCCTGAAATTTATCAGGATTGGCTTTCATCTTGTTAATATGAAACCACTTTATTAGACATTTACTATCAGTTTCTAAAATATTCTTTAATATATTAACATCATCATGGGCATATGATAAAGTATTATCATCTGAATAGTTATAAAGATCAGAGTTTTCCACAAATTCAAAAATATCATTTACAAAAATATTGAACATGATAGGTCCTAGTATGGAACCTTGAGGAACACCTTTAAAAATGTTTTGGAAAGAGCTTACATGTTTCCCAACTTGTACACATTGCTTTCTGTTACTAATATAACTAGTGATAAGTTTTAGTGCATTTTTACTAACACCATAGTGTTTAAGTTTAAGTAGCAACAAGTCATGAGGGAGACAGTCAAAAGCTTTTGACAGGTCCATCAAGATAGCTCCCACATACTTGTTACTATCAAGGGCTGCCTTCCAGTCCTCGACAATTCGTATGAGTGTTGACTGGCAGCCAAAGCCTGCACGAAAAGGTGCTAAATAGGGGTTGAAAATATTCAGAAAGTTGATTGTGAGTTGCTCGCTCGAAGAATTTAGAGATTGTTGGGAGGACACTTACTGGGCGATAATTTCCTTTATCGAGCAAGCTGTTCTTCTTATGGATGGGGCAGACTTTGGCTGTTTTCAACTCATCTGGAAAAACAGAAGCAGATATAGACATATTAATTAACTTAGTAATAGGTTGAACAATGATTGGTGAGGAGCATTTTAATAACATAGGAGAGATGTTATCAACTCCTGTTGCTTTCTTGACACTTATACATTTAATCTGTTTGGTAACAAACTCCTCGTTTACATGACTAAAGTGTAGACTTTCAATATTCTTACAATTCATGATATTGTCAATATGGACAATACTTGGGTGTTTTTCATCAATTATTACACCTGGATCACCAATATCTGTTGCAACGTTTAAAAAATAATTATTAAAAATATCACAAATATCTTGTTGGTCTGTAATTATGTGATCATTTTCAGATAAAATAGTATCTTTTGATGTGTTATTACCCTTGTTTGTTAAGAAGGGCTTAATGGTAGGCCAGAAGTCTTTTGATTTTGGCCCTCCTAAACATCTCTCAGTAAAATATTGATTTATTGACTTTCTTTTACATTTTGTTACCAAGTTTCGCTGTTTTCTATACTCTTGCCAACATGAGGTTGTTCTGAATTTTTGATATTTTTTTTGCAACATTTTCTTTTTGTATATTGCCTTTCTAAGAGAGGCATTCATATATGGTACTTGGTTTTGCCATATCCTTCTCTCCTTAAAAGGAGCATGCTTGTCTGCTATTTCTAGAAATTTACTGCTAAAATTATTATAAGCTTGATTTACATCACCACATTCTATACAACTATCAAAATCAACTTGCTCTAGATCATGTAAAAAATTTTCATTGTTAAAATGCTTAAAACTTCTACATTATTTTTTTGGTGGTTCATATTTTGTCGAAAAGCAATTGACTTGTATTGCTACACAGTTGTGAAAGTCACTTATACCTGTACTAAAGTTTAAAGTTTTAGTCACAAGACTTGAACAACTAGTCAGAACTACATCTATTAAGCTTGGTTTAGCATTGTTCATAAAACATGTTGGGTTTTTTATGTGGTTTGTTAAGTCAAATACATCACAAATATCTCCTAGGGTGTTGTCGTTAACATTTTTTGACATATCACAATTAAGATCACCAAGAAAGAAACAGTTCTCATACTTAGCTATCATCTGTTCACAGGTCTTTGTGAAGTCTGTCTTGAAGGAATCGTTGGTCACTGATGGGGGCTTGCATAGACCTGAAAAACAAAATCTTTTACCATCAGCTCTTGTTTCAAGAGTTATAGATTCAATTGAGTTGAAGCTAATGCCTGCCTTTCTATCACCTGCTATGTTTGACTTCATATAAACCATGATACCCCCATTGCTATCCCTGTCTGCTCTCCATAGATTATAATTATCTACACTGAATCGGGAAAAGAATCGTCTCATTTGGTCTCAGCAATAAAGAATATGTCGATGGCATTTTTCTGAAGGAATTCTTTAATTGTTCCAAATTTGTTCCTTACACTATTAATATGCAAGTAAGCACATATCATTTTGTATGGATCTCTCTTCTTTACTTCGATGATCGCCTCGAAAGGATCTCCAAAAGTTTCTCCGGATGTTGATGAAGAGTTGGTACTATTTAGTACAGATATGGAGAGGTCGTTGTCAGAATCCGCAAATCTGTGGTACGATGTAGTTTCGACGAAGTACGAATCGCTAAAATTTGGTAGGCGATCGTCACAGTTTGTACAGTAAAAGTGATCATCACAGTTTGAAAGATGTATATATTGTTTTTGTGATAGTTGAGTGCATTTCAGGTGTGTCCATAAGTCGCAGAAATCGCACTGTATTGCTTTTTGGTTACTTTTAACTGGCTTTGAACAGCAAGAACCTGGATGTTTTATCGGACCGGGGTTTGGGTGTATATCTCCGCTAAGCGAGATTGCTAGGATAATAGCGTAATTGCTTGTATTATATATTTTTCTTTCGACGAGCACTGTCTTTGTTTTTCGGCCATTTTGGTCATAAGAGTTCACACTTGGTGTTAAACTTTTTAACATCAGATCGCATTTCTTTAATGTTTCTAAGTCAAAACATGCATAAAATCCCAAATCTGAGGCTCTAATAGTTTTATGGTTCAGATGTTGATTATTTCTTGGGCTGATTCGTATGAAAAAGGTCAAAAATAGTAGAGCCCAGGGAACACCTCCTTGTCCGACCGTCATCTTGAGTTGTGAGCAAACAAATAATATAGAGTTTGAGAACTCAAAAACATCGGATAAACCGATCGCGATCACATGTAATAGACGTGGACAAGAAGGGCACATCCGAGCAGGATGTAGAGCCAAAGTTGACAGGCAAGGTAGGCCTTTAAACTCCAACGAGTCTATGACGACAAAGGGTCACTCATAGACAAAGTCCGAAAAGACCCGAAAGTTTGCAACATTAGTTTAGCAGGAGAAAGTAATGAAGATACTGTCACTATCAACGGAATTGAAACTCTTGCGTTATTAGATTCTGGTTCAACCGTCACAACGATCAGTAAACATTTTTATGATCAGCATCTATCTGATATTCCTATAGAACCACTGCATAATTTATTAAATGTTCAATATGCAGACGGACAAAATTTACCGTATGAGGGATATATTGAGATAGAACTGGGTGCTACTGGCATACCAAATAGTAAAACGCATGCATGTTTAGCATTAATAGTACCCCCTACTACATACAACACACAGGTTCCGATATTAGTATGAACAAATATTTTGAATACATTTCAAAAGGATTGTTTAGAAACGTGTGGACATAAAATAAAATAAAACTCAAAACATCATGGTACTTATGCTTTCGTACAATTCAATATAGAGATAAGGAATTGAAACGTAGGAATAACGTTCTAGGTATAGTAAAATCATCCGAGTGCTCAAATGTCACACTATTGCCCAATACCACTAAAACTATAGCAGGCTATGTTGATAAAGGATTAGAATATCACACTACATGTGCTATACTTCAGCCAACATTTAATTCAGTGCTTACTGATGATTTAGATATAAGCCCCTTTTTAGTTACATATCAAGGAAAGGGAAAAGGATTTGTTGATGTTACAATTTCAAACTGGTCTACTCGCACTGTAACTATCCCACCTAAAAGTATTGTATGTGAAGTGCAACCTGTCACAATTGAAAAATCAACTGTATTTGCATCCAAAATTCTGGCCAAGCAAGTGAAATTTTAGACCAAGTGAATATTCCATCTGACATTGATTCTGGTTTAAAAATTGCTCTTGAGAATTTGTTATTTAAATTTAAAGATGTATTTGAACAGGGAGACACAGATATTAGACATTATCAGGGTGTGCAGCACAGAATAGAACTTAACGATGAAACTCTTTTCAAACAGAGATTCCGGAGGGTACCACCTTCCATGTATGAAGAGGTAAGGGAACATTTAAAACAATTAGCTGCTTGCGGTGTAATTAGACCTTCACATTCTCCTTATTCATCTGCTGTTGTTCTAGCCCGTCGTAAGGATGGAAAATTAAGAATGTGCATAGATTATCGGCAACTCAATAGCAAGACAATAAGAGATAATTACGCTTTGCCTGGGATTGATGATGTGTTAGATTCTTTGACTGGTGCTAAATACTATAGTGTTATAGATATGAAATCCGGATATTATCAAATTGAAATTGCTGAGGAACATATACCCAGAACTGCTTTTACCGTAGGCCCATTCGGATTTTAGGAACATAACCGTTTACCTTTTGGCCTATGTAATGCCCCCGCTACGTATCAAAGAATTATGGAAGAGTGTTTTGGCGAACTTATCTTAAAATTTGTTTCATTTATTTGGATGATCTGATAGTTTTCTCTGATAGTTTTGAGCAACATTTAGAAAGATTAGAATTGATTTGGAACGTTTACGAAAATGTGGATTGAAATTGTCAGGCAAAAAGTGTTTATTTTTACAAAGGAAAGTGAAATATAGTGGGCATATCGTTTTGGAAAATGGCATTGAAACTGACCCTGAAAAGACTGAGAAAATTCGAAATTGGCCAACGCCCACAAATCCTAAGGAAATAAGGCAATTTTTAGGCTTCGCAGGATATTAAAGGAGATTCTGTAAAAACTTTTCTCAAATTGCAAAACCATTGTCTTCTTTATTCCAAAAGTTCAAAAGAAAGCTAAAGGGAAGAAACCTTCGAAAACGCAGGAAAAGACTGAATGGAAATGGTGCCCCAAACTAAATCAAGCATTTGAAACTTTAAAGGAAATGTTAACTTCACCAACTGTTCTTGCTTACCCGAATTACAATGACAAATTTGAAATTCACATTGATGCTAGTCCAAATGGATTATGTGCTGTGCTTTATCAGAAACAAAATGGATTAGACCGTGTTATTTCGAATGCAAGTAGAGGTTTAAGCAAGGCTGAACAGCATTATCCTGCACATAAACTTGAATTTTTAGAATTAAAATGGGCAGTGTGCGATAAATTTTGTGACTATTTGCACTCAGGAAAATTTTTTGTTATAACTGATAACAATCCGTCAACATATGTGCTTACCAGTGATAAACTTGATGCTTGTGGACATAGATGGTTAGCTGCTTTAGCCAATTTTGACTTTGATATTTCTTATAGACCGGGTAGGAAAAATTGTGTTGCTGATAGTTTATCTAGATACCCTGGTTTAAATAGTGAAGGTGAAACAACTATAGATAGTGATAGTATTCAGGCTATGTGTAAAGGTCTAAATGTACAACCATATAATGAAACACTGTCAATGTCGGAGTCTATTGTGACCGATGAGGATATTGTATGACAGGATATGTTTCAGTATTCCCAATCTGAAATTAGAAAAGCACAAAGAGATGATTCTTTCCTTAAATTTTGGATTGATGCTGTCATGCGTCGTACAAAACCTAGGTTAGACACTTTACCATGATAGTTCCAAACACATAGCTATGCATCGTTCATTTAACAAATAAAAAATTCGAAGAGGTGTTTTATATAGAGAGGTAGTGATCAATGAAGAGAAACGTTTACAATTGTTTACAATTAGTTATACAATTTAACTTTATTTCCCAAGTTCTTACTGGACTTCACGATGATGTAGGGCATCCCGGAAGAGACAGGACTGTGATAGGTTTTACTAGCCATGCATGCCATCTGGCGTTGATGATTGGATCAAGAAATGTGGAAGATGTGTCCGATTCAAAACTACAGTTACTCACAAAGCACCACTTGTAAATATATAGACATCGGAACCACTTGAACTGGTATGTTTAGATTTTCTTACGTTGGACATGGCGAAAAACGGAACACAGTATGTTTTAGTAATTATCGATCATTTCACGCGCTATGCGCAAGCTATACCTACAAGAAACATGACTGTTAAAACTACAGCAGAAGCTTTTATCAACCACTTTGTTAAACATTATGGATTACCAAAACGCATACATTCAGACATGGGAGCAAACGTTGAATCTAAACTTGTAAAGGAAGTATTGGCTATTACAAACATTTCAAAATCCAGAACCACAACGTATCACTCGATGGGTAACAAAATGTGCGAACGTTTTAACAGAACTTTGATTGATATGTTAGGAACTTTGGAAACTGAAAAGAAAGCTTCTTTGACATCTCATGTTACTGCTTGAGTTCATGCTTACAATAGCACCCGTCATGATTCAAATGGCCTGTTACCACTCTATCTCATGTTTGGAAGAGAACCTCGTTTAACAATTGATATTACTTTTGGCTTAAATAGAGAAACCGAAAACAAGTCCGTTTCACAAAATACTAAGGATTTAAGGGAAAGATTGAAATCGGCATATTAAAAAGCACAAGTATCTATTCTCAGGAAAAACAGAAGCAAAATTATGATAAAAGGGTACGGGGAACCAACATTCAACCAGGTGATCATGTTTTAGTTAAATTAGTAGCTTTTGATAGTAGACACAAACTTACAGATAAGTGGAGTGAAGAGGTGTACGTAGTTACAGGCAACCTAACGAGGGAATACCTGTGTATGAGGTTGAACCTGAGAACAAGCCAGGTAAGAAACGAGTCTTACACAGAAATCTACTTCTTCCGATTGGGACGTTGCATAAAGCAGAGGTTGGTGCTCCTCTGAAAAAAACCAAAGTCTGCTCCACGCAAACGAAACAACGTGAAAATTACTGAAGACCAAGTTGACAACTCTAACGTAGATGACAGTGATGACGATGACGATGAGCTTCTTTATAGCTCTGTATAATCACATAGGTGAGTTGGAGTTATCGCTCTTTGCTCATGTCTATTACAGGTTGATGTGTATTGCAGTGGATACGCATTTTGTCTATATTTTATTTTTCAGCTTGATATTCTGATATTTTTTATATTTATATTTCAGAGTATATATGACTAAATTTGATATGTTTTATATTGATTTTCATGTTTAGAACTAATTATATTTTTCTTCAACAGATATGCTTTGGTGCACACGTGAGTAGATTTCATGCGTTAGTCCAGGGGTATTGTGCATTTCACCCCATGTTCCCTATTTGGTCATTTTTTCCTTTTCATTTGCATATGATTGGATTTTTGTCTTACATCTCCAAATATGGGTTTCTTCTAGAAGACTCTTGTGAACTATTTTTGTCAAACTGGTTTTTGCACAAGAGTATACAGTGATAAAGTGATAAGTATTTTTGAGTTTTATGTCAGACACAAAGTTAAACTGTTAACATACTGGATTTACCATTTAATTTTGGATCTTTTTTTTTTGTCCTTTAATTGTAAGTAGTTATTGTGTTAGAAGTTTTTGAGCTCTTTCATTTTTCATGATGGATAAAGATGAAGTTTACTTTTCATTTCATATTTCATCATTCATTTCATAGTTTAATTTTTGATATAAATTGTTATATTCATATTTAAGTTATTTTTGATAAATTTGATTCATCGTGGTTTTTTTATTATGGAAATCCATTCTTGCATTTTTTGTAAAACATAGTTTTCATTTGTAGATTCACCATCAGAGTCTCCACTGAGTTCCATTAGATACTTAGTCTTGTCACACTGATGGTATGATATATTTTATTACAATCTTAATCAATTATTGAATGAGAGTTTTGAAACTATTATTGCTATAGTAGTTTAGTATTTTTGTATAAGTAATTGAGCGTGTTTTTCATATCTGGTTCATAGATATTTTGATAAGTACTTTAAGTACAAGTTACTGTAATTTCATGGATAAATATATTAGAATCTTTATATTTAGTTTTTCATGAACTAAGTTGTCTTCATTTTACTTAATTGTTGATTTTGTATTTTGTCAGAGATTTATATGGTTCTACATATTCTTTGTATTAAATAAAGTTAAACCTTTAGAGTTTGTTTCGATTTCTACCCTGAACGAACCCGGCTACACATTTGGCTTACATGTTTGCTTTATTCGAAACGATAGTTTTTCATCTAGTGTAGAGTTAACAATTATCATAAGTAAATCAGAAGATAGCGAGGCGTAATCAAAAGAACAGAATCAAAGTACTACATTATAATGCCATGGCTAACTGAAAACTCACGAACACTCAAAACATACAACACATTAATAAACAACATGAAGCCTTGCGCAGTCAGTACAATCTTATAGAATATGGAAAATATCATACGTGGGTGCTAAAGGAATATTACTAAGTGGAAATAGGAGATTTGTGATAGTAAAATTGATTTGTGTGTGTTGGAATTAAGTTTCGCATCTTTGCAGCAAAATCAAAAGTTTGATTCGAGCCGATGTTAAGGATTATGCATTTTAACTCGAAAATCGTGTACTACTTTCTTGAATTGGCTGATATAGTCTTATATTTATTCTCATTCGTGACAATACATTCCCGTTTATAAGAACAAACAGTAGCCTACATAACTCACTGGGATATATGTTCTTAAAGTATCCAGGTTACGTAAAATGAAGCTGCTTATGTATTTCATACAATCATTTGTAATTTTGCAGGTTGTATTATTTAAAAAACATCATATGTGTAAATCTGAAATATGAGGGAATAGAGCTTATGATTAAAAACATTATAGATGTGCGGCAACAACAGATTGAGAACACAATGAGAAGGGAATTCGACATGAAGATTAAGGCAATAATGGAAGAACAGTTTCGAGAAAAGAAAAAGTGAAATATTTGGAAGACGCATTAATTCGACAACAGCGAGATATCTTAAGATTTAAGCAATTGGAGAAGATGAAAAGACAGGAATTGATTGCTTTGAAACAATCTGTCAACGACGTAATGATGAAGTGCCAACTCACGTACAACGACCTGTCTGTTACAGAGAAACTTTCTCCTACTTTGCATGGGATATTATCAAGCGACGAAAGCACGGTTGGACAGAAAGATATTCTGGAGTTAGACGTGCAACCATTGGAGTAACGGAAAGCCGAGGTGAATTTTAATCTGAAAAACAGTAGGCGATACAAAGACTACTTTCTTGACACTACCACCAAACATTACCTTTATTAAAAAGACAAACTTAAGTTACCTTGGATTACTACTAAAATTATCGTAATTATCACCTAAGTGTAGAAGGTTTGGTTAATATATCTGTTTGCATTATAGTAAATATACTTTCTGCAAAAGGTAAATCTTAAGATAATGTAACTACATGGAAAAACACATACTGTGTACACAATTTGGCATATGTAGCCACAAGTATCTTGAAATTTATCTATTCTAAGTGTCATTTGCATAATTTGAAATGTTGTATTGTTTGTTTACGTTTTGTTGTAATGATGCATACCTTAACATTATAGCTATAAAGATCAAACTGTTCGTCTTATCTGTGTTTACTTGTTTATTGTATAATTGACATAACTTCTTTAATTTAAGCGTCCAGACTTCTGCTGCATACAGTCCAGCCTGATGAGACTCTGATTGCATTTTACGCTTCCATGAGTACTGATGAAGTTAAGTAATACAAGTCCTCACCATACTCTGATATTCGACCACGTGGAAACAAAAATTGGTAACGGATATAATAGTCACGTGGGTGTCTTTTTTAGCAACTCATAGTGGAATATATCTTTTTTCCTATATCACTCATGCGAAACCATCCTCATATATCTCAAAAGAAATTGTTGTGAACGGTGTTAGCCGAAGGGCCGCATTTGCTGAGAACCCAGGAAACGTTCATACTGGTGGTGCAGGTCTTGCCACATTGTTTCTTAACCAAGGTGATGACTGTTTTATTCGAACACATTCTACATGGGGATCGCATGGAACAATTGCAAGTAGCAATTTACTGCATACAACATTTTCTGGAGTGAAAATTTAATTATTAAAATGGTACAATGATTTAAGTTGTTTAGTTGTCATATTTTTTAAGAACTTTTAAACCTCACTGCATCACCCGTGGGCTCCTAAACACGGAACACGTTTTTCATTGGTAGATATACTTAATGATACAAATTTGTAATGTAACCAATCAGAGCGATTATTTTATAGGTTTAATTCAACGGCAAATGCATTTTTCTTCGAACCACAATACAATACCGAAATACACAAAATGCTGGGCTGTTTGTATATACTATTATCATTTTTACCACACCACATTCTATATACATTATTGTTAAACTGATACTAAAATAAGTGAACGTTTTATGGTATCAGTAGCGAGTTATAGTTTAATTTATAATTACTTTGAGCCTGGCTTAACATACCATATCCTTTGCAATGCATACATCAATTCAGAGCTTTTCCTGTAGTTGCTATATCTCTATTGCTGATTCTCAAGCATGCAGCGGGATTCTTGGACATGTGGAATGTCTGTTTTGATAGTTTACTTACTGTTCTGTACTTTAAATATGTAAAGGAACACTATTTAAAAAAAATACTAATTCAAATCTTCATCTTGGGTCAGACTCTTTTCCCACCACTGTTTAATCCTTGGTGTACTTGTAGCCCTGGAAGCAAACCTTGATTCATTTGGTTAGTCTGTTATATCTCAACTATGCCTAAATTATAATAATTTCATGTCTTCTATTCATATTATGAAACCATTCATTTTCACTAAATCCTTTCATTAAAAAAGAGCAAAGAAACCGACCTAACAACAAGAGCAGAAAGTCATAGGATAATTTTAAATCCGTATATATGCAAATATACAACGCAAACACAAAAACAGAAAGTGAGTAACCCGAACTTAATAAAACCAAGGTTGCACTCTGGTTCTCCGGACGAGTAAGCAGTACCTGATAGTCTGATCGTATTTTAGAAATAATTTTCCCATGGCGACCAAATAAGTCATGGTGACGACCATAGATCTTCAGAAGGGATAACATCAACCAACCCAGGTGTAAAAACCCTTGTTTAATTTCAAGCTCGCTTGGATAGATTTAGTACAAATAGTCAACAAATTTTGCGTTGTGGAGGGACCAAATATCGTCAAGTAACTCGGTCTCATAAGAGTATAAAAACAGGTCGGCGAGGATAGGAGAATAATTAGTACACATTGGAATACCAACAGTTTGTTGGAAAACATGTCTTTCAAACATGAAAAATATGTTGCCAATCATAAATTCTAACATTTAACAAATTTGGGCTTTAGCATATTTAATATTTTATTTCACTGATGACGAAGTAAGTTCTTTCATGGTTAAGTACTAAGTATTTATATCGTCTCATTCCGTTTTACATAATAAGCAGCGTTTAATAAGATCTTTAAGCTGCATATGAGGGATGACCGTGTTAAGTGTGGAAAAATCAAAAGTATTACTTCTGAAACACTGGGAAGATCTAGACCTTAAGATGCTTATCGCCCGTTTTAAATATTTTAATATCCACATGTCATTTATGCCACTCCTGGAGTAGCATGTGACACTGTATTTTTGAAACCTTTTCAGCGTTGTTAAAATGGTGGTTTTGGTTTGTATTAAATCCACTTTGTGCTCCACTAGTTAAAAGTTTACCTTTAACCGTGAAAATGGATACCACGTATAAACCATCAACAGTATTAATAAATATATCAACATCTCCACCCCCACCCACCCCACAATAATATAAAAGGAATTTGTAGGTCTATCAAATGATGTTCAACGTGTACTTTAACTCTGGCTATCTCTTCCCAATGTCTATAGCATTGATGGTTGAAATTTAAATGCTATATGTAATTGTATTCTTAAAAAAAATTTCGTTAGATCAATAATTCGTCCTTAATAGGTGTAAGATTTACCCACAAGATATTTACAGTGCACATTTATTAAACTCATTATTATATACATACTTATTAGTAGATTGTCAAGGGTAATATAAAAATTGCATCTGAATAATGTGTCCGATTTTAACAAGTGGTTGTCAGTTTCATTAAATATTTGTGTAATTGTTTACTTTGGACTACGACAGGTTCTAAAAATAGGAGTGATCATTCACAGACAGTTGGTAGGTCGCAGTTTATATTTATGATACATAATAAAAGAAATTATTTTAAAACTTGTTGGCATCAATTAAAATGTTATTTACTCTAATTATATTAAGTAAAAAAATCTCAAATGAACAATTAGTGCAGAGTAACATCCCGGCTCTAAATTCGAGGTCATATCCACTCCAGACAGACCCTTGTTATCAACTCTAACAAAGTGTTCCATTGCAACATTTGTCAAATATTGGATTGTAGGCTATGGTCCCACAACATGCTTCTCTGGCAGGGAAATTCAGAACTCCATCGCAACATGTGTTAAAATGTGGATTGTAAGCTTTCTTCCCGCAACATGAACGCCCACCTTTAAAATTCAACACACCCTCACAGCAGGTGTCAATCACTGGGTTGTACTCCTTGGAACCACACAGATCTGTGAACATGTTTAAGTCATAACTAAATTAATATTTATATATTTAGTTTATATAAATTAATCATACATCTAAGGTCTTTAAAAACGACCTAAGGATGACTGTAAAGGTCAAGCTATTGTTTATTAACCAAAACGTTTAACTAAGTAATGTCATTAGTGTTTTGTATTTGTCGTTCACTTTAGTATTTGATTATTACCTCAATGAATTTTTTTAACATGCATTGAACATTATGTAAACCTTTATTTGAAAAAAATTAGGAATATTATAATGTTGGAAATTTAAAGTAGAGACGTTTTAAACAGTTCACCTGCTTTCTACAATTCATAATAAATTGACATATATCCTTATTGGACCGTGAAAAGCCAGAATAGAGTGGCAAATCCATAATGGACCAGGCGAAGTATGATGTGATGATAAATATCAGTCTGTATATTAATTATAGTTATATAGTCATTTAGCAACCGGTTCGTAATTTGCCCTCTGTCAACAGGTTTTATATGCGACCAAATAGGCAAAACCTAGTGCCAGCGTATATTCCGTTTCCAGTCACTAAATGAGTATGTACACGAATTCACTCCATCGATGAACATTACTCATGCATTAAATAAAATTATGTTTTACTGAGTTTTCCCATATCCGTTGATATATGAGTTTTACCATTTTTGAAATCTGTTGGCTATATTCTCTAGGAGATTTCTTAGTTTGTAGTTTTGACGGATTTCCTTGTGCCCTTTTTATTTGGACTTAATGAGCATTTACTTTTTTGATATTTCTTTTTCAAATCAGCAAAAAGCTTTACCATTTGTGTGTGTTTACAAAGAATGATAACTCTAGCAGTAACAGTGCATTGCAAAGGCAGTGACAGGGTATAGAAAATACATGTATGTTATGTGATCGTAAAGAACGGTTACTTTAGGAATACTTATAGGAAAAGGGTATAGGAAATACACGGATATCCCGTGTTCAAATAAGACACCAGATTGGCCAATTTTCCGGCATAATTTTCAGAGGTGGTGTAAATATAAATACTAACTGGTTAAAAATATACGTAATGACCCATGTAGTTTGTTTGTAATCGTACAAGTTTTCCAGTCGAAGGGTCAAGAGTTTTCGCTGGATATCCTACCACAATTATAACTGGATGCACTAAACAGTATTGAAACAAACAAATGTCTATTTATGATTATAGGTAAAATTTTCTTAAGGTATTTAAAGTATTTCATTCACATTGCCTTTCACGGGATAGGCTACCTCGGTTTATTGCCTTCAACGACTGAGGAGTGATACTCGTTACAGAAGACATAGAAAAACCACTATACGGAAAACAGGTGTCGACATCGGCATAAAGTTGAGAAGTAATATCTGGATGAAAACAAGCGCGATTTAGAAGCTACATTCCGATAAAATTAGGTGACTAAATTTTGTGATAAATTTTATTTACTACAATAACACGCATATCTCACCTGCACTGGTCTCATTCAGCAAAACAAACAACAACAGGGCGAAAAGTACTTTACTGATGCTCATTCTTACGTTCAAACAGATCTACGAAAAATCAAATACTCGAATAAATTAAAGACTACTATAACATGATCCTCATCTCTAATACAAGACGTGAATGGAAAAATGTTTGGGTCTTACCTTAAGACAACAAAATATGCAAACAGCTGATTTTACGTGCTTGTTAAATTATAACAACATAGGATTACATTACATGTACTTACCTCCTGTGTTTAGTCAGCTTATTTCCGTGAAAACTACGCCGTGGAAATGTTTATATGAATATACATAATAAAAATTAAACCATTGAATCATATATATGTGAAATATTTTGGGGGGATTTTTTGTTGCTTTATGTCCCCTCTATATTCTATCTTTATCATTAAATAATCACTCAACAAGTCCTTGTTTTATCTGCCCCCTCTATATTTTATCTTTATCATTAAATAATCACTCAGCAAGTCCTTTATCTGCCCTGGATACCTTTTCATATGTTCGATCTCTTCTTATTATCTCTTAATGATATATAATTGTTTTCTGGTAAATTGAGCAAAAAGGTAAAAACCATACTCTACAATATAGTTCATGTTGTAAGTGATAAAATGGCTAATTTAATGCTAAAGAAAACATTTCAATTACAGTTTTTCGTATTTGTTAAATCCTCCTAGCTTTAAAATACATTTTTCTGTCCTAATCTAATAAGGAGTAGTAAAGATGAACAAAATTGTATATTAATGCACTTTTGACCTCGCTAGATAGGATCATCGATTCAATTTTATTTCTTCGATTATTTCACGATTTATAGGGTATGCTTAGTATTTTTTTTAATGCATTCTTATCTTTACAAAATAAAATGTATATATCGGTGTTTCTTTTATTAATTAGTTAGATAATTTGATAATAAAAAGGCATTTTTCGATTTTGTTACGTTATACATGTATTACGTAATGTATATGTGTTAGAAAGAGTTGTTCAGTTCAATTTTATTTCATGCTTGATAGAGCAAGCTTCATATCTTTTTTGCATTCGTATCTTTATATAAAAATGTAGATGATTATAAATTTGACTTTATCGATAATTTTCAATTTTATTTCTTTTGTTATGTCAGAATTTCTAGGGTACTTAAGCCTTGTAGTTTTTATGCAGTTTCTAATCTTCACATAATAGAATGTGAATGTATTTGTTTTTATGGGAATTCATAAGATGATTTGATAAAAATAATGCATTTAAAAAATTTTGTAGTATTACGTAATGCATGATCGATAATTTTCAGAATTATTTCTGGATTATTTCATAATTAGGGTAGAAAATGAAACCTTTATGTAGAAATTCATCAATCTTGAACATTAAATTTAATTTCCCTGGGTTTTGATTATTTACGATTTCGAAATCCGAAACTCTCTCGCACGAGATTGGCGCGAACGAGGCGTGTGTGTGTGTGCATGGTGGGGGGTGACGGGTTAGAGATATTTCTGTGATGTAATTGTAAATGTAAATTAGATGTGCCTTGTTTATTTGCTAATTGCTTATTTATGACACTGAACTTTAATGAAAGGTATAAATGGAAGACCATTTAGACGTACTCACATAATTAGCCACGAAAATGCTAATTTAGATTATGATTTTTATACGAAAATAAGATTTTAAAACAGGCATGTTATTTAAAGAAATTTGATTTTCTGAATGAGTGAAAAATGTCATAGACATTGGTAGGGAAAATAAATTTCTTTATAATAAGAAAAAAAAACACAAAAGGTTTGCATTTTTATTTAATTCAAGATTTAAAATTTTTTATGTAGAATTATTTTAAAGAAGCAGTTATATTTAGATACTTATAGAATTATATTAAACCTACCTCCAAGATCGTATATGAAGTCCTTTAAACAAACAGAAATTTAAAAAAGCTATATGAAATTTTGAAAAATAATAATACAATAGAAAAACTAAAAGCTAAATGAAATTTTGAAAAATGTATATAAAAATACAATATAAAAACAATTTAGTTACATTCCAATAAAGGTCATCAACAGTTGTAATAGTTGAAAATAATTCTAGAAGTTAATAATCTCATAAATTGGTTTGCAAAAACAGAGGCATATAATTACATATCTCTGGCAAAAATAAGACTCTTCTATATATTTTTTTTTATTTTACAGTCTGAAAATATTATTAAGTTCTTAGCAATGTTTATGCAAATGAACGTTAGTTTGACGTTTGAATACATTTTAATTGCATTTTTTTTTAAACAATTTTAATTACTGTAAAATTAAATCAATTGAAATTGTAACTTGTCGGTATTTTTCTTTGATCTTCCGAGAATGCCCGACGGAAGTACGCGATAACTGTCGATCTTACCGCCCCCTTTTTTCCCCACAGAACCACGTGATTATGTGATTTCGAAAAGGTCAATGTATTGTTATTGTACGGTAAACATTTGTTTTTCCTACACATTGCTTTTTTGATTACAATACTCTTCTCAAAGTTGAGATATAATAATCAAGATGATTATTTCTTGCCTTGCACAATCGTCTATATTTGTAACCTTTTACAGCATATGATGAAATTTTAAATAAAACAAGTTGAAAAAAAATATTAAAACCAAATCGGATACACCTATAACATATAAATCGAACATCTCTGGATATGGGTGTAACCCATATCATTTCTTGTTCATATTTGTGATTAAGTTTAACTCACAAATGTGGACCAATGACAAGGTGGACCTAGTTGGTAGAAATCTAATTTTCATTGATTCAAATATCTTTATAGTGACATGCATAAATCACATGCATATTTGATAACTTAAATCTAGTACTCCTTAAACAACTATAGTTTTCTTTGACTCTGGTCTCTTCTCTCTTATAATGACCTATTAAACCAATTCTTTTAGATTAGAGACAATGTGGAGTTCTGTTAATAATGCTACATTATTTTATTCACATGCCCTTATGCATTAGCCCATGCACATTTCCAATTCAATTGTCATATATGTTATTTATCTTTTTTCTTATTGATGTGAATCAGAACCAAGGTGGAAATGTGCTGTAATCATAATTTGTAATATAAATTTCACGTTTACTTCTTGTTTTAAATATAATTTACATAAATTTTAAAAAGTGGTAAAATGAATTATATTATATTTTTGTCAGTTTTGAGCTCTCCAGCAAGCAAAAAACCAAGTGTCTTGATGATGATATTATTATTTTTCTTTCTTGGTCTTTTGCACTTGTATATCTGTCCCTATGTTGAAATCAAAATGCTGCTATGTATTGTTCATATTATTTATATCACTGCACGAAACAATAACTTTTAAGATAGTCAAAAGGTATCCAAAAGTCCTAATTTTGAATACATTTTGTTGTCTTTTGAACACATTTTTAAAAAATACAAAAGATCTAAAAGATCATCTTTTTGTATACCTTTTTGACTTCAAAAGTCAGTCGAAATGGCCCACTTTTGATTTGACAAAAGGTGTTGCAAAGTTCACCTTTCCAGATCTAAAATGTGTTCAAAAGGTATACAACAAAATATGACCTTTTTTCCAAAATATAATCTGTTGTCGACAAAAGATAATAAAAAGATCATATATCAACAAAAAAAGGTGATGAAAGGTAGGCCACAGATGCTATTTTCAAAACCAAAAGACCAAGGTCATATGGTATTTTGACCAAATTAAAATCCAAAAGGTCTCCTTTTGTATTGATGAAATTACAAAAAATTGCACAAAAGGTTACTTGTTATAATCTAAAATATGGTCAAAAGGTTATGAATGTCCATATTTTGCATGAATAATATTACAAAATGGACATTTAGGTTAGGGGAAAGATGATATGATGAAAAAAAGCTGCCTGCACAGGTCGGCTCACGTGGATTTGGTTTTTTCAACCTATCCAGAATCAGCATTCCACAAATGTTCACCTTGACCTCTCATTTTGTATAACTGAGCATCATTGCTCACTTACATTTATCAACAATAACAGTCTTGTGATAAAAAAGAACATGTCTAGTCCAATGAAAAGTTTGTGCAAGTTTTACTCTAGAAATATTGCTCACACTGTGCTCACTTAAGCTCCAATATTGGACTGTTGAAATTGTATCAATAGGATGATCACTAACTTGAACAATGGTCAAGGAATTCAAGATGACACATCATTAAGAAAGTAGAGTTAAAAGTGTACTAGCTAATGTACAATTGCCTGTATATATCACTGAGCTGACAGGCTTGTCTAATGGCAATTAATCCCAAAGGTGTTACAATTTTCTCATTTTCAAGTGGATAAATATTACATAAAAAAGAAACAATTTAACAATTTATTGAATAAATGCTCATTATGTCAATACATTTTTCAATCTGTTTTATAGTCCAAGAGGAAGGTGTTCTAGTTCATTTCTGGTTGCTCATTTTCTGTCCTTTCTGCTTTTGGTTGAAGAAATGTCAATAAATTTACAGTCTACTTTCATCTTTTATTCTATAAAATTATCCAACTTCGAAGATGTCTAGTATGTAATAAATCCATCTTGACATTCCTCATACATGTCATATGAGGACATATATAGGCCATTAAGACGGGTCTTATCTTCTTGATATCTCTGATCTCCATATTGTCTAGTGCAGCTATGATCCGCTTGGCTTTCTGAAAAATATATATACAGTGTATGTGTGTGTGTTACAGATCTAGATATAACTAAAATGATATGTGGCACATTATGTAATAATAATAAATGTTAACATTTTGTATAGAACATCCATAAAACTGAACATTTGGGAGCTGAGGGGGCTGGAGGGGGGGTCCATAAACATGGTAACAATTTGTATATTTTTCCCAAATAACAGAAAATTTAAAATAATGATAACACTAACAGATAACAGCAATTTACATGAGAAAACAGAATACAGTGAGTTCATAAATCGAAAAAACAGGTAACAGCAGAATCTCATCAAAGGGCGATACGGTGAAAAAATGCATTAATTAATCAGTGTTTCCATAGTAACTAGTATGTGATCTTATGTATAATTCTCCCTTCATATGGAGACTCAATTACATTGAAATAAGTGGTGATTAAAATGAATTAACAGATAACAGAAAAAATCTGTAAAACAGTAAACAGTGTTCTGACTAGTATTATTAAACAGCAAACAGTGTTTTTATTTACATTATAACAATTAACAACAATGTCAATTTAAAAAAAAAAACAGATAACAGCTAATGGTTGAAAGTTAACAGTTGCTTTCTACTGTTTCGAATTTGTCATTTAGAACACTCCATATTAAATTAGTAAGCATTTGCTCATCAGTGAAGGTTGTGATTCGCTTTCAACATGTGTATTCTGATCATCTCCTTTTTATATGATACACTCAAAGAAATTCAAGACTGAAAAAAGTATTATCGTAACATACTTCTTTTTTTCCCGTTCTAGTGATATTTTCTTCTTTTTCTAGACGTCTAGATTGTCCTTATGGATAGCAGCGTTTTCCTGCTTCTTTTGTCTGGCAGTACATGTATCTGTTAATAGCATCTGAAAAAAAAAACCAAATTCATTTGCAAGTACTCTAAATCCTCTTCAATTTTAGTAGTTTCTTTTTACAATCTGAACATTAGAAAATCACAGATATTGCATATAAAAGTCATTATTATTCAAACAGTTATGAAACTAATCCCTTCATCTACCCTCCCCCCCCCCCCAACCCCCAACCACCCACAGAAGCAAGTACAATTTTAAGTACAATATTTAAATAAAAATAATAATTTTGCAGTATAGCTTGTTAAAAATATAATACATGAAAGTCATTTATATAATGTGAACTATATTCAGACAATAAATATATGCTTATGTATGATTATCTCCCCTTTCAATTTGCAATATGGCGGATATGTGTTCTGTTTTGTGTGATTTTCCATTGCTTGAAAGCCGTGGACAAACTCAAAGATAAAACAGATCTAGATATTCTTGGATATAAATACCTGATATGAAGTACTTTCATAGTCGGAGTTAACACTTTGCTGAGTATAAAAAGAACAATGTGGCAGTCGATGTCATGTGCGTCAGTGGTAGGTCTAAATTTCAATCTGGACATTCTTGTTTACCAGTAAACCTTCTGACAGCGCTGAATCCTCCAGAATTTCATCGTCTGGGATATCAAATACAACACTAACCATAATAATTGTTCGAACTACTAAGTTCACAAGAATGAAAGCGCGTAATCTTGACTTTTTTACTGAAAGGTGAGCACAGTCTTTAAAAATAGGCGCCGAGGCCTGGCATTTAGAAAATTGAGATGCTGATTGGATGTGGTAATTGATATCGATTCCGGCACACGCGCAAACGCACACGAGCCATGTGCACTGTGGCCATGTATTTTGTGTAAGTAGAATCTGTAGTAAATTTTGGTAAATGTTCATTGTAAAATTACTTAATTTTTCATTATAATACAATTTATAAATAAAATAAAAATATATTTGTAGATGTTAAACAAAATTTTCACTGTGCTAGTGCACACTATCAACACTTTCCATTTTTAAATAAATAGATAGCTGTATAAAAATGTGCATGTCAACATCCTTTCAATGTACTTTATACTTAATAACTATCACACTTTGTTAAATTTTCTATGTTAAAAAGCACATTTTGTTAATTTGACACGTGTATTATTACTACATGTACTTCAACTTCAACTTGGATACTTGAAAAAATCCATAAGGACATCTATTCAACTAGTCTAGTAATAGTATACTCTCATATCTTAGTAAATGTTCAGTATTTCATAAATTTTTGCTAATAGTTGGCTTTTTATAGTTAAAAAAGTACATTTAATTTGTACTAAAATTGTGAAAATGGAGTTATAAAACCAATTTTGATTTTCCATCGTGGACAAATTTGAACTCAGAAACTGATATGGCAAAAAAAAATTATGTGTGTGGAACCTAACTATTTTTTTGTAGCCGACCCTCAAGTTTTTTTTTGCGTTTTTAATGGAGGTTACTTTGAAACGGAAAACTCCCGGTATTGTTCTGGGTTTTAGTTATATTTTCATACTTCCGCCCCAACATTACTAATTTAACCAACACGATTCCCCCCCAAAAAAATCGTCCTATGAGTACCTACCTATTTTATATTAAATCCTTGATTTCTTTCATAAAGCAGTCATTAGAACTGAAGAAGGGAGAAAACTAAATTGATTTTATATCTGTTTGTTACATTTATGAGGTTTGTTAATATCATGTATTCTACAATTTGTTTCTTTGTAATGTTTGTCATGTATTATCCCAAAAGGGATTTTTTGTCTACAATAAAATTTTGAACTTTGAACTATAATTCTATGTAACCGGAAACAAACATATTTTTTTGTTTGGCCTAACATTAAAGATAAAGTAATAAACACATTTTACAAGTTTTGAAGTTATTTTAAAAAATAACAATTTTAAACACTAGGTACAATATAATGTATCTACTGAAACACCAAAATACCAATGAGGTCGTAGTATTTGCATAAACTTATCATCTTAAAAAAACATCGTCAAAACGCTATATATGTAAAGTATTATATATTTTACTGTGGGGAAACAACCCAGAGCGAATAGTTATCTGGTTGAAACATAAGTTAGGGGCGAACTGACTTGATACCGCCTTAAGGTACTAAAATTGTGATACAAAGATACAAATCTGCCAAAAGGTCATCATTTTATTCATCAATACATAATTTACATTCTTGTGGCTTGATACACATTAATACTCTGTATAGGACAAAATATAAAGTAATCAAAGAAATGGGCCAACATATGCTTATTAATTTATAAAATTTAATGACTACATATATTTATACAATGTAAATGCCTTTTGTTATGATATCATTTTATGTATCGTTCATTTTGGACTGCTTCTCATTATCGACGAATAAAGTTCTCCAATATAAACCGTGTATTTCTTTGAATATTATTTATATATTGTGTTTTTTTTGTAGGTAAATATTGCTAACCTAAACCTTAGCAGATTTTCGTATGAAAGTACACAATCATCAATACATGTATAACTGAACCATTGAAGCTCAGTTATGGAGATATGTTTACTATAATTCATAGATCCTCCCATTTTGTAGTTAGCAGCAGGACAAGAAATTGCTTCGACAAGATGTCTAAATACATGAAGATTCATTGAAGGAATGGTAAGCCACAATAAATTATCAGCATCTTAATAATAATAACTTCTGGCGAGTCTTACAAATATTATTATCTCTGTGTTAAACATGTTTGACTCCTACTCAGTTATTGATCCAGGAGCATTCATCTGATGAGATTTACAAAGGAGGTAGGGGGGAGGTGTTGTAATAAAACTAATAGAAGTTGGGTTATATTTTGTAACATAAGTTACATAAATTCCATTGAATAATCCAAATATTATACTACGGTAATAAAGCCCCGCCTACTTCTATGTATTTATTGGGGGGGGGAGGAAGCTGGAGTACCCGGAGAAACCCCCGACCTTCAGTAGGAAAACTGGCAATCCTTGTACAATTAATATTGAAGTATTGAAGTCTATTACACCCTACCCTGACTCGAACCAGCAACCTCAGTGTTGACAGACCATATGATCAATAGTACATGTAGACGAACTACCTTAACAACTCGGCCACCGAGGCCTCTGATACCTGAATGGGGGTAAATGTATCGTGCTTTCTGTTTCATGCCAGAGACAGCTGTTCATAGGATATGTTGATTAGTTTAATTTTAGTTTTTACTTTTCAAAAGTACTTTTTTTTAATTTTTACATTTAATTTTACAAAGGAGTTTACAAGAACGAGGAAAGAAATGGTTACATGTAAAGCAAGAAGAGTAAGGGGACACAAAGCAAAGAATCAAAAGCAGGTAAAATTTTAATTGAATTTACCTGTATGTTCTACTTCCTGTATAAAATGTTTCTGCCCTAAATTACTGGGTAGATATAAAGATCAAAAGTTTGAATTGTGTGGGGGCTTTTTATCTCCCAAAATCTGGTAACAGAATAAATAATGGAAACCTGCACCAGAACTTGGCTGTCATACATCTGATGAAGTAGAGAAATAAAACAACAATAGTGATTTTTGTGTGCCGGTCATTGGTACCGTCACATGGGATAAAAATATTGGACCTAGTCATATTTTGGCAGACCGTACCGAGGATTTTCGCCGACTCTGGTATGACACTGTCACTTGGAAATTTTGCTGTTTGAATTTTGTACATGTTGTTTACTAGGTTTCAGTCAATTTTAATGCAAATTTTACTTGTATGGTATACAGTCACTTCAAAATATTTGCCATCAAAAATCATTTTCTGGTCCAACTTTAAACACATTATGATATCATTTTTCTGTTGGCTGTAGTTACAAAATATTATGATTGTTTCAATTTTGCATTCCATTTCAGGTACAGAAAAATAAATCATATTTGAACTTGAAGTGGCCACCAAGAGTATAGAACATTTAGAGAAGAAACAGTTGTTCCTAGTGAAAAAAATCAATATCTTAAAGAAAGAGACTTTGTTTCCAAACATGGAAAATACCAGAGAAGTGAAAGATTCTTGCAAAGGAAATATAAGCAAATTAATGATTGAATGGGAAGTTTGTAGTCACTGAATTGAAATTCTCTAGTTGTCAACAATATGTACTAGTTATAGAATAGTCAAAATATCATTACAGTATTAGGAAAATATTAAACAATAGTTGATTAGTTTGGAGGTAATATTCTTTCTGATGCTCTTGTTCTTATTGCAAAAATGAAGTTACAATGACATGCTTAATTTATTGGTAAATGAGCTGCAATACCTAGGAGAAAGCGTGCACACTAAGCTTCTGTTTTTTTATTGGGGTGTGCACACAATTCTGTGAAGCCGCTGCCCTTGGGGAGAAAGCATGCACACAAACTAGTGAAGCCGCTACTCCTTGCATTGGGAGAAAGCGTGCACACGAATCGGTGAAGCCGCTACTCCTTGCATTGGGAGAAAGCGTGCACACAAACCAGTGAAGCTGCTACTTCTTGCTTTGGGCAAAAGCGTGCACACAAACAAGTGAAGCCGCTACTCCTTGCATTTGGAGAAAGCATGCACCCAAACCAGTGAGCCCCTAATCCCTTGCTTTGGGAAAAAGCATGCACACGAACCAGTGAAGCCGCTACTCCTTGCATTGGGAGAAAGCGTGCACACGAATCAGTGAATCCGCTACTCATTGCATTGGGAGAAAAGGTGTACACAAACCAGTGAAGCCGCTACTTTTAGATTACACAGTTTATACACCAAGCAAATCTGAGCAAGCCATTGTGTTAGATATAAATACATAGATGATATTTAGAATGCAACATGAAATGAAAAAGTTATTTCTGACAGACAAGTCCATAAGCATTTATTAGCATGCAATATAAGAGTTTGCGACATTAATTTATTGATTGATGATGCAACAATTAGTTACATAGTTAAAATCAAAATGACATTAGTTTTGAAAAACTGAAATTTTATTTTGATCATATGAGAAAATTTATTTATTATATTCTATCAAAATTGTATAACAATTTAGAAGGTACTGAAGCCTGTTTTGAGGCAAATTCAGGTTAGGATGACTTAAATGAAGACAACGTTAACAAAAATTTAGAATTTGAGTAAGAAATAGGGAAGCAAACATACTGGTTTTGTGGCATTATGGCAGTATATTTAATATATTTCTGATGCTGCTGTGACCTTTTAAAAATTTTATGGGCATTTTTAAGTTGCTGTCTTGTATAAATCGTGTGTGTATCTGTATTCCAAAGATGAGATGACTTACTCTGAAAACATATACCAGTTATCAAAACATTTAAAGAGGAATGCTAGGATTCAAGCAATATGTAGTTTGTATTAGATGTTAAGTTTTTTATGAATTCGGTCATTGTTTTTGTGTAGTTAAATGTTTAATTTCGTAACCATTTTCTTTCTCATCTTGGACAAATTTGTGATCAACCCCTTCTACAGCAAATTAATAACTATTTTTACATTATCTTTTTTCATATATATGTTAGATTTTTTCTTATAAATGGTAACATTTAAGCTCTTTAAAGATTCTTAGATCAAGTGAAGTTACAATAGTATAGTGCTGTATTTTTTTAGTATGCAGAGATATTTGCTGCTTGTAATTTGTTATAAATATAATTTAATACTGCATTGTGGTATATGTTTGTAAGGAAGAATTTTCTCATGAATGTCAAGTGTACACAAATAAAATTTATGTGGAAAGTAAAGAAAAGAAATGTTGCAAAAAAACCGAAGTAATATATAGTGACAACTAACTTCTGAACTATCTTTGTACACACTGTTAAAAATAATATAATAGTATGATGTGGTGTTTTTATTTTGTATATTTTTAAATACTTACATATATAGTGTAATGTTCTTATTACAAATGCTTCTAATTAATAAATGTTAACATAAATTATCCGTTGGTTTTTAGCATTCTTAAGATAGATATTTAAGGTCTATTTTAAAGGTGTCATTTAAATCACAGGAGCGTTTTTAAGTTCAAAAGTATACGCCTGAAATTCATGACATTGCTCAATATTGTATGACACTGAATTTCTCAGTAGTTTAACATTACAGTATTGTTTGAAGATTTTGGAATTGAGATCAATATTTGTACAATACTGTACCACTACTAGGAAAGATAAAAATATCATAGTTTTGTATTATTTATTTGATATTGCAGCAAAATTGTCATTAAACTGTCAACACCGACAATATAATAAATTCTTCACATTTTAAATTAATATGATCAAATGTCACAGATGACTATTATCCACCTTCATTATAAACTAAATGTCCAGTTGTAGATGATTTGTGGTGGACTTGTTGAAATGTCATGGGTGACCTTTCATCCACCTGTCGGTATCAACAAACTTTCTGAGATTACATATCGTTCCTCTTTTATTAGGAACAAATGTCGCAGATGACCTGTCGTCCACCTGTCAGTGTTCACAAAATGTCCCAGTAAATATATCGTTCATCTTTCAGTTTGAACGAAATGTCAAAGATGACCTGTCATTCATCTTTTAATTTTAATGAAAGATCAACTATTGTCTGTCGTTCACATTTCTCAAATACAAAAGGTCAAAGGTTGCCTTTTCTACCACAAAATTTAACAAAATATGGACTTCGGAGATAGGTGAACTTTTGATAATATTTTGGGGTTGACAAAATGTGAACAAAAGACGATTTTTCGTGCAGTGTATTTATCACGTTTGGTAGGCTTCGCTGACATCCATTGTAATGTGTAATTGTAATAAGTGAAGGTTCTACATTGTGATAAACATTATAGGACTTTCCAAAGTCGTTTGTTACAGCATTTAATGAAAGCTAGGGGGCACGCCCGTGTTCAACAGCAAGAGCGTCCACCTGGAAAATAAGACTCCAGAGAAACACGTGTTATATTTTGAATTGTAAGCAGACGAGTTAAGGACTCCACCCCAACATGTATTAAATGTTGGGTCGTACGCACGTATTCCACAGACAATCCCCTTGTAGAACCAGGAACTCCGTTGCAGCAGGTATTAGAGGCTCGGTTGTATTAACTGCCGTACACAGCTAGAAAAGTAGACAAAGACTATATTCATAGAAAATGTAGAAGAATGTGTTTTTAGTTTGTACAAATTACAAAATTACAATTACTCCCACTTGTACATTCCATCATCCTTTGTGCGATTACAACCAACCTTGTCTTGTTATCAAAACTTGCATAATATCTTATGAAATTGACTTAAATATAGAATTTAGTTTGGTCTATACATAAATTTAGGAGAATTTGAAGCTCCAGTTATCCGATCATTCCGATCCCATTTTGAAAAAATAAGAAAATAATGATAGCCTCCTACCATTAAATTTAAATTATTACTTTATATTTTAACCAGCTCACTTTTCTAACCTTATCAATAATGATGAAAACGACATGAATATAAATGCGTACCTAAAATGTCATTTTCAATTCAAAAGAAGTAGTTATGGAAATGAGACTGGCGTAATGGCTGAGGCTCGTCCCACCAAAAGTTAGTATATTTACCTTTTTATTTGGACATGGTAATGAATTTTCTTATGCAGATAAAAACGGGTTCTATTGTGAGGGTTGGCGAAAATACTGGAACGACAGGCAGTTGCTGAAGTAAGTCGCCAACCTGAAAAAAACACAGGCCGAACTCACAAACTGGTAGAGTGAATTTATAAATAAGAGCAACTAATGTCAGGTTTTAATTCTAGCAACGACTGAAGCCTAAACAAATTGAAAAGATCGATAAGGATTACATGTTTCAAGTGGTTAAGTTTACTGAATAAAAAAAACCAACACACATTCAATTAGCACAAAAAGTGGATAAGAACAATCTAATTAAAATTAAAGCACTTGCTCCCCCCTTTTTTCTACAGTCGATACACAGCGACCATAGCAAAAGGTGGGGGGAGGAGTGAAAGACTTTATTTTAATTAGAATTGGATAAGAACTGATAAACTGATATTTAAAAGGTTGGCGTCCATTTTTTATTATTGTGGAGTAAGCCGGGTTCCCTAGGAAAACCCCTGAGCTTTGGCAGCAAAACTGTCAATCCTTGTCAAAAATGGACGCCACGATATACAATGTAGTTGAAAAATTTATAAAAGTGGCGTTAACACCGTTCAAACAAACAAACAATCAACCCTCCCGTGAAAAAGGCTTTAGAGGGATTATGGTTACTATTAAAATAAACTTATCTGCATATAATTATTTTAAATATTAAAACCAACCTTTTAAATATCAGTTTTTAATTAATATATTTTGTTTTTCGTAACTTCGGACATTTGACGACCACAAGTTAATTAATATTTATTTTTGTTACTCTTTAATTAACGGACTCAAACAAAAAATAAAATCACTTGTAGAACAAACATATGTAGGATTGAGTCCGTAAAACTGAATGTTCTCATGTCCGAAATAGTAAAACAGAAAATTGGAAGAAACTTGAAATCGAAAAGTAATAATTATAAAACATAGAATTTAGTGTCTTTTCTGCTCGCACATACATTTGAAGAGCACTTGATCTAAAATCTATCCGGATGTCATCATGTATAAGTTAAGTACATTTATTTTGTAATATAAGTGTGTCTGTGTGGTGGTTGGGGAGGGGGGTGGGTTTCAACACTGTTAATAAAATTATATTTAAATATTCTCAAACTTTTTTCTTAGTTTTAGCAGGATTCGAAGTCCCATTCTTCTGCATTTAGATAGACGACTGGGCGAAATCCGCTAATTAAAAATATAGCTTCATGTACCCAGTGGAATCCAGAGATAGACGTAGTGCATGTGCACTAGCGTGTTACCATAGAATTTTCGTAACCAATACTTATTAATCTGATGTCTATGTATTCAGATGTAACAGTTTCGTATTATATGAAACAGAACAAAAACAACTACAAAATAAATATATCCATTATAGTATGCTACTAATTCTTTAAAGTGACCTCAATGTCTTGTCAAAAAATCACCGGACAAGTCGTGAACGAATGAAATTGCTATGTGATATTTTGACTGAGCCATTGGTAGGTTTTCCTCTTCCTAAACATGACGACAAATACCTCGAAGAATGTCTAATTTTAAAGGCAGGTACTGCTTAATCCTAAAAAATAGCAAGTGCAATATTATTTTTTGGGGTTCGGATTACTTAGTTTTGTTTGTGTTATGTTTTGTTGGTTTCTTCTCGTGTGGTGTTACTTAGTCTCTATCCAGATTTTGTCACTGGCCTATAGTTTTGGACCAATCAGTGTTCTTATCTTAACTGATCGGAAAAAACGAAAATGCAACAGATACTTGGGTCATCTGTTAGGCAGACACTCTCTATGGTTTATACAAACACCACAATTGACCTTCTTCTCAGTGCATTAACATGCACTAATGAGCACAAAGAAGTATTTACATGTTTCAAAGTGCACTAAGAACCGCCAATATTGCTTCTAATGTATAACAATATAATTTAATTGACAAAAATGTGTATTTCATTAATAAAATCATCATGACGAAAAATGATTATAAAATAAAGAACTAATACAGAAATATATATTTTT
This sequence comes from Limnoperna fortunei, assembly GCA_944474755.1. NCBI lineage: Eukaryota > Metazoa > Mollusca > Bivalvia > Mytilida > Modiolidae > Limnoperna > Limnoperna fortunei. The sequence continues at coordinate 106,554,916 of OX104111.1, forward strand.
CACAAATTATTTTTTGTCTAGTAATATAAATTATTAAATAATGAGGCGTCCATGGTGTGTGGCACTTCTCGGGATAAATGATTCGTCTATGATTGTTGGGACTTTTTCCGACATAATGAGGCGTCCATGGTGTGTTGGACTTTTTCCGACACAATGAGTCGTCCGTTCTGTGTCGGACTTTCTCCGGCATAATGAGGCATCCATGGGGATGTTGGACTTTCTCCGACATAATGAGACGTCCATGGTGTGTTGGACTATCGTAATGAGGCGTCCATGGTTGTATGGGACTTCCCGGGCATAATTGTGTGGGACGTTGTATAAGACTTTCTACGGGATGAGGCGTCCTTGATTGTACTTTCAGTGATATCAGACGCCCATACATGTATGGAACTTTCTCCTGCATATTTAGGCATGACCATGGTTTTGAGGGACCTGCGGTATAATGAGGTGTCGGTCGTTGTGTGGGACTTTTTGCGACATAATTGGTTACCAATGATTCTATTAGACTTTCTTGGGCAAAATGCAGCGTCCAGTGTTGTGTAAGCCTTTCTGTTGCATAATGAGGCGTCCTTGCAGGACATGTGGAAGGCAGAGCATTATTACTTTGATGTGCAGGACACGCAGAAGGCAGAGCATTATTACTTTGATGTGCAGGACAAGCAGAAGGCGGAGCATTATTACTTTGATGAACTGTACATGTATCGCGTTTTTCGCATAATTAAGATTTATCAGTGATGCTCAAACAAGGTTGAACTCATACAACTCCAACTAAACAATGAGATCAGGAAGTTTGCTGTTGGACACGCAGAAGGCAGAGCATTATTACTTTGATGCGCAGGACACGCAGAAGGCAGAGCATTATTACTTTGATGATCGTTACATGTGTTTCCACACCCATCGACGCCTCATTATGAAGGTTCATTTTGTCTGAACACCGGTGCGGGTGCAGAAAAAAAAGATGAAAACAACTTCACAGAACGTTTTACAGCCCCATGTTGATTTTTATTGTGTAAGAAGCGTAAACTGCACATACACAGTACTTATACAGTGGTTTCTGTTGATAAGAGTAAAGATTTTAAAGGTCATCTTTATTGTATAGTTGCTCTCTTATCGTGTTTTGTCATGAAGGACTAGGCAAGGTAGAAACACATAAACAGGCACAAATTCGGAGTGACAACGTATTATCTTTTTGGCAGAAGTTTAAGTTTGTGGCTAATTTCTTGTTCTTTTCCGGAAAAATTACACTGTTTGTCAAGTGTTTATTTCAGTCTTGAATGTAATTTACGCAGTGTTATTAAATTTGTTCAAGATTCATTTACTTTTCTCTTTTTAAGCTTTGGCCATGAAACATCGAATGATTCGTTGTTAACGTTCAACGAGCAATATTCAAGCAATATACAGAACGTGGCCATACAAGACCAAGCCAATTTAGTGCCAGTGATCGTTTTTACTTATGTGTTTACATTATCTTCAATCATTGTTTAATAAGCCATGGCCATATATTTAATTTTAACATGAAAACATTGTAATTGAAGATAAAAACCTCAAGAGTTATCTAAGAATATAGCTCTTGTATTTTGTTTTCGGCTCGGAAAGGGCAAATGTTTGACGCAGCTTAGCCAATCCACCAGTCCCAAAGCCTCATGTTATATTTTCGACAATACAGTGATATTGAATAAGTATTGTACACAGTTGTGATTACCACTAAGTAGAAGAAGTAACTAGTTTGTTTTAAAACCCTTATACATGGTTGCAAAGTGAGGTCATTGCTGTTTAGATTATACTAAGTGTTGACGTATCGTGGAGAGGGTATTTTGTGTGAAAAATGAAAACTGCTTATCGGGTATGGTTCAGCTTATGCTCCTTTTGTAGATCAAGAAAACTACTTTTTGAAATCTATAATTATTTCCTCGAGATATTCAGCGTTTTGAAATATGACAGTTTTTTTAATTTTGAAAGGGCGATTTTCCCTACTAAAATTTGACCTTAATTAGAACGGAAGTGTGCTTTAGGAACAATGGAGTGTTGTCTACTCGAAATCCTTCGGGTGATGTCGTCTGCAGTTAAGGCGGGAAAAGTCTCGCGGTTTGTCCGAATACCATTGAACGTCACAAAAGCAGACAAACATTTGTAAACATCGTAAGGTCCCTTCAGAAACAAAAATGGCTGACTTATTATGTAAAATTCCCGTAGCAAAAGTCAAGGACGATTTGTAAAAACTTAACACCAGAGGCATATTATAAAACATGGACAGGTTATCGTATCTACATTTTTTCTACTGACTTTTCGTAATAAAAAGGTTAAATATAGAATAATGAAAAAATGCAAGCAAACTTATTTTCCCAAGGGGGTTGGCATTTAGTATAGGTTACTAAACTAGATGAAAGACAAATTTGTAAATCAACCTAGTGAACTTAATAGTTCGTATAATAAATTAAAAATTTTAAGGCTTTTTGTATTCTCACGGTTTAAAATTACCCTGGTCGGAATTGGCAAAATTTTTTCGTATTCTGCAAATGAACGCTCTTCAAAATATTATACGTTCATGTTTTACCTATGAATGTAAAACTGTCCGTATAATTACAACCTCCAACCCCTAACATTAGCGAATATTTATTGTATTCATTTGTGCTTTATTACATTTTACCGGTAGAGAGTTTTAAAAGTCGTATTTTCTCTATAAGAAAATAGAACACATAAGAATAACAATCTTCATCCAAATTTCCCAGTTTAAGAATTGTTTGTCAAACAACATAGAACTATTTTGTTCGAGTTTGTACAAATCTGAAACTAGAGAAGATATTAGAAATCCTGGGATATCTAACGAGAATTGACTCAAAGATTTACCTTTGATTCTGAAAATACATATCTGTTAGCCTCTTACTAGGAAATTTGACCTTGAGTCACCTTTTGTACAGTTTTGTGTTTAGTATTTTGTATAAATTCATACAAACTATAACTGAGAATCTCTATTAAAATATTGGGGTACAGGGTACCAATAATCCGTACATAATATTATATAAAGAAATAATTCAATTTTTTCTTCAGAAAAATGTACCAAAACTATTGTCTGCTTTAGAAGTATGCAGAAGAAACTTGTAAACCCTTAAAATAAAGATGAATTTACAACAAACTATTCAAATGTCTATGAAAGGGTCTTACATCCTTTTTGGGTAAAGACCTGACCTTCTTCCACAAGTGATAGAATCAATCATGAGTGGCAGATCACACGGGCTTTCCCATAATCGCATGAAAAACTTATTTCTTCCGTAAAATAGCGATTGTCACACCGGGATATCCTATAGACTCCCCATTGTTTATATCAGACATAAAATCAAAACGCCCGAAACACAAACGCTAAACAACAACGTTTTTTGTTTCAGACGTTTTGACGCAACTAGTATAGATGAGTGCGTATGAGTAACATCATTTCAACTTTAAATCGGTTTTTACGGAAGAATGCTACCTCTCAGGTTTAAATTGTTGTGTTGGTTTCGACAAGTACCGGATGGTTTCCACATTTACACATTATGTATACGTATAATTACCACGCACCAACCATATTATACAAATAAAAGAAATGTAAATTTGACTTTAATTTTCTAAAAAGAAATTTGTTTTGTCTATTTAAATACCGGTCCCAAGGTATAGCAGATAAATTTGCACTTTACCATTCGTAATCCGAAACTTTCAAACAAACGTTTAATAAGATCACTTACTGTATTAATATCTTGAAACACTCTAACTATTATATATAATATGTACAAAACTAGATATTCGCATATTCTAACTTCTATTACGACAAGTAAATTTATAACAAAGAACGAACTATTGTTGGTGTAAACATATTTATTTCATAATATAAGCATGATCATACAGGATCACATGAAACAATACAAAGAAATTCATGACAATTAGGATTCAGAAACAAGCAAAGTTGCTTTTCTGGTCTGTCTCCTAAGAAAAAATATTCAAACATTTGCAGATAACACGAATGTAATATGTTACGTTTGTGTTGGTTGAATTAAGGTTCCATTTGATGATATATAAAATAAAATGAATAAATCGACATTCACTTCCTTGTAATTTAGAAATGTTGTCCTTTGCAGGAATTCTTCTACCAACCTTCATACAATTCTGTTACTACAAAAAACTCTAATGCGTTGATATTTCTGTTTTGTTATGATATTTCAATGTTACAACAACAGCTTTTTACAGTATAAGACAAATATTCTTAGGCCTGATTATTATGCTTATGTAGATATATTGTATGGTCGCAAGAATTATTATTGCTAATTGGTCATCTATATGTATTGTTTTTGTATTTATTACATTCAATGTTGTATATATACACTTTAATGTAAAGCTATTCTATAAAATATTTTTTCATCGTTGATAAAATATTGTTTACACTCAGATATATATTGCAAGATGTATCTAACATTTGCATTTTAGATTATACCCAGGAAAATAGGTTGTGGTTGAACATTCCTTCAAGAACTTTTTTTGTTTTAATGTTTGGTTCGTCCTGGTTTTAATGGTTTTGTTCTGATTTCCGTTCTTGCATGTAAAGTCAGTTTCGTGTGGTTTCTTTCCAAAGCTTTTGTTTGGTGTATGATCATTGGTTTGTTCTGGCTCTATGGTCATGTTGTTCTGACATGTGACTTAATAATATGCTATGAAATGTAAACCTTTTAGTACATAATTAAATTAGTAGTCTTCTGTTGTGATGCCGAATGGATAATAAATAAAAACTCCTAAATAATTTAGCCTTTTATTGATAATAAAGAGTATGAGAAACATGTTTTCTATATGTAAGTTTTGTTATGTGAATTGATGGAGCTTTTACAGTTTGGTACATTTTCATCATTTTAGCAAAGTCGTCCGTTGCAACAACTATTAAATGTTGGGTTGTAAGCTTGTGTACCACAGCAAGAACGTCCTCCAGGCCAATTAAGGACTCCGTTGCAACATGTGTTAAACGTTGGGTTATAAGCCTGCGTTCCACAGCAAGAACGTCCTCCAGGAGAGTTAAGGACTCCATTGCAGCATGTGTTAAAAGTAGGGTTGTAGGCCTGTGTTCCGCAGCAAGAACGTCCCCCAGGCGAATTAAGGACTCCGTTGCAGCATGTGTTAAAAGTTGGGTTGTACTGACTGAAGCCACATACAGCTGTAAGAAAAGACGAATGATCAAAAATGTTTGGAACATAGGAATAAATAATGGATAGAGGTATGCGTCCCATATAACGGGACTGTATATAAGGGGTCTCCATGATTAAAGGTGTAAACAACATGTAATAGTGGAATGCATGTATTTGTTTACCTGTCATAATGGAATGTTATCACGCGCCTGTCAACACTAATGCCACGGGTTCGAGTCCCACTGCTGGCAGTGTACTCGACTCCAATCTTAATTGACAAGATGCCTAAAGACCAAACAATAAACTTGCGGTGGTATATATGTGAAAGTATTACCGGTATTATGATATAAACTGTTTCGTTTTATTTTATGCAGTAGAAAAATGTATCTATAACGGCGTTAAAGCTTTAATGACGTACTTAATGAATAAAAATGATTTTTTAAATTATCAGTTTTTTTTTCATTATTTTAGTTCTGACAGAATTGAAGAATTTTAAGATATTTTTCCTGTGCAACTTAAAAACTAACAAACACAAAAATAGTCTAACTTACCCGCGTTGGCCTCGTATATTGATACAAGCAGTACTAAAATGGCAAGGGTATTCATCCTTACAGTCTTTCTTTACTGTGGTTTTAGCGGTTGTCTAAAACAAAATAATATAAAATCGATGTCGTAACGAAATTAAATGTCTTAGAACGAATCATTCTATAGTATACTTAAAATTAAAAGTACGACTAAAGGATCATTCTAAAATTCCACAACGATAACTATTGGTTAGAAAAAATCTTACTACATAATAAATTTAATGGACATTTTTCTGTGAAACTTCCTTAAGTACCGACAAAATTTGTCAGATTTTGTTAAAGTTTTTTTACTTGTTTAAATCAAAATCAAAACACCTCCACATGACAAAATCGACAAAAAAAATTTTTAAATAGATTTTCAGCTGTTCTATAGGAAGGGACTACTAGGGATTTTTCTGTTTAAGATATGAAGTTATCTTGCTTTTAAAATAACTTATATTTAATATATATAATTTATAATCCTTCTAAGCACTTCATAACGATAAATCTGTAGAAGTAATAATCATTGATGAAAAAGATACTGTTTTAAATATGTATAAAGTTGTAATGAACTAAGTTCTCTTTCTAAACTGATCAATTCAGAAAAGTTAAAATGTACAAAGAAACTTTTTTAAAAAGCCCTTACATAGCAAGTAGACTTACCTTGGGACCAGTGTGTTGACTTTGGCAATTATACAACTGAACTGTCTATTTATATGACCCGGATGTGAGGTACGACATGAAGCTCATTCATACCACTGGATAGGTACATATGAACGAAAATTGAATACTGCTCAGCGAATAGAAATAAAACATCAAAGTAACGTGTGTACTCGTCATTCATTTTACAAAGTATTACATACATTAAGTTGTAAGTGTGAAACTATGTTTGCATAGTTTTGTGAAGATAATTCGCATTTACTTTAATGGGTATTGGCTGGGACTTTTTCCAAATGCCTATTTGAAGGGAAAACCGGTTTTTAGGGTCCGGTGTAGTGACGTTTTACTGTACATGTATTTAGTACTGAAACGTTTAATTAACAACATAGGTGTGTCTATAAACAACATACATTGCAATAAGTAATAAACAGAAACAAAAAATGGCATGATTTCTGTTCACGTGATCACATTCTATAGAAACTGGTTTGCTAACATTTATTTAAATGACGTCACTGTCCTTGTTATTAAACATTAATCAAAAACAAACACAGAAGTGGGAAAAAAACAACAACCCAACTTAAAGATGGGAGCGACTTATAGTCTTCTGAAATAGTTGGCAGTTCAGTTATTTCACGCAAAGTAATGGTCAAAGTCCAGAAAACGTCATAAACAAGTTATCAACAAGATAAATAGAACAAAAGGAGAACACAAAAAATGCAACAACAAAAAATTCAGGAGTTAGCGATTAATCAAATGATGACGACGATAGAGAGACAAAACACAAAGCTTGATCATTGCCGCATAAACACTAGGAATAGACGCCGGATGGATGTTTATGATAATTAATCTCATATTAGTTACCTACGTTATAGCAAAACCTAATCAAGACTCAACAGTGGTGGTTAAATCCAAATACTGTAAATAATTAAGATATCAACAAACATAGGTATTTTACAACTTGTGATATTTAAATTTTCAGTCCATCGATCGGTGATCGAGCGTTAATTAAGAATAACGATTAATGATATAAATTATTGTAAACAGGAATAGAACGAGCAATTAGCATAATAGCGAGCATCGCAGATGCGAACTTTACGGTTACATGCATGTTTGTAAAAAAAGTCACTTGATCCATATGAGCAAATCCATTCAGATGGTAGCCGAGCTATCAGAAGAAAATGTTGTAGACGAACGAAAATATATATAATATAAAAGTAGACAAAAATAATTTTGACATCGATAAAATAAAAGTGTTTATTTTTTAAATTACTACAAAATAACCAGACAATTTATTTCAATCTGAAACGCTGTATTTGAAATTGAGTTTTGTAACGTCACCAACACATTAGATAAGAAATCATGTCATCAATAGAATGTAGAGGCACTGTTAGAGGGCTCTGAACTAACGACATGAACAATGTGCGAGGCTCGCATTTAGGCTGCGCCTACATTCATATTATAATCTATACTACTAAAATTATAGATCCCCTTTTTTTAAGCGCGCATCATAAAACACAGAGAAATAGCGCAGTATTAACCCGTATAAGGTTACAGGCAGTTAATGTTGCTTATGCAAAGTATTTAATTTTTATATCGATTATTGCTTTAAATAATTACCAATTAACGATTAATTACGTCCGCAAATTTGTACCTTCTTTACATTTAAAATTTTATTTCCGAGGCATGGAAAATTAGTGAGGGGTACAAACAAACGTACGCCTACCACACGGGCAACTATTAAATTAGAAGGCATTTATTACGAGGTAATTTGTAATCAGTAGAAACGTAAGTTTAGTTCTTTTTTAATGCATATTAGTCCTGATCACAGTGAAAAAAAATTCGTAGGACCTACCAGACATGTCTGGTGAAAATCCCTTCGATTCCAATCGTTTTCTTGAAGTGAGCCGGCTGAATTTAAACAAGAACGAACACGTGACGGAAGTCTATAGCTGTAGTTCGTACTTCAATATATATAAGGCTATATGCAGTTGATGTTGAACATTAAAAATATTTAATGTTGATATCGATAAAGTCGATTATTAAATTATTTCTGTGTTTTGTGATGCGCGCTCAAAAAGGGGTCTATAATTTTAGTAGTATAGATAATAAACATATTGGTAAATTTCTGAGAGACAACGACCCCAAATTTATGCAAAACAACCCATACCTGTCATATTAACCTACAGGTGTGTTCCTTATATTGCTATCATAAAAGTAACCACCAGAATCAATACCTCGGGTTAAAACAATCCGTCTATCTAGTTATTAAATAATATTAATAATTATGTTAGTCCATTCTTAATGACGTTTTACGCCTCAGCATCTAAACAACGCTATAAGCCAACGTCTGGTCAACAAAGGATCATTAAATTCTTAAAGATAAATCTGACTCCCCTTAAACTTTTAATAAAATAGTTTAAAATTGAATATTGTGTCGGAAACGGACGCTGTTTACTGTGGAAAACTAAATTTGTGTGTCCATTGATCAAGTGTGGGCCATCGAATGAAGTAAGCAGGAAGATTACAAATAATAGCCAATAAGTTATAATAATAGACGTCAGTTGTAATATATAATCCAACTTTTACGCTTCTTTTCCACCAGTTAAGCTCTCGACACATTTACGGAGGATTGAACGATTGGCTGTAAGATAGTAATGCACAATATTAACTGCCTAGCGAAGAGGCCGCCCAACCGTCGTTAACTCCTGTCCGGAGAAGCAGGTTTGCATTTAATGTTATTATAACAATTTTGAATTATAAAAAAAACTTTAAAAGTGTTTCATTACATGAGAGTTCATTTTGCCTTCCATTCACCAACTTAACATTCTAAGACTTAAGCTCGACACAAACAAACAACAAACACCAAATTAAGCCCGAACCTAACAACAACATGGGTGCACTAAGGTGGTCGGCCTGTACAAGACATACGATTGACACAAAGAAACAACAAACACCAAAGTAAGCCCAAACACAATAACAGCATGGTAGTACTAAGAACCAAAGTAACCCAAACCCAATTACAGCATGGGTGTACTAAGAACCAAAGTAAGCCCAAACAAAATAACAGCATGGGTGCACTAAGAACCAAAGTAACCCAAACCCAATAACAGCATGGGTCTACTAAGAACCAAAGTAAGCCCAAACCCAATAACAGCATGGGTGCACTAAGAACCAAAGTAACCCAAACCCAATAACAGCATGGGTGCACTAAGAACAAAAGTAACCCTAACCCAATAACAGCATGGGTGCACTAAGGAACAAATTAAACCCGAACGCAACAACAACATGGGTGCACTAAGGTGGTCGGCTTGTACAAGACATGCGATTGCCACAAAGAAACAACAAACACCTAAGTAAGCCCAAACCCAATAACAGCATGGGTGCACTAAGAACCAAAGTAACCCAAACCCAATAACAGCATGGGTGCACTAAGAACCAAAGTAACCCAAACCCCATAACAGCATGGTTGCACTAAGAACCAAAGTAACCCAAACCCAATAATAGTACGGGTGCACTAAGAACCAAAGTAACCCAAACCCAATAACAGCATGGGTGCACTAAGAACCAAAGTAACCCAAACCCAATAACAGCATGGGTGCACTAAGAACCAAAGTAACCCAAACCCAATAACAGCATGGGTGCACTAAGGACCAAATTAAACCCGAACGCAACAACAACATAGGTGCACTAAGGTTGTCGGCCTGTACAAGACATAAAGAAACAACAAAAACCAAAGTAAGCCCAAACCCAATAGACCGATTGCCTGTTTCTAAAATCGTGAACATAAGCGACCCGTGTCGAAGGTCAACTGCCCTAAGAATTAGAACTTGAGCGGCCCACAGCTTACGCCATTGCATACGCCATTACTCCAACTTGTTGATTACAGAGATTTATTGCTGATTTTTGTAAGACTCTTAAATTTAATACTATTTATAATAATATTATTATGAATACCGTTGATCAGTCTACCTCTTTGGAAGAGTTTTTATCATGGAAAACTGAAAGTTTGAAGAGTTTTTTAACTAAAAGAGGGCTCGGTTCAGATGGAAATAAGAACGAGTTAGCTGCGCTTTGTTTTGCGGCCAACAAGCTTAATCTTTCTATTATTCCGTATAAGGAAGAGGTTATACAGGAAAACTCCAAGTGTTACAGGGACATACTTGAAAAAACTGGAATAGAAGACCCACTGAAGATTTATGAAGGGTGGCAAGATGAGAAGGCTGGCCTTGCTTCATGGCCCCCTACTTTTCTATCGGATATTACAAGTTTTTTTCTGAACAACGGTGATGTGCCAAGTGTTGATAAGATTTTGAAAGACTACAAGGTTGGGAAAGCTTACGAGTATTTTGTAAGCGGTTGGTTGAAAGAAGTGTTTTTTCACCAGATATCCAAGACTTCATCTGTTTGTTTGTTACGAGGAAAGTGTTGTCCATCACAGAGACTGAAAGACGATATGCATGATGTTTGGGTGTGTCTGGACAAATCAGATGGTTCCGTGAAGGCTGCATATTGTAGTTGCACTGCAGGGTAAGACTACAACTGAATTAGTTGATAGAATTTGACATTAATCGTGTTAAGATCATATTAAAAAATTGACATGGCTATATAAATGCAACATTTGAGCACATATAACTGACAAAGAAATGGATGGGTGGGGATGAGCAAAGTTATTGCACATCTCTAGAACACTATTTTCAATGAATTAAAAAAAACACCTTTATTAGGTCGAGGAATCAAATTTTGTTGGTTTATTAACAAATACTTTTGTGCTCCACCCCTACCAAATACTCCATACTTTATCTGTCAATTAAACTCAGATTTCCCGTTGATCTATTGCTTTTTAAATTCTTCTTGTCCTGAACATAGCTGAAAAACTTGTGAAATGGCCGGGACTTTTTAAAACGGCCGGTTTTAAGGGGAAACCGGTTTTGTGAGGGTCCGGTTTAGAGAAGTTTCACTGTACATGTATGTACTTAAAATTGATTTGGCAACACAAGTATAGAAGTCGAGGGTTTCTACGGTCTTTCACATCTTTGCCTTTTCATAAACTAATATGTATTTATACTGCTTGTATAAATGTGTAATTATTACTAATATAACATTTTGACAGGACAACAGTATACTAGTACATGTACCACAACAAAGTTTTTTTATGATTGAATATATACTAGTATGGTTCATTTGACACACATTTTGCAGTTCAAAATCCACTTTCTGTATGAATGAAACTGTATTTTCAGACTAGGACAAACATGTAACCATGTTGCTGCTTTACTGTTTTGGGTTGAGGCAGCCAACAGATATGGGCCAGGGGTAGCTTCATGTACATCTACACCATGTACATGGAGTGTTCCCAAAGACCTGAAGAAGCTAGAGCCATCTCCCCTAGCTTCAATGAACATGAAGAAATCGAATCGTTCAAAAACAGGTAAGAATATATATTATTTTTATAATTAAATTTTGCTTTGTAAGCTAAAATCTGATTGGTGAATTTAAATCGAGCAACCCATATTTGGATATAACTTGCGTGACCTATGATCTATTCTTATGTCGTAAAAATTAAAATAGTTCCAGTGAATTTTTTAGCGCTCGCCATTGACGAAATCATTTGAAAATTGACGATACATTCCTAAATCAATTTCGTCACCTGATTTCCAACAAGTACTAAAATTTTTCGTTACAAATTCATTCTACCAAGTGTAAAATGACATATTTATGACCCCAAAGCCAATTAACAGGAAATTGATCACCTTGATAGTTTTAAACAGCAGGTGTCAATTGTCGAATCTATGTTTTTACAGGTAATTATCAACATGATTTAGTGGTGCTCCTGGTCATTATACGCAAACAAAAGTGTTGTAGATTGTACTGATGTGCACAGACTTCCACCTTTTGATTAAATATGTAATCCAAATAAAAATTGCAAAGATTTTGCGTATTTAACCCATTTTTCGTATGTTTTGATGGCTTACATCCAAGATACGTCTAATTACTGATGGTTACCACGAAAACAAAGAGATCAACTGCCCTTAATGAAAAATTGTAACTGATTGATATACACTTTTTAAACAAGTTTTAAAATTAAAATTCTTTGAAAATTTATAAACATTTTTTGTTATAATCATTTTTTTAAAACAAATTTATACACTGCAATTGTAAGAATATAGTTGTTTATACTGTACAATTATATTTCACCAGTACAATGAATGCATGCTTCTGACAGATGCTTATATGGCTCATCCGCTAAAGTGACTAAAGCCTTCAAAATCATAAAAAATTCCCTGTAGTTCCATGACATCATTAAAAGTGTTTTATTTATAGTTAAATAACGGAATATTACCAATTTCTGAACAGGTTATACTCTATAACATGGCTTGGGTCTGTTTATACCATTCATAGATGTAAACAGACCCAAACAATGTTATATCATGTAACCTGTTTAGAAATTTGAAGTATTTCTTAAATAATTAGTGTATTTTTAATAATCTGAAAATCATAAATCTGGAAAATGATGTTAATGTTTTCCCTTTAAATTGCAGTTAAGTCCAGGCCACTTGTATCGGCAGAAAAGAAGACATACGACCCTCTAAAAGAAAGTTCCGATTCAGAAGATGCCCTCAGCAGTCTTTCCATCGCTCTGAGAGGCCTGTTGCCAAATGCATGTATTTTCACAGGTAATATTACTTCTGTTGTAATATTCTAAAGAATTTATTTGCAGGAAAATAACTTTGTAAATTTTATTTCTAACATTAAGTTTGTAATATTATTAAGTAAACAACCTGAAAGTATTGCAAATATGATATTTACCTACAAACAATAATGATGGCTGTGATAAGAATACTTTTTAGTAATTTTCTTTTTCGGTTTGAATGGTGTTGTTTGCCATTCCAACTATTTCATCAGATCAAGTTCCCAATGAAAACTCAAGACCTTCAGCAGTAGTATTTATGTACAGTAAATATAAAAAACTATGTCAGATATACATGTGTAAAGAGTCACATAACTCTTTTCTTCTTTATATATACATTTTTAAAAACCATGAGCTTTCTGTCTTTTACTTCTCGGTTAACTCATTTAAGACATGACATTACATATACTGTATTGGCAAAAAATTAAATAAATGGTGAAAAAACATACACAGAATTTAATGGTCTTTTTCAAAACTTAGAACAACCTACATTCAGGTTTGAATAGCCCAAATTTTTTATTTATACTACTATGAAGAACTGATTTACAATAGTAAATACTGCTATATATATATTAAGAGCCTTAAACACAGGTAGAAATACAAGGCTCCCTGTTTCATTTAGAGTACAAATTCATTTTATATATTTAATGATAATGTAATTAGACTGGTTTTCATCATGCAATAACTAAATGCATAATTACTGAAATAAAAAAAATGGATTTATGGTGCAATCATTACATTTGCTGTTCTATAAAGGTAGTCAAATGAATTTATGCTTAATTCGTCTCCTATTACCCTAGTTCCACTGGTTGCCAAGAAATCACTTGTGACAATATTTAGTATTCCTTACTGGTTTGAAACATTTTGTCAGATATAATATTTGTTTGTCACTGCCTAAAAATTTCATGTCAGAAATTGATTAAAAGTACACTTTTTTCATGTTTGTCATTAGTATAAATTGTATTTTAGGGTTACATGATAACAGCAGTATTTGTACATTGTCAAAAATATAATGTTTATTTGTACTCAACATGAAAAACAGGTGAGAAATAGCCCTGCATTTCTACCCAGTTCTAATACTCGTACAAATAAACTGTATATATTTTTATACGTATTACTGTATATTTCTAGCCAATTTCTGGCTTGAATATTTCTGTGCATCATCTGGGTTTAATATTTTTGTGCATAACTTAGTGATGAAATGAGGTTTTCTCCCAGAAATTGTCAGTGAAACTTAAAAAAAAAAATAAAGAATGCATTTGATTCTTACAATTACATTTTCATTCATGAAAAAAATGCTATGGTCCTTATTTACTTCACACTCGTGCACAATGCATTTTGGTTGATTTAAATTATGCTGCGTTGCATGTGTTCTATGTCATCATGGAAACATATGTTCAATTATTTCATCAACTGATAAATCTTCAGTTTTATTCACAGACTTATTTGGATAAAACACAATTTATTCATATACTGGACAGAAATTTAATGATTTCAAAATTATATTTGTTTCAAGGTTGCCATCTAATATAGAGAAAAGACCTGATGTCGCTCTACAAAAGAAGAACAGCAAAGACAACAGTGCTTTAATTGAAACTTTTAGCATGGTGGAAATAGCAGACGTTTTCTTCCACAAACTTCTTGTTACGATTTTATTAATTTTTTACCATCCATTACAAATATTGATGTTGAAATACTTCACAAAGCTACAATTGGTCAAAACAAAAACATTAACTGGCATAAATTACATAAAGGCCGTATTACAGCTTCCAAATTTTATCAAGTGTACACAAAAGTAAATACAATTCTAAAAAATCCTGAGAATGAAGCCAATGTTTCATCTTTATTGTGTTATATTATGGGCTATACAACTATTAATCCAAACATAAAATCCATTAAATATGGTCGTGAAACTGAGCCTGTGGCAGTAGATGTATATATGTCATCATACAGAAAAAATCATAAAGATGTAATTTTTTCAGAGTGTGGTTTGTTTTTAGACTGTAATGATATTTACTTAGGGGCATCTCCAGATCTTCTTGTAAAATGTTCATGCTGTGGAGATGGTCTACTTGAAGTTAAATGTCCAATAATACAACCATGTGAAAAATGCAAAGGTTTTTGTGTATGTAATCTTCCTTCATATATTATTTTTTCAAATAATGTGTTCAATCTAAAAAGAAATGATGCATATTATGTACAAGTTCAAGGGCAATTGGCCATAACAGGGCGTAGTTGGTGTGATTTTTTGTGTACACCTGTAATGGTTTCCTAGAAACTAGAGTGACATTAGATAAAGAAACCTATTATAAAAATCTATTGCCAAATTTGCAATATTTTTTTAAAAAATTTATAGCACCAGAGTTATTGACTAAAAAATTGGAGAAGTCTAGAACAGTGCATGAACCTATGGAGGTAGATAACTATGTGCAAGCTGCAGTTACATATTTTTGTCCCGTTTGCAATAATGTTATTAAAGAAGTAGAAAACATTGTATGTTTCAATGAGAGAAGTATTTGTTGTGATAAATGTAATCTTTGGTACCATTTCAAGTGTGTAAAAGTTAAACAGTCTGATATTAACAAAATTGTCAACTGGATTTGTCAAACATGTCAGATAAACAGCAGATAACATGTACATGTAATAATTAGTTTATCTCAAGAGACATGTTTAAATAGTAAAACAACATTATATTGAATTTTTGGACATAGAACTGTGTCTTTTTAGATGATCAATATCCAAAAGAGATAAAACTTTTCTTGTAGCATTACATTTATATTTCATGAATGAAAATATTTCAAAACAAAATACAACAACCAAGCTCGTGTTTTTTTCCTTAGAAAATATCTTTGTAGCAGTATATATGATGTATTCAATGCCTTATAGAACACAACAAAACATATTAATTTTTCATTTTAAAAACTAACTAGAAAGCTGCAAATAGTCAAACAACCAGTCCAAAAATAAAAGTCAACAATATTTCTTTGCATATTTTTTATACACAATTACTTGTACTTTGGTAAAGGTGGATATAAATTGCAAATCCCAGCAATTGTTTTCACAATTTGATCTAAATGTTGTACAAGAGTGATTGGCAATTCAAATTTCAGAATTCTAAAGCACTTCATACGTCTGATTGCCTGTTCAATATAAATTCTACGATTAGCAATTTGTTTTGTTTTTTTTACTTCTGCAGTAGACATTTGACAGGCACCACGACGTCCTGGAGGCACTAGTAAGTGAGCCTGATGTAGTGTCAACTCATCTTGAATTTGAAATCCTCGATCTGCTAATACTATATCAAAAGGTTCTATGATGTCATAAAACCCTGAATGGTTAGTTATAAACTTGTCACTTGTTCTACCTCCCCAACATTCCGACACAAAATTAATTAAGCCTGTAGGTGTTATGCTGACTAAAAATTTGATGCTTATAGTCATTTGCCTGTACCTCTAAGTTTTGAGGTTTTTCTAAAAATACTTCGGAGCAGTCTATTATATGTCTCACATTTGAATATGTTGGGTTTTTAAATGATGGAGGCAAATTCTCTCTAACAATTTCTTTTGTTGGATTAAAAACCAAAGAGCCTAATATTTTAGCAAGTACCTTTATCCAGGTAGTGAAAATTCTGGAAACGTGTGAAGAAGAAATATCAAAACGAGTTGTCAAATCCGTATTTAGCAGCCCTAACCTCACTTTCATTAAAGTTAGAACCATTTCTTCCTTTGATGACAGTCCTCTTTTGGGTCCACATTTGTTGTTTTTTTTTGTAATTAAGTACATGGGATACAAAATGTTTTGGTCCTTTCCAAAATCTAGCTTTTTGTATTTTTGGTTCAATAATCTTTAAAATTGCATTAAATGAAGCAATGCTAGGGATGCCGGTGTAAAATTTAACCGATTTGTCATTTTTAAAAACAAAGTCACATCTATATATTTGCTTTGTGTGAAAATTTAATAATAAATTTTGCTTCTCTGCCTGTAGCTTTTGAATTTTAATCTTGAGATGTTTAATTTCTTGGTCCCTATCAATACAACCTTTACATTTTGCAAAGTAGTCATGGTCATCATAGAACAAAGGGTGACAAATGTTAGTTGATTCACTTTCATTTACAACAGATTTTTTTTTTACTGGTGTAGGAATAACAGATCTATCAAGAGGTAGTAGTCGTGACTTTGTAATTGTGGTAGTAGAAACATGTCCAAGATGGAGTGTAGGATAAGGGTTCAACTGGGTTGGCTCATTGTCAATAAAATGTCTTGAGCACACACGGGCACAGTTTGTAGGTGTCAAAATTGTTTTCCCATCTTTTGACATTCTGTTAATATTTTTTATCCACACAGATCTTTTGTGTGGATCTTTTAAAATACTTGGAAAGGGATGTAAAACAAATGGAGGATTGCAAATACATCGTGATGTTCCAAAGTTGCATTGATGTAAAACACAGTATTGTTCTCTCCATTTCCCCAATTTGTATTCACTGTTGAAACACCCAGTAACACAACAAAGACGCATGTTTTCAAATTTAACTAAATTAACTCAGAAAAACAATAAATCATGCAAACATACCCATTACCACAATGCTGAAAAGTTCAAACCACAGAGATTTTACTTAAAACACAAATCAATGAGCTGTTTTAAATAAACCAAAAACAAGACTACCAATTTTATTAAAATGTGATTAAAAATTGTCCAGACCTTTAGTAGATTTTACAATTATCATCAATATTAAAATCTGCATATTAATCTCAAGCCGAGCTGGTCAGTAAAAGTTCTTTTCAATTATTACATAATATTTTTCATGCATTATTGTTTTTTTTTTACAGTATGTGTTGAGCTCTTGAGCAGAGCTAAATGAAATGTCCTGCAATGTGACTCTGATGACTTACTAGTAAAAACGACAAACACCCAATTTGGTTAATAAGACATGAGCAAATTTCTAATGTATCTTTATCAGATAGATGATAACAAAATCTTTATTTGTAATTAAGATCTATATCTGCAATTTAAATGCCACAACTTTGATCATACTTTTTCCAAGTAATTCTGTTTATCCCCTTTCCCCTGGTATACCAGCTTCATCTGCCAGCAAAAACTTGAAAAATATGGCTGAAAGTGGCATTAAACACTATTACAACAGGGACAATCATAAACTTTACACCAGATACCAAAAATATCAGTCTGGAGTACCTGGTATTATTCCAACCAGAGACATATAATTATATTAAATGTCTCTTCCAAACTGTTGGATTTTCAAGAACTTATACCAAGAAAAATGCATATGGGGTATAGAGGACTATCAGAGACATGTAATTATATGTCTCTGGGACTATTAATTAAAAGTTTCATGAGTTATTTAAATAGAGGAGAAACAAATGTATTTATTTTTACTTGTAAACGTGTTACTCTTTATACACGATACAGCCAAGGAGGTATTTTAAAAGTAATATGTGTCGAAGGAAGTCCATAGCCTATGGCACATGCATAGAAAATTTAGGTTCCTTTGCAGGGATAACGATTTATTAAGGACAAGTGGGTCAGGTTTTTGTATTAAGACTTCATGCATTCAAAATCAGTACATGTAAGATTTGTTTTTATTAATCAAAAAATGTTTAAAAATGTAAAGAAATAAAACGAGCATTTTAATACTGAATGACCGCTGACATAATGTAAACAAACGAATGGCACTTGAAAAAAAATGCATGGTAATTATTTTTATATTACGTAGTCAAAGGCCGGTATTCCAAACGTATTTCCTTACATTGTGATATCTGAGTTCACATCTGTATGTCTAAATATGTATTAAAATATGTGTGTCGATAAATTATTGCCATCGGTCTGTTACAGGCGGAAATCTCGAGGAGTCCCGAACGATAGGGCATTTGACCTTTGACCGAAATATGGCGTATGTAACCGGCAACTCGATTATAACAACATGGGTGTAGGAGGTTGGTCTGTACAATTTTTATTTGACCTTATATTTCTAAGTACCAAATCTGTGCACTATTTGTACAATGAAATAAATAACGCTATTTAAAATCGACATATCCTAATACGTGTAATCAATGACTTACATGTAACTGTGACGGTATTGTAAGGCTGTAATGGTTGTGAGCAATAAACCATTGTAAGGTCAAAGGTTACAAACATGTTATCTTACGCATTTTAAAGAGTATTTTGCATCATACTCCGTATGTGTGACAGGTGTTTTAGTACTGAGATGTCGAACATGAAATAATCCTATTTATATTGTACTGTATCTTTGGATTCGGGGTCTCTCAAACGTTTTTCAATAACTACCGAAATAATCTGAATTGTCATGACAACGTACCCAGTATGATACCTTTATTATAGGTATTGTTTTCTCGTAAAATATACTGTATGTAAATCTAGCTATAATGTTTGTATGGAATCAAATATAATTTGGAATTTAGAATTATTCTAAAGATAATGTAAAAAAATATTTTCAAGAGGCTTTTTTTAGAAAAACGATTCGTGTCTAGTGGATTTCTAAATTGATATTTTTTAAAATGTTATATTGTATTATGTCTGCCCTAAATATATATTCTTTGTTCTCGAGTATTTCGAGTTAGTTTCGACAGTTGTACAGATAAGTAACTGCATGGTAGATTTGTCTTCAATACGCGTGTAGTTTGCAATCAGTTTTATTTAACTACCACAGTGTAAATCATCGAGTACGATATATTATCGTTTGTTCTTTTTCAAATTACACTGTAGCATTTCATTTAAAGTTGTTATTTTGCTGTAGATTTTTAAAAAGTGATAAAACGTGTTTTTTTATAAAAGTTCTGTACATTATCCTTGTTGCTCATAGTTTATAAATAGGAAACAACCGTTGACAATTTTTATTTAACTTAACAAAGGCGACCGTTGCAACAACTTTGATAGGTTTGATCGTAAGCTACTGTACCGCAACAATAACGTTCACCGGGGGTTCTTACGACTCCTCGACAACACGTGTACACTGTAGGATCATAAGCCCGCTGTCTACTGCAGGATTGTACAGCGGGAGAACTGAGGACTCCATTGCAACATGTATATACGGTTGGGTTGTAAGCGATCGATCCACAGCAGGAATGTTCCCCATGAGAATTTCAGAACGCCTTTACAACATGTATGAAATGTTGGATTACGCTCTTGTTTCACAGCAAGACCGTTCACCAGGGAAATTTAAGACTCCATGGCAACATGTATGAAATAGAGGATCGTACTGTGAAGAGCCGAACACATCTGGCAAAATAAAATGTAACATACAATAAAGAGAATGAGCTTTTTGTAATATTGCCGTGGCCTTTAATCTAAATGTTTCAATATCTTTCTAGAATTACCAATAATCACATAAAATGTTAGATTTCACCTAAGAAGTACTTTGTAGAAGCCAGTGGTCAGATTTGTGGATCTGATGACCAGTCTTGGTAAAATATTTAACGCATTTAAAAACAATCTGACAAAAATGTGTATTACATTAATAAAATCATCACGACGAAAAATGATTACAAAATAAAGAACTAATACAGAAATATATATTTTCACAAGTTATTTTTTGTCTTGTAATATAAATTACGTGTATTCATTATTAAATTGAAACGTTAAATGCTTCGTTACGCTTCTTAGTATGGGAATTTCTTAGACATAATGAGGCAACCACGGTTGTAAGGGATTTTCTCCGGCATAATGAGGCGTCCAAGGTGTGTGGCACTTCTCGAGATAAATGATTCGTCTATGACTGTTGGGACTTTCTCCGACATAATGAGTCGTCCGTTATATGTCGGACTTTCTTCGGCATAATGAGGCATCCATGGGTGTGTTGGACTTTCTCCGACATAATGAGACGTCCATGGTGTGTGTGTCTTTCCTTGGCATTAGGCGTCCATCGTGTGTGGGGCTATCGTAATGAGGCGTCCATGGTTGTATGGGACTTCCTGGGCATAATGAGGTATCAATGGTTGTGTGGGACGTTGTATAAGACTTTCTACGGGATGAGACGTCCTTGATTGTACTTTCCCTGATATAAGACGCCCTTTGATGTATGGGACTTTCTCCTGCTTATTTCGACATGACCATGGTTTTGTGAGACCTGCGGTATAATGAGGTGTCAGTGGTTGTTTGGGACTTTTTGTGACATAATGAGGTAATTATGGTTGTATGGGACTTTCTTGGGCAAAATGCAGCGCCCAGTGTTGTGTGAGCCTTTCTGTGGCATAATGAGGCTTCCGTGGTTGTGTGGAACATTCCCCGACATAAGGCGCCAATGGGTATAAAGACGCGTTCAAAACAAAATAAAATAATACAATGTAGATTAATTTTTTTCTCTAGCTTTCTTTATTTGTATATAAATCTAAGCGGGTATAAGCGGTTTACCGTGAACAAATTGTCTGTGGTCAGTCATTTAGTATGTGATATATTGGTGTTAATATACATGTATCTGCGGGTCATCGTCATTTGGAAAATTTACCATGCGGAACGCGTTTTTCGCATAATTAAGATTTATCAGTGATGCTCAAATAAGGTTGGACTCATACAACTCCAACTAAACAATGAGATCAGGAAGTTTGCTGTTGGACACCCAGAAGGCAGAGCATTATTACTTTGATGTGCAGGACACGCAGATGGCATAGCATTATTACTTTGATGTGCAGGACACGCAGAAGGCAGAGCATTATTACTTTGATGTGCAGGACACGCAGAAGGCGGAGCATTATGACTTTGATGTGCAGGACACGCAGATGGCATAGCATTTTACTTTGATGTGCAGGACACCCAGAAGGCAGAGCATTATTACTTTGATATGCAGGACAGGCAGAAGGCGGAGCATTATTACTTTGATGTGCAGGACACGCAGATGGCATAGCATTTTACTTTGATGAACTGTACATGTATCGTTTTCCACACCCATCTACGCCTCAGTATCAAGGGTCTACATTTTTTCTGTACACCGATGCGGGTTCAGAAAAAAAGATGAAAACAACTTCGCAGAACGCTTTACAGTCCAAAGCTGTTTTTTATTGTATAAGTAGCGTAAACTGCACATACACAGTAGTTATACAGTGGTTTCTGTAATCAAAGTAAACATTTTGAAGGTCATCTTTATTGTATAGTTGCTCTTTAATCGTGTTTTGTCATGAAGGACTAAGCCCGGTAGAAAAACATAAACAATCACAAATCTGGAGTAACAATATATTATCTTAATAACGTTAGTTTAAGTACGTGGCTAATTTCTAGTTCTTTTCCGGAAAAATTACACTGTTTGTCAAGTGTTTATTTCAGTGGTAGAGGTAATTTACGCAGTGTTATTTTATGTTGATTGATTAGTTGTTAACGTCCAATGAGCAATATTCCTGCAATATGCAGAACGTGGTCATACAAGACCATACCAATTTAGTACTAATGATTATGTGTTTACATTATTCTTCAATCATGGTAGTTTGTCTACTATTGATCACGTGGTCTTTAAACAATGAGGCTGCGGGTCCGAGTATCACTGCGGGCAGGGTGTACTCTACTCCAATCTGAATTGACAAGGTTTGCCAATTTCCCTACCGAAGGTTGGGGCTTTCCCCGGGTACTTCGGCTTCCTCCCCTCCTCCCTCCCAATTAAACTGTACATCATGATATTGCTTAAAAATTGCTGAAAATGGCGTTAAACAATATTCAAACAAACAAATAATAAATCACGGTTTAACAAGGCGAGTACAGTCTACCTGTATTTTTTGTACATGTACCCTTTTTTGTTGTATTGTGTAGCCACGTCCACAATATAAAACTCCCATATTCTGATTCAAAAATAGTAACAACATGACGTCACGACCAACCTAATATTTTACGCTTGGGGCGCCTTTGTGGTTCAACTGTTCAATAAGCAGAATTTTAACATAAAAACCTTGTAATTGCACGATAAAAACAACAAGTGTTATATGGATTCATAAACAAAAAAAGTTGTTTTTCTGGTCTGTCTCCTAAGGAAAAATATTCAAACATTTGCAGATAACACGAATGTAATATCCTACATATATGTTGGGTGAATTAACGTTTCATTTAATGATATATAAAATAAAATGATTAAATCGACATTAAATTCCTTGTAATTTATCAATGTTTTCTTTTGCAGGAATTATTTTACCAACCTTCATACAATTCTATTACTACAAAAAACTCTAATACGTTATTATTTCTGTTTTGTTATGATATCTCAATGTTACAACAACAGCGTTTTACAATATAAGGCAAATCTTCTGAGGCCTAGTTATTATGCTTATGTAGATAAATTGTATGGAATTAGTATTGCTAATTGGTCATTTATATGTATTGTTTTTTTATTTCTTACATTCAGTGTTGTATATATACACTGTAAAGCTATTCTGTTTGTCGAGTCTGAAATAAAATATTTTGTTATCGTTGATAAAATATTGTTTACACTAAGAACTATGCAAGATGTATTAAACATTTGGGTTTTAGATTATACCCAGGAAAATATGGTGTGGTTTAAATTCCTTCAAGAACTGTTGTTTTGTTGTAATGTCTGGCTCGTTCCGGTTTAACTGGTTTTGTTCTGATTTCCGTTCTTGCATGTAAAGTCAGTTTCGTATGGTTTCTTTCCAAAGCTTTTGTTTGGTGTATGATCATTGGTTTGTTCTGGCTCTATGGTCATGTTGTTCTGACACGTGACTTAAGAATATGCTATGAAATGTAAACCTTTTAGTACATAATTAAATTAGTAGTCTTCGGCTGTGATGCCAAATAGATAATAAATAAACACTCCAAAATCATTTAGCCTTTATTGATAATAAAGAGTATGAGAAACATGTTTTCTAAGTCTAAGTTATGTTATGGGAATTGATGAAGCTTTTACCGTTAGTACATTTTCATCTTTTTAGCAAAGTCGTCCGTTGCAACAACTATTAAATGTTGGGTTGTAAGCTTGTGTACCACAGCAAGAACGTCCTCCAGGCCAATTAAGGACTCCGTTGCAACATGTGTTAAACGTTGGGTTATAAGCCTGTGTTCCACAGCAAGAACGTCCTCCTGGTGAATTAAGGACTCCATCGCAACATGTGTTAAAAGTAGGGTTGTAAGCCTGTGTTCCGCAGCAAGAACGTCCTCCAGGCGAATTAAGGACTCCGTTGCAACATGTGTTAAACGTTGGGTTATAAGCTTGTGTTCCACAGCAAGAACGTCCTCCAGGAGAATTAAGGACTCCATTGCAGCATGTGTTAAACGTTGGGTTGTATTGACTGAAGCCACATACAGCTGTAAGAAAAGACGAATGATCAAAAATGTTTTGAACATAGGAATAAATAATGGATAGAGGTATCCGTCCCATATAAACGGGATTGTATATAAGTGGTCTCCATGATCTAAGGTGTAAATTACATGTAATAGTGGAATGCATGTTTTTGTTTACCTGTCATAATAAAATGTTATCACGTACCTGTCAACACTGATGCTGCGGGTTCGATTCCCACTGCTGGCCAGATTGCTCGACTACAATCTAAATTGACAAGATTGACCAAAGTTTGTTAGATGTTTAACGCCACTTTCAGCAATTTTTCAGCTATTTCATGGCGTCCAGTTTGTATTGCGGGAGGAAGCCGGAGTACCCGGAGAAAACCCCCGACCTACGGAAGGAAAACTGGCAATCCTTGTCAATTAAGATTGGCGTTGAGTACACCCTGCCCGAAGAGAGAATCGAACCAGCAATCTCAGTGTTGACAGACCACGTGTTCAATAGTAGACGAACTACCTTGATCACTCGGCCACTGAGTCCCCGATTGCCCAAAGACCAAACAATAAACTTGCGGTGGTATATACGTGAAATTATTATTATGGTATAAACTGTTTTGGTTTATTTTACGCAGTAGAAAAATGAATCTATAACGGCGTTGAAGCTTTAATGACGTATTTAATGAATAAAAATGATCAGTTTATTTTTCATTATTTTAGAGCTGATTCAGATTCAATATTTTATTATAGTCTCACCACTTGTATTACATACACAATTGTACATAAAATATACATACATGTTAGTTATTTAATTACAACAATGTGATAAAATACAAGTGCCATTCTAACAAGAATTATAAGAGACTGTAAAACTTACTAATTGTTAAAAGTATATAACATCATACATCTTAAATCTACCATCAAGAGCTGACAGAATTGAAAAATATTAAGATATTTTTCCTGTGCTAATTAAAAACTAACAAACACAAAAACAGTCTAACTTACCCGCGTTGGCCTCGTATATTGATACAAGCAGTACTAAAATGGCAAGGGTATTCATCCTTACAGTATTTCTATACTGTGGCTTTAGAGGTTGTCTACAACAAAATAATATAAAATCGATGTCGTAACGAAATTAAATGTCTTAGAACGCAACATTCAATATTATATTTAAAATTTAAAGTATCATTCTAACAATGCGAAAAGATAACTATTTGATTAGAAAAAATCTTACTACATAATAAATTTAATGGACATTTTTCTGTGAAACTTCCTTAGGTACCGACAATTTTGTCAGATTTTGTTAACGTTTTTTCTTCTTGTTTAAATCAAAACACATTCGCATGATAAAAGCGACAAAATAATTTTTAAAAAGATTTTCAGCTGTCTCATATGAAGGGACTACTTGGGATTTTTCTCTTTAAGTTACATGAAGCACTCTTGCTATTAAAATAACTTATTTATAATCCTTCCAAGCCTTTCAAAACGATCAATCTGTAGTAGTAATAATCATTGATGAAAAATATACTGTTTTAAATATGTATAAAGTTGTAATGAACTAAGTTCCCTTTCTAAACTGATCAATTCAGAAAAGTTTAAATATACGAAGAAACTTTTTTTTAAAAAGCCCTTAATTAGTAGACTTACCTTGGGACCAGTGTGCTGGCTTTGGCAAGTATACAACTGAACTGTCTATTTATATGACCCGGATGCGGGGAATGAAAGGAAGCTTATTCATACCACTGGATAGGTACATATGACCGAAAGTTGAATACTATTCAGCGAATAGAAGTAAAACATCAAACTAACTTGTCTACTTGTCATTCATTTTACAAAGTTTTACATACATTACGTTGTAACGGTTAAACTAGATTTGAATAGTTTTGTGAAGATAATTCGCATTGACTGTAATGGATATTGGCTGGGTTTTGAAGGGAAACCCGGTTTTCTGAGGGTCCGGTGTAGTGACGTTTTACTGTACATGTATTTAGTACTGAAACGTTTAATTAACAACATAGGTGTGTCTCAAAACAACATACATTGCAATAAGAAATTTAAAAAAAACCAAAAATGGTATGATTCTGTTTAAGTGATCACTTTCTATAGAAACTGGTTTGCTAACATTTATTTAAATGACGTCACTGTCCTTGTTGTTAAACATTCATCAAAAGCAAACACAGAAGTAGGAAAAAACAACAACCCAACTTGAAGATGGGAGCATCCTCACAAGTCAGTGTTTCTGTATGCACATACATGTGGACACAGAAACCCTGACTTGTGAGGATGAGATGGCAATATTAACTGCCTAGCGATGAGGCCGCCCAACCGTCGTTAGTCCATGTCCGGAGAAGCAGGTTTGCATTTAATGTTATTATAACAATTTTGAATTATAAAAAAAAACTTTAAATGTGTTTCTTTACATGAGAGTTCATTTTTGCCTTGCATTCACCAACTTAACATTCTAAGACTTAAGCTCGACACAAACAAACAACAAACACCAAATTAAGCCCGAACCTAACAACAACATGGGTGAAATAAGGTGCATGGTCGGCCTGTACAAGACATGCGATTTCCACAAAGAAACAACAAACACCAAAGTAAGCCCAAACCCAATAACAACATTAGTCCACTAAGAACCAAAGTAACCCAAACCCAATAACAGCATGGGTGCACTAAGGAACAAATTAAACCCGAACGCAACAACAACATGGGTGCACTAAGGTGGTCGGCCTGTACAAGACATATACGATTGACATAAAGAAACAACAAAAACCAAAGTAACCCAAACCCAATAACAGCATGGGTGCACTAAGAACCAAAGTAAGCCCAAACCCAATAACAGCATGGGTGCACTAAGAACCAAAGTAAGCCCAAACCCAATAACAGCATGGGTGCACTAAGAACCAAAGTAAGCCCAAACCCCATAACAGCATGGGTGCACTAAGGATAAAAGTAACCCAAACCCAATAACAGCATGGGTGCAATAAGAAACAAGTAACCCAAACCCAATAACAGCATGGGTGCACTAAGGACCAAATTAAACCCGAACGCAACAACAACATAGGTGCACTAAGGTTGTCGGCCTGTACAAGACATAAAGAAACAACAAAAAACAAAGTAAGCCCAAACCCAATAACAACATGGGTGCATTAAGGAGGTTTGGTCTGTACAATTTTTATTTGACCTTAAATTTCTAAGTACGAAATCTGTGCACTATTTGTACAATGAAATAAATAACGCTATTTAAAATCGACATATCCTAATACGTGTAATCAATGACTTACATGTAAATGTGACGGTATTGTAAGGCTGTAATGGTTGTGAGCAATAAACCATTGTAAGGTCAAAGGTTACAAACTGTTATTTTACGCATTTTAAAAAGAGTATTTTGCATCATACTCCGTATGTGTGACAGGTGTTTTAGTACTGAGATGTCGAACATGAAATAATCCTATTTATATTGTACTGTATCTTTGGATTAGGTATTACTTACAATCAAATTTTATTCGGGGTCTCTCAAACGTTTTTCAATAACTACCGAAATAATCTGAATTGTCATGACAACGTACCCAGTATGATACCTGTATTATAGGTATTGTTTTCTCGTAAAATATACTGTATGTAAATCTAGCTATAATGTTTGTATGGAATCAAATATAATTTGGAATTTAAAATTATTCTAAAGATAATGTAAAACAAGTACTATCTTTAAAAAAGATAACCGACGCAGTAAAGATATAAATTGAGTTATGCATTGAACTACGAATCGCCTTTATTGTCATACAAATTCCCCATTTCAATAGACCAGAAATGTTTGATGGAAATTTTTTGGGGGAAGTACTGACGGACAATTATTACTACGTGAATGAAATCATGAACCTATAAATTAACACTAGTCCCAGATGAAACGAGTTTGAAATTATTCATTTATACATGTGTGCCCCCTTTTATTTACGTGTTTTCGATATTAACAGATTTACCAAGCATACAGTTAACCTAAAAATGATAATGTACATACAACTACATGTACTTTGCTGTACATGAAAGTTTATTGCTATTATGTATTGAAACCCAATGCCTAAGATATAGAAATGAAGTTTTTCTGCGAGCACCAAAGCAGTTATACAATAATGTAAACAAATTGAATATTAGAAATTTTTTAATAAAATGTTTATAGTTTAAAATTTACTGAATAAGCAAAGTATACTTTACAATTAGAGCCACAACTCTCTATCTATGTGTGTACTACGACGGACGCCCAAGAACAATAATACATTTAATTTAATATCAACATGAATATAAAATGATTGTTAATTTGTATTTAGAAATTAATTAAACTTTCGTCTCTTCGTCTTTTTTTATCCTCCATAAAAGCCCGCTAAAATCCAGGGTGTTAATATGCATTTAATTTGCGCTGTACTTCAAATAAAAAATATTTAACATTTTTGTACAAGTTGTTTGATGTAAAATTTTACAAACTGCAGCCCATCTCTGTCGTTCTTTATACTTAAATTGCACTATGAAATAATTTTATAAACAAACAGACGGTAAAATCTAATAATAATAGTACACAATTTGAAAGGTGAATTACCACCCTGTTCCGAGCCCCTGTCCAATTTACCACCCTGTTCCGAACCCCCGTCCAATTGGTTTTTAACAAATCAAGAAACAGAATTACGATAGGTGAAGTGTCATGAGGTCAAAGGGTAAAAAGTGAATATAATACCGACTGCGTCGGAAAAATATTTTCAAGAGGCTTTTTTTTTAGAAAAACGATTCGTGTCTAGTGGATTTCTAAATTGATATTTTTTTTAAATGTTATATTGTATTATGTCTGCCCTAAATATATATTCTTTGTTCTCGAGTATTTCGAGTTAGTTTCGACAGTTGTACAGATAAGTAACTGCATGGTAGATTTGTCTTCAATACGCGTGTAGTTTGCAATCAGTTTTATTTAACTACCACAGTGTAAATCATCGAGTACGATATATTATCGTTTGTTCTTTTTCAAATTACACTGTAGCATTTCATTTAAAGTTGTTATTTTGCTGTAGATTTTTAAAAAGTGATAAAACGTGTTTTTTTATAAAAGTTCTGTACATTATCCTTGTTGCTCATAGTTTATAAATAGGAAACAACCGTTGACAATTTTTATTTAACTTAACAAAGGCGACCGTTGCAACAACTTTGATAGGTTTGATCGTAAGCTACTGTACCGCAACAATAACGTTCACCGGGGGTTCTTACGACTCCTCGACAACACGTGTACACTGTAGGATCATAAGACCGCTGTCTACTGCAGGATTGTACAGCGGGAGAACTGAGGACTCCATTGCAACATGTATATACGGTTGGGTTGTAAGCGATCGATCCACAGCAGGAATGTTCCCCATGAGAATTTCAGAACGCCTTTACAACATGTATGAAATGTTGGATTACGCTCTTGTTTCACAGCAAGACCGTTCACCAGGGAAATTTAAGACTCCATGGCAACATGTATGAAATAGCGGATCGTACTGTGAAGAGCCGAACACATCTGGCAAAATAAAATGTAACATACAATAAAGAGAATGAGCTTTTTGTAATATTGCCGTGGCCTTTAATCTAAATGTTTCAATATCTTTCTAGAATTACCAATAATCACATAAAATGTTAGATTTCACCTAAGAAGTACTTTGTAGAAGCCAGTGGTCAGATTTGTGGATCTGATGACCAGTCTTGGTAAAATATTTAACGCATTTAAAAACAATCTGACAAAATTAATAAAATCATCACGACGAAAAATGATTACAAAATAAAGAACTAATACAGAAATATATATTTTCACAAGTTATTTTTTGTCTAGTAATATAAATTATTCATTATTACATTGAAACGTTAAATGCTTCGTTACGCTTCTTAGTATGGGAATTTCTTAGACATAATGAGGCAACCACGGTTGTAAGGGATTTTCTCCGGCATAATGAGGCGTCCAAGGTGTGTGGCACTTCTCGAGATAAATGATTCGTCTATGACTGTTGGGACTTTCTCCGACATAATGAGTCGTCCGTTATATGTCGGACTTTCTTCGGCATAATGAGGCATCCATGGGTGTGTTGGACTTTCTCCGACATAATGAGACGTCCATGGTGTGTGGGTCTTTCCTTGGCATTAGGCGTCCATCGTGTGTGGGGCTATCGTAATGAGACGTCCATGGTGTGTGGGTCTTTCCTTGGCATAAGACGTCCATGGTGTGTGGGGCTATCGTAATGAGGCGTCCATGGTTGTATGGGACTTCCTGGGCATAATGAGGTATCAATGGTTGTGTGGGACGTTGTATAAGACTTTCTACGGGATGAGATGTCCTTGATTGTACTTTCCCTGATATAAGACGCCCTTTGATGTATGGGACTTTCTCCTGATTATTTAGACATGACCATGGTTTTGTGGGACCTGCGGTATTATGAGGTGTCAGTGGTTGTTTTGGACTTTTTGCGACACAATTAGGTACTCATGGTTGTATGGGACTTTCTTGGGCAAAATGCAGCGTCCAGTGTTGTGTGAGCCTTTCTGCGGCGTAATGAGGCGTCCGTGGTTGTGTGGAACATATCCCGACATAAGGCGCCAATGGGTATAAAGACGCGTTCAAAACAAAATAAAATAATAGATTAATTTTTTTTCTCTAGCTTTCTTTATTTGTATATACATTCTATCTAAGCGGGTATAAGCGGTTTACCGTGAACAAATTGTCTGCGGTCAGTCATTTAGTCTGTGATATATTGGTGTTAATATACATGTATCTGCGGGTCATCGTCATTTGGAAAATTTACCATGCGAAACGCGTTTTTCGCATAATTAAGATTTATCAGTGATGCCCAAACAAGGTTGAACTCATACAACTCCAACTAAACAATGAGATCAGGAAGTTTGCTGTTGGACACGCAGATGGCAGAGCATTATTACTTTGATGTGCAGGACACGCAGATGGCAGACCATGATTACTTTGATGTGCAGGACACGCAGATGGCAGAGCATTATTACTTTGATGTGCAGGACACGCAGATGGCAGAGCATTATTACTTTGATGTGCAGGACACGCAGATGGCAGAGCATTATTACTTTGATGTGCAGGACACGCAGATGGCAGAGCATTATTACTTTGATGTGCAGGACACGCAGATGGCAGAGCATTATTACTTTGATGTGCAGGACACGCAGATGGCAGAGCATTATTACTTTGATGTACAGGACACGCAGATGGCAGAGCATGATTACTTTGATGTGCAGGACACGCAGATGGCAGAAAATTATTACTTTGATGTGCAGGACACGCAGATGGCAGAGCATTATTACTTTGATGTACAGGACACGCAGATGGCATAGCTTTATTACTTTGATGTGCAGGACACGCAGATGGCAGAGCATTATTACTTTGATGTGCAGGACACGCAGATGGCAGAGCATTATTACTTTGATGTGCAGGACACGCAGATGGCAGAGCATGATTACTTTGATGTGCAGGACACGCAGATGGCAGAGAATTATTACTTTGATGTGAAGGACACGCAGATGGCAGAGCATTATTACTTTGATGTGCAGGACACGCAGATGGCATAGCTTTATTACTTTGATGTGCAGGACACGCAGATGGCAGAGCATTATTATTTTGATGTGCAGGACACGCAGATGGCAGAGCATTATTACTTTGATGTGCAGGACACTCAGATGGCAGAGCATTATTACTTTGATGTGCAGGACACGCAGATGGCAGAGCATTATTACTTTGATGCGCAGGACACGCAGATGGCAGAGCATTATTACTTTGATGTGCAGGACACGCAGATGGCAGAGCATTATTACTTTGATGTGCAGGACACGCAGATGGCAGAGCATGATTACTTTGATGTGCAGGACACGCAGATGGCAGAACATTATTACTTTTATGTGCAGGACACGCAGATGGCAGAGCTTTATTACTTTGATGTGCAGGACACGCAGATAGCAGAGCATTATTACTTTGATGTGCAGGAAACGCAGATGGCAGAGCATTATTACTTTGATGTGCAGGACACGCAGATGGCAGAGCATTATTACTTTGATGTGCAGGACACGTAGATGGCAGACCATGATTACTTTGATGTGCAGGACACGCAGATGGCAGAGCATTATTACTTTGATGTGCAGGACACGCAGATGGCAGAGCATTATTACTTTGATGTGCAGGACACGCAGATGGCAGAGCATTATTACTTTGATGTGCAGGACACGCAGATGGCAGAGCATTATTACTTTGATGTGCAGGACACGCAGATGGCAGAGCATTATTACTTTGATGTGCAGGACACGCAGATGGCAGAGCATTATTACTTTGATGTGCAGGACACGCAGATGGCAGAGCATGATTACTTTGATGTGCAGGACACGCAGATGGCAGAAAATTATTACTTTGATGTGCAGGACACGCAGATGGCAGAGCATTATTACTTTGATGTACAGGACACGCAGATGGCATAGCTTTATTACTTTGATGTGCAGGACACGCAGATGGCAGAGCATTATTACTTTGATGTGCAGGACACGCAGATGGCAGAGCATTATTACTTTGATGTGCAGGACACGCAGATGGCAGAGCATGATTACTTTGATGTGCAGGACACGCAGATGGCAGAGAATTATTACTTTGATGTGAAGGACACGCAGATGGCAGAGCATTATTACTTTGATGTGCAGGACACGCAGATGGCATAGCTTTATTACTTTGATGTGCAGGACACGCAGATGGCAGAGCATTATTATTTTGATGTGCAGGACACGCAGATGGCAGAGCATTATTACTTTGATGCGCATGACACGCAGATGGCAGAGCATTATTACTTTGATGTGCAGGACACGCAGATGGCAGAGCATTATTACTTTGATGTGCAGGACACGCAGATGGCAGAGCATTATTACTTTGATGTTCAGGACACGCAGGTGGCAGAGCATTATTACTTTGATGTGCAGGACACGCAGATGGCAGAGGATTATTACTTTGATGTGTAGGACACGCAGCTGGCAGAGCATTATTACTTTGATGTTCAGGACACGCAGATGGCATATCATTATTACTTTGATGTGCAGGACACGCAGAAGGCATAGCATTTTACTTTGATGAACTGTACATGTATCGTTTTCCAGACCCATCTACGCCTCATTATGAAGGGTCTACATTTTTTCTGTACACCGATGCGGGTTTAGAAAAAAAGATGAAAACAACTTCGCAGAACGCTTTACAGTCCCAAGCTGTTTTTTATTGTATAAGTAGCGTAAACTGCACATACACAGTAGTTATACAGTGGTTTCTGTAATCAAAGTAAACATTTTGAAGGTCATCTTTATTGTATAGTTGCTCTTTAATCGTGTTTTGTCATGAAGGACTAAGCCCGGTAGAAACACACAACAATCACAAATCTGGAGTAACAATGTATTATCTTTATAACGTTAGTTTAAGTACGTGGCTAATTTCTTGTTCTTTTCCGGAAAAATTACACTGTTTGTCAAGTGTTTATTTCAGTGGTAGAGGTAATTTACGCAGTGTTATTTTATGTTGATTGATTCGTTGTTAACGTCCAATGAGCAATATTCCTGCAATATACAGAACGTGGTCATACAAGACCATACCAATTTAGTACTAATGATTATGTGTTTACATTATTCTTCAATCATGGTAGTTTGTCTACTATTGATCACGTGGTCTTTAAACAATGAGGCTGCGGGTCCGAGTATCACTGCGGGCAGGGTGTACTCTACTCCAATCTGAATTGACAAGGTTTGCCAATTTTCCTACCGAAGGTTGGGGCTTTCCCCGGGTACTTCGGCTTCCTCCCCTCCTCCCTCCCAATTAAACTGTACATCATGATATTGCTTAAAAATTGCTGAAAATGGCGTTAAACAATATTCAAACAAACAAAAAATAAATCACGGTTTAATAAGGCGAGTACAGTCTACCTGTATTTTTTGTACATGTACCCTTTTTTGTTGTATTGTGTAGCCACGTCCACAATATAAAACTCCCATATTCTGATTCAAAAATAGTAACAACATGACGTCACGACCAACCTAATATTTTACGCTTGGGGCGCCTTTGTGGTTCAACTGTTCAATAAGCAGAATTTTAACATAAAAACCTTGTAATTGCACGATAAAAACAACAAGTGTTATATGGATTCATAAACAAAAAAAGTTGCTTTTCTGGTCTGTCTCCTAAGGAAAAATATTCAAACATTTGCAGATAACACAAATGTAATATCTTACATATGTGTTGGGTGAATTAACGTTTCATTTAATGATATATAAAATAAAATGATTAAATCGACATTAAATTCCTTGTAATTTATCAATGTTTTCTTTCGCAGGAATTATTTTACCAACCTTCATACAATTCTATTACTACAAAAAAACTCTAATACGTTAATATTTCTGTTTTGTTATGATATCTCAATGTTACAACAACAGCGTTTTACAATATAAGGCAAATCTTCTGAGGCCTAATTATTATGCTTATGTAGATATATTGTATGGAATAAGTATTGCTAATTGGTCATTTATATGTATTGTTTTTTTATTTCTTACATTCAGTGTTGTATATATACACTTTAATGTAAAGCTATTCTGTTTGTCGAGTCTGAAATAAAATATTTTGTTATCGTTGATAAAATATTGTTTACACTAAGAACTATGCAAGATGTATTAAACATTTGGGTTTTGGATTATACCCAGGAAAATATGTCGTGGTTTAAAATTCCTTCAAGAACTGTTGTTTTGTTGTAATGTCTGGCTCGTTCCGGTTTTAATGGTTTTGTTCTGATTTCCGTTCTTTCATGTAAAGTCGGTTTCGTGTGGTTTCTTTCCAAAGCTTTTGTTTTGGTGTATGATCATTGGTTTGTTCTGGCTCTATGGTCATGTTGTTCTGACACGTGACTTAAGAATATGCTATGTAAACCTTTTAGTACATAATTAAATTAGTTGTCTTCGGATGTGATGCCAAATAGATAATAAATAAACACTCCAAAATCATTTAGCCTTTATTGATAATAAAGAGTATGAGAAACATGTTTTCTAAGTCTAAGTTATGTTATGGGAATTGATGAAGCTTTTACAGTTAGTACATTTTCATCGTTTTAGCAAAGTCGTCCGTTGCAACAACTATTAAATGTTGGGTTGTAAGCTTGTGTACCACAGCAAGAACGTCCTCCAGGAAAATTAAGGACTCCTCTGCAACATGTGTTAAAAGTTGGGTTGTAAGTCTGTGTTCCACAGCAAGAACGTCCTCCTGGTGAATTAAGGACTCCATCGCAACATGTGTTAAAAGTAGGGTTGTAAGCCTGTGTTCCGCAGCAAGAACGTCCTCCAGGCGAATTAAGGACTCAGTTGCAACATGTGTTAAACGTTGGGTTATAAGCTTGTGTTCCACAGCAAGAACGTCCTCCAGGAGAATTAAGGACTCCATTGCAGCATGTGTTAAACGTTGGGTTGTATTGACTGAAGCCACATACAGCTGTAAGAAAAGACGAATGATCAAAAATGTTTGGAACATAGGAATAAATAATGGATAGAGGTATCCGTCCCATATAAACGGGACTGTATATAAGTGGTCTCAATGATCTAAGGTGTAAACTACATGTAATAGTGGAATGCATGTTTTTGTTTACCAGTCATTATAAAATGTTATCACGTACCTGTCAACACTGATGTTGCGGGTTCGATTCCCACTGCTGGCTAGATTGCTCGACTACAATCTAAATTGACAAGATTGACCAAAGTTTGTTAGATGTTTAACGCCACTTTCAGCAATTTTTCAGCTATTTCATGGCGTCCAGTTTGTATTGCGGGAGGAAGCCGGAGTACCCGGAGAAAACCCCCGACCTGCGGAAGGAAAACTGGCAATCCTTGTCAATTAAGATTGGCGTTGAGTACACCCTGCCCGCAGAGAGAATCGAACCAGCAATCTCAGTGTTGACAGACCACGTGATCAATAGTAGACGAACTACCTTGATCACTCGGCCAACGAGTCCCCGATTGCCCAAAGACCAAACAATAAACTTGCGGTGGTATATATGTGAAATTATTATTATGGTATAAACTGTTTTGTTTTATTTTACGCAGTAGAAAAATGAATCTATAACGGCGTTGAAGCTTTAATGACGTATTTAATGAATAAAAATGATCAGTTTATTTTTCATTATTTTAGAGCTGATTCAGATTCAATATTTTATTATAGTCTCACCACTTGTATTACATACACAATTGTACATAAAATATACATACATGTTAGTTATTTAATTACAACAATGTGATAAAATGTGACAAGTGCCATTCTAACAAGAATTATAAGAGACTGTAAAACTTACTAATTGTTAAAAGTATATATATAACATACATATTAAATATACCATCAAGAGCTGACAGAATTGAAAAATATTAAGATATTTTTCCTGTGCTAATTAAAAACTAACAAACACAAAAACAGTCTAACTTACCCGCGTTGGCCTCGTATATTGATACAAGCAGTACTAAAATGGCAAGGGTATTCATCCTTACAGTCTTTCTATACTGTGGCTTTAGAGGTTGTCTACAACAAAATAATATAAAATCGATGTCGTAACGAAATTAAATGTCTTAGAACGCAACATTCTATATTGTATTTAAAATTTAAAGTATCATTCTAACAATGCGAAAAGATAACTATTTGATTAGAAAAAATCTTACTACATAATAAATTTAATGGACATTTTTCTGTGAAACTTCCTTAGGTACCGACAATTTTGTCAGATTTTGTTAACGTTTTTTTTTACTTGTTTAAATCAAAACACCTTCGCATGATAAAAGCGACAAAATAATTTTCAAAAAGATTTTCAGCTGTCTCATATGAAGGGACTACTTGGGATTTTTCTCTTTAAGTTACATGAAGCACTCTTGCTATTAAAATAACTTATTTATAATCCTTCCAAGCACTTCATAACGATCAATCTGTAGTAGTAATAATCATTGTTGAAAAATATACTGTTTTAAATATGTATAAAGTTGTAATGAACTAAGTTCCCTTTCTTAACTGATCAATTCAGAAAAGTTTAAATGTACGAAGAAACTTTTTTTTAAAAAGCCCTTAAATAACAAGTAGACTTACCTTGGGACCAGTGTGTTGGCTTTGGCAAGTATACAACTGAACTGTCTATTTATATGACCCGGATGCGGGGAATGAAAGGAAGCTTATTCATACCACTGGATAGGTACATATGACCGAAAGTTGAATACTATTCAGCGAATAGAAGTAAAACATCAAAGTAACGTGTCTACTTGTCATTCATTTTACAAAGTTTTACATACATTACGTTGTAACGGTTAAACTAGATTTGAATAGTTTTGTGAAGATAATTCGCATTGACTGTAATGGATATTGGCTGGGTTTTGAAGGGAAACCCGGTTTTCTGAGGGTCCGGTGTAGTGACGTTTTACTGTACATGTATTTAGTACTGAAACGTTTAATTAACAACATAGGTGTGTCTCAAAACAACATACATTGCAATAAGAAATTTAAAAAAAACCAAAAATGGTATGATTTCTGTTTAAGTGATCACTTTCTATAGAAACTGGTTTGCTAACATTTATTTAAATGACGTCACTGTCCTTGTTGTTAAATATTCATCAAAAGCAAACACAGAAGTAGGAAAAAACAACAACCCAACTTGAAGATGGGAGCATCCTCACAAGTCAGTGTTTCTGTGTGCACATACATGTGGACACAGAAACCCTGACTTGTGAGGATGAGATGGGAGCGACATATAGTCTTCTGAAATGGTTAGCAATTCAGTTGCTTCACACGAAGCAATGGTCAAAGCTGTAAAAGTCATTAACAAGTTATCAACAAGATAAATAGAACAAAGGAGAACACAAAAATGCAAAGCAACAAAATTTAAGGAGTCAACGATTAATCAAATGATGCAAATGAGGGACAAAACACAAAGCTTTATTATTGCCGCGTAAACACTTTAATTAGACGGAAGCATATTTATGATAAATAATCTCACATAAGTTACCTGGGTTTCAGCAAAACATTTAGTCTAATCAAGTCTCAACAGTGGTGGTTATATCAAAATACTGTAAATAATAAAGGTTATAGGTATTTTACAACTTGTGATATTTTAATTTTCGGTCTATCTATCGGTGATCGGGCGTTAATTTAGAATAACGGTTTATGATATAATTGATATAATTATTGTAAACAATTATGCAGGAAATGAACGAGCAATAAGCATAATATTATTGTTAAATAATATTAATAATAATGTAAGTCCGTCATTGATGACTTTATACGCTTCAGCATCTAAACAACGCTATAAGCCAACGTATGGTCAACAAAGGATCAATAAATTCTTAAAGATAAATCAGACTACTCTTAAACTTTAAATATAATAGTTTAATATTGAATAATGTGTCGGATACGGACGCTGTTTCCTGTGGAAAACTAAATTTGTCTGTCCATTGAACAAGTGTTGGCCATCGAATGAAGTAAACAGGAAGATTACAAATAGCAATTAGTAATAATAATAGACGTCCGTTCTAACATATATTGAACTCCAACTTTTACGCCTCTTTTCCACCAGTTAAGCTCTCGACACATTTACGGAGTATTGAACGATACCCTGTAAGATTGTGTTGCACAATATTAACTGCCTAGCGATGAGGCCGCCCAACCGTCGTTAGCCCATGTCCGCAGAAGCAGGTTTGCATATAATATATTCGCTCGTAACAGAAACGCAACATACAAAACAATGATAATTTTACTTCATATGTTACTTTAACAATTTATCATATAAATAATTGATGCAGAAATGTAAAAATTGTTCTTCTTGTTTATGAGTTTATTTTTACCATGGAATATAACATTTTGCCGCAAATTGTCAATAAATCACGCAAAAAACGTCAGTATCTGTTGTGCCCACCACTTGCTTTTAACACAGCCCTTACTCTTCTTGGCATGGATTCAATTAAACGTCGAGTACAAACACGCGGCATCATTTGCCACTCATACCGAAGTGCCTGCTCTAATTGTTGCAAATGTTTGCGGTGGTGGTTGTCGTTGGCGCACGCGCCGATCCAGTTCAACCCAAAGATGTTCAATTGGATTAAGATACGGAGATCGTGATGGCCAACGGATCACATTGACATTCTGTTGCTCTAAAAATCTACTTTTATACGTGCTGTATGTGGTCGGGCATTGTCGTGTTGAAAAATTTCTCTTTGAATGTCAATTATGGGCAATAAAGCGGCCGTATAATTTCGTCTCTATACCCAACAGCGTTAAGATTGCCTTGGATATGTATCAGCTGTATGTTCCTATCGTAAGATATAGCGGTCCACATCATAACACTGCCTCCGCCAAAATTGTCTCTTTCTACAACACAGTTGTGTGCAAAACGTTTATATCGGCGCCTGTTTACTCGTATGCGACAATCTCGCTTTTCAAGCTGACGTGACTCATCGCTGAACCACACTCTTCTCCAATTAAGTAAATTCCATACACGAACGGAAGTACACCATCTAACCCGTGCTCGGCGGTGTTGGCGTCTCAGTGTTGCTCCGACGTAAGGTCGTTTTGCTCGCAATTCACGAGAGGGTAACTGTCTTTGGTGATATACGGCGCAACCCAGGGACGTTTACAGCTGTTTCTGTTACAGCAATAGTCCTGTTCCGTAGATAAAATAATGTAACGATCCTGCGCCCGAGTTGTAACACACGGACGCGCCAAGAACGTAGTCGGTCTGTCGTAGTACCAAGCTGCTGGCAGCGTCTCCAAAGGCGCGAAATTGTGCTACGATGAACATTGTACCTTCTGGCAACATCATTCTGTGATTCCTCTCCGTCCATTCGATTGATAGCGAATTCATAGCGTGTTCCAGATTTCGACCACAGTCGTTCACAGTCGAACTTAAATGCTTTAACCTGGAAACCTTTAATTAAGGTGTAATTATGTTGTTGTGTATATATATTTGAATATTTATAGGTTATTTGTCCACAAAAAAAATTGAAAAATTTATCCGATGTTGCGTTTATTTTTTGAGTGAGTATATTATTATAACAATTTTGAA
Organism: Limnoperna fortunei; assembly: GCA_944474755.1. Taxonomy (NCBI): domain Eukaryota; kingdom Metazoa; phylum Mollusca; class Bivalvia; order Mytilida; family Modiolidae; genus Limnoperna; species Limnoperna fortunei. The sequence goes on from OX104111.1 coordinate 106,595,316, forward strand.
TTATAAATAAACTTCAAAAGTTCTTTATTTCATGAGAGTTCATTTTGCCTTACATTCAATACATTCACCAACTTAACATGATAACATGTTAAAACATGCGCTCGACACAAACAAACAACAAACACCAAATTAAGACCGAACCCAAAAACAACATGGGTGCACTAAGGTGCATGGTCGGCCTGTACATGACATGCGCTCGACACAAATAAACAACAAAAACCAAAGTAAGCTCAAACCCAATAACAGCATGTGTGCACTAAGAACCAAAGTAAGCCCAAACCCAATAACAGGATGGGTGCACTAAGAACCAAAGTAAGCCCAAACCCAATAACAGGATGGGTGCACTAAAAACCAAAGTAAGCCCAAATACAATAACAGCATGGGTGCACTAAGGACCAAATTAAGCCAGAACCCAACAACTACATGGATGCACTTGGCCAAAACCCAATAACGATATAGGAGCACTACGCACCAAAATGAGCCAAAACCCAATAACAACATGGGTGCACTTAGGACCAAATTAAACCCGAACGCAACAACAACATGGGTGCACTAAGAACCAAAGTAAGCCCAAACCCAATAACAACATGGGTGCACTAAGAACCAAAGTAAGCCCAAACCCAATAACTGCATGGGTGCACTAAGACCAAAGTAACCCAAACCCAATAACAGCATGTGTGCACTAAGAACCAAAGTAACCCAAACCCAATAAAAAACATGTGTGCACTAAGAACCAAAATAACCCAAACCCAATAACAACATGGGTGCACTAAGGACCAAATTAAACTCGAACGCAACAACAACATGGGTGCACTAAGAACCAAAGTAACCCAAACCAAATAACAGCATGGGTGCACTAAGAACCAAAGTAACCCAAACCCAATAGCAGCATGGGTGCACTAAGAACCAAAGTAACCCAAACCCAATAACAGCATGGGTGCACTAAGAACCAAAGTAACCCAAACCCAATAACAACATGGTTGCACTAAGAACCAAAGTAAGCCCAACCCAATCACAACATGGGTGCACTAAGAGCCAAAGTAACCCAAACCCAATAACAGCATGGGTGCACTAAGAACCAAAGTAACCCAAACCCAATAACAGCATGGGTGCACTAAGAACCAAAGTAACCCAAACCCAATAAGAGCATGTGTGCACTAAGAACCAAAGTAAACCAAACCCAATAAGAGCATGTGTGCACTAAGGACCAAAGTAACCCAAACCTAATAACAACATGGGTGCACTAAGGACCAAATTAAACCCGAACGCAACAACAACATGGGTGCACTAAGGACCAAATTAAACCCGAACGCAGCAACAACATGTGTGCACTAAGAACCAAATTAAACCCAAACCCAATAACAACATGGATGCACTAAGGACCAAATTAAACCCAAACGCAACAACAACATGGGTGCACTAAGGACCAAATTAAACCCGAACGCAACAACAACATGGGTGCACTAAGGACCAAATTAAACTTGAACGCAACAACAACATATGTGCACTAAGGACCAAATTAAACCCGAACGCAACAACAACATGGGTGCACTAAGAACCAAAGTAACCCAAACCCAATAACAGCATGGGTGCACTAAGAACCAAAGTAACCCAAACCCAATAACAGCATGTGTGCACTAAGAACCATAGTAACCCAAACCCAATAAGAGAATGTGTGCACTAAGAACCAAAGTAACCCAAACCCAATAACAACATGTGTGCCCTAAGAACCAAAGTAACCCAAACCCAATAAGAGCATGTGTGCACTAAGAACCAAAGTAACCCAAACCCAATAACAACATGGGTGCACTAAGGACCAAATTAAACCCGAACGCAACAACAACATGGGTGCACTAAGGTGGTTGACCTGTACAAGACATTCGATTGCCACAAAGAAACAACGAACACCAAAGTAAGCCCAAACCCAATAACAACATGGGTGCACTAAGAACCAAAGTAAGCCCAAACCCAATAACAACATTGGTGCACTAAGAACCAAAGTAACTCAAACCCAATAGCAACATGGGTGCACTTAGAACCAAAGTAAGCCCAAACTACAAAACAACATGGGTGCACTAAGAACCAAAGTAACCCAAACCCAATAACTGCATGGGTGCATTAAGGAGGTTGGTCTGTACAATTTTTATTTGACCTTAAATTTCTAAGTACCAAATCTGTGCACTATTTGTACAATGAAATAAATAACGCTATTTAAAATCGACATATCCTTATACGTGTAATCAATGACTTACATGTAAAAGTGACGGTATTGTAAGGCTGTAATGGTTGTGAGCAATAAACCATTAAACCATTGTAAGGTCGAAGGTTACAAACATGTAGTTTTCGCATTTAACAAAAAGTATTTTGCATCATACTTCGCATTTGTGACAGGTGTGTTAGAACTGAGATGTCGAACATGAAATAATCCTATTTATATTGCACTGTATCTTCGGATTAGTTATTGCTTACAATTAAAGTTCATTCAGGATCTGTCTCTGAGAATTCAAACGTTTTTAAATAACTACCGAAATAATTTGAATTGTCATTACAACGTACCCAGTATGATACCTGTATTATAGGTATTGTTTTCACGTAAAATATACTGTATGTAAATCTAGCTATAATGTTTGTATGGAATCAAATATAATTTGGAATTCAGAATTATTCTAAAGATAATGTAAAAAAATATTTTCAAGAGGCTTTTTTTAGAAAAACGATTCGTGTCTAGTGGATTTCTAAATTGATATTTTTTTTAAATGTTATATTGTATTATGTCTGCCCTAAATATATATTCTTTGTTCTCGTGTATTTCGAGTTAGTTTCGACAGTTGTACAGATAAGTAACTGCATGGTAGATTTGTCTTCAATACACGTGTAGTTTGCGATCAGTTTTTTTTAATTACTGTCAATCATCGAGTACGATATATTATCGTTTGTTCTTTTTCAAATCACACTGTAGCATTTCATTTAAAGTTGATCTTAAGCTGTAGATTTAAAAAAGTGATAAAAAGTGGTTTTTTTTATAAAAGTTCTGTACATTATCCTTGCTGCTCATAGTTTATAAATAGAAAACAAACAACCGTTGACATTCTTTATTTGACTTAACAAAGACGACCGTTGCAACAACTTTGATAGGTTTGATCGTAAGCTACTGTACCGCAACAATAACGTTCCCCGGGGGTTCTCAAGACTCCTCGACAACATGTGTACATTGTAGGATCATATGCCCGCTGTCTACAGCAGGATTGTCCAGCGGGAGAACTTAGGACTCCATTGCAACATGTATATACGGTTGGGTTGTAAGCGATCGATCCACAGCAGGAATGTTCCCCAGGAGAATTCAGAACGCCTTTACAACATGTATAAAATGTTGGATCGTACGCTCTTGTTCCACAGCAAGATCGTCCACCAGGGGAATTTAAGACACCATGGCAACATGTATGAAATAGCGGGTCGTACTGTGAAGAGCCGCACACATCTGGCAAAATAAAGAGAATTTGCTTTTTTGTATTATTGTATAGCCTTTAATATGAATGTGTAAAAATCTGTCTAGAATTATCAATAATCAAGTCAAATGTTAGAATTCACCTCAGAAGTAATGCCAGTGGTCAAATCTGATGACCAGCCTTGGTAAAATATTTAACGCTATTTAAAAACAATTGCGTTTTTTAAAGTGGTTGGTATATATTATGTGAAGAATTGTTATTTGGAACTGAATGCCGCTATATATATGTGTCAATATATTAAACATGTTGAATTATTTCTTATACAAGACCTGCATTACAAATTTAATACTAATTAGGCTACATTTTTTTTCTATATTTTTTCTCGATGTACGAAATTGTTGGTGTAAATTTAACACGAGGAGCGTGTGAACATAGCATATGTGCTTGCCCACAATATTTATTTATTTATTTATTTGTTTATTTATTTATTTATTTATTTATTTATTTATTTATTTATTTATTTATTTATTTATTTATTTATTTATTTATTTATTTATTTATTTATTTATTTATTTATTTATTTATTTATTTATTTATTTATTTATTTGTGTTATTGTAAAAATTTTAATACTTAATTAGATACAACTAAAGCGAAAATAGGTTTACTGCTTAAGGGAATGCAGGACACTTTCACTGAAGTAATTTGTCCGTGAATTATCTTTAAATTCGCCATAAAGTAAGTTTTTGTATACAAGTTATCATAATTTAAAATAAAAAATAGGCGTTTCAGAGCTTATTTTTGAGGCGTTAAGCACTGAAATTTTAAATTTCTAATAGATTACACAGGTCAAAATTACCTCCCTTGTTAAAAATTTCATTTTCAATATTTTTGCCAATAACGAACTCATTAATGCGAAAACTTTTAATTTCAACCATTTATAAATTGAGGTAATACTATAGTTATAAGATTTTCATTATTATTTTAAATTTGATGGAAATTGAGAGTAAATAATAAAAGAAATTATTATTAAATTTACCATAACTGTTCTATCTATTTTGAAAATTTTCACAAAAAATGACCGATGCCCTGCATCCCTTTAATGGTAACGTTAACAGTATTGAACGATTTCGAATATTTTCGGAAGGAGATTTTAAATCATCATACTTATAATTTTTCATTTAAATATAAGTACTATTGAATTGCAGCACATGTGATTTAATTGAAACTATGTGTACTGTATGAGCTACAGCTTACCAGGCAATAGTATATTGATATTAAATGGTTTGCACTTGTTATATTGTGTACTGTCTGAGAGTAACACATTCTTAGAAATCCTTTTATTATAATATAACATAACTAACTAGAGTAGCTTACCTGTGTTGACCTCGTAAATGTACACCAGTAATATCAATATATAATAAGAATTTGTTCCAATGGCCATGCTGTACTATGGTCGAATTGGTTGCCTACAACAATAATCGATTAACAAACTTGTTTTCTGTAAACAAATGTCGAAAAAACAAACTTGACCAAATTCTTTGTTGTAAAAATATTTGAAAAACTGAAAATTAACTTGACTGTTTTATGTCAGCAAAAGTCGAAAACAGCGACTGAATACTTTGTTGTGAACAAAAGTTGAAGCACAAATTGACTGACTTGTTTTCTGTAAACAAAATTAGGTGATTAACTAATTTCACTGACTAACAGTATACAAATATTAATTAAGACGTTATATATTCTGGTAGCCAAGATTTCAATGGACGTGTTGCCATAGAAATGCATGATTGTCATAATAATTTTACTTAAAACATTGCAAAATTACACAGTTTACGTTTGTAAACTTTTATATTATTTCCTAATAATTTATACAAAAAATAAGTACTGAGCGATGTGTTTTATTTATTTTTAACTACATGTAACAATAATTTTTTATTAGCAATTTCAAATTCCTTCTGATTTGAACGTGTGGTTTTTATTGATACATTTTGTGTTTATATCTTATGATTCCAGCAGATATCATCAATTTTTGTCTAACGTTTTCAATTGTGGTGATTAAGCTTAAACAGCTTAAAATAAAATTAGATTTTGATTGCCAAGAATGATGTCATCCCAAAGACCGATGAGCTGCCGAGTACGATGGTGTACCCTAACTTACCTTATATTGACCACATCAATGCTCCAGACAATCAATTCTCCATGCTTATAAAGGATAGTTCTTTACGAATTAGTACTTGGCATCTTATTATATAACCCAGCATCTGTGACAGAACTTTGAACATGACATAATCCCGTTTTTATTATTCTGTATCATCGGATTTGTTATTTAACATCAAAATTAAATTCGTAAAACAAAGGAACTGAGTATGTAGTGTTGTCCGCCTCAGTGATCTCGTTACATAAATACTTAATCTTATCAAAACTTGTTCTGTGTGCATTTTACCTTCCGTTGGTTGTGACGGTCCTGATATAAAGTTATAAAGATATTACTTGCATGGTTGAGGATCATTTGTCTAAAATACTCTGGTAGCGACGGTGATGCCGCAGTCGTTGATACTATGATAAAGGGGTACTAAATTTACAGGTTGCAATAGGAAACACGGCATTTATTTGTACAAGTGGCTGTATTATAATCTGTTACGATAGTTCTTTGTGCTATCACTATTAATATCAAACTGTGTGTGGGTTTCTTTCCATGATACAACAGGGAAATATGTTTTTTGCATACCACTAAAAAAAGTATGTTGATTGATTGATTCATTCATTCATTTATTAACGGTATTTTATATTGATTGATTGATTGATTGATTGATTGATTGATTGATTGATTGATTGATTGATTGATTGATTGATTGATTGATTGATTGATTGATTAACCGACATTCCAGCTATATTAAAGACTAGAGCAAGTTTACAAACAAAACATCAACGGGAAAAGTTGGACAGGGACAGAAACATTTTGTAGCAGCCTCCATTACCCTACTTTATTTTGAAAAGGAAATATGGGGTCTTTATCGTGCATGTAGGTTGACACTCTACAAACACGTTACCGACAATGAAAGAGTTTCTCTATCCGACAGCTGGGAACGCCCTAAGCAGCTTTGTAAGTCAAGTCATGCAAACTCTTCCCAGTACCAAGGTCCACACTATGCGCACATTTATACACCACACCCCAAGGTCCACACTACGCACACAGTTATACACCATACACAAAGGTCCACACTATGCAAACAGTTATACACCACACATCAAGGTACGTACACACTATGCACGCAGTTATACACCACACACCAAGGTCCACACTACGCACACAGTTATACACCACACATCAAGGTACGTACACACTATGCACGCAGTTATACACCACACACCAAGGTCCACGCTATGCACACAGTTATGCACCACACACCAAGGTTCTTACTATATATATACAAAGTTACACATCACATACCAAGGTCCACACTATGCACACAGTTATACACTACACACCAAGGTCCACTCTATGCACACAGTTATACACTACACACCAAGGTCCACTCTATGCACACAGTTATACACTACACACCAAGGTCCACACTATGCACACAGTTATACACTACACACCAAGGTCCACTCTATGCACACAGTTATACACTACACACCAAGGTCCACACTATGCACACAGTTATACACTACATACCAAGGTCCACTCTATGCACACAGTTATACACCACACACCAAGGTTCACACTACGCACTCAGTTATACACCATACACAAAGGTCCACACTATGCACACAGTTAAACACCACAAACCTAGGTCCACACTATGCACTCAGTTATACACCATACACCAAGGCCCACACTATGCACACAGTTATACACTACACACTTAGGTCCACACTATACACACATTATACACTACACACCAAGGTCCACACTATTCACACAGTTATACACCACACACCAAGGTCCACACTACGCACTCAGTTATACACCATACACCAAGGTCCACACTATGCCCACAGTTATACACTACACACCAAGGTCCACACTACGCACACAGTTATACACCACACACTTAGGTCCACTCTATGCACACAGTTATACACCACACACTTAGGTCCACGCTATGCACAGTTATACACCACACACCAAGGTCCACACTATACACACAGTTATACACCATACACCAAGGTTCACGCTATGCACACAGTTATACATTACACACCAAGGTCCACGCTATGTAAACAGTTATACACCACACACTTAGGTCCACACTATGCACACAGTTAGACACTACACACCAAGGTCCACACTATGCACACAGTTATACACCACACACCTAGGTCCACACTACGCACTCAGTTATACACCACACACCTAGGTCCACACTATGCACACAGTTATACACTACACACCAAGGTCAACCCTATGCACACAGTTATACACCACACATGTAGGTCCACACTATGCACACAGTTATACACCACACACCTAGGTCCACACTACGCACTCAGTTATACACCACACACCTAGGTCCACACTATGCACACAGTTATACACTACACACCAAGGTCAACCCTATGCACACAGTTATACACCACACACTTAGGTCCACACTACGCACTAGTTATACACCATACACCAAGGTCCACGCTATGCACACAGTTATACACTACACACCAAGGTCCACTCTATGCACACAGTTATACACCACACACTTAGGTCCACTCTATGCACACAGTTATACACCACACACTTAGGTCCACACTATGCATCCAGTTATACACCACACACCAAGGTCCACACTATACACACAGTTATACACCATACACCAAGGTCCACGCTATGCACACAGTTATACACTACACACCAAGGTCCACGCTATGCACACAGTTATACACCACACACTTAGGTCCACACTATGCATCCAGTTATACACCACACACTTAGGTCCAAGCTATGCACACAGTTAAACACCACACGCCAAGGTTAACACTATTTACACAGTTATACACCACACACCAAGGTAACACTATTTACACAGTTATACACCACACACCAAGGTCCACACTATTTACACAGTTATACACCAAACACCAAGGTCCACACTATTTACACAGTTATACACCACACACCAAGGTCCACACTATTTACACAGTTATACACCACACACCAAGGTCCACACTATTTACACAGTTATACACCAAACACCAAGGTCCACACTATTTACACAGTTATACACCACACACGTAGGTCCACATTATGCACAGTTATACACCACACACCAAGGTTAACACTATTTACACAGTTATACACCACACACCAAGGTCCACACTATTTACACAGTTATACACCAAACACCAAGGTCCACACTATTTACACAGTTATACACCACACACCAAGGTCCACACTATTTACATAGTTATACACCACACACCAAGGTCCACACTATTTACACTGTTATACACCAAACGCCAAGGTCCACACTATTTACACAGTTATACACCAAACACCAAGGTCCACACTATTTACACAGCTATACACCAAACACCAAGGTCCACACTATTTACACAGTTATACACCACACACCAAGGTCCACACTATTTACACAGTTATACACCACACACCAAGGTCCACACTATTTACACAGTTATACACCACACACGTAGGTCCACACTATGCACACAGTTATACACCACACACGTAGGTCCACACTATGCACACAGTTATACACCACACACCAAGGTTAACACTATTTACACAGTTATACACCAAACACGTAGGTCCACACTATGCACACAGTTATAGACCACACACCAAGGTTAACACTCTTTACACAGTTATACACCACACACGTAGGTCCACACTATGCACACAGTTAAACACCACACGCCAAGGTTAACACTATTTACACAGTTATACACCACACACCAAGGTCCACGCTATGCACACAGTTATACACCACACACCAAGGTTAACACTCTTTACACAGTTATACACCACACACCTAGGTCCACACTATGCACACAGTTATACACCACACACCAACGTCCACACTATTTACACAGTTATACACCAAACACCAAGGTTAACACTATTTACACAGTTATACACCACGCAGCAAGGTCCACGCTATGCACACAGTTATACACCACACACCAAGGTTAACACTCTTTACACAGTTATACACCACACACCTAGGTCCACACTATGCACACAGTTATACACCACACACCAAGGTCCACACTATTTACACAGTTATACACCACACACCAAGGTTAACACTATTTACACAGTTATTCACCACACACCAAGGTCCACGCTATGCACACAGTTCAGTTGCGGATCCAGAGGGGGGGTCCAGGGGGTCCGGACCCCCCCTTTCGTTTTAGCATAACAAAATGACATTTTAACGGACATGTTTTAGGTGTCAGGAAATCGTCAGAATGCAGGATTTTACACCATTTCGTTCAGAGCTTCTGGGGGCCTTAAGACCCCCTGCCGTAATACGACCTCTGCGAGGTCGGCATGGTGGTCTTTGGCCACCAAGACAAATTTGGACCCCCCCTTTCATTTGAGGCTGCATCCGCCCCTGCAGTTATACACCACACACCAACGTAAACACTCTTTACACAGTTATACACCACACACCTAGGTCCACACTATGCACACAGTTATACACCACACACCAAGGTCCACACTATTTACACAGTTATACACCTCATACATTCCATTTTTACGTTATTGTATGCAACCTCTGTAACAAGACTTACTTCGATATGCAGAACACTGAAAACGCGTTGAGAGGATCTACTCGTGGCTCTTCGGCGATCAATTTAAATTTTAGATATATAATTTAGAAACATACAAATCATCCGTCAATTAAACCAGTGCCATCAGATAGATTACAAAACAACGCATTGTTTGTTAACTTTAAGTATTAATTACCTAATCGTTTATGAACTGGGAAATGCCCTGTTTACAAGGGCGAATAGAAACTGAGAAACTGTAATGATTATGTTTATTGGGTTTATGTAACTACACATTATTTTTAGACAAATGTTAATGTTGGAAGAGATTAAAAGCAGCAGAATGTTAGTCTTTAGTTGAACATTTTTCTGTAGTCAAGTTGCTAAGTTTCATAAAGATTGAAGATCAATTTACAGTTATTACCGCCAATAATAATGAATGGTGACAACAAATATCTCTCCATTTACAGTTATTACCGCCAATAATAATGGATGGTGACAACAAATATCTCTCCATTTACAGTTATTACCGCCAATAATAATGAATGGTGACAACAAATATCTCTCCATTTACAGTTATTACCGCCAATAATAATGAATGGTGACAACAAATATCTCTCCATTTACAGTTATTACCGCCAATAATAATGGATGGTGACAACAAATATCTCTCCATTTACAGTTATTACCGCCAATAATAATGAATGGTGCCAACAAATATCTCTCCATTTACAGTTATTACCGCCAATAATAATGGATGGTGAAAACAAATATCTCTCCATTTACAGTTATTACCGCCAAAAATAATGAATGGTGACAACAAATATCTCTTCATTTACAGTAATTACCGATAGTGATAATGAATGGTGACGACAAATATCTCTCCATTAACAGTTATTACCGCCAATAATAATGGCTGGTGACAACAAATATCTCTCCATTTACAGTTATTACCGCCAATAATAATGAATGGTGACAACAAATATCTCTCCATTTACAGTTATTACCGCCAAAAAATAATGAATGGTGACAACAAATATCTCTTCATTTACAGTTATTACCGACAATAATAATGAATGGTATTCGGCAAAAGTTACCTTCGGTACCGTATTTTCTAAAAAAAGTTATCCTCGTATATAATATTTCCACAAAAATTCAATTCATTAGTAAACGTAACATCATAAACCGGAAATGTTCCGATATTAAAAAGTAAATAAACATCTAACCGATTATACGGATTTCTAACTATCCTCACTTGGAATGTTTTACGAATGTTTTAAATGAATGTTTTATTCGCTGTAGAGTGTCCGACTCACAAATGAATCGGGATTAGCTGCATTGCCGTAATCACTTGCTGTACATTGACTCACTAATGGCTCGGGATTAGCTGCATTGCCGTAATCACTTGCTGTACATTGACTCACTAATGACTCGGGATTAGCTGCACTGCCGTAATCACTTTGCTGTAAATTGACTCACTAATGAATCTGGATGAGCTGCACTGCCGTAATCAATTGCTGTACATTGACTCACTAATGAATCTGGATGAACTGCACTGCCGTAATCACTTGCTGTACATTGACTCACTAATGACTCGGGATTAGCTGCACTGCCGTAATCACTTGCTGTACATTGACTCACTAATGAATCGGGATTAGCTGCATTGCCGTAATTACTTGCTGTACATTGACTCACTACTGAATCTGGATTAGCTGCATTGCCGTAATTACTTGCTGTACATTGACTTACTAATGAATCGGGATTAGCTGCATTGCCGTAATCACTTGCTGTACATTAACAAAATCTACTGTTACAAGTGCTGTATGTAGTCGGGCCGTATAATTTCTTCTCTATACCTAACAGCGTTTAGATTGCGTTCGATATGTATCAGTTGTGTGTTCCTGGCGTTAGAGATAGCGGTCCACATCATAACACTGCCTCCGCAAAAAATGTCTTTTTCTACAAAACAGTTTTGCGCAAAACGTTCATTTTGGCGCCTGTACCATCTCGCTTTTCAAGCTGAAAACGCGACTCGTCGCTGAACCACACTCTTCTCCAGTTCTGTTAATTCCATTCACGAACGGTAGTACACCATCTAACCCTTGCTCGGCGGTGTAGGCGTCTCAGTGTTGCACCGACTTTTGCCCGCAATCCATTAGAGCGTAACCGATTGCGTACTGGCTGTGGTGGTATACGGCGCAACCCAGGGACGTCTACAGCTGTTTCTGTTGCTGCAATAGTCCTGTTCCGTAGATAGAATAATCAATTGTAACGATCCGGCGCCCGAGTTGTAACAAGCAGAAGCCCTGAACGTAGTCGGTCTGTCGTAGTACCAAGCTGCTGGCAACGTCTCCGAAGGCGTGAAATTGTGCTACGATGAACATTGTACGTTCTGGCAACAGCATTCCGTGATTCCCCGGGCTCGATTCGACCGATAGCGATATTCCGGGTAGCAGCATCTAACCTTGGCATAGCGTCACCTCATCAGAATTTTATTTTACTAATACAGTCAAGAAAAGGGGTTTTATACCGATTGTCTTAGTTAAAAAAAATACCCATGATTTGCATGTGAAAGTCGACCGTGTTTTAGCAAGGCGTAATTTCTAAGGTGTTCTATATTTCGACCAGAATCGTTCATGGGTGGAAGTACTTAAATGCTTTCACCTGGAAATCTTTAATTATGGTGTAATTATGATGTTGTTTATATAGTTTTGAATATTTATATGATATTTGTCTGCAAAAAATTATTTGAAAAAAAATCTGAAAATCCTATGTTGCGTTACTTTTTTGAGTGAGTATACTTATCAGTTGAAGTACGAATTGTCAAAACGATCACAATTAAAGCCCCGGCTTATCGTTCCACCAAATATGCGCTGAACCCCCAAATGTCATTGAGATTGCAATATAGGAGCTGAAACACGACTATTAAAGACGTATCTCTGAAAGTTGCAGTAAAGTCAGTTACTATTTATCAAAAGAATCTATAACAGGTTAACCTGGTTAACTTTTAGGTAACAAATCTTAAAAGGCTTGATTTGGATTTGTCAAAGCAAAGACACACATGAGCGTTGCGCTGCTGTATCTCATAACGTCAACATTTTAGCTTTTTTGTATTGTCAAATGTTATGTGGTAAACCTTTGATGGTTTCATACCCGGTTTTTATAAGAGTTCGAGTTTTTTACTTTTAAGTTTTATCTGTTCGGTGTTTTACTGTACGTGTTCTCGTGAGACAATACTAGTCTAGCGGGACAAAGTGCTCAACACGCAGAGCTGTCTAGCGCGTCCCAACGTGGCCTCTCGTTAGGAGTCTGTCATGTAATAGTGTAGAAAGACGGTAGGTGACTTGTTGAGCGCATGCCACGCTCCTTGCACGATAAACACCTTTTGGATTTAAAGATTTCAAAAAAAAATCTTTCCCCGTTGATTTATTGTTCTCGTCTTGAATATAGATATAGTATAGTTCGCTGAACGTTAAGCAAACAGCAAATCAATTAATCTATTCCATTTAAAATTAAAATGCCAAATTTATTTTAAAAAATCATATATTAAGCATTGTACAGACATAAACAATTAACGAATCTTAGTGTAAACTTTAACAACCAATGAACTCGAGACTATCAATTTGAATATTTAATTTTTTTATTGGAAAACACTAAAGTATATACTAGGTATCAAGTCACTTTCAGCAAAGACGTCCGTTGCAGCATTGGCTAAAGGTTGGGTTATAAGCGACTGTTCCACAGCAAGCCTGTCCTCCAAAGGAATTCAACACTCCGCTACAGCAAGTGTAGAACGAGGGATTGTAAGCCTTTGTTCCGCAACAAGACTGTCCACTAAACGAGTTAAGGACACCATTGCAGCAGGTATAAAAAGAGGGATTATACGCATTTGTTCCACAGCAAGACTGTCCACCAAACGAATTTAGGACACCATTGCAGCAGGTATAAAATGACGGATTGTAAGCCTTTGTTCCACAGCATGACTGTCCACCAAACGAGTTCAAGACACCATTGCAGCAGGTATAAAAAGGATTGTATTGTGAAAAGCCACACACCGCTGTAAAGGAATAAAAATATAAATGGAGGTATTAGTATCATTAAGGATTATATTGTGAAGAGCCACACACAGCTGTAAGTGAATAAAATGGAAGTATTAGTAAATAATGGGTTACAAGAAAATCTTTCTTGGGATAGTAATTCTAAAGGAAACAGATTTGTTAGTTCATGAAACTATTATAATAAAAATGAAATGTTTGGTCCCTCGTATGTATGGCAGCTAGATGATGTAAAGCACGCAATTCGCGTTAGTTTCGATGGTAAATTCAACAATTAAAAAATATAGCAACAAGAAAACCATGCTATGTATGACACTTTGGTATCACTTACCTGCGTAACTTTCATATGCCATAGTACCAATACATTCATTGTAAGGAGTCTGGGTTTACTCTGTATGTACTGTAAACTATAATAATACACCAGAATGGTTAACAATTAGAGATATAGGCATCAAAGGAAATAATTTAAAACAATAATTTAATATCCAATTTCGTGGTCAAAATGATTAAATAAGAAGATACACTTTAATGATAATATCAAAAGTACAAAATAAAAGCACGAAATTATAGAAACAAACAATAAAACAATAGAAAACACATAAATCGTTGGTTTCACCGGGTGAACATATTCTGCTTTATTAGCAACGCCACTTGTGTTATCATTTCTTATGCTTTACTAGTGGCACATATCTTGTTAACAGTTATTCTGCTTCACCAATGACACCACTCGTGTTATCAGTTATTCTGCTTCACCAGTGACACCACTCGTGTCATTAGTTATTCCGCTAAACTAGCGACACCACTCGTGTTATCAGTTATTCTGCTTCACTATCGACACCACTCGTGTTATCAGTTATTCTGCTTTACCAACGACACCACTCGTGTTATCAGTTATTCTGCTTTACCAACGACACAACTCGTGTTGTCAGTTATTCTGCTTTACTAGTGACACCACTCGTGTTATCAGTTATTCTGCTTTACCAACGACACCACTCGTGTTATCAGTTATTCTGCTTTACCAACGACACAACTCGTGTTGTCAGTTATTCTGCTTTACCAGCGACACCACTCGCGTTATCAGTCATTCTGCTTCACTAGTGACACCCCTCGTGTTATCAGTTATTCTGCTTTACCAGCGACACCACTCGTGTTATCAGTCATTCTGCTTCACCAGTGACACCACTCGTGTTATCAGTTATTCTGCTTCACCAGTGACACCACTCGTTTTATTAGTTATTCTGCTTCACCAATGACACCGCTCGTGTTATCAATTATTCTGCTTCACTCATGACACCCCTCGTGTTATCAGTTATACTGCTTTACTAGCGACACCACTTGTGTTATCAGTTATTCTGCTTTACCAGCGACACAACTCGTGTTATCTGTTATTCTGTTTCACTAGTGACGCCACTCGTGTTATCAGTTATTCTTCTGTACTCGGGAGATACTAATGAACATCTGTCAACATCAATACGACCACAAAATCATTGTAGCAATACGTAAAATTAAAAAGTAACAAATCATAATTGTATTCACTAGCGATACCACTCGTGTTATCAGTTATTCTGCTTCACCTGTGATACCACTCGTGTTAACAGTTATTCTGCTTCACCTGTGATACCACTCGTGTTAACAGTTATTCTGCTTCACTAGTGACACCACTCGTGTTATCAGGTATTCTGCTTCACTCATGACACCCCTCGTGTTATCAGTTATTCTGCTTCACTAGTGACACCACTCGTGTTATCAGGTATTCTGCTTCACTAGTGACACCACTTGTGTCATCAGTTATTCTGCTTCACTAGTGACACCACTCGTGTTATCAGGTATTCTGCTTCACTAGTGACACCACTTGTGTTATCAGTTATTCTGCTTCACTAGTGACACCACTCGTGTTATCAGTTATTCTTCTGTACTCGGGAAATACCAATGAATATCTGTCAACATCAGTACGACCGCAAAATCATTGTAGCAATACGTAAAATTAAAAAGTAACAAATCATAATTGTATTCACATTTATAAATAATTTAATTTGCTTTGTAAGCTGAAATCTGATTGGTCAATTCGAATCGGGTAAACCATATTATAAGAAATGAATCGGGTAAACCATATTATAAGAAATAACTTGCGTGACCTATGACCTTTTCTAACGCCGTTAAAATTCAAATAGTTTCACGACGTCATCGATGCTTTTACCGCAAAAATTGATAAGATTTATAGTTAAAATTAAATTATAAGGAATATTTCAAATTTCTGAACAGCGTAAACAGACCCAAACCATATTATATCGTATAATCTGTTCAGAAATTTCAAGTATTCCTTAAATAAATGTAAATAAAATAAAAAACTGAAATTGTTGTTTTAAAAAATGTTTATTTATAGCATATAAATGATTTTTTGACAAACAGGATTTTGTATCTAATTTGCAAGTCGGTATAGATAACGTCTTTCAAACATTTATCAGTCTTTATAATTATCTCCCTTCTCGTATCTTCCAACAGATGGCGTTTACTCCATTGTATTACAGCTACCGTGACAAGCTTTGCACATTTGGGCACGTGCATTAGGATTAGATAGTTTTAAGTTACCCGCCATCCCACCCTAACCAAATTTTAGTTCTGGTAAAGGAAATTATGAATTATGAAGGACTTTAGTTATTATTATGTTTTCTGGTTTGTTTGTATTTTTTATACCCTACAGTTTTTTCTCATGCATGTATTGTCAACAACTTTAGAATAAGTTATGTATTTAAGTAGTTTACGTTCTGTAAAAACAAAGTTGTTAAGCTGTATTATGATGTTTGTGAATATGTAAAAAGGCCTATAATATCTCCATCTTTGATGGGATGGGTTCTTTATTATAGTAGTTAAGATTTCTATCTATTTGTATGTATATAGGTTTTATTATTTTTAATTTGTGTTTTCGTCATTTATATTTATTAATAAATGACATTTTCAATTCAATGCCGAGTTTCTTCTTCCCTCCCATCAAACGGAGCACAGCCTGTGTTGACAAAAATGAACTTATAATGACCGATTTGATCATCTGATTAAAAAAATTCAAAACTGTCGTTTTGACTTACCTTGTCGAAAAAGAATTATATGATTGCTTATGGCATGTCCTTTTATAGGTATACGGACAGAATCATTTGATCTGGGGCGAAGTCTTTCAGAAGCAAGTCACGTTCACATGTACAGGTAAATGTACTCCATACAGTAAAAACGGTGAATGCTTGTACTGAATTCGGATCTTTAAGTAAAGTTTTATAAACAAAGTGGTTTTTTATGTTTGTTTCTGTTTTTTAATTTTTTCTTTTTCTGTTTTCTTTATTTTTGTCTGTTGTTTTTCTGTTTTCTTTATTTTTTTCTGTTGTTTTTCTGTTTTTTTTCTTTCTTTGTTTTGTCTTTTAATGAATCGAATATACTGTTTTTTGACAAAACAGTGTAAAATTGTGACAAGAATGCCCAGCAGATAAATGAGTGTACCCGGCTGTTTATCAGATTTTGATTTTGTTGTGCTATATAAAACAAATTAAATGTAGTGTACGCCCCTAAAGGCATATATTATATATTTATTTAGGACATCTGACCACTAAATTTGTATCAAAATGTAATTTAATTTTTTTGTAATAAATTTCTCTTCTAACTGTGTGACATTTCACTGAACAATGGAGTAAAATTGGAATAATGAATGTTTAGACTCAAACATGACGTCAACAGAACCGGTATTGATGTGTTCATTTTGGCGTTTAATGTTTTCTATTTGATAACCACTTCGTATTTCGTCGCCATATTTGTAATTTAGATACACAAATATCATGTATCATAATGACGTCTAACATTAAATAAGGACAACCTCACAGGAGTGAAACAGAAATGAGAAGTAACCTAAAGAAACTAAAATTAATTCACCGGCAAACGAACTGACAGGAACAACCAGTTTATAAAAAATCTAGTAAAATTGCAACTTGTGTAACAACAACCTTAATCACCGTCCCCCAAACAAACAACTACCAAGTAAACGAAAACAAACAAACAAACAACAACCTTAATCACCGTCCCCCAAACAAACAACTACCAAGTAAACGGAAACAAACAAACAAACAACAACCAAGTAAACGGAAACAAACAAACAAACAACAACCAAGTAAACGGAAACAAACAAACAAACAACAACCAAGTAAACGGAAACAAACAAACAAACAACAACCAAGTAAACGGAAACAAACAAACAAACAACAACCAAGTAAACGGAAACAAACAAACAAACAACAACCAAGTAAACGGAAACAAACAAACAAACAACAACCAAGTAAACGGAAACAAACAAACAAACAACAACCAAGTAAACGGAAACAAACAAACAAACAACAACCAAGAAAACGGAAACAAACAAACAAACAACAACCAAGTAAACGGAAACAAACAAACAAACAACAACCAAGTAAACGGAAACAAACAAACAAACAACAACCAAGTAAACGGAAACAAACAAACAAACAACAACCAAGTAAACGGAAACAAACAAACAAACAACAACCAAGTAAACGGAAACAAACAAACAAACAACAACCAAGTAAACGGAAACAAACAAACAAACAACAACCAAGTAAACGGAAACAAACAAACAAACAACAACCAAGTAAACGGAAACAAACAAACAAACAACAACCAAGCAAACGGAAACAAACAAACAAACAACAACCAAGTAAACGGAAACAAACAAACAAACAACAACCAAGTAAACGGAAACAAACAAACAAACAACAACAAGTATTAGAACAATAATAACTACTGTCACTGGGAAGGATTTTGTTAAGTACATTAGAACTAAAGTTTTGGTTTGAACTATATATTGTTGTTTTTTCACTGTAATCCCGGATCTGCTTGGGTAACGTCGACATAAAAATGTTAATATTTGATCATCTTTATTTGCAGAAAAAATAAAATGAAACTTGATGTAGGATTAATGGTTATTTATGTCTGCTAATATCATGTCTATATTGGTGTACAAAAATGGAATTTTAATCATCAGATTTTGTTCCTTTTTTATTATAATTCCTTTAAAATAGAAATCTATTTAAAACTTTATTTGTACAACATAAATTATAAATGACTGTCATGATTGCTAGACATTATGAACAATGCAAGACTAAGTATATGCCTACATGCTAATAATAACAATTTACAAAGAGTTCAAAATAATCATCCTCCCAAGTCAGGGGTTCTGAGTCCGCGTTCGCTCCATGATGATGGAGCGAACGCGGACTCAGAACCCCTGACTTGGGAGGATGAAAATAATAAAATAAAAAAAATGTTTAGCAATTTTCCAACGATTGGTGATTTATGTTGAAATCTGAAAGGTCGAGTCTCTTTACATATCTTTTATATATGATTGACTTGAACTTCTGTAAAATAATTACTTGCTCCAAACAATCTTGACTTATCGTTTAAGAATTTGGTGTAGAATTGTATTTTATATGGTGTAAATGAAAACTATGTAGCTTATTGATTAAAACATTGTATTTATTTAAACAAGGATGCCTCAAACATGTCATATTACAAGATGCCGATTATCCTAAAGGCAATATCATCATAGCTGTGCGTATATTTGTCAATAATAAGTGATGACACTGATTGAAATACTGATATACATTACTAAAATAGTTTTTATTAAACATGTTTATTTTAATGATATGTAATAATCTTACAATCTTATAAGACACGAGCACTGGGCTAATATTCATTAATAGCATGAAAACTTTTATCATTATGGACTACATGACCAATCATAAAAACTCGTTTATCATGCAACAATATTAATTGTAAACCTATACTTTCAAGAAATATTTTGTATTCAAATATTCCCGTCAGTTTCACTCAAGATAATTTTGCATAATTTTGGAATACATTAATGCACCAAACACAAAAAGAACAATGACGGAAGTTAAAAACTTTTCTGAACATCCTTCAGTTTACCTTGTACTAAATAGCCAATCAGTTGATGCTTTAGTCAAAAGTAGTGCTTAAAAGGACCAAAGTAGTTTGGGCATAAAAATTAACAGTTCATATGGTGCACACATTTTTAAAAGTGAAATGAATCCAAAATTATCTATTTCAATTAAGTATTAGATTTTGTACGCTCAGATATGTTTTTAGCAAGACATGGTAATTTGAGAAAATAATGTCACTAATTGCGAACTTCAGTATTCTATTAAATGTTATAATTGTCAGCTATGTAAATCATTTGGTAGAGGATAATCTTCAAAAGAAATCCACTAAAGCAAGGACTACGGGGAATACTATGTGATACATACACACACAAGTGTAAACGTGTGAAAATTTAACACATAGCTTACATTTGTGACTACTTTTGAAGCACATGTGTGATTAGGTTTTGTTTAAGGATCTGTTGTCTCGAGCAGTCTACATAGCCTTAACTTGCAGGGGGGGGGGGGGGCTTGGTTTTTTCCTACAAAAATATTTTGAAAATGATCTTCGATGAAAAAAATATTTTGGAAGCAGAGGGAAAGAAAAAAATATTCTGTAGAAGGATTTCTGCTATATAAAATAATGTTAATATTGAAAATTATATTCTATCGCGACGCCTTCAAAAAATGAATATTTTTTTCCGCGCTCTGACCAAACCAAAAACCAAGCCCCCCCCCCCTTTCAAGTTAAATGGTCTGTCCCTTATTTATTTGCAAACGAAACAACTTGTAAACTTTAAGGTGTGCTAGAATATTATCACGTACTGGGTAATAAAATTGTTTACTTTACACAGCGTTTAAACCTGTACCGATTACCTGACAGGATGAACGATGTAAGATTAAGTACAGAAAATTATTTTTACAGAAAATAATATTATTATCTTCCAGTAGTTGCTGTCTTTTACTATGTGTCGTCCGGGAAGCTTCTCGGTGTATTATTAGGAATAAGTCAATGGAATAATCAGCTATAAACATAGTTAACTTGTTGGCATTTATTAATGTTGTTTAAATCATAAGCTGCTTTTTTTTATCCTTATACAACAATTCTAATATGACGTGCCTAAATAGCTTAGAATCCACGGACCAGTTGTAAAAAGTATATATGCATCAACGTCATTAACGATCAACAGTCTTTATGGCAACGTCAAAGTTATATTTTTGCACATTTTACCGACGTCACAATCAAATCTGTGTCCTTAATGTCCGACAAGTCATGCAACTTAAAGGTTATGTTGTTAAGAAAGTTAATATATATGTCCTATTAGAATAAAAAATAATTCATTGGGTGCAAGAATATATATTGATTTTATCACGAGTTTACCCTTTACGCCCACAATTTAAAATATTGGGCATAAAGGGCTAGCCGGTGGTCAAATCGGTATGAATTCATGCCCAATGAATTATTTCTTAAATTTAAAAAGCATAGAGTGAAAAAAGCATATAAGATTGTTGACCAACTTATATAATCTTCGAAGCAATGATAATTTTTACACTTGTAATACATTTTATGACAATAGAAATGTTATTTGCGAGGTTTTCAATGTTCTATTGACTGATGAATAATACCTACAATTTTCTATTAATCGGAACTTTGATAACTTTTCTCGCATTTTTCATATTTGGAGATAAAGACGTGATCTATTGAAATTGATAGGATTTATGTTGCTGGCATTTCGCTGGGTTTTCTATACAACGAAATATAACGCTATTGTATCTTGTATATACGAAATCCCATTAGGCTCATTTTGGTAGACTATAAAAAAACCTTTTATCGCGTAACTTTCGCGTAATAACGCGATACTTTCAAATAATAACGCGAAACATATCGCGAAAAAAAACTATATGATGAATGTTTATATTTATTTTTAATCATTTTTACCAAAATGGAAAAGGAAAAGGATTTTTATACATTCCTTTGTAGCATTTCGTCAGATGAAGTAAAGGACAAAATGATTAAAGAGGAGGTTTAAAATAAAAGCAACATCACAAACATCAGAGTAATACTTTCTTCTCGTCAATCGTAATTTTTTTCAATGTCCCTTTTAGTGTTGAATTGCTTATTATGATTGTATTCAAAATTGCTAGAAAACTTAAAATCTCAGTGTTCGCAAGTCCAAGCTCAAAATAAAGCTGTATAAGTTTTTGGTTTCATACTTCATTTTATAAAACAAAAACTCAGATACCTATCTAACTTTTAAGATATAGTTACGCATTGTGAAGAAAAAGTATTACGCGATAGTTTCGCGTTATTACGCGATAGTTTCGCGTTATTACGTGATATTTTTCGCGTTATTACGCAATAGTTTCGCATTATTACGCGATAGTTTTGCGTTATTACGTGACAGTTTCGCGTTATTATGCGATAGTATCGCGTTATTATGCGATAGTATCGCGTTATTACACGATAGTTTCGTATTATTACGCGTTATAACGCGAAAAAAATTTTTTTAGTCTACCAAAATGAGCCTAATGGGCTTTCATTTGTATACCAACATATATTAATGATCTTATTTCAAAATGTATTCAGCATAATAACAAGTACCATTAAGCAGCGCCTCTATGTCGTTCAATACTACTGTTTATTAATTGTTTAAATACAAACAAAGTCGCTATATCCCCCGGTGCCGTTTAAAAACTGTAAACTATGTACCAGTTCGTTCTAATTTAAATTTGTATACAAAATCTATTGTTCCGTCTTCAGTATCCTTTTTGAATATTCTAGAAATGTATGTAAGGAATACATCGACAGAAAGTCTAAAACAAGCATTCAAAACGCCTGTACTTAAACCACCAAAATATTTTTGGGACGGATCGACGATATTGAGTATTATCCAAACTAGATTACGTCATCAATGTAGTTCTTAATTTAAGATTTGTGTAGAATAAATGAAATGAGAACGATGATATGTAGCTTGAGGACACCTTTTGGGGATGTGTATCTAAAGTAAACAGGGTGCCGCGGTGGCCAAGTGGTTAAGGTAGTTCGTCTACTATTGATCACGTGGTCTGTCAACACTGAGATTGCGGGTTCCATTCTCACTGCAGGCAGGATGTACTCGACTCCAATCTTAATGGACAAGGATTGCCAGTTTTCCTACCGAAGTTCGTGGGTCCTCTCCGGGTACTCCGGCTTTCTCCCCCAATAAAAAATGGAAACGATGGTATAGCTGAAAAATTGCTGAAAGTAGCGTTAAAAATAATTCAAACAAAACAAACAAATCAGTCTTTATGCCGATATTGATATCCTCCACCAATAAAACTGGACATGATATAACTGAACAATTGCAGAAACACCATTCAAACAAACATAACAAAAAATCAATTTACGCGTTAATGCGTTATTTTCTTCACCGCTTTTACGCATTTTTTGTAGTTGATATTTGCGTTATTACGTCTACCTCGTTGTAACACATCTACTGTCTTTACTTTCGCGAAATACAACACTTTCCGCGATCAAACGATCTTTACTTGAGCGTGTCGATTTGTGTTACTTGTCTTCTATAGGTTAAAATTCAAATAAAAAGTTATGTTATAGTGATGTATTGTATTAATTACATATACCTTCATAAAAAATTAATGTAAACCAGGGTGACACCGTAATAAACAATGTAGAGTGGTCAATAAATTATTCTTAAACAGATTGTTTTCGGCTTTTCAATTTTATCTCGTAAGCATAAACGACAAGTAAGGGCCTCGGTGGAGTTCAAGTCTCACTGCAGGCGGGGTACGCTTGACTCTAATCTTAATTAACAAGGATTGCCAAAACTTCCTACTTTCTGCCCCAATAAAAAAAACTGGCCGCCATGATATAGCTAAAAAATTGCTGAACGTGGCCTTCGACACCACAGTCAAACAATAAACCCCAAGTAAAAGTAAAACACCAACACGCACATGAAATCGTTCATTATTTGTATCATTTTTAAACCTACAAATTTAAGTAATTTTTTGATTCACAATAAATGTTCGTTTCTTTCTTTTACGTATATAAAACATGAAGTTGTGGATTGTAATTTGATATCTATAAATGACTCACATGGTGACGAATAACCTTGGGTAATTTGCTGGTAGCTACTACTGTTTGGACCTAACACTGACTTTAACCGTAACGAGTTTATCGTCACTTGTAATTATTTCAATATCAAACCATTAACAACATTATTATGAATAATATAAATGAAGTAGACAAATGAAGATGTCTACACATAAGCGCACCCACATAAACACTAAGCCTTGTTGACGTCTTGAACCATCCTAACAAAACGCTGACGAGAATTCAATTATGTATAATATTTGTCACTTCAGGGTTCAGTGACTGGCCAAACACTATACTGTTAAAAAAAGATATAAAAAAAGTCCACATTTCCATTGGAAATGTACAAACGTCCTGAATACATAACATTGTAGATTTAAGAAAAGTTCACTGTACAGTAAATTAGTTCTACATTGCGCCATAAATTAAAATCTGATAAAATTTCGGGAGAGCAAATGGTTGTACACATTTTTCGGCAACGCAATCTGTCCACAAGTGTGTCAAAATAAATAACATTGGAATGCTTGAAAGTATAATAAAATAACAACAAAAACTATACCCAAAAGAGAAAAAATTTTCTAACATCAGAAATATATTTGTTTACATAAAGTTAGCGAAAGATACGAATTCTGGAAAAACATACGTGAACCGGATATGTGATGACCTGTTTTTGAAAGTTCAACCAGATCAAATTATTTTGTCCGCGTACCTATATAAGAAGGCCAAATAAGACAGTCGCATAATCCTGTTTGAGACAAGGTAAGTTTTGACAGTTTTAAGCTTGTTAATGTCTCAGTTAAATCGGTCATTATATGTGACATTTTTAAACCTACAAATTAAAAGTAATTATTTGATTCACCATGAATGTTTGTTTCTTTTACTTATTGACAGCATGAATTTTGTAATGGGGGTATCTATAAATAACACAGATGCTTACGAATATTCTTCGGTATTTTGCTGGTCGCTACTTTTGTTTGGACCTAACACTGATTTTAACCGTAATGAGTACGGTGTCACTTGTAATTACGTTTTAGGATTTTTCGTTATGCCTGATGCATGGTTGTTAGACAATATAACTAATAAAACGAAGGCGTCACTAGTAATGTAGGGGAGAAAACACTAATCCAATTATTTAAGATTTTCTATTAAATTTGTTATTTTTTTAATGAGCGCAGCTCTTTTACCTTAAGTTTAATTTGACCGACCATATATATCCATAATCGTACGTGACATGCCTATGTTCTCTCAAAATTTCATGACCTCTTTAATACCTTCCAAGAGAAAACCAGCTTCCGAGGTAAACCCCACTCTAAAAATAGCACTTTCTTTTCAGAAAATCTTGGTATATAGGTCATGTAGTGAATGTGACATAAGACTAGAACAGAGCGAGTCAGGGACTCAAAATTTCTTCAATATATTCACCTTTCAGAAAAACTTTCATTCATTTAAATCCAGTTAGTAGTTTTTAATATACAATAAGATAAACAGGACTATTTTGTTCGTGAGAATTATTTTCTAATATGTTCTAAATTAGATTGGTCCCGTTTAGTTTCTTGACACCTGTAGAATATTTGATAACTAATACGAGGGGTGTCGCTGATTAAGCAGAATAGCTAATAACACGAGTGGTGTCATGAGTGAAAAAAAACTACTCATAACTCGAGAATGTTATGAGTAAAGTTGAATAACTGATAACACCTTTGGGGTCGATAGGATATTTTCATCTTCTGTAACACCTGACACACCCTTTTGTTTACATACTTTTTATCGTTGTTTTTATTTATATGTTTTTCATGTTTGCTGTGTATTATGTTTGTGTTTTCTGTAAAGTTATGTTTGGATTGTTCACGTTTGATATTATATAATTTCAGTACATACCTTAGTCAAGCTACACGCCGTAAAATGAATGCTTTACCTGTATTGGTACTATTACTGGCGGCATACGAAAGTAACGCGGGTAAGTCATTCCAATGTGTGGTATTATTTAAATTTATTTAAAGGTTTCTTGCTTTTTTAATTGATGACTAAATGAAGAAACAAACAAACATTTCGTGTTTTTTTATATTGAATAGTTTCCACTCATACTTCAGAACATTTATACCTTGATACCTTGATCTGTGTGACGTCATTATAAGTCTTCAGACTTCCGTTGTCACCTCGCTTCAAAACTTATTATATAACTTAATATAACCTTTGCGCATATGTTGAATTGAAGTTCGTTTATCTTTGTGCAAATGGTGTGCATATAAGAGTTGAGTAATTCATCATATAAAATGGTAAAGTGTTAAATACTATAGAACTACAGTAATAACTCCGTGTCAAAGAGTGCATGGTGTGTCAAATATTTTTATTATATTTTATTGGACAAATTAATATAATAGTTTTCATTAACTAATTGCATGTCATACTTAATATTCTTAGAAAGAATGCCATGCAACGCATTGATTATTGACACAAATAATTCAATTGATATTTGTATTCCTTTTCAGCCGTACACGCGTGTGTGGCTTTTCTCAATACAATCCTTCGTTTTACACCTGCTGCAATGGTGTCCTGAACTCGTTTGGTGGACAGTCTTGTTGTGGAACAAAAGCGTACAATCCCTCCTTTTATACCTGCTGTAATGGTGTTTTGAACTCGTTTGGTGGACAGTCTTGTTGCATAACAAAAGCGTACAATCCCTCATTCTACACCTGTTGTGGCGAAGTGTTGAATTCCTTTGGAGGACAGGCTTGTTGTGGAACAGTCGCTTACAATCCATCCTTTAGACAATGCTGCAACGGACGTCTTTGTTAAATGTATTAATGCCTGATATACTTGAGTGGTTTCCAATAAAAACTTATTTATTTACTAAGGGCAAACTTTATATATTTTTTGTTTTAATAGTGGGGAATTTGAAAAAGTAGGGTCGAGGAGGAGAAATAAAAATAAAGTAAAAAGTGAAACTTTAGACTAGTCGATTCGAAAAATAAAAAAGTGATTTGCAGTCAGTTTTTTTGTAAGTAGTTAAATTGAAAAATATATGTGGATACATGTCTATGCATATAAAAAGGCATCAATTTGACATGGCATGTAAACATTTTTCATTGGATTTCTCTACAGATATCTTTTTTATCACCTCTCTTTTAAAGTTTGCAGGTTTATACCGATTTTCGAGAGACTTTAACAATGAGAAACGCATTCATGTTAATGTTTTCTGTATGATTAGATTTATAAGAAGCACGACGTTGACGTGCTGTTTTCTCATTTTATGAGGAAAAAGAATGAGAAGGATATTACAACCTTGCCATAGAGTAAAACAACCCAAAGCCACCCATGTGTCTTCTATAAATGGCATGACAGCCCTTAAACAAAAAAGTGTATACTAGTTCAGTGAAATCTACTCCAGACTCAACTGATAAACATGACATGTACTAAATATCTAAAATACATAGAGACAAAAGTTTCCTGACTTGGCACAGGTGCAAAAACTGTGATTGGCTTGAACGTTTTCTGGCATCTCAACCCACATTAACCTCTTAGACAACTTAGTAAAAAATATATTACATAATAGTTTTATAGGCACTTGGTGTCAGAATAATTGTTTCAGCTATATCCCGAGTACACAGGGAAAACCCCCGACCTTTGGTAGCAAAACTGGCAATCATTGTCAATTAAGATTAGAGTAGAGAATACCCTGCCACAGTGAGATTCAAACCCGCAAACTCAAAGTTGACAGATCAAGGTGACCAACAGTAGAGGAACTACCTTAACCACTCGGCCACCGAGGCCCCTTCTAATATTTGGTAAACCAGATGTCAGGTTGTGAAATATTGTCCTCTGAAAAGTCGTCAATTTCACTTTAATTATACAACAAAAGAAAGTGATAATTTTTTTAAGGACAATATTTTACCATGAGACATTTCAGACTGGTTTAACATTTATTCAATAAAAAAACTACCCTGACCTAATGAGCAGATGACTAGTATCAATGGTGAAATTCAGCTGAAAAGTCGCCTAAGTCCTTAGTAAAAAATAGGTAACAATACCAACGTCAAAAACTGATCATAATCTTTGGAAATAAAAGCACAAAGGACTAGTTACTGACATGCCAGCTGCAGACCACAATTAAACTGATCAGAAGATTTAGGAAATTGTCGTATAGAAAATCAAATATCGCTCTTCCCGTAGGGGATTAAGGGATGTGACTTAGTATATGAGAAAAAGCATTGCCCGTGTCACACTTTAATAATGTACATATTTTGACTGATTAGTAGATATGAGGTTTTGTTTTTATAACACGCTCCCTCTATCATACTTGAAACGGGTCAAGCTTCTGCTTGAAATATAAATATTATGATGGACTAACTGATGAAAAGATCCAAACGATATTATAGCCCTTTCATGGGCAGTGCATAAACAAATGTCAGATTGATATTACCTTCGTCAGTATGTACCACATGCACTTGTCTCAGAATTTTTACCAATGTACAAGATTAATAGTTGTTTCGATGTCCATTTTGTACTATGTCTGTTTCGTTCCATTTGTAAATTTCAATGTGGATATCATGTAATTACAACTGAGAACCATTTTGTACCATGTGAAATGTTCCTTGTTCAATTCATTTACTTGTTCAGTACCACGTGCAGTAATATGTACTATATGGAATGTATAATGTTAAATTCTTTGATAAAATATTTTTGACATTCTTCACAACATATTGAAATTTCGACGAAAAATTGTCTTTTAAGATATTTTTAGATCATTTTAGGTTTGGATCTTATTTCATTTCTATAGAATAGTTAAAATGCAAATGTTGTTTATTTTCGTTTTATTTAGTTATTTAAATAGGAACTATTATAAACAGCAATTACTTAATTACTAGATATTTTTTAATTAGGCAAACTATTAAAATTTCTAGCACTTATTGACACTTAACTATTTCGCCCAGTTGTAAAAGATGAATAGTTTAAAATTGAAATAATAAAGAAACACACTTAAATCATATATGGTACGAAACGGTCCATCTCAAAACAGTATATGGTATGAACTGACAAAATCTTGGTACGAAATGGTAAATTTGGGTTCGAAACGGACAATGTACGAAACGACTAGATACCTATACAACACGGAACACAGTCACATGTCTTTAAATTTTTTACCAATAAACATGTATATGAGACAAGTGCCGTTGTACGTACTAACGTAGTCTATGCCGATCTCGGTAACCTTTTCGCCACATACTCAACACAATGCTTTCGTGTACTCAGTGCAATTTCCGACCGCGTTTTTTTTTTATTTCCACGAAAGTTCTAATCGCCGGGTCGGCGGAAAAAATAAAAATAAAATTCAATCGAACATCTTTGATTTTTATTCCTATTTCGGCCAAATTGGGGTCGGGCGGACCTGTTAAACAGAAAATAAAAAAAACTCTGGCCTTATGGGGATTTTTAACGTCCTGACTACCATAAAACTGTCTCGCACGGATATCGCGTTTCTCATCTCCATTTCATCCACACAACAAGTAATTGATTATCGCATATACATGTACTTCAATGTTTTACAACAAAAATAATTTATAATAAAATATAGCGTTTTCCCATATCAACTTTCTGAGCTCCAGCTTAGACTTTTAGAACACACGCAAAAATACATGAAGCTTTTATATGAACAGAAATTGAAGTACCCCAATGCTATTACATTACTTAAAAGTCTGTTTTATTGGTTAGTTTGTTTTTTTTTTAATGATGTTTCAGCGATTTTTCAGTATTTCGTAGCGTCCAGTTTTTGTTGGTTCGGGGGGTGGAGGGAAGCCGGAGTACCCGGAGGGAACCCCCGACCTTCGGAAGGGAAACTGGCATTCCTTGTCAATTCACAGCCCGCAGTGAGACTCGAACCCGCAACCTCAGTGTTGACAGACCACGTGGTCAATAGAAGACGAACTACCTTAACCAGTTGGCCACCGAGGCCCCGCTTGACTGATAATTAATAAAGTCAAGTAATAAGCCATACATGTATTTGTGGGATGTTACAATTCAGAAATAATGTAATGTAATGTAATGAAACAAAGGCGTCAATTGTTTAATTCAATGAATAAAACCACCATCTCCTTGAAAAGAAAAACCGAAGATGCCTTTTCTACACCTGCTTATATTTTGTAATTGTTGTAAAGCTAGTTACCCTTAATATATTTGTATTTAATACTGTATTATTTGCTGATAATCTTTAAATTCCAGTTTCAAATATTGAGAAGATAATAAATGAATCAATAATTTTTTCATAAAAATTTTCATTGAAATATTTCGATTTTAGATATGCTCTGAACGTGCTTACGGCAAACTTTGTTGCTCGCTGTTTGTTTTTTGCATGTTTCCGCTAAATTAATTGTTTTATATAATCCTCATCAACCGTTGCAAATCTCGTAGGCGACGTTTCTTCCATTTGTTGTTGACACGCACGGTGTTTGTGTAACAGACGTCAATGAATTGTGTACAAAACAATTAATACAATGGATTTGATTGGACGACTGTATTTATTAAGACGCATATTCTGATTGGCTGAAATATAAACACCAGGTAGATATCGGATTCCGCTTGACTACTATGCAGCGGAATTGTGCATCGTACAAACATTCCCATATTTTTATGTAATTTTAGCACTTGCGATTTATCGTGACACGAAAGTTATTTTAAGACCAATCAAAAACACGCAAAATTATATTCATGTAATAATTATAGATTATTACATAGCATTTTCCACATCGGCCGTGGTATCAGCCCGAGACGACCATATCAAGCCCGAAAGCTTGCTTGAGGGCTGATGTTGGTCGAGGGCTGATACCAGGGCCGATATGGAAAATGACATGCCATAATCTGTTTATCACATATTTGAAAACCACTAGTCAACCTTTCATCCGATAATAAAGGAGATGATAACAGATCAAAAACGTAATTAAACACAAAAACATATACAA
The DNA here is from genome assembly GCA_944474755.1 of Limnoperna fortunei. Classification (NCBI taxonomy): domain Eukaryota; kingdom Metazoa; phylum Mollusca; class Bivalvia; order Mytilida; family Modiolidae; genus Limnoperna; species Limnoperna fortunei. Next base: position 106,626,520 of record OX104111.1, read on the forward strand.
AACTCTAAACAGTTCAATATAATAAGTTTATTTAGAAGAAAAGCAAGTATTTATCACAGTTGTGTCACTTAGTAAAAAATTCATTATTTTTTCGTTAGGTATTTTCATATTTCATACTATCAACAAATGTAGACGTGTTTTCTGCAATGACAGCAATAATCCCGTCTTTCGTCATTTTGTTAGTTAAAGTTGTCATCCGTCATTTTGTTAGGTGAAGTTCATTTGCTATGTTGACATAAGAGCGGAAGTGCAAAATTAAAGCGGAAGCTAAAACAGATTTCAGCCACGGGGGCTAATAACGATATTAGACCCGAGGGCTGATATCGGTCCTTCACTTCCGGTCATATCAAATATGCAAAAATGTTCTTATTACTACAAAATATGTGATAAAATATATTAAGTTTAGTCGAGATATTATCCAGTAGGTTTTAACATTGATTTTGGATATAACTTTGGAGACAGCACTTTCATCTGTTAACTGAAATGAAATGTGGGGATATCAAGTATGTTGGCAATACTAGGATGATTTTTCAATTCAAATGAGGTCACTTTCCAATATCTTGAGCAACATTTACTAAACAATTGTTAAACAAGTCAATACTTTGTCGGTTTTATTAACAATTTTTGTCGCCACTTTATTAAATGATTTCTTGCTTACCGCTGTTACATTTTTTGATAAAAAAGGTTTGAATGTGTTCCGGAAATCGTTGGAAATCTGTCCACCAGTGCATTTTTCTAAAAAAATAGATTTTAATTGATATTCTTCTTAGTTTAGTAGCAAGGTTTCTTTCTCTGCGAAACTTTTCCCAATTGTGTTGCTTCTAAACCTTTAAAATTTATTTCATAGCATTTGTTTCTTATAAATTCCCTTTTTCTAAGCTCACAATTCATATAAGGCACCGGTAGTTTCCTCCACAGTCTGGTCTTGAGGGGAGCGTGTTTGTTTAAAATATTAGTATCTTATTTAATCTGTCTCTGGATAGTATTCAGATGGTGGAATTTTAATATTCTGAAGATCTTTCTGATATAAATCAATGTCAAAATCTTTGAAGGATCTATATGTTCATATTTTTGGCTTTACATAAGGTACATTAAATTTAATACTAGTTGATTAATATTTACAGGTTTTCTACATAGTTTCTCCTTATTTGTTAGTATGACATCAGTGAATGACGGCAAACAGTCCTTCTTTAAGCATGTATTGTCAGCTATTAAATTACTTATATCATATAGTCAAGTCTTTAATGGTTTGTGATTTTTCATTACTTTGCATCATTTTACTACAATTTGTTGAAAAAGTATCGTTCGACATTGATGGGGTCTGTATAAACAAAATAACAACAATTTATTCATGTCAAACAGTACCTCGTACACAATACTTTCCAGCTGATCAATCACCCGGTCACTACGTCTTCTTAAAGCTGTATCACCTCTTACCCAAACTGCTAGACCTCCAGCATGTGAATCATGATCTCTTCGCTGGAACTTAAAACCAGCACAGCTAAATAGTGAGTCACCGAATGAGCTAGCAAGGTTGGTCTCGGAAATGACAAGAAAATCTAGTACATTATCGTGATGTAGCGGTATTATTTCGTCATACTTATATCGTATACTATTTATGTTAAGGTGGGCGATTCTAAATTTGTGAGGATTTTTCTTCCGTGCAGACCTAAGATTATGAAACACGCTGTCACTGTTATTGTCTATATGTGGAGAAAAAAAGAGATCATCAACATCTTAAATGTGTGTTCGATTCGGTTACAAAAAGGGTCTGAGAAATTTGGTTGGTAGTCGAGAGATGCAATTATCACAAAAGAAATTATCGTCGATATTTGATAGAAGACGATATTCTGCTAATGTATTTTAAAGCGGTTGCTCTGTTTCTAAGTAATAATGTTTGCTTTTGTTTGTTTGAATGGTGTTAACGCCATTTTTAGAAATTTTCAAGCTATATCTTTGCGTCCATTTTTTATTGGGAAAGGAAGCCGGAGTATCCAGAGAAATCCCCCGACCTTCGGTAGAAAAACTGGCAGTCCTTGTCAATTAAAATTTGGAGTCGAGTTCACCCTGCCTGCAGTGAGACTTGAACCCGCAACCTCAGTGTTGACAGACCACGTGATAAAAAGCATACTAACTACCATAGCCACTCGGCCACCGAGGCCCCTCATAGTAATAAGGCAATAGCGTGTAAACATAGAAATATATTATAACAGCGGTCTTCATCAACCGGCATTGAAAATGAAACCTTTACTTACATTAATTATCAAACGGTTACTACTACTACTACTACTTATAATAATCTTCTAATAACAAAGAAAATAAACTATAACAAGAGACCCATCAAATTGTCATCAGAGTTATTTTGTATATCAGAAATAAGTACAAGAATTAGACAAAGACTGACAATTCGAAAAACAGACATAACAAGCTCCTCGACAACAGTGTGAACTGTAATCAGCAATGCTATGTATAGGGATTAAGTCAATTGTGGCAATGTTCGTCCAGCGAGCACTATTTCATCTTTCTGTTAGACAAGAACAAATTAACGTACAATAAATCAACAGAAAAATGGATGGGACGCCAAGCTTTAAGTTTTGACTGCCACTGGAAAGGTATGGAGTAATGGTAGTTGGCGAATAAAGACTTTCTTGGCGGCAACAATGAGTTTGTTTTGTTTGTTTGTGTAACCAGGTGAAATAAATCACAATAAAGTAATTCCGTGAGTCCATTAATTATGAGTGGAAAATAGTTTGTTGCACAATATATCAAACGTAACAATACAAAATAGATCCTAAACAGATCCTGAAAAATACAATAAAAGTATTCTAATAATAGTTCAAGAACGAAAACTACAAGTACACTATTGAACTCATAGACAAACTATATTAAAATCAATGTTTTCAATATTCTAATGATTAAACCTAATTTCCTTATTCCATTATAGAAAAAGAACATGTTGCTGTATGCTAATAGTTTGATCTGTAGCTCGCAGATTATACTAGACAAATATGTCTTGATATTATGCAAATTAATCACTTTACATGAGTGAAGTATCAAAAATATTAACAACAATTAAATACGCACAAAAATAAAAATGCAAACGCTGCTAAGCCAAAATAAAGCTACAAGCAGTTAAACAAAGCATTAATAAACACAAATAAAAATACAACACAATCACAATTCGCCGTAGTTGTGAAGGTTAGTTTCTAGTTTATCGTTATTAGGACTTTCCTTAAAATGTTGTCGTAATTTGACATTGTGTAAACAAGTAAGCTAGGTCATCGTTACGACATGACCAGAGGTATTATGCTTAGACGTAGGTACATTCCTGAGGTTTTTTTACTATATGTCATCAATAGTTAGGTTCAATAAAGTTCGTTTGGTATTTGTCGGTTGCAGTATAGTTCTACGCAATACAGAATGTTGACGGTTATTGAAGTTAACAAGTGTTTAACATTTAACCCGTTTATGATGAATTATGTAATTTTATGCAATTTCATTTTTCTAACAAATTGAAGGTCGAATTCACATATCAGTAAAACAAAAGATTATGATTATTTGTAATCAGACTGTGCGTTAATGATAAATAAATCAATCAGTTGTCTATCTGAATTACTTCGATAACTTAGCATCATACACTAGATAACGTCGTTTCTGTGCAGTCACAGTTTTGACGACTGTATGAACGGTAATCGTTTCCTCCATCATTAACGTCAATTATCGTAGTAAAATAAAATAGCAAGGAAACAACAACATCCGAAAGTCAAGAGACGATTACACAGCCGGATTTATAAAAAAAAAAGTGAACGCCAGTGTCTCAGAAACATTTAATATCAAAATTTCAAGAAAAGTCATGTCTCCTACAAAGTTTTGTTAAATAATTTGAGCGTGGCAGGCTCTGATAGCCTTTAGTTTTAAAATACAGACGACGGCTCAGAATAGAATGAAACAATGTAATATCAAAATACCGAAAACTAAGGAAACTGTCAAAAAGGCAATTTACCAATTAAAGTCCAAGAATCCGGAAAACTTGAGAACCAAAAACCAAAACTATACCAACTACAACAATGGTCATGACTTCTTTTTTTCCATAGTAAATTTTGACATATTTTAGTAGAGAAATGTAAGCTAGGAACAGGACATTGTTGCTTGTTCGAAACATTTCGTGCGATGTCATTTGCGGTAAAGGCTGTAAAAATCTCGTGGTATGTCCGAATATTATTGAAAACTGCCGAACTTTTGTAAACATATCGGATTCCTTTTGACATAAAAATGGCTTAATTCCCGGAGCAAAAGTCAAGAACGATTTGTCACATCTAACCAACAGAGGCATAAGATGAAATATGGACAGGTTATCGTTGAGAAATTTGTCTATAAGACTGTCAAGAAGGTATAATATTGTGTAATACAAAAATTGCAAGTACAAAACTGAGCGCACGGGGTGTGATTTGTAACGTAGCCAGCAATCTGTGTATCCAATTAAGTATTAGTTTATTATTAATAGCAAAATATATACTCGTTGTCAATACAAATCAAAGGCGTCCGTTATCGCATACGTCAAATGTTGGTTGTTAAATGTTTTGTTAAAACCATTGGAATTCCAGATATTATTATGAATCAATCACAACATAATTGAGCTTTTGTTCTTATAGCAAGCCCGTTCTAAAAAACATTCCGTTTCATTGCACTTTATTATAAAACAAATAAATATCAATATAATAATAGCTAAGTTTCACTGGGGGTAAAGCTGATGACCGTAGCTGTGAGTTAGAATTTATTTTAACGATAAAATAGCTACTGTAGGATGTTGTGCATTTTTCGCTAGATATCTACGATCTTTTTGTTACGGATATAAAACATCAAACATTAAATATAAAGCTTTAATTTTCATTGTAAAAATTTAAGATGACCGTAACCGGTTAGTTATAATTAGTTATGAGGACCGTAACTTGCTTTTAATATGACTAAAAAGGGTTAAAATCTTATATCGAAAAACTGAATTAACCTCGTCTAAGGTGTTTATAATTCTGTTTTCAGATTTTCGATTTAAGATTTTTAACCATAAATATATCGCTGACAATGGCTAGATTTTACTTGATTATTTTAAATCATTGCCTTGTAATACACTGTCCTGCCTTTACCATCCGTTGAAGAAAATTCATCTTTAGCTCTCATGTTGATTAGATCATGTCGAATTTTAAAGGAAATTTGGAAAATGCAGAAATTAGTGTTTATAACACTATGGTGGTGGCAAAGTATAAACTTTGTATATTGTTCTATAAAGGTTTTTGGAAACAACTTCAGTCGAATCTTATCTTCACTTCAGTGTATGTACACAACTTCTCGCGATATATTCTCATATATGTAGTAAATTCTTTTATTAAGACGACAACAACTTATTTACCAATTTGATTACAGAAATTTCAAAAGATTAATTTCAAATTTTACAAATTTTAAGTGAAATACCATTCAATTGTTATGTTCACAGTGTGAGGCGTTCGCCCAAGGGCAGATAAAAACAAACCAATATGATAACATATTGTTGTTCTGCTGTTTTACGTTTCAACGAGTTGATTATTCTTCCTCGCGATTTAAAACATAAACTGAGAAAAAACTATAAGATTTCTGTGTTATTTCATCAGTTACCTCTTCCGTCAGTCAGGTATCCTACCTATTGCCCCTTGCTTTCCACGGGAGGTGATGGTAGGATATTAGGCAAGGCCAGTCTTTTTATAATAGTATTATTTCCAGTTAAATAGGTAAAACAATTCACCGACCACATCTTGCGCTCCATCTCTATTTTCAGCAATATTTTTAGATATTTGAGACGTTATTTTTACAGTTATTAAGCCAGGTGTTTTATGTTGATCATCTGATTTGTTAGTAAATGAATCCTTTAATCTGAATTTCCTGGCGAATCATTTTACTTGGACGAGATGTCATATCCTATAGTGTTTCTTACACCAACGCAAATTTATTTTACTTCACTTTCCTTATCATGTTCGTTTTTCGTTTTCACAACAGTAATCCCCGTTTGATTAGTAGTTACCGTATCGTACAGGATTTTCCAGTACTGCACATATAAACAACATTTCCATGTTTTCAGTTTAACTCAACTAAACGCGTATTCAAAATTCTAAAACTACCATAACCACTCGGTCAAAGAGGCTATTTAAATTGTTTGATCTTATGCATCAATATTCTATCCTCTCCTGCATATGGTCTCTATATTTCTCAATTGGTTATGTATGTAAGAGCTTGCAGTGGGTATACTGATTTTTGCTAATATTTCTCCATAAATATACCATTTCCGTGTTGCAAAATAGGTCTCGTTTGAAAATATAATTGCAGATAGTTTTTCCAAGTTGTGAATTCAGTAAATAATGTGTTCCGATTATTATTGCATACACGTATTCCTGAAAAGTGGTGTATGATACCCAACTTTTTTTACCAACAAACCACCTAACATTACAGTAATGGAAGCATGCCATGAAACCTGGTTAATCCCATCATTTCTTTTGAAATGTCTGTATCAAGTCAGCGCCATTGCTGTAGTTACTATATTTTTGGTTGCTGCATCTAACATTTGCCGGTTTCTTGAACTTTTGTGTAATGTCTTATTTGACAGTTTCGGTATTTAGTTATTTACTATCATTCAATCCTGCACATCAGGGTTAAACTATAAACAAAGTTTCGTTTTGTACCTAACAAACCATGTCTAAAAATTGCGAGCAATGACAAACTGTTCTCGCTAGTTTTGAAAGGTCTACAAAATGGGAGGATAAAATGAAAAAAACGCAATATCTATATTTTTAATGACTTTTTATTGAAAAGCACTAAAGTATATGTCAGATATCAATATAGAGCAAAGACGTTCGTTGCAACATTGTCTAAAGGATGGATTGTAAGCGACTGTTCTACAGCAAGCCTGTCCTCCAAACGAATTTAAGACTCAGCTACAACAGGTTGTAGAACAATGGGGTTGTACGGTTTTGTTCCACAGTAAGATTGTCCACTAAACAAGTTCAGGACACCATTGTAACAGGTATCAAACGATGGGTTGTAAGCCTTTGTTCCAGAGCATGAGTGTCCTCCAAAGGAGTATTAGTACCATTAAGGATTATATTGTGAAAAGCTACACACAGCTGTAAGTGAATACAATGGAAACATTAGTAATAGTAAATAATGGGTTACAAGAAAATCTTTCTTGAGATAGTAATTCTAACGGAAACAGACTTGTTAGTTCATGAAACTATTATAATAAAAATTAAATCTTTCAGAAACAAGTCACCTTACATGTGTATTACCATTTTGCTCTCCCGGCTGTTTATGGGATTTTGATTTTCTTGTGCTATATAAAACGATTTAAATTTAGTGTTTGTCCCCACATGTTATATATTTATTCAAAACGTCTGACCACTGAAAATCTTATAAAAAAAGTTTTTTGTAATAAATTTCTATTCAAACATGGACGTGCATAAACTGTGTGGCATAAGCCTGAACATTGGAGTAAAAAATCTTGATAATGAATGTCCGTCAAGTAGTTGTTAGAATCAAACATGATGATTCTAGTGTTTTCTATTTGCTCACCACTTTGTATTTCTTCTCCATGTTTTATAATTGAGATGCACAATCATATCATAGTTACGTCTAACATCAAATGAGGACAATCTTACAAGGATGAAATAGAAATAAGAAATTAACCGAAATTAGCATCAAATAAATTCACCAGCTTACGAACTGATACTTGTAGGAATAACGAGTTTATAACTCAATAAATCTAGTAAACTTGTTTAACAACACCCTTCTCCAAAAAACGGAAAATAAAAAACAAACAACAACAAACAAACCAAACAATAACAAACAAATAAACAAACAAAAACAAAAATCAAATAAAAAAGAACACATGCACAAAAAACACACAATGAAAATAAAATAAAATGAAAAGCACAAAAATCCAACCTTAAAAAATTATTATTAACGGTTTCAAATAATTATTTTTTGTAAAATTGCCAAAATAAGCGGTACAACGATTGAACTACTTAAATAATAGTCACCTTAATGAGTTACTTGTTGTATAATGGGTATGTGTTCAGAAAACTGAGGTGTTTTGTTTTAAATTTTGTATTTGTAATGTCCCGCCAACGAAAGGTCGGGAGATGTAGCTTTTTGCTATTCGTTTGTTCGTTCGTCAGCTCGCCCGTCGCACCTCTGAAAGGTTTACATTTGTATTTAGGCTTTTTGTTACATCTTCATGAAACTTACACAAAACATGATTAGTCTCTTAAATGACGGATGAGTGAACGTAGAAAAAGAAGGGCATTTACCAGTATGTGCCAAACGGTTCATCAGTTTTGCAGAGACACATTTTCTCGTTGTCTCCTTAATTTATCAGTATTGTTCTTTTAGAGCTGGTCTGATTTGAGTACACTATAACTATAGTTAATGTTAGAAATGTATATCAGTCCCGGATCTGTTTGTCAAGTCGACATAAAAATGTTCAATTATCTGCAGCCAATCGAAATACAACTTTATGTTGAATTAATGGTTATGTCTATCATCTTAAATCAGGTCTATTGTTGAACAAAATTGTCAAGACAAACTGTTTGTATAAGTGGTTCCTTTAAATGATAATTTCCTTTTCAAATAAAAATTTACTTACAACGTAATGTATACAATATTATATAAATCAACTGTACTAGTTACCAGACATAAAAACTAAAAATCCTAGAAACAATAAAATAATGATCCCACGATTAATGTTTTATGTTGAAATCCGGAATATCGTATTGTGCAATCTATATTTGATTAACTTAACGGAAACTACTGTAAAAATATTAATTTGCTTAAAACAATCTTGACTTGTCGTTTAAGAGTTTCGTGTAGAAAGGTATTTCATACGGTTTTAGTTAACGTATTCAAAACTGTAACTTTATAGTTTATTAGTAGATCTGCGTATATTTGTCAATAACACAAAGTTTGGTTTATATAACTAATTAAAGTACTGATATACATTACTAAAAGTGTTTCAATTAAATTTATTAAATTCAATCATTCCAGATAAAACTCAGACCAACATCATCCATGATAGATTTAGTAAATGATATCCACTTGAACCTATCTGGATGTGTAGAGTACATAGAACAAATTATTTTATACATGATAGCAGACAATTTAGTTCCATCTTGCAGAAGACTGTTCCAGTACAGAATAAGTCTTCTCTTTATTAATATTTCCATTGGTAATCTACCTAGTTCATCATAAATCATGTAGTTTGGTGTACTACTTCTAACCTTTAGTATTCGTTTACAGAATTGTAAATGAACTTTTTCAATATTATTTATATTTTCAAAGCCCCACACATCAGACCCATACATTAAGATTGGACCAACTAATGTGTCAAATAGTTTTAGTTGTAGGTCAATAGGAATGTCGATGTTTGTTCTTTTCTTGTAAAGAGCAAATAATGCCTTTTGAGCATGTTCAGTCAGCGTCTTTATTGCTTGACTAAATCTGCCATTGAAATTGAAAAGAACGCCTAAATAAGTATAGGAATCTACAATGTTTATCTCTTCTCCGTAAATTTTGAAGGCGTTTCGTGGTCTATATTTTCTTTTACAGAAAACTACAACTTTAGTTTTTTCTAAATTAACTTTTAACCGTCAATGTTTACAATACGTTTCAAAAACATTCAGATAATTTTGTAATCCGTGTGCCGTTTCTGACAGAAGTGCTGTATCATCAGCATATAATATAATAAACTTTAAATATAACTGTAATTCATCTTGACAAAATATTGATAAATCTACAGGGGATTTACATTGTTTTCAGTGAAAATGTCTTCCAGATCATTTAAGAACTAGTAGAACAAAAAGGGGGAAAGGTTTTCTCCTTGTTTGACACAAGCATATGATACAAAAAAGTCTGAACATTCAGTACCGAGTCGTACACAGGTTTTAATATTTTGATACATTTTAAAGATAACTCTAAATATTTTGCCATTTATGTTTGATTTTATCAACTTTTGCCACAACCCAGTTCTCCATACAGTATCAAAAGCGCTTTTGAAATCAATAAAAATGCAGAACAATTTGTTATCCAAAGACAAATAAATGTTTATTAATGAGTAAAGTACAAACATATTTTCTATAGTGGAATACCCTTTACGAAAAACCTCTAGAAAACCGTTAGAAATAAGATTAATCTACCCCGAAAAATTATTAAGTCTGTTAGTGATTACAGCTGAAAATGTTTTGCTAAAACATGAATTTAATGTTATTCCACGATACATGCTTGGGTCATTTTTAGAACCCTTATTCTTATAGATAGCTACCATAATCCCATTCAACCATTCATCAGGTATCATTCCCATGTCTAAGATAATATTAAATAGTTTAACATAAATTGGCATCATATCCTTAAGTGTAATTTTGATGTATTCATTCAACATATTATCCGTTCCAAAAGCTTTCCAATTTTACAAATTTAAAACTACTTTTCGAATTGAGATTTCAGATATCACATTTGTAAACTTGTAAAAATTAAATACATGGCTTACATTTGAAAGTACTTTAGAAGTACACATGTTATTTGCTTTCATTAAGGATCTGTTGTCACGAGCAGTCTACGTAATCATCCATAATATCTTTGTAAACAAATTAACCTTATTCTTCAGGTAGAAGATTATTGAAAGCACGTACTGGGTAATTCCCTGGTGATAAAACCTGTACCGATTACCAGACAGGATGAACGATGTAAAGTCTGTTTGCATCAACTGACACGAATAAATAAAATATATTATTTTCCAGCCAGTATGTAGTCCGGCTCAGTGTATTATTATTAGGAACCAGTCAGTGGAATAATCAGCTTTGAACATTGTTAACTTGTTGATTTTATAAATGCCGTTTGAATAATTCTTCGCTTTTCTAACTTTTACAATAATAGTTATACATGTATAACAACATTGTCTGTTTAGAGTCGGGCACTACATACTCGTCCGGAGCACTTGACTGTTCCATGGTTTATATTGAGTTCGGATTACTCACTTTCTGTTTTTGTCCTTTTAGTTGTTTTTTTTTATATGTTTGTCTATATCCGTATTTGTAATTGTACTTTGACTTTCGGCTCTTGTTGTTCAGTCAGTTTATTTGCCTTTTTTCCTAGGTTTTCAACTAATTTGCACTCGTCCTGAGAGCAACTAAAATGCTATGAAACTAGTTTTAGCTACTCCGAATTGACGATTAAATCATTATCTGTTGACCTTTCTTGTCTTGTCAATAAAACGTATACGTATAATCAATTAAATTATGTGTTTTGTCATTTCTTTCAATTATTATTTTCATAAACGTGTTACGATGATTACTTTTGCATATATAATTCACTCCAAACAGCAAACTCGTTCGTCACAAATCACTCAATTTATGTAATTCATTTTCAATCATAAAATACACTGCGTAAACAAGAATAATTTTAATGTGAAAAAAAAATATAAAAAATGGAAAATGCTCTGTGTGAGTAAATAGTGTACGACATATGCACATCATATTAGTTTATTGACTAGACATAAACACAATGTAAGGACTCGACGAGAAACTGAGTCAAGAAGGTATTAAACACTAACTAAAAAATCCTGTAAACCACCTAAATATTTTTGGGACGGATCGAGAAGATTACGACATCTACAAGGGGTCTTTAGTAGCGTGCATGGAGTATATGGCACTCTAAACACGTGACCAACTGTGGTCCGTGGACCGTAACATAACCTGACAACGAGAGGGCATCCCCTATACGCCACCTGGGGCGCACTGGACAGCTCTGTGTGTCGAGCACTGTGAACTCTCACAGTATGGTCCCAGGATGCCATAGTAAGGAGAAGGAAAATTGAGTATAGTAGTAATAACAATAACATACCGACTAGTTATTTATGCAAGCATTTATTTTTAATTTTGATTTCTTAAGTTAGTTAGCTTACTATTGATCACATGGTCCGTCAACACTGAGGTTGCGGGTATGAGTCTCACTGTGGGCAGGGTGCACTCCAATCTTAATTTACATGGATTACCAATTTTCATACCGAAGGTTGGGGGTTCGAATCTCAATGCGGGCTAAGTGCGCTTGATCTTAAATGACAAGGATTGCCACATTTTATACAGAAGGTCCGGTTTTTTTTCGAGTACTCCGACTTCTTCCTAAAAAGCCGCCATGATATAGCTGAAAAAATTAATGAAAGTGACCTTATAACAGCATTAAAACAAACAATAAACGTCGAGTAAATATAAAACACCATTTCACACTCGAATTCGGTAATTATAAGGGTCATTTTAATTTAAACGTAAAATTTAACTAATGATTTGATTGACAATAAATGCTTGTTTCTTTATTTTACGTATTGAAAACATGAATGTTGTGGATTGTAATGGGCTATCTATAAATAACATTGATGGTGACAAATAATCCTGTACTCTTTGGTCCTAACACTGATTGTAATCGTAACAAGTTTAGTGACACACAGTATTTATTTTAATACCGAACCATTTAAAACATTTATTATGAATAATATAAATGTAGTAGACAAATGAAAGCATCAATCTCTACTATAAAGCAGGCACACCTGCATAACCACTAAGGCCTGTTGTGACGTCATGATTCATCCTAACAAATAACTGAATTTACTTATAAGTATAATATTTGTCACTTCATTGTTCAATGACTGGTCAAACTTTATTTGCTCGCCACTGTTTAAATAGAAATAAAAACAATAGACTCAATTCCCATTATAATGCACAGACAAGAAACAAAAGATCAAACGTTCTAAATACATAATATTGGAGTATACCTAAAAGAGAAAAAAATACAGAAACTAACATCAGAAAAATATTTGTTTACAAAAAGTTACAGAAAGATACAATTTCTGGAAAAACACACGTGAACCCGGATATGACGGTATGACTTGTTTATGAATGTTCAACCAGATCAAACAATTTTATCCACCGCGTACCCTATAAAAGAAAAAGCCCAATAAGACAGTCTCATAATGTAATCCTGTTTGGGACAAGGTAAGTTTTGATAGTTTTAAAATCTTTAATGGAGGTCTCAATTAAATCGGTCTTTATATGTGTCATTTTTAAACCTACTAAATCAATTATTTTATTCACAATGGGTGCTTGTTTCTTCTTTTACGTATTGAAAGCATGCATTTGTGGATTGTAATAGGGCGTCCAAAAATAACAGATATGGTAACAAATAATCTTGACTAATTTGATGGTCGCTACTTTTGGTTGGACATAACACTGATTTTAACCGTAATGAGTACGATGTCCTTTGTAATTACGTTTCCGAATTTTTCGTTATGCCTGGTGCATTGTTATTGCACAATACACCTGATAATACGAAGGTGTCACTAGTGATACAGTATAACTAATAACACGAGGGTGTCTCTATTCAAACAGAATACCTGATAACACGAGGGTTGTCGCTAGTGAACAGAATAACTGATAACACGATTGGTGTCACTAGTGAAACAGAATAACTGATAACACGATTGGTGTCACTAGTGAAACAGAATAACTGATAACACGAGTGGTGTCGCTATTGAAACGGAATAACTGATAACACGAGTGGTGTCTCTATTCAAACAGAATACCTGATAACACGAGGGTTGTCGCTAGTGAACAGAATAACTGATAACACGATTGGTGTCACTGGCTAAGCAGAATAACTGATAATACGAGTGGTTTCGCTAGTAAAGGAGAATAACTGATAACACGATTGGTGTCACAGGTGAAGCAGAATAACTGATAACACGATTGGTGTCAGTAGTGAAACAGAATAACTGATAACACGATTGGTGTCACTAGTGAAACAGAATAACTGATAACACGAGTGGTGTCGCTATTGAAACAGAATAACTGATAACACGAGTGGTTTCCCTAGTGAAGCAGAATAACTGATTGGTGTCACTTGTGAAGTAGATAACACGAGTGGTGTCACTAGTTTATTTTCATCTTCTGTTACACCTGATACACCCTTTTGTTTACATTCTTTTTATCGTTGTTTTTATTTACAAGTTTTTCATGTTTGCTGTGTATTATGTTTGTGTTTTCTGTAATGTTATGTTTGGATTGTTCACGTATGATATTATATAATTTCAGTACATACCTTAGTCAAGCTACACGCCGTAAAATGAATGCTTTACCTGTATTGGTACTATTACTGGCGGCATACGAAAGTAACGCGGGTAAGTCATTCCAATGTGTGGTATTAAGGGAATGGAGGTCACCATTCGCAATTTTTATGTGAAATCAGAATCAAAAATGTATGGCAAATTTAATAATAATTTCTTTTAATATTAACTCTTAGTTTCCATAAAATTAAAAAAATTAATGAAAGCCTTGTACAAATATTATTACTTCAATTTATTAATGGTGGAAGTAAAAAGTCTTTGCATTTATTAGATCGGTAGCGGCAAAAATAATGAAAATTATTTTTTTTAACATGGAAGGTAATTTTGTCCAGTTATTCCACATGGACAAAATTGACCTCAGAGACCTCTATTTTTCATCACTAAAATATATACCAATTGCTTGACATTACATAAAAAAATTCAAAATATTTTACTGGACAGAATTTTTTTAATTTTTATTTTACTGCTATGCTTTTTTATTCTCTTCTCTGTATAATATATTAGAAACTATAAAATGACAGTGCTCAACCCCCCTCAAAAACAAGATCTAAAACCCCTATTTTTATTTTAAATTATAAAAACTTGTATAAAAAAAAACTAACTATATGACGAAATTAAAGAAAATTCATTGACAAATTAATTTCAGTGAAAGTGTCCTGCATCCCATCAATTAAGGTTTTCCTGCTTTTTAATTGTCGACTAAACATAGAAACACAAATTCCGTGCTTTATTTTGATATTGAATAGTTTCCACTCATATTTCGGAACAAACAAGTTTTATTAGACAGATTAATATGAAAGTTCTCTCTAACTTATTTGCTTGCATTATACTTTAAATCCGTAAAAGATTTTCATGTAATTCATTAATTACTGATAGTAATAGTTACTTTGATATTTCTATTGATATTCTTATTCCTTTACAGCTGTGTGTGGCTTTTCTCAATACAACCCTTCTTTTAATACCTGCTGCGATGGAGTCTTGAATTCCTTTGGAGGACAATCGTGTTGTGGAACAAAGGCTTACAACCCATCGTTTAATACCTGCTGCAATGGTGTCCTGAACTCGTTTGGCGGACAGTCTTGCTGTGGAACAAAGACTTACAACCCATCGTTTAGTACCTGCTGCAATGGTGTCCTGAACTCGTTTGGCGGACAGTCTTGCTGTGGAACAAAGGCTTACAATCCCTCGTTTAACACCTGCTGCAATGGTGTCCTGAACTCGTTTGGTGGACAGTCTTGCTGTGGAACAGTCGCTTACAATCCATCCTTTAGAGAATGTTGCAACGGACGTCTTTGCTGAATGTATTGATAATGACATTGACATATAGTTTAGTGGTTTCAAATAAAACATTATTTTAAAGAATAATATAGACAATATCGTGTTTCTCATTCCATCCTCACAACAATAATTTATCATCACAAAAACTTCATTGTATACTTCAAGTTGTAGTATATATTGACAATACTGTGTGTTTGACCAATGCGACATATATACAAGTTAATTTGCTGTATTTTCAAATTTTTATATTTTATTTTAAAAAATAGATAAATGAATAAATTTATTAATTATATACTCTACCGAGCTCGAGCTTTGGCCTTAAGAAGTTTTTATATTAACTGGAATTTAAGTACCCATACCCATACTTATTAGCTTATAAGTCCTGTAATTAGTCATATCCGTGAGTTGTCATAGTCTAGTGAGAAGGTTGGAAAGTGATTACGACAAACAAAACAAATAATGGTCATCTAAATATAGCCAATAGGAAGACACTTATATAACGAGAGTAATATTTTCATGTTCCTAAAGGTAGTTGCTGTATTTCATAGTAATAAGTTTGTTTTTGTTTGTTTGAATGGCGTTTAAAGCCTCTTTTATCAATTTTTGATCCGTATCGTGACGTTAAGTTTTTATTTGGGAGGAAACCGGAGTACCCGGAAAAAAGCACCGACCTTCGTTAGGAAAACTGGCAATCCTTGTTGTATTAGGATGGGAGTAGAGTGCACTCTGCCCGCAGTGAGACTTGAACCCATAATAATAATAATAATAATAATAATAATGATAATAATAATAATAATCTACTGTTAAAAATTTGAATAACAAAGAAAATAAATTATAACAAGAGGCCATCAAATTGTCATCTGAGTAATTGTGTATATCAAAACTAGAAAAGTGTAACAAAAGTGTCCATCCGTGTAGACAATGTCATGAAACAAGTTACAAGAATTAGACAATGACTGACTTAAAACAGACATAACAAACTTCTCGACAACAGTGTGAACTGTAATCAGTAAAGTTATGTATAGGGATTAAGTCAATTCGTCCAGCGAGCACTATTTTAGTTTTTTGAAGGACAAGAACAAGTTAACATACAATAAATCAACAGAAGAAATGTGGTAAGCCCAGAACAACGTTTTAACTGCCATTAAAAAGGTATGGAGTAATTGGTAGGTATAGAATTAAGCCATTCGTAATGGCAACAATAAGCCTACTCTTATTCGAAATCTACAAAAATGTCCTTATCGTGACAGGAGCGTGGATTTTCCTCATCTAGTTACCAGCTACCTTGGTCAGGCTTTCCGTTATATAACCTGCCACCCTCCACTAAAAAGGGCGTCAATTATCCGCCTATTGGGGAGGCACAAGGAAACCTCCCAGTATGGTTCCATTGAAAGTAAATGTATTATTCCTATACTTATAAGCTGGTGAAAATGGATACAAGTATTGCTATTGAAGAAAAATTGAATTTCATGAAACCAAAACATAAATGTGATTAATTTTTAATCTAGGAATTTTTAGTTTTGTACGTATTCATAGAATATGATTTTAGTCTCTACTTCAGTAAAGTAGGCGTTGCCAAATGATTCAAGACTTTATTTGAGTACACGGATCATTTCTGAAAGGGCCTCTGTGACTGCTGTAATTAATGCAGATAACTTGTTAGAATACCACGTTGAAGATCCTGCAGTATATATTTTTATTCAGACACCTTTGTTATCTTCAGTACTGAATAAAAGGAGTACTTTATTTGTGGTTATCTGCTTAGTCTAAGATCTACCGAGAATTATAATTTATAATAATTGTTTTCTTGTGTTATCAAACCATCTTTCAGAGATTAGTTGTAGTAGTACTATTTGCGAATTAAATATTCTTAATTACCTTAGTTGAGTTAAGCAACAACATAAGTGTTGTGTATAAATCCAAATAAAAAACTACTCAAGATTATTCTAAATTGACTGAGCTTTAGTGAAGTTTACACAAGTTAGTTCGTATTATTGACCATTCAGACAGGGTATCAAACTGGACATTTTGTTTGATTGCACAGTGTTTAAAACAATTTTTAATATAATTCGCAATAAGTGTGAAGTTTAGTTTCTAATTTATCGATATTAGGCTTACATTAAAAGTTGTCAAAATTTGACATAGTAAACACTGTAAGGTCATCGGTATGACTTTCACAGAAGTATTATGCTTAGAGGTACATTCCTGGGGTTTTTCATACTATATGTTATAGTTAGGCGCAGTAAAAGCTCGTTTGGTATTTTGTGGTTGTGGTATAGTTCTACGCAATAAAGGATGTTGTCGGGTTATTGAAATTCATACGTATTTAACATTGAACCCGTATATGATGAAATATGTATTGTGTTTGAATAATTTTCTCAATCTACTGAGCGCTTTCGTTTTTCTAACATATAAGTCTTCTTCGCTAAATTTAATTGCGAATTCCCATATCAGTAAAACAAAGCTTTAATAATTGATATGAAATCATGATTATTTGTTGTAAACAGACCGTGGGTAAAGGTTAATTAATCAATCAAATGACTGTAGTAATTACTAAAAAATAAATAATTAAATAATTCACCCTAATACACTTGACAACGTATTTTCTGTGCAATCACACTGTTTGACGATGGTGTGAATGGTAATACTTTATTGATACACACGAAACACGAAACAAAATCCAAAAACACACATACAGAAAGTAAGTGTCACGAATCCAATAAAAACCACGGGTGCACTCGGCTCCATTAGCTTATAGGCATAAGTTAACTTAAACGCTGCTTAACACGAACGAGAAGTTGACAATAGTAGAATTGAGATCACTATGTTGTCGTAAAATTGATACACTAACGTTCTCCCGGAAACAATATTACATGTAATGTGATTTATTCTACATTTAAATCTCCTTCTCCAAAACCACCTAGCTAATTGAACCAAATTTGGCAGGAATGTTTTTTGGAAGGTTCTTTACGAAGTTAATGTGCCGATCAAGTATGGCAACATAGCTTCGAGTGCCATTAATGCGTTCTGATGATTGGCTAAATTTAACCAATCTTCTCACAAACCGTTTGACGAATTTATGTGTAAGAATGTACCTTTGATGGACCTCTATAATTTTTAAATTTTTTATTTATTTTTTTTGCGCAGATGGAAAATTTAAGATGGCCGCCATCTTTATGTTTCTTTACGAAAATGCTAACTATATATGTTGTCTAATTGGTATAAATTAATGAGATTTAATGAATATAAAACTCAATTTTTTTTTGCTTTTATGATGTGATGCCATGTACAGATTTTGTGATCATTGATGTATACTACATTCAAAAATGCGTTTAGGAAGCATCCTGTTTATTACGAGTAAAGCAGCCAACATACAATGGTAGTTCTTTTATTATAGTTTTTCGAGTTGATTGGAACTGAATTCCACATGCCTCCAGGGTTGCTAAGGTATTCTTATTGGCTAAAAAATTTTTAATTTGTTTTTTGACAAAGCACTGGCCAAAAGAATTCTGAAATTGTAGAAATTTGATGGTGTTTTACACAGTTTGAGTGCTGTATACAGATCCTAAGTTCAAGATGACCAACACAATCACAGAAATACTAAAATTAGACCTAATAGAAAAAACGGCTTCTGCTCAGAAACTATCCTACATATTCAAAATTCATGCAGAAATAAAGTTGAGGTAGTTCACTTATAATTTTTAGTTGTGCTGATTATTAAAAAGTCAACATGAAAACATACATAGAAAAGAATCTTCTCAGAAATGGTCTCATTTAAGCATTTAATTTGGCAATTTGCAAAAAGTTATGCCTCCTAAAATAATTTGTTTAGTAAGTCAATTGAGCGTTACAAACTTTTGAGGGCCTCTTGTTTTAGAAAAAAATGACGGCTTTGAATAGTGTAAATAGAGTGAAATGCATGATTTAAAAGAAGGTAATAACAAAATACCAAACACCAAGGAAAAAAAGACAAACCACAAATCAAAGTCAAAGAAACCGGCAGACCCTAGATCCAAAACCAACAATATAACTTGGTATGGGCGGTTTTTCGTAGTAAAGTTTGACCTATTTTACTTCGGAAATGTATGCCAGAAGCAGGCGATTGTTGTCGATTGTTGTCTGTTCGAAACATTTCAGGTAATGCTGTTTGCGGTTGAGACGGGAAAAAATCTAGCGATTTGTCAGAATATTTTGGAAGAATCAAAAAAGCAGACGAGCTTTTACAAACAATAGTAGATTCCTTTAGAAATAACAAAGGCCAACTTACAATGAAAAAAGTTTTAAGCAAAAGTCAAGAGCAATTTGTGACATGTAAACAACAGAGGCAAAGTATTAAATATGGACAGGTTATCGTGATAATTGTCTATTGGCTTTTTATAAACAAAATGGTACAATATGATATCATTTTTTAAATCTGGGGGTGGGGATTTATGTCCGTACTTTACTACAGGCTAAGGATCGGCAAGATTCCCCAATCGTTTCTTCTTATGAATTGTATTTATTCATTTTTCCTTCGTTTAGTTTCATTTTCGCACTATTTTCTTAACTTTGTTTATATTTGTATAAGTGCTATCATTTAGCTTTTAATTGTGAACATTGTTTGTAGAGAGAGGACCTCCATAATGTTGTTATAACTGATGTCCAATCAATTTCCTTATATTTGCGCAAATAATTATGTTTAATTTAAATTAAAATACACGTATAAAAAGCAAGCAATAAACTGAGCGCACAGGGGGATGCGACTTTTAATATATTGAGTTATAAGTGTATCCAATTAAGTATTCATTTATTAATAATTCTGATCTTACATTCGTTTACGTTTATAGTCATTTTTGATTGGTCAAAAGGCCATAAACCAGTACTTCCCAGATCCGTTCATACTTTCATGAACGACTTTTGGGGAACTACTTTTTTTTTTGCTAAAAGTAACCAAATATGGCGGCCATGTGTCGTGTATGCTTCAGACAATAAATTAAGCCAGTACACTCGAATTTTGGCGATTCAAATATCTTGAGCGATGTATTGCTTAAACGGAAAGCTATTTAATTGAACCAGCTGCAAACATTTGTTTTATAAACAAATACATACAAGAAAATATTTTAACAGTACACTTCGTTTTGGATTCATTGTACACATTGCTGAATGACGAAATAGCAGAATTCGAATGTGGATGAAATGCGAGTGTGAAGGCATATATAAACGATACTTTGAAATTGCGTTTCTTGTAATTTCAATTATGCATCATTTCAAATACACACAATAGCCGTAACGGTAAAATTACCTTTTTTCGCGGTCACAACAAATCAACGAAATAGCAAGATGCACGAATTTGTTACCAACTCCATGTCTCTGCACAGCTCTAGCAATTTTCACTGAAAAATCCATTGAACAAACGACAACTATTGTTTTTCCTCTTCGTATTTAAGAAAGAACGTCTAGCCAGGTTTCCGTTCCGTTTGAACAGATATGACGTCACATATGACGTTAATATAAACCGCGGGTACAATGACGAACATTAGTATACGGAATATTGTTTTTTTGTTGAGTCTTCTTTTGTTTTTATTAATAATCTTCTCGGCAAATCGTAAATTGTATCTGTTGTCAATGCCAGTTATTCACTTCAAACCGACCACGTCTTCGTCTTCAGTTCGTTGTATATATTCCTACGCGTCACACACTTATAATAAAATTTTATTTTGGGACAAGAATGTTAAATATATAAAAACAATTTTGGAAGAATTATAAGGATTAAACGCTTATTTTCAGTAATTCATCGATGTATGAACGAGGTCGACTCACTCACAAACTTGTCATAAACGGCCTTCGGCCGTTTATTTGTTTGTGAGTGAGTCGACCTCGTTCATACATCGATGAATTACCGAAAATAAGCGTTTAATCCTATATTAATAGCACACTATATACTCTTCATCAATACACCTTTTGCAACCGTTGTCGCACATGTCAAATGTTGGTTGTCATATTTTTTTTTAAACCATTAAAGTTCCCGAAATTATTCTGAGATCTTCATAATTGGAAGTTCGCTTGTACGTCTTGTTTTTAAGCAACCCCTTTCTACAAAAAACATTCCGTTTTTACTGCACTTTATGATTTAACAAATAATATTTTAACTTATCGTTTTATAAACCAATCAAACATTTAGTTAAATTTCACTGGGTAAAACTGATGACCGTAACTGTCAAGATGAATTTATTTTATCGCAGGATATTTTGCGGATATGCAAAATGGTGGTCGAAAATTAAGTACAAAAATGTAATTTTCATTGTAAAAATAGGACAAGATGATCGTAGCTGGTGAAATATATTTTGTTATGACGACCGTAACTTGTTTTGAAGATGATTGTAACTGACTTAAAATCTGGTTAAAATCTTAAATCAAAAATCTGAATTAAACTCATCCAAGGCGTTTTTAATTTTGTGGTCAGATTTTCGGTTTTAGGTTTTTGTAACATATATATTCAGACGAAAAATAAAGTTTACAAGCAAACGGAGATCACCTTTCAAAAGAATATGCATTTTTAAAAATTTAAGACTAATCTCCCCTTAAAAACCAACCTACAAAAAAGGTGACGTACAAAAATGACCAAAGGCTATTGATTAAAATAGGTGAAAGCACGATCTACAATCAAAAAAAGGAAATAATCTTAACAACAGTTTGTTACAACAGATTGGTCTCCCTTAAACAGCTATCCATCCAAAAAGGGTGGATTACTAATAAACAAGGGCCCTCAAAATACAATGGCACTAAAAAGCCATAAAAATAACAAACAAACAAAATTACTAATTATAGGATAATAGCAAATGTTTTTGTAGTACACATGTACCCAGTACAAATACCTGTGCTTTGTACCAATATTCATATGAACAAGATAAAAGTCTATACTTGTAGAAGGTACCAAAATATAGATTGAAATGGGGGTGAAAATTTGCAAACAAGGGTGGAGGTGGGTAAGATGAATTGACATTTGCCCCAAAATAATGATGATTGTATTCCTGTGAAATTTTTCTTTGTTTACTATAAAGGTTCAAGGTCATCGACCGTATGTTTTGATTGGTTACAGATTCGTTACAGATGATTGATTTCTAATGGGGCACCTTAAAGTTATTGTACTTGCAACATTAATGAATTCATTTTAAAAATTCTGTTTTTCTGTAGTGTTGCAATACTAGATGTCGCTGAGAATGGTTAGATTTTATCTGATTATATTAAAACATAGTCTTGTGATATATTGTCCTGTCTGTACCATCCTTTGAAGAAAGGGAATTCATTAATAGGATGTCAATAATGTAATTTATTTATAGCCACAATTAAAACAAAATGTGAAGAAATCAATTCAGTGTGTTAAAGATTATTGATAACAATTAATTAAATTAATCTTCAACTCTCACATTGATTGGATCTTAAATATTATTTTCCGCTTGAAAGGAAAATTGGGAAATGCAGATACGTGTGCTAGTGACACTATGGCGGTAGCAAACATGTATGTAGTTCTGTAAGGGTCTTTGAAAACAACTGAAGTCGACCCTTACACGTCAGTGTATGCACAAAACGTCTCGCGATATATTCTTTTATCTGCTCTGCAATCAGTTTTGTTGCAATAAAACAATCACTTATTTACAATTTTGAGCACAGACATTTCAATAATTTAAAATGTTATACAATATTTTCCATTTCAAGTGACGCCTTCATTTTTGTTATCACATTAACTGTGTGAGGCGTTTATCCAAGGGCAGATAAAAACAAACTAGGCTGATAACATATTGTTATTCTCCTGTTTTACGTTTCTTCGAATTGATGATTCTTTCTCGCAATGGAAAAAACATTCTCTTTCAGCGACAAATTTATAAGATTTCTGTGTTATTTCATCAGTGACCTCTTCCGTTAGTCAGGTATCATACCTATTCCCCATTGCTTTCCGCGGGAGATGAAGGTAGGGTTTTTAGCAAGAACAGTCTTTAAAAAAAATCGAAGATTCCATTGAGTATTTAGAACACATTAAGTCAAGAACCATGTGGCAACTCCAAAATCAACAGACACAACACACACAAAAACCTCAAAACCAAGTAACGTGAACTACAATTTTTTGCCACTACATATGGTTAGACTATTTAAAATTTTTAATTTATTTTCAAACAGCACACGTATATAAGAAATAATATTGATTTTTTCCTAAAGAAAATACTTCAAAGTCTTGCGTTTTCTCGTTAACCCTAACAAATATCCTGACCCAGCTTGTTAAATGTAACAGATACTGTGAGCTTATATTCTGCACTTTTGACAACCGTTTTCGGTTCGACGGGATTTTGCGCAACCAAATAATTGGGTTTAGTTGTGATGTAAAACGACGTGATTCGTGAACTCCAATTTTTAAATGGTGGTTCTTTTAACGCAATTTTAAGCAAACAGACAAAATTGTAAAGCAACTTAATAAATACGACGCGGAATACAAATTAGGATAAAAACTATGGTCTTAAAGAGACAGCTATCATCACTTTGAAGGTTTTACGTTCGCAAAGATAGTACACTGTGGCTCTAAATAGACAGATGTCTTAACGCTGAAGGTTTTTAATTAGCACAGATGGTACATTGTGGCTCTAAATAGACAGCTATGTTCACGTTGAAGGTTTAAGTTAGCACAGATGGTATACTGTAGCTCTAAATAGACAGCTATCTTCACGTTGAAGGCTTTAAGTTAGCACAGTTTTTCCACCGTGGCTCTAAGTAGACAGATATCTTCACGTTGAAAGCTTTAAGTTAGCGCACTGTGGCTCTAAGTAGACAGCTATCTTCACGTTGAAGGTTTTAAGTTAGCACAGAGGCCACACTATGGACCTACAGAGACAGCTATTTTCATCTTGAAGTCTTTGCGTTCGCACGGATGGACACTTTGGCCCAAAAAAGAGGAATATCTGCAGTTTGAAGATTTTACGTTCGCACAGATGGGACAACGCGGTCTTAATGAGACACCTATCTTTAATTTTTTATATGATACCCATCTATCTTAATCAACTAACCAACTCGCATTCTACAGTAATGGAAGCGGGAGGTTTGTCATGTAATAAAACTCGGTTTAACCCACCATTTCTTGAAATACCTGTTCCAAGTCGGGACCATTGCTGTAGTTGCTTTATTTTGGTAGTTGTTGGTTCTGCCCGTTTCATCGGTGTTCGGTATTTTGTAATTGACTTCTTTTAACGGTTTAGTTTCGCAAAGATGGGACACTGTGTCCTAAAGAGACAGCTGTCTTCACTTTGAAGGTTTTACGTTCGCAACGATGGGACACTACGGACCTAAAAAGACAGCCATCTTTATTTTGAAAACTTTACGGTCGCACAAATGGGACATTATTGTCCTAATGAGACAACTATTTAACTTTGAAGGTTTAACGTCTGCACAGATGGGATACAGTAGCCCAAAAAAACCAGCTATTTTTCCTTTGAATTTTTAACGTTTGCACTGATAGGTCACTTTGGCCTAAAGAGACAGCTATTTTTACTTTAAAGGTCTTACGTTCGCACTGATAGGTTTCTATAACCCTACAGAGACAACAATCTACTTTGAAGATTTTACGTTCACACAGATGAGACAGAATTTTTAACACAGACGTAATCAATTTCTGTACTTTTATCCTCATTAATGACTCTTTTAAAGAACCTGACGACTCGATGAAGTGAAAACGAACTGTTTGTGTTAATTATCGTATTATGTTTGTCACCAGTGCTGTTGTTATCGGTATTTATCCTATATTTGACTTTCGTATCCGTTTTTCACTCAAATTGTGTGTTTGGCTCGGTATCTTTTGCTTTCTTCTTTAATTTATAAGAAATTATACATAAAGCCTTCGCAGATACAGATACAGTAAAACTTCAGTAGCTCGAACTCGGATGGCATGAACACCACCGATTTCCAGAACTGTTTTTAAAGTCCCGACTTTCATTTCTATATATGTTTGTACAAAAGACCCGGGTTTTCGAACTCCGATTTCTCGAAAACTCGAACTAATTTATTGGTTCCTTTGATATTAAATTCATGAAAGTCACCATCAATAACTCGAACTAAAATTTTAAGCGTCGGTTCCAAGCAGTTAACTTCAGGTACAAAGGACGTGGATAACATAAGCCATAACAATTCATACAGGTATGTCACTTAACAAAATAGACAATAATTGTGTCATAACTGGTGATTAGTTTTAACAGGCAAATAGACATTAATTGTTTATTTTTAAATATATGAAATGTACCAAACGGATTATAAAATCAGCGAAAAGATTCCAATTAAAAATCCTTTACGACTTTGTTGACAATTGTGGTTCAATTGATATTAAAGACCAAATATTAAAGCTAGGATAATTTAAGAAAAATGTGTAGGCAATAAATAATGTAAAAATTATTTACTTAATTTAACTGCGATGGATATACCGTGTACAAACTGGTTTTTGCGCAATCAACGGAAGTAAATAATAAGTAATGTAGAACTTAAAATTTTCACAAACTTTTTTACCTAACATAACTTTTTTCGTGTCAAACTTGAAATAAACATCGGCATACATCATACATTCAATACGAATTTTATTTCATAAACATAACCAAACCATACCGCGTGTAGGAAAATTACCGAGCAACATATAAAAAAATCGGTCTCGGTACGGAGCAGATACATTTCCGAAGGTTGTCCAACTTCGGTGGCTCGAACAACCGATCGCTCGAACTATTTTTGGCCACCACAGCGAATTCGAGTTATCGAAGTTCTAATGTATGTAGTTTTAGGTTTCAACAATACTTATTTTTCTACTATAAAACTAAAAGGCAAATTATGCTACAGCGAGGAACAGGAATTCATTATGCTAGATATTCAGATCGATAAAATATTTGTAACACTTCGATGATGTTTTTTCAGCAGACAATCCTGCAAGTACAAACTGTGCCCCACTTATTGCTGATTTGTTCCTGTATTCTTATGAAACTGAATTTCTTTTTAAAGGCAAGAAGATATCTGAAGATAGGTCCTTTAATTTCACATATAGATATATTGAAGATTTCCTTTTAATTAACAATCCTCAATTTCCTGAATGGCTTACGTTAATATATCCTTCAGAATAATAAATTGAAAAAAGTACAGAAGCACCTTCATCTACATGATATTTAGACTTACACGTCGAATATGATACCAATGATAACAAGAATGTACTACAAGGTAGACGATTTTAATTTCAAAATTATACATTTTTTTTTCACTTATGAGGCGATATTACAGCTTATTCTGCATATGGTCTCTATATTTCTCAATTGATCAGGTATGCAAAAGCTTGCAGTAAGTATACTGATTTTTGCAAACGTCAACGGATAAACTTTTAAACTTATTACAATGTAACGCGACTAGTCCGCTCCTTAAATTAATATTTAATATACATACTATTTACTTGTTGAAACATTTTTCTCGTTGAAAATATAATTGCAAATAGTTTTCCCATTTTTTGATTTCAGTACATAGTGTGTTTCGATGATACACTTATTAAAGACTAGTTGTATATCTCATCAACAAACCAACTCACATATTGCAGTAATGGAACAAGCCATAAAACCTGGTTTCGTTTTAACTGCCTTTACCAAGTCAGGACCATTGCAGTAGTTTCAATATTTTTGGTTGTTTGTTCTGACATTTGACTGTTTCTAGGAATTGTGTGCATTGTTTTTTGAGATACCTTGTTGTTCGGTATTTAGTTATTATTGTCATTCAAAGGATTAACCTATAAACCAAGTTTCATTTAAACATAACAAACCATATAAAGGAATTGAGATCAATGACAATATGTTCTTGCTAGTTTTGTAAGGGTTACATGTCCAAAATAAGCTGGGGAGAATGTAATGGAGAAACGCGATACCTATATATTATATTTCAAATATTTTTTATTGGAAAGAACTAAATTATATGTCAGACATCAATCAATACATTCAGCAAAGACGTCCGTTGCAACATTGTCTAAAGGATGGATTGTAAGCGACTGTTCCACAACAAGCCTGTCCTCCAAAGGAATTTAAGACTCCGCTACAGCAGGTGTAGAATGAGGGGTTGTACGCTATCGTTCCACAGCAAGATTGTCCACTAAACGAGTTCAGCACACCATTGCAGCAGGTATAAAAGGAGGGATTGTACGCTTTTGTTACACAACAAGACTGTCCACCAAACGAGTTCAGGACACCATTGCAGCAGGTGTAAAACGACGGGTTGTAAGCCTTTGTTCCACAACATGACTGTCCAACAAAGGAGTTCAGAACACCATTGCAGCAGGTATAAAAGGAAGGGTTATATTGTAAAAAGCCACACACAGCTGTAAAGGAATAAAAAGATCAATGGATGTATTAGTATAAGTAATTAATTTGTTATGTAAAAGTCTTTCTATGGATATATTTTTAATTTTGCAGCAAACAGATTAGTTTTATAGATCTTACCCATAGGTATACATTTGTGTTCTTGAGCATGTATTTGAGTTGCCAGCTTATTTATATCAATATAAGCATTCTTGTGGTTGTATCCTTCTATTTAAAAGTCGACCATTTTGAAACAATAACAATAAAAACGGGAAAACCAAACATAGTGCATGCATAACTTACCCGCGTTACTTTCATATGCTACCAGTAATAGTACTATTACAGTTAATACCTTCATTTTATGTGGTCGGTCTGTCTTTACTCTGGAATGTTCTGTAAACTGTAATAATATATTTCAACAGTATAGTTAGCTTTGTCATTTGCAATGCAACCTTCTTTTTTGAATGTTATTTGTGATTGTTTTATGTTTTTTCTTATCTAGATCAAATTTATTGGTCTTTTCTCTTGAGTTTATTTACAACAACTGTCTGCTTGTCAGTTGTCACATCGCTCACAATATATAATTGGTACATTTACATGTCATTTTTATTGTTTGTATTCCTGTACATAAGGCTTTGTATACACAGAAAAACTTCCTTTGATAAAAGCAGAAAGTGAGAATTATTCATAAAAAGATAAGGGGAAAAAAGGCATGCTTAAACATTATAGGGGACAAAAATACAACAAATACACACACAACACAAAAATCTAAAATTTGAGTAAAATGAACCCTACTTGAGTACAGGTGAGTACAGATACTCCCAAATAGAGGAGAAACTCCTGCTCCACGCTTGAAATTCCGTAGTATTAACCATGTTAAAATCTGATAATTATTCATATCCGGGAAAGCCATACTCCAGTCAGAAAAAAGGAAAGTTGTCACGAAAAATGAAAAACAGTCATAGGTGTCAAAGATATTCCATACCAGTTAACGAAATCATAAAGGCGACCTTACAATTTCAAATTAGTATAAATAATACATGTACAATGTATCTAATTTCGAGTTCTGTGGTCAATAAAAATACTATTTACAATTTATCAACATCACACAATTCTAGTACAAAATGTCATAGTTATCAGAAAAGACCCAAAAGGTAAACAAATACACTAGTGACACCTCTTGTATTATCTTGTATTTTACACCAGTTACCACCCTAATATTATTATGTATTCTGCTCCACTGGTGACATCCTTATAATATCGTGTGTTCCTGTTCACCACTGATAGCCATGTTATTATCATTTGTTCAATACTCATGCATCGGGTATGACGGACATTGCAATATATGAAAAAATAGTTAATGACTGTATATATTTGATTCAATTTTTAATTAATGGTTTAATTTAGAAGTAAAAAAACAGACAAAACATAACACAAAGTAATATATTCTTATAGGTATTTTATAACTGGTAACACCAGACGCTTAATGGTTAAAATCTTATTAGGTCCATACGAAAGGAGACACCAGTAAATTACCCAAGAATATTCGTCACCAAATGTGATACCCGATCAATCTAATTCATGAAGACAATACGTAAAAGAAAGAAACAAACATTGCAAATAAAAAACAACTGAATTGAAGTTTTCAAAACTTAAAATCATTTACGAATGATTTCATTGAGACCAGTGAAATTCTGATTTGAAATCTTCCAAAATTTTAAAATTAAAATAGTTTTTTAACATACCTTGTGGATGAAGGATTTAGTGATGGTATTTTTGCAGTCCTTTTATAGTTACGCGCATATAATCATTTGATCCGGATTGAAGACTTTCAGAAACAAGTCAAGCTCTCATGTCCGCGTACACAAATGGTGCAATAGGGAATTCTCATCAGCTATTTGCTAGGATAATCGTGACGTCAACAGGACTTGTGGTTATTATGCAGCTTCCTGTTTTATAGTTGGCACAGATGTCTATATTTTTCTAAAACATTGTATATTATTCAAAATTTAGATTTGTTTACGCTTTTCATTTTTTATACAGAAAATTTTGATTGTTGAGAATTTCTTATATTAGTAAAAAGTATGTTTTTATGTTTGATTCTATATTCCTAATTGTTGATTTGAGTATTCCTATTTTTGTTTTAGCTAGTCGTTTTGATGTTTTTTTTTTCAGTTTAAGAAAGGACAATGCATGCCTAGAATTTGGTTCTTTTAGAAATTTTTGTAAACAATGGAGTAACATTATATGACAAATTATACTTGTTAATTGCGACAGGACAGCATAACTGGTAAAACTATACGAATTTACATTTATTAGCTCTCTTTACGTTTAATCAGATTTTGATTATGCTTTGCAATGGAAAACAAGTTAACTTTAATTAACGTCTATGAAAGCACTTTGTGTTATTCATTTTGGACGTCCGATCGCTAAATTCTGTGCATTTACCAACTAAATTCAGTTTATTTGTTTTATTCCTTTTCAACCAGCGACGTACATTAACTGTGTTTCTAGTCAATATACAATGCTACATTACTGACTTCTCATTAACTATAGCTAGGATTAATCAGGACTTGGTTATTAAGCAGCTTCCTGATTTATAGAAGGCACAGATGTTTGCGTTTTTTATATTTTATATTATAAAAAATTTGAATTTTGTAATAAAAGATTAAAATACTTTAGTATTGATGTGGCTTTTGCTGGGCATTTTATCTAGCTGCATTAAATATAGATAAGAAATCAAATGTTATATCAACAACTTGCATCAACCTTAAAGAAAAACTACCGTTCAATATATGTTAATACCCACGGTACTTTAAATGCGGAGGGCAATACCACACTAAACTATTCAAAACGGTTCGTCAATCATTCCTGTGTTATCTGAGGAGGGTGATACCGTACTTAACAGTACAGAAACGGTCAGAGTCAATCATTCCGGGGTTAACTGAGGAGGGTGATACCGTACAAATCAATACAGAACGGTCTGTCAATTGTTCCAGGGTTATCTGAGGGTGATACCGTACTAAACAATACAGAACGGTCTGTCAAGTATTCCGGTGTTATCTGAGGAACGGTCTGTCAAGTATTCCGGTGTTATCTGAGGAACGGTCTGTCAAGTATTCCGGTGTTATCTGAGGAATATGATACCTTACTAAACAATACAGAACGGTCTGTCAAGTATTCCTGTGTTATCTGAGGAACGGTCTGTCAAGTATTCCTGTGTTATCTGAGGAACGGTCTGTCAAGTATTCCTGTGTTATCTGAGGAACGGTCTGTCAAGTATTCCGGTGTTATCTGAGGAACGGTCTGTCAAGTATTCCTGTGTTATCTGAGGAACGGTCTGTCAAGTATTCCTGTGTTATCTGAGGAACGGTCTGTCAAGTATTCCTGTGTTATCTGAGGAACGGTCTGTCAAGTATTCCGGTGTTATCTGAGGAACGGTCTGTCAAGTATTCCTGTGTTATCTGAGGAACGGTCTGTCAAGTATTCCGGTGTTATCTGAGGAACGGTCTGTCAAGTATTCCTGTGTTATCTGAGGAGGTTGATACCGTACTAAACAATACAGAAATGGTCACACAATTATTCCAGGGTTATCTGAGGGTGACACCGTACTACAGAATACAGGACGGTCAGTCAATTATTCATGGGGTATCTGAAGGTGATACCGTAATAAACAATACAGAACGGTCAGTCAATTGTTCCAGGGTTATCTGAGGAAGGTAAAACCGTACTAAGCAAACCCGCTTCGCCTGTAATTCTTGTGTTATAGGTATCACAGTGAGTGAGAATTATATATCGCTTTACATTATCTCTAGTTATTTATATTTCAACACAATACTAATCAAGCCTATTGCGAGTCCATAAGTTTGTTCAAATTAAATAACGAGATATAATATCAAGCGACATGCAGTTTTCACGATTTGTGAAACCTATAACCCAAGAATAATTGACTGACTGTTATATATTGTTTCTTTTATGGTAAAACGAAAATGCAATTTACTTAGCTTATTGTAAAGCCCGGAACAGGGCATCGTTAAAACACTGAAACAGGGAGTAATCTGCAAGATGTTATTCCTGGCTACAGCATTATAACGAAGCGTAAAACAGAAAACAAATATAGGCAGACTGAGCACATTTTTTAAATTAAAAAAAAACAAAAAAAAACATAAAAATGAGAAAATTGTTTTTAGTATTAATGGGTTGTGAAACCCATGTGATGCTGGAATGTAAACACTACAACCATTTGCTGCTGGAATGTTGCTATCGATGAAAGAAATTTAGAAAGTTGAAGTCATAAAGTTGTCTTAGAATATTGTTAGTAGTCTATATTAAGTTTAAACAGAAGAGACCGTGTATTGGTATTAACATTAATTTAACATTTACTTTCAACTCGTGTTAGTCGGTCGATGTTTTTCCTGTGTTTTAAGATAAAGGTGGTTAACATGAAAAAGGATCGTGCCGAAAGTTTAAGCGTCTTTACGAATATCATAATAAAAATCGGAATTTGAAAGTCTCCGAAGAATAAGCTGAACATTAACCGAACACGTATCGCTGATAAACCTTAAAAAGTCAACGAAGTATACGAAAGAGAGGGTAAATTATATAATTCATTCCTTCTGTATTTTACGATCATCTAAATTTGAATGGCTGTGCGTTTTAGTATAGTATAGTATGTTCGAATACGGTGTTGATCAATTGTTACAGTTTTTGTTTTAGTCAGTCATTACCTTACAGTATTAGCTACATTTCTGCCAAGTGTTTTCATCGTTACGTTCTAATCAGCTACGAAATGTTATTTGTTTATAATAATGTTTTAAGAAGGTCTTGTGATAGACTCAGATTTCTTGTGTTTGCAGGTAATTAATTTCTTCCTATTTTGATCGATTTCTGTTAAACTCATCTGTACTCGTTGCCTGATCCAATCATAACACGGGCCTCAGTGGTCGAAGGAATAAGTTAGTAGGTATACTATCTATCACGTGGTCAGTTAATACCTTGCCACGCAATTACACATTTCTACACATACCCCATTCCCACGCAACTACACATTTTGACACATACCCCTTTACACCGCAGTTACACATTCCTACACATCACAATAAAATGCAGCCATTTAACTCTTATTTTATGACACACAAAAAACAGAATTAATAGCAAAAACATGTTGTTAGATAATTTTCTAATATTTTAAATAAAATTTCGTAACCAAATTCGTTTAGGGTGCGATATTTCAGCAGCAGACGACTGCCGATTCAATTATCATGAAAATAATGTCCGCCGTGTTTATTTGATACCGATATGTCAGAAGTAAACAGTGTCTACTCCGAAGAAGGCAGCGTGAACTATCAAATGTCAAGCGGCGACTAGGGGCAGGGCATCTTTGGTTCAGAAATAGAAGATTTGTATGATACCCCCCCACCCCCACCCCTATTTCTTCAGATGATGATTCCAGTGACAACGACGATGTCGTTAATGAGAACAGAGAACTGGTTTGGCGTGAAACGTACGATCCCATAGACATCGATCGTTTCATTGAGAACACTGGTCCCGTCCATAATCTTGACCACAATGCCAGTGAAATAGAGTATTTTAAATTATTTTTTGATGACTCTATGCTAGCAAAATTAGTGGTCGAAACAATCGTTTTGCTGCACAAAATTGTCCTGACCCAAACTGGCGTGATACAAATCGTGAGGAGATTTCAGCGTTTATAGGTGCGTCATTTAAAAAGTACAGTTTATAAAATAAAAAAAAATATATATCTCCCTTTTTATTTCACAAATCAACAAGTCGAACTTAATATTCGTCGAAAAAAATCCTTTTTTTGTTTACACACAAATACACACGTATAAACACATTGATAAGTTGTCTACTTTGAGTTCTTGGCTTTCTTCCGTAAATGGTTGATTTCTGGTACAGATGAGCTCACGCGCACACATCTGTACTTGCTGCGTCATCTAATCAAAACGCCAGAAACAAGAACGTTGTTATGGAAGCATAACAACGTTCTTCTATGACGTTCTTTTTTCCGGCGTTCTGATTGGACGTCAGAGACAATGAAGTCTACAACAATGGAGAGTCTATATGTTATAGCGATGTGAAAGTGGTTGGTTTACGGAAGAAATAGGTACTCTCGTACGTTTTTGGGAAAGTCCGTGTGAACTTTCACTCGTGATAGAAATTGTTATGTCTTTTGGCTCGTTCCGCTCCGCTCCACTCGCGAAAAGACATACAATTTCTATCACTCGTGAAAGATCAACCGGTCTTTCCCAAAAACGTATGAAAGAACCTATTAGTCTATCCCCAAAACATATGAAAGAACCTAT
Organism: Limnoperna fortunei; assembly: GCA_944474755.1. NCBI lineage: Eukaryota > Metazoa > Mollusca > Bivalvia > Mytilida > Modiolidae > Limnoperna > Limnoperna fortunei. Next base: position 106,660,632 of record OX104111.1, read on the forward strand.
TAATCTTACATTATTACATACACAAAAGACATAACAAATGGACTTACCACATAGAAGGAAAACATAAATATCCAAAGAAACACTCATAAAGTATATTTTAGATCATTTATATTTGAGTTTCACCGAACATTTCAAAACACAGCGTCGACACGTTAAGTAAACACACAAGTCAAGGACGCAAACATGACGTCAAAATTGTGTCACATTACGGGCACCTGTCATTTGCAAACTTTTCAATGTATAAAAAAAATCGTCACCGACATTACGAAAATTTAGGCATGATATTTGTGTATAAATTCGATTTTTATTTTATTTCTAAATATAAATATACAAGTTTATCTATTCAATCCAAATTTGCAATTGTCATTTCAAGGCACATACATACTTTTATATCAAGCTTATTTTCATGAAAACCTTGAGCATACATGGTTATATGTATCTAGAATCTATTTCCCAACATAAGTAAATAAATAAAAAAATAAATAAAAAAATAAATACAAATAAATAAATAAATAAATAAATAAATAAATAAATAAATAAATAAATAAATAAATAAATAAATAAATAAATAAGAAGTAAATTAACAAATACATGTAGATTTAAAATAATTATATTTATATCACATATTTGTTTACAGGAATGCAGGTATTAATGGGCATTAACAGACTGCCTGATTATTCATTTTACTGGTCTAGCAATAAATATTTAGGAAATCAGGGTTTCAAAGAGATTATGCCAGTAAAATGCTACGAAAAGCTCACACAATATATCCATTGTAACAACGTGGAAACAGAGATTCCTGCAAATCAACTTGGTCATGATCGTCTGCACAAAATTCGTCCACTTATTTAATCATGTATTCAAAACTTTTCGGCTAGGTATAAGCACAAGAAACACCAATCTATTGACGAAGCTACGAAAACTGGACGCCATGATATAGTTGAAAAAATACTGCAAGTTTCAACAAATAAAATAAATTTTAACCCGCTGTCGGTTTTGTGCTAGACGTATCGTTTTTAGATATCGTTGATTCACAACTTTGCTTTTACTTAAACACCATCAATCAATCACCTTCAGCTTACTAAATTGTACACTTTTTGATAGTAGTGGTGATAGGTGTATGAATAAATGGATAGATAATAGTTGGATAGGTAAATGGATGATGATGATGATGATGATGATGATGATGATGATGATGATGATGATGATGATGATGATGATGATGATGATGATGATGATGATGATGATGATGATGTATTATACATATACATATACATTGTATTTGCGGTAAAGCAAACACAACACTTACAATTAAAACCGATCGCTCAAAGACAAGACCCAAATCACAAAAATAGAGAAATAACAGAAAGGACAAAAAAGAAGTCAGAAACCAAGGATTTGGGAACGGCAACATAAGTAATAATGATTGATTGATTGATTGATTGATTGATTGATTTTATCTAAACTTAAGTATGTATTTAGTCAAAATCTGAAAAAATTTCGATTGATACAAGCTGTGTGATAAAAAACCTTGTATCATCTATATATGTGATACAAGATGTACTTTTGTCGGAACTACTTCTTAACATCACAATGAATGGTATAACCAATGATTCGTTGAATGACTTTCATTCTGTGAATGAAATATGACGTCATAATGCGTGTGACGTTAGGGGCTATATTTTTTGACAACTGCTTCCTTGAATGTTAAATTTTAAATTGAAAACATTCAGTTTTGTTCTGCTCATTGTATACTTCTTAATTTTAGATAAACTTATTACATACATTTAAGTGTAGGTACAACTACCTCCATCACGTCTCGATAGTTGCATACATTCCGCATCACAACTCGACGCTGCGCGTCTCGTAGTGATACGAATGTACACAACTGTCTCGACTTGATACAGGTAGTGGTACCTACACATAATGTATGTAATGTATATTTATTCATTCATTTATTCAAATTTTTTTTGTCAGTTTATATCTTTGTAAGCTGGACCATACGCGGTAAGTAGTTTTCATCAAAACAAAATACGTCAACATTTAATATAGGATTGGCAACTTTACTACTGGACGCCATGATAGTGATGAAAAAGGCTAAACACAAACAAACAACCATAAAAACATAAGCTAGAATCATGAACGTTGCTATGATAACATAATAACGTTTTCGCTCGGAAATTCTTATTTCTGGCCCGCTTGTATTCATCTGTTCTCGTTGTCTCTTCAAATCAAAACGCTTGAAACAAACGTTGCTATTACAACATTCTAGCGTTCTAATGGTGAGTCTACATGTGTATAGAATATTGCGATTTCAAAGTTGTTGGTTTACGGAAGAAATAAATACTTTTATGCGCTTTTCGAAAATCCCGCGTGTTTTCCCACTCGTGATATACTAGTATATAACTTTTTACGCCTTGTATTATTTAAGAAAAACCAATGGCTGCCCATATTAAAATTATGTATAAAATATTGACAAAAATAAATTATTTTGATTCAAATAAACTTTTTTCGAAATTTAAAAATTTCCCTCTCGATTGTTGGAATTTTTGATTATTTTTTTGAAATCGCCGATTTTGTCTAATAATGTCCATATGAGAAATGGAAAAAAACATATTCATTAACATTTGCAATTTAATTTAACAAAAAAAGCAAAATAGTCGTACAGTCATGGACGCAGGAAAGGAAGATCAAAATGCAAGTCAAAAATATTTGTGTACACACCATTGCAAACGTACAACACTGTAGATGATAACGACATTATGATTCTGTGTGAGCTTTGTTGGTTGAAACTATAAAGAAATATTGCTATTTTCACGTGTATTGTGATTCCAAATAATTATTTTATTTCTAAATAAGTGGCGTAATACGCATGCGGGGCGATATTCTAATATTACGACCTTGAAACGCTTTAGAAACTAGCTTATGTTTAAATATTAAATAATTATAATTGTTCTAAAATTTTAAAACCACACGTCCGGTGTGCTTCGTTTTTTCCATGCATTTGGTTTTTTTTTTTTTTTTTTTTTTGCCATATTGTACCTTTGTACTACGAAAAAAATGTTTCCACGATAATAAGTCAATATTTGATACGATTGTACATTGCTGTAATTTTGACGTAATATTTCAACAGCTTGACCGGTGTGGAAAAGTGCCCGTCACTAGTGAATTTGTTGTTCTCAACAGTTGATTGGTTTAAAATAGTAACGTCAAAATAAGAACTCATGACGTCATAAACAAAACAGCTTCAATTTACAGCGTACTCAAGTTAAAACGTAAAAATTGAGGTTGGAAGAATTTGTACTTTATTTCGCAAATTTACTACTTTTTAAAATTAGAGAAATAGAATCTTACATCAGTACTCTTGGATTATCGAATTTCTCCAATCTGGATAGTTAAATTATGGAAATTTAAAATTCCATAATTTAACTATCTCGACTGGAGAAATCCGATAATCAATTCGTACCGATGTATGATCCTATATGTCAGACTTTTGCTACGTTGTGTTTTAAAGAGACCATGCATCGTTGTTTACAACAGTTCGTTTGCTTTCGTAACGTTTAATGGTATTCGGACAAACCGCGATACTTTTCTTACAACAACCGCAAACGACGTGGTCAGAAAAGTTTCGGACAGACGACAATCACCTGCTCTTAGCTTAAATTTCCATTCTAATTTTGGTCAAAATTTACTGTATCCAAATTAAAACCGAATTCAAAATGCTGATTAATCGTGAAAAATTACTACTGATTTAAATTAATTGCACTATTTTGGATCTACAACAAGACCTAGGCTCGACAAAATGCGGTAAACAGTTTTCATTTGTCGCGCAAAACAGCAACAGCCACAAACACGGTGACTAATGTAACGGAGCATCAATTTTGTCGCTGATTAGTGTAAACAATATTTTATTGAATAAGTGTGCAAGTACGTCACAAAATTTTAAGTAAGTTGAACATTTAAACAAAAGGATTCGGAAAAAGCAACTTGCTTATTAAAATCCGTTTTCTTAGAAATATAAATTGCATATATTGTCTGGAATAAGTGGATCATGACAAAATCGATTATATTAAACTAAAATGACAATTGGAAATGTTAAATTAAATACAATATATAAGTAAAAAAAGAGAAAAAAGAACATAGCTAAGCAGTGAATCTCTTAGTTTTTATGATAATAGTTTTATATATTTTAGTATTTTAGTGTCCAGGGATAATTCTTGTGAACCAAAAAGGCAGATTTCTATGGTAAGTGGAATAGGTATATTGATGGAAAACAAGTGTTGTTCTCTGAGTGTATTGTATTTTTGGCAATATAAAATAAAAAGAACAGTAGATTCAATTGATCCACAGGCACAGTTAGAAGTATCCACTAGATTTGTCGCTGATTGATGAATGGGGCCTCAGTGACCGAGTGGTAAGGTAGTTCGTCTACTATGAATCACGTGGTCTGTCAACACTGAGATCGCGGATTCGATTCTCACTGCAGGCAAGATGTACTCAACTCCAATCTTAATTGACAAGGATTGCCAGTTTTCCTACCGCAGGTCGAGGTTTTCACCGAGTACTCCACTTCCTCCCCATATAAAAACTGGATGCCATGATATAGCTGAAAAATTGCTGAAAGTGGCATTAAACAATATTCAAACATACAAACTGATTGTTAAATTATATTTGTTAAAACTGCCAAATCAAACCTTTATCTATGTAGGCGCGAAATTTAAAATTTCAATATATTTTCAAATCAGAAAATTTTATTGCTTATTTTAATTATGGGAATGCATTATATTCATGTTATTTTACCATTTGTTAAAGCTCGTGGTAAAAATATCCATAAATATAATGCCTATACCCATATTTAAATAATCAATAAAAATTGGGCAGCCATTAATTATTTTTTAATTAAGATACGGTTCTCTGTCCAAAGCGTTTGCCGGACGTCCTTTTCCTTTGACGAATTAATGCCGTTTACTCCGTTATTATTGTCATTATTAAGCTTTGTTGATAACAAACGGAATATATATCAGGTTTATGTAAATTATTAGCAAAGTCTTTCGTTGCAACATTTTTTGAGGTTTGGATTATATGCGAATGTTCCACAGCAAGACAGATTTCCACCAGAATTCAGAACTCCTTTACAGCAAGTCATGAAATAAGGGTTGTAACCTTTTGTTCTACAGCACGACTGGTTTCCAAACATACTCAGAACTCCATCGCAGCAAGTGGCTATGGCAGGGTTGTAACCTCTGGTTCCACAGCACGCCTGTCCGCCCAACAACTGCAGAGTTCCATTGCAGCAAGTGGCTAACATAGGGTAGTAACCTATCGTTCCACAGCACGACTGTCCTTTGAACCAATTCAGAGTTTCATTGCAGCAAGTGGATAACAAAGGATTGTAAGCTGTTGTTCCGCAGCACGACTGTCCTCCTAACCAACTCAGAACTCCGTGGCAGCAGGTAGAAAATAAAGGATTATAGAATGCTGTACCACACACAGCTGGAAGGGAAACAAGTAAGGAATGGTATTGTAAAAACCTTAAAATTTCCATACAAAAAGCAGACATTTTAATCGTAAGTCTAATTGGTACGTATTATTATTTATCGCTATTTTGCAGTGTTTTATTTGATCTTTATGTTTGGTATTATCCCATCTCACTGTACTGACCTCTACTGGCGTGAGATGGGCCCTACTTCGTAAATGACCGATTTCTGTTACAGATGACCCAGTACAGATGAACTCATGCGCACACACCTGTACTTGTTGCGTCATCCATTCAAAACGCCAGAAAAAAGAACGTTTGTTTTAGAAACATAACAACGTTCTTGTTTGAATTTCTTGTTTCCGACGTTCGGATTGAATGTCAGAGACAATCGAGTCTAAACCAATCGAGCGTCTATACGATATACAATGTAGCGATGTGAAAGTTGTTTGTTTACGTAATAAATAGGTACTTTCATACGTTTTTGGGAAAGCCTGTGTGATCTTTTACTCGTAACAATGTGACATACATTTTCTCGTCATCTTATCTAAGGGCTGTCACCTTTCTATGAGAAACGGACAAGAAAATGCATCTCGTTTAAAAAAAACGTAAATAATCTATAAATTATTTTCGGCACTAGGTTCATTATATATAGGGGCCTCGGTGGCCGAGTGGTCAAGGTAGTTTGTCTACTATTGATCACGTGGTCTGTCAACACTGGGATTGCGGGTTCGATTCTCACTGCCGGCAGGGTGTACTCGACTCCAATCTTAATTGACAAGGATTGCCAGTTTTCCTACCGCAGGTCGGGGGTTTTCACCGGGTACTCCGGCTTCCTCCCCCAATAAAAACTGGACGCCATGACATAGCTGAAAAATTGCTGAAAGTGGCGTTAAACACCATCAAATAAACAAAAACATTTTATATAACTTTCTATTCCTAACGATGTTAATATCTGTAAAATCACATGACATTCATTTGACAGTTTCACATCATTGACATAATTATGTTGTAACTGTTTTTCCATTCCTAATATCCATTTCCATGTTGAATAAAGAATGTACACGTCCTATATACTTTGACTTACCGGCGTAACAATCATATGTTGACAGCAATAATACCATTACAGGTAAGATGTTCATTTTAAAGTCTCGTCCTCCTCTTGCTGAATTTGCACTACTGTATAAAAATATATGTCAAACTTTTTTAAGATAAGTTGCAGTAAGAGACCAGTTAAAATACTTATTTTTACCTTTTCAACGAATTGCTAATGTATATTATTTCATATCAGTAAAATTATGTTTATTTCAATTGGATAAAACAAGGTCAGCTGGTATTAATCAATCTGCAGTAATTTGACATGTACAACATAAATTAAGAAAATATCTCATAAAGTTTAAAAAAATAACTGTATTGTCTGAAAATCCCAAACAATGATATATCATGAGGCTCATTTTCAAATCATACAACAACCAGCTGCAAATAAATAATACAGTCTTAACACATGGTTTCTTAATTCTTCAATGAAAAAATATAATAGTTGCTTTAATAGCTGGCATTGTCATGATACTTGACAGCACTCGGAAAAGTGGTATTGCCTTTGGCTCGGGCATTATCAATGTTTCAGGTAATACTACTCTCCCTTGTGCAGTCAATATATCATGACAATGCCCTCTATATTAGCAACTAGTGTATAATTAATTCTTGATGCCACGGAGATAAACACGTACGTCACCCAAGAGTTTAATGCCACTGCGACATTTATGTCACGTTGGTTTTGATGCCACTGCATGTACATGTGTCCTAAAAGGTATAAATTATTATGTTTTCTTTTAATAAAGATTTTTTTATTTTGCGTAACTTCACAATTTAGGTATTCATCATAGGATGGAAGGTATTTCAGGTTTAACATGTGACGTCATTTTCTTTAGTGAAGTCAATCAGCAGTTTACATCATTAGGAAAGCATCAGCCATTTCGATCGAAACATCTCTCAAGTGTCGGGAAAGTTACCTTGGAGGAAAGTGATCTCCATTTCGAACTGTTTTCAATTATAATCAATGAATCTACTACGTCATAACTTCGTTTGTGACGTTTCTGTTCATTCATTTGATTGACTCGTGAGTGACGGTTATTGTGCCAGATCACGTCAGATTGTAAACATAATAATTCTCCGTCAAAAAGTTGTCTGGGAAGGATTTTTTGCAGTTAGCAAATTTAAATTTAAACAAACAACAACGAATTTTAGTTTTGCTGAAATAGCATCATAGAACTATATTTAGGTAAATACATGGTAAGTTATTTCCTTGCAGTAAATTTTGTTTCTGTGTAAACAGGCTAACCCTGTAACATTGGACCAATTTTTGGGCCATATCTATACACTTATTACCAAGATAACTTTCCGACCATAGGCGGAAATAACCGAGGGGATAGCGATTGCTGTCGTATATTTCAATAAAGGGGACGCGTTAGAGACATAAGAATGCTTTCGATTCTTATAATTCAGGTTCCGATATAGACATCCTACATAACTGTGGTTTAGTATGTTTCAGAGATACGTTTTAAAATTGCATGAATTGAAGCAGACAAATTTTAAGACAAAAATGACACGTTATGATTACTTTATAACAGAAATTAGACGCCTTGAAAAATGTAGTCCTATCATGCCTGGGGTAATTCTTGATTTGATGTGACAGAAGCTAGGTTGGTTTAAGTGCTCAATAGAGCTCATGTTATAGGTTTGTACAATCTATATTTACACAAATTTGCTTTACTTTAGAGGCAGACATGAAAGGGTTTTTTTTTATTGTGTTGTTTTTGTTTTTGTTTTTTTTTATTGTTTTTTTTTTTTTTTTTGTGTTTGTTTTTTTTTTTCGTGGGGGGGGGGGGTCGTTTAAAAACCTACGTACGCTTCTTACTAGGAAAAAGATGAATTGAACAATACCCCGGTCGATATTTTGGTAATAAAATGTCCATGAACTGATTTCATGCTATATTAAGATAACTTGTCAGTTATTAAATTGTATATATCAACGCTCTACAAGTGTTATTTGATAGAAGTGAACGTAAAAAAATACTCTTGTCCGCGATGATACAGACGAAGTGTCTAGTATGCTATCCGACTCGCATATTTATTTACACGGGGCATGGTCGTTCATGGTACTTTTTACACATTACTCTTTTTTACAGTTTTACCGTGTTATAAAAATCCTAGTGTATTGCGAAAAAAGTTTCACGGCTCCATTTAGAATTGTTCGCCTCATTTTTGCAGCAAATACATGAAATATATATTTATATGTATCTATATCTATAGACCTTCACAAGATGTATGCATTGATGATCATAAGGTTGGATTGAAGGGGAGACACTCTATATAATGAATTGCCGCCAACAAGCAAGTCTAAACCTGACGATTTAAGAACAGGGGCGCTAAATGAGCAGAAACAGTGGTTGACAGAAAAAGACCGCACAGGTAATATGGCAACATTTCAAGGACCTTTAATGGCGTACACTACAACAAAAGGCGGCAAGTTATGTTGTTTACAATGATTAGAATATATTTATTTCTTTTACTCTGCGAATCTTTACATTTATTTATTTATTTAATTATTAGCCCTTTTGCTCATAAATATTCGGTATAGTACGAGAATCCTCTGCCATCCCATGGTACTTTTTACACATTACTCTTTTTTACAATTTTACCGTGTTATAAAAATCCTAGTGTATTGCGAAAAAAGTTTCACGGCTCCATTTAGAATTGTTCGCCTCATTTTTGCAGCAAATACATGAAATATATATTTATATGTATCTTTATCTATAGACCTTCACAAGATGTATGCATTGATGATCATAAGGTTGGATTGAAGGGGAGACACTCTATATAATGAATTGCCGCCAACAAGCAAGTCTAAACCTGACGATTTAAGAACAGGGGCGCTAAATGAGCAGAAACAGTGGTTGACAGAAAAAGACCGCACAGGTAAAATTGGTTGCGTGCCGGACTTTAAACGATTAAAAAGGGTGCATTCGATTCACAGGATTAACTGTACCCATTACTTGCCCGTCTTTATCCTACTATGAAACTGGTCGCCACGATATAATTTAAAAATACTGTTGAAACTGCCCTAGAATACTCTTTAAGCTTACCGTATATACTTTGCTACCTCTTAAATTGTCATTATTCATATATAAATGATGGGTACAGTGCAAGTATAGCAAGTCGTGAAACATTATCGGAATACAAAGTAAAATGAGGGTACACAATGACTATTTCATTGCCTACAGCCCAACTCGGCGCACTCATACTGTTAAGGCAAGAAATTTAAAAAAAAACAGACCTGTTGTAATACTTTGTAACAATGCAGATGAGATGATAAATATTTGTAGATTAATTGTTAATAATATACGAGATATTAGGTTAAGCGTTCTTCGACCTCCCAGTTGGCAGAGGAATGTAAATAGAATATTTATTTTGTCATTCTACTTGAGATCAGCAAGTGACCAGTTTAATCATTGTACTTACTGCGACGACTTCTTAAACTATTGCGTAAAATGGTATTTCCTAGTACGTGTATAATGTCTTACGACTGTATTAGACAATTATTTAGACTTAAATTGTTAAAGACAACCAAAGATCTGTATATAAACAACGCAAAATTTTATCTTTTACAATCTTAAAATAGAGCTTTAGCAAAGTTTGATGGTCATGTGTTGACTTTTTTATTCTTTTTTTTGCACCGTTCATGTATTGTCCGCTCATCATTACTACGCCAGAAAAAATGTATTTCAAAACCGAAAATCAGTATTACAAAACACAATAAATATAATGTTTCATAATATATAATAACAATTCTTGTAATAATTTTGTTAGTATATTATCTATACTCTCCTAAAGCTTCTTTTGCTATTTCTATTACAAACTATTATTTTCTCCTATTTACTTTGGGGATTTTCGTTTAGTTGTAGTAAATTGTCAGCGACGAATGAATGCATGTAGTTCGGTGGTTTTTTGTGTTTTATATTGTATACTGCTACTTTTAAATGAAAGCCTACATATTGAACATAAAAAACACCGAAAATGGTATAAACCAAAATTAAGTTCATCATATGATTATTCGGTTTACCATCCCAAGCTAGAACTAAATATTGAATTAAAATTCTTTATTTTACCATTATTGACAGTCTGTGGTAAGACGACTCGGTGTTTTCCAATTTAAGATTTAAAATGGACGTGACATTATTGTTGTCAAACGATCACGTGCTAGACGGTCAGTCCTGCATCCCCTCAAGATGCTTGTGATGGTAATATCACACTGGTTTTTGGAGTTACATTTTGAAAACGAAACAAGAAAATAATAAACTGAAATGTGTTTTTACGAAACATTAGTGACTGGTCTCTTTTAGACCTATGCAATTCATGTTTTATGCACCATACATATGTACCATTAATTGATTCTCTTTAGTCAAATCTGTTGAATTAAAAACTTAACTTACTTTGTCACAAACAAAAAGGTTGGTGTAACCTCATTATTATTATTCCTGGCTGTAGGTACTTGGATCTTGTTCTAAGTCATTCGGAACCTATTCCTGCTGCGGCTACAGAGTAAATAGAGAAAAATAATTCTTTTCCAAATTCACAGTCTATTCCCGTTCGCCAAGCTTTTTATCTGGTATGTGCCAGGTTTTTTTGTCGCTTTGTTTATTGGAAAGTTGCAGTGACGTCATGCTTAGCAACGATTTGTCTGACGTTAGAATAAACAAGCCAACTTGACAGAATGCTCGAAATTGTGTTAAAGTCATTTTGTTCTAAAATATTATCGGTTAGACTATTTCAAATCAACAAAAATTTTTAATTGTTTTTATATATATTTTTGTTTGTTAAATTTCTGATTAAATAATAAAAAAGCTAAACACTTGTTGTGGACCACCATCAGCATTTAAGTTAGAATACGATGGCTATGAATTACGGGTACACGAGAGAATTAAGATACACTTTTCTTATGATACAACGTAAGATCAGATCCTACGCTTTTATCCGTCAGTGATAAGCTACAAAATGTATTTTTAATTACATAGATCTCTCGGCTACCTTAAAAAGTATTTAGGTGACAGTGATGACTATATAGAAGTCACAAATATGGTTGTTTACACAAAGCACATGTACGCATTTCAAACACCTTCGACAAACAGTTGTTAGACATTTTGCGTCGATTCACATTAGAATATATTACACAATTATATGTATTATATATATGCGTTTGAGAGCATTCCGTGACAGAAAATAATTGCAACTCGTTTCCACATTGCTTTTTTCTTTTTACAACTTTTATAGGTTTCTCGTTGTGTATACCTCTAAAACATGTCGTAACGAAATAAACAACATTTCTGTTTTGCCTCTTATTGTTACCACAAGTTAGCAATGGACCTCGCCGTAGGAGGTTCGGATTAATAAGCGCCAGTGTCCGCTTGTTCAATCATGTTTGGTAAAAGTTTGTTTTTCCGAATGTCAGTGTTATTTTAGTATTTACACTAAACAGGTGTATTGCAGTAAAAGCGATGAAAAAGTTGACAAAAAAGTAGATGCCATTAGCAGACCTTATAATGTTATGACGACACGACATCCTTGCTGTTCTCCATTTGAAACCAGATTAAACTGTCGCGAATATCCTACACCAACATCCATAACTTAATTCCTTAGATTGTATTGCTTCCTATCTATAACGACAAGGAGTTCCGAGTGTTTTATAAATGTTCGGTTATATTGTGGTTAAAGGTAAATTTCTCCACATCTCAGTGTTTTCTATTTATCGAAAAAGAACGGCACTATTTCTGAAGCATGCTTTTTACTGTAGACAAAAATCAATGTTAAAAAATTTGGATTATGTACAAGTTAAATTCGGGGACAAATGAAAAACCAGATCAATTTATCACTAAAAAATGTTTACACTAAAGATAGTGTTGCGTCATAAATACAACTTAGTATATATATATATATATATATATATATATATATATTTTTTTTTCAATCAATAATTTTTTATTGAATATTAAAGGTAGTTATGAATATTATTGTATATATTGGCACATTTGTGGAGGAAAAAGTATCCTGATACATGTTTGTTTCCAGTGCGATTCTTTAACGAAAAAACATTGAAAACATCAAATTAAATTTCACAATATGCATTTAATTACTTGCAGGCATGTTCTTTACACACGGGAAATCAGCAGGACCATGTATAGCTTGGTCTGGTTTAGAAGCAAACACTAGAACCAGTGGTTGCGGTTTGCTGCAGTTATTTCAGGAAGTCTGCTCTGTAACGCACGTGCAAGTTGCCCTTGACGTCATAACCGCTCAATAGGGATTTTAACGTTTATAGATACTGCGACAAACAAAACCGATATATTATCGATACATTTGTAAATTCAAAAAAGGTTAGTTACAGATTCTGAAGCAGTTGTAGACCTTCTACAGAACACAACACGTATACATATTAAAATTTATATGGGATGAGTACGTAGAGTGTTTGGGAAACAAGAGCAGAACATTTACAATAAATTAAATTATAGGCTTAATCGTCAACACTTTATAACATGTATAAAGTTTGAAAACAATTTTAATAGTTAAAGGTTGTGTACATGAAAGTACTTTTAATAACAGAAACAAAGGGATGGCATGTATATAAGGTTTATACTCGTTTAAAAAAAGAATAAGCAATGAGTATTCAAAAGCAATAAGTCGAGGCCAGACGAAACCACGGTTAAAACACAGAGAGGAAAACATTAACAGATACATGTACAAACAAAAAATCAAAATTTGAGTCTTACAAAACACCATAAAATCAAAATCGGAGTGATTCCAGGTACACTGGAAGGGTAAGATACTCCGCCAAGCGTGTAATCCGTAGTATCAATGAAGTTAAAATTTGGTAATTAGCCATATCCGGTGATTAAAGTTATTGAAATTATAGAACTATTGTATGATAAAAAAAAATCATCTCAGTGGTCAGAAATATTATATCTGTCGTTTATATAGGCCTCCATTTAATTTAAGATAATGTAAATGTATGATAGGGATTTACCTTTATTTGCAATCCGCCTTTGAAAGTATTTACTGAAAGACCTAGTGCGTGTTTTATGGGTGAATATGAATGACAGAAAATGCATTTACGTTTTGTTTCTTACGTGTTTTTACAAAAGTCTTGATGGCGATCTAAAACTTTCTAAGTGGTGACTTCAATCTTTCCAATGTGAACATTTGGTTACAATGTACGTAGCTTTCTTATCAGCAGACATCATCTATCAAGGACATTTTGACACGAAATACAGACTTTTGAGTACTTAATAAATTGGAAGATGTATACGTCATATGCAGGTGCTGCTGGAATATTGTCACATGAAACAAAATTCACAATATGAAAATTTATCCTCGTACATTCCCAACCGATCCTCATTGTAAATTTCTTGATGTAGGTTAAGGTATGAGGCAGACCTGCGGTTACCCTAATTTAAAGTTCGTTGGGGGTAGATGCGATCAACATAGACAATGAATGTTTGACTATTTAATAAATACGCGAGGCCTTTATATTGGAACTTAAAATTGAAGGAGAAGACTAATTTCTTGTACATATTTTTTAATAAAAGCCTTCAGATGTATACGTATAGATGAACAAGTCAGAAAGAATTGGCACAGTTGGTACCTATTGGAATGCTGATGGTCTGTTGCAAAACGCGTTCACGAGGATTACAAGTATGCTTATCAAGCAGAAAGGCAAGCATTCTGATGATTTCAGTTACATAGAACTTTTGTATAATCAGAATGATCCTTTATAAAATATGATTTGTCACCAAATAAAAACATAAATTTTTATTTATGATAGTTTGCTATTCTTTTAGTGAAGGCCCCGTGCGGGATCCGGGTGGCCAAAAGAATAGACCGCAGTCGCGCTAGCTTGTCGTAAAAGGCGACTAAATAGCGCCCAGTACCCTGACCGGCGTGTCAGGTCGGTTTGCCTAAAGACCGACTGGGATGTGTGCCCCAGGTGGTTGAATGGGGTACCCCTGGCAAGCTGGGGTTGTCAGGCCATAATACGGAAAACCTGACCGCAAACCATATTAGTGCACCGTGTTGGGAAAAATGCCACGTTCCTCGCACGTTAAAGAACGCTGCTGTAGTATTCGCTATGAGTAGGGATTTCGATCCCGCTACAGGAGGCTGAATTGCCCGACCCTATCCATCCTCCCATTTGCCAGTGGCAATCTAAAATCCGTTACTCTTATTTTTCCTTGTGTCCCATCCCATTTTCATTCATTATCATTTCATCTTCATTTTATTATCCATTTCATGTTCATCGCCTGAATATAGCTGAAATAATGCTGCTCGGGCGGTAAACACCATTAATCAATCAGTCAATCAATCTTTTAGTGAAGCAAAGTCAATTCTTAGTTTAATGCATAAATAAAGTAATCTAGACGGTGGGTTCTCTATCTAATCTTTTAGAAATGTTCAGTATCCACAACTGATTTCTGCAACCTCTGTAGTAGCTTGTTTCACAGTATTTCTGAAGCACGCTTTTTACTGTAGACAAAAATCAATGTTAAAAAATTTGGAAAAATGTCGAGTGTAACAATTACCATACCAAGCAACATAACGCTGTTGTGTAACTTATGAATCTATTAGATTAATGGAAGATCCATTTATTGATCATTGGTCGAAATGCCAAAGAAATTTATAACGGATCTACGATTTTCCACGATTTCCTGTTGACAATTGTCAGTACCTATCTCTTTATTTAGCAGTGTTTGTAATATATTTTGCTTACAATTACAATATTGTTAAGGGCCTTGTTTTACTGGTATAACATCGTATTTATCTTGAAGACAAGTGTTCTTAAACATGATAGTCTCTGACGACGGATTTCGCACGAAAGTTCATAAACCCGTTGAGTGTTTTGATTCCTATTTGTACTAAAGATCGCACCGCTTCACCTGTTCGAAAGGGAGTCTACGTCTTCCTCTTCAAGTTTTGCACATTGTCCGGCATAATTCGCAACTGTGTTAATAACTTTTTAAAAATTCTGTTTCTAAATGATGGATCTAGGCTCAAGGATTTTTGGAACTTCAGCTTAGACGTGTCCTAGAGAGGTGTTATCAGTAATGCTTAGGTCTCCACTTGTCCTGCAATCAAACATTAAATTGATGATATCGGCTAAACATAGCAGCAATGTTTGACTATTAGAATCTAACTTACTATAATTCTAAATTGTTTTTATACCTTTTATAGAACAGGATAGAAGGGACAAAAACGACGGTATCAGCTGAACACTAACACAACACACTAAAGAAACCAACAAAACCAACACTAATTTAAAACAAATACACAATTACACAAGTAAAAACACACAATCAGAAGGTCATACCATGAAGCTTCCAATAAAATCGTGATTTAAAACAAAACAAAACTTATAGCTATAAGAAAACAAAATGTCCATGGTTAATATATATTATCACGAAAACATAAAAGACAGAGTAGAAAGAGTGCTGGAAAGAATGAAAACCAGCAACTATGACAGGTCTTCAGAATAGCCTAATGCCATCATTTCTTTCTGGTTTAATAACTGCTTATCTTATTCGATAAAACGCAAATTGATGTGAGTAACCAGAAATTATATATTGAATAGTTTAAATCGACGTCTGTTTAGATGACAAAATTGGGCCTTCCTTTCGTTTATGTGTTTTTGTACTCTTATGAAGCTAAATTCTCAGAATGCCTCCTAAATACAAGAAAGAAAGCGAACAGTGGATTTTGTAGGTATCAGGATACTCAATTTTTTCTATTTAATTTTGTGTTTGTCTAATTCTAATTTGTAATCGCTCTTTACTTTCGGCTGTTGTTGGTTGGTTAGTTTTCTTTGGTGTAAACATTATTTTATTGATAAATGCATAGTTCACAATACATATAGGTATGATACAAGTTGGGATTAGAAAACAAGTGCTACAAGCACTTTTATAAATTCTCCTCCCAGAATATAAGAAAATACATAGTAGAATGCATGACATACAGTGACATAATCACAATTTCATATTAAAGTAACATAACATAGGTGTTACTATTACTATGGTTGACATTTTACTTTGAAACAATATAAGAAACATTAGAGCAAGCTTAAGATTAACATACACAGAATTTACAAATTTTAAACCCTCACGTGTTAAACCTTTTTGATTTGGTGATATATTTTTGAACAATTAAGAAGTATTGCGTATTTTCAGCATCGGAGAGGTTTGAGTCACCATAGAGAAGGTTTCTTATATTTAGGTGACACGATAAGTTAGGAAACACATCCTTAGGATTTTACATCCTCTTTACTCTTTTTGTAAATCGCTTGTAGGCTACAATAGTCTTTAAAGATCATTTAGAAAGACCATGAAGAATGAGCCGTTATATAGTATTTAGCTAATAAGTTGTGTACATTGATAAACTGTACCATATGTTGCGGAAGCGATACAGATCTTCATGTTCATTTTGTAAATATCACCATGTTTCTTAAACATATTAAACTGCACAACCCGGTTTGTTCTAAGAAAATACATTTTGCTTTCTTGCAATTGTGCCTTACCATGTGTTATTATAAGTTTAAATTTTTACGTTTAATTTGACAAAACTGTAATTACAAAATTTGAGTATACAAAGGACTATTTAAAAGAGAGAGGCAGACACCCAGGACAATTTTAAGTTGAGAAAAAGCTATCTTAAAGTATGATTACAGCGGTATTATTTTTAATAAAAAAGCTTGATAATAGCTGATTTAAAGTTGAATAAAAGCAGTGTATAAGCGTTACTTTTAATCAACTTACCGGTATACTTACCTAATGAACTGCAGAAATTCCGCTTTTTAAATCTAATTTGCATATTTGGTTCAGTGATTAGGACAATAAGCGGTAAAGAAGTGTAAAATAAGTAGTGCTGAAGCGTCTGAATTATGTAAATTAGGTGAAGTTGGGATTAAGCGGTACAAATCAGCGGATTTGAAGTGGAATATGCAAATCAGCGGTAAATAAGCGGAATATAGTAAGTGTACAAAAGCGGGTTTTAGGTGGTTATACCAGAGTGTTTTTAGTGTATGATCTCAGCGTACTTTAAGTTGAAGATGTCAGCGTGTTTTAAGTTGGAGATATCAGCGTGTTTTAAGTTGGAGATGTCAGCCTGTTTTAAGCTGGAAAATTTAAAAAGTCTGTTTTAAGTGTTAGCCTTTCATGTGTAAATAAAATTGTAATTGTCTATGTGGAGTTGAAGCATACAAGATATTAAAATTTTCAAATTTGGTGTAGGTCAAACTGTTTTAGAGCTAAAAGCCGCATCACTGTGCTCCATGAGTTAAATCTGAAATTTGGCCATTTTCTAAACCTGTCTTTTTTTGTACTTGTTTTTGTGTAGCTCTTGCTTCATTCTGTTTAAAGGATTAAAAAATTATTAAAAAAATACAATCATATAAGTTTATTTGAGCATTCATATTTATAGTTGCATAATGTAACCTTTAAAACATAACATAATATAATTATGAAAATAACTATTTACGAAATATTTACAGCATAAATACAAGTTTTAATTGACTTTCTGTTTTAGTTTTTCTCATGTTTTCTGCTCTCATCGCTTCCCTAGTTTCTCTTTTGATGAAATCTCATATGCAGCACATAACTCTGAAATCACAATGATTTTCATTTAATGTACAAATATTTCCAAGAATTATGTAACATTTTCAAAGATAGCTAAAAGATTTTGCCCTGATACTCAAATAAACAATCGTGTATTAAATATTTAAAGATATTTATACAAATATATAAAAAGACATATATATATATAATTTACACATTTGTAACACAATGAGCATGTAGATGTAAACTTGTTTGATAGAGTGTTTTTCCAAGAAAAACTCATTTGAGTTATCTTCTCCTAATATGAGTTGCTTCCCCTTCTTAGAAGCATTAAAGTTTAAAACCTAATAAATGAGTATGTTATATGTGTAAACAACCGGTATTTGATATTTTTTGGGTTCCTTTAAGAATAAAAGTAAAAAATGTCTCCTGACTTTAGTATTAGTTACATTTAATAAAAATATAGTTCAATGAAAATGATGTTATATAATTATAATTACTTCATGAACTTACCAGTGATCTGAAGTGCTTTCTTTAAGCTTACTCTCTGAAAACTTAATTATTGTTTCCAGATCTAAGCAGCTTACAAACTACAAATACAAATGTATATATTAATTGTTTCATCTCAGAAGCAAACGCCATTATAAACCTACATTTACAAAATTTAAAAAAAAAACTAAAACAGTCAATGTGAATTAAAACTTAAGACATATTTATGTTGTAAATATTGGGGAAGGAAGTTAAAGGATAAAAACAGACCTTAGGTAGGAAAACTGGCAATCCTTGTCAATTAAAATTGGAGTCGAGCACACCCTAGCTGCCTCAGTGAGAATTGAACTGGCAACCTCAGTGTTTAAATATTCCTAGAAAATTTACGATATATATATCAAATGACGCCAGACAATTACAGGTTGTAAAGCATGAATGGAATAGCTATTCTTTTATTAACATTATTGCACATGGACATACAAGAAGAATTTCTGTTACCCTGGTTATGTTGTTTTGACTGAATCGGTGAGCAGGTTTGGTAGCTGTTCCTTGTATTGGTTGTTTCACAGCAATATAGTTAGGGTGGCCTTTGGAATTCTTAGTCTACAAAATAATAAATGAAGACATATGCAATATATGACTATTCTTAAATCAGCTACACAATTCTCAGCACTATACAAATTGAATATAGTGTTATTTAGATTTCTCTGTTAAATTCTCAATTCTCAGCAATATACAAATTGAATATATTGTTATTTAGATTTCTCAGTTAAATTATCAAATCTTTCAATAATACCCTCAACCATGTCTAAACGATCCCTCTATATCTTTCGGAACATGTTATCTGATAACTTATATGTCTTGCGAGCATTTCCCAATTCATTTGTACCTTAACGACTCCCAGCATCACGCACTAAGATAATATGCTTATTTATGTTCTTTGTATACATATTGCTGCTAAACAGTGTTTTAATTTATGCCCTTAATTATTTCCTTATAAAACACCAGCCCATGGTTTATGTGCATGTGTTCTTAATTATGTTTCTGCCTATAATGCTTGGATCTATGCACAGTAACACTATAGCATTTGTTCCTTTTTTGTTTGCCGTGCTTTTTGTGTTTTCACTTAATGCATAGAATTTATTCTATGGTCATTGAAAGATGACCGGTGACGTGCGTATGAACGATAATGCCAGATCATCATGACAAAATTCATGTTGCTTTCATCAGTATGTCGTTTTCTTCATTATGTATAAATATGTCGATTGTAAATAACAATCCTACTTACTTAATTTACTGAACTAAAGCGTAACACTTGTCAATGTTTTGAATAATTCAAATTATGCGCGGGCAAATCGACGTCACATGTTTACACAGATTTTCATCAGTCGAAAAATATATACAAAAAATTACCCGATAAAACGAACAATTATGTGTCCAAACAATGTGTTATAAAATATAATTACATATGTAAGAAAAAGAAATAAAAAATAAATACATTCAACATACCTGCTCTGGTACCCTTCAAAATACTTTCTTTGTAACCAGTTGAACAAAAATGGCAAACGGCGGTCAAAAATTTTCCAAAGTCAAGCAAGAAAAGGCCCGTACAATGATAGTTAAAATGTGTCTCGAAGACAAAGTAGTACAAAAGTCAAAATGATGTATAGATAGTCACCACACGCCATTTCGACACCAAGAAATGCACGACACGACGTTGCCGCCTGCAACTTGAGGTAAATATATTTTAAGTTTCAACATTTTCCTACGTATATGTTCACAGTGTAAATATTTTATACCTGTGATAAATATCAAATGTTGATGCAGTACCTTTTTACACATGTTTACTATTGACCTTAGTGACCTATAGGCCACATTGCGTAGACAAGAAGTACCGAAATATGCACATTCATATTAGTCGCCACAACTGGCACAAGAATCATTTCGTGTCATACAAAGTCATTTTAAATGTAAATTTTATATTTAATTTGACATTTTATAATTTCTTTATTATTTTGTTTTCTCTGAAACAATAAAATTGTTGGCATAATTTAGCAGAATGCACTATCAATGTAGAGAACAGTGTCGTTTTTTATTATACATGTTTGTATCCATTGTAGATTGTGCAACAAATATGGGAAGTGGTGTCAGTAATTTTGAAATGCAGTATGAAGACCAATAGTAATTAGAATAGTTAGGTAAATAGCAAATACTGGACCTATTTCAATTAAATATGACACAAATTATTATTAGGTCAAGGGAATTCAAGCTACAAAAATGAATGGCCACACAATTAAAAAAAGAGGGGGGAATAATTTTTAGAGTATCCAATTAAGTGTACTAAATAAAAGTGTGTTCAGTTTCTTCAAATGGACATAATTCAAATAAATTGTTAAAATATAATGTCCTAATTACAGATCTTTTAAGGTACATACTCTGCAGTTAAGGTTGCACATAATTCTAATGATTCTGCTCAGGTCACCAGTGTGGCTTGAGTAAGCGAGTAAGCATTGTAGCTCATTGGTACATGCATTTTGTAAACAAAATGAACTCTTGTCATGTAACTGAAATTTCCCAGTAACAAAATAAAAGGTTTTTGCTATGTCAACATTCTATTTTTGTGTGGAATTTGCAAATTCATACTTTATATAATAGCAATGAATGTTCTTTCTTTGTAGCTTTTTCTGCAATATTAGTTTTTGTGTTTTAACAGGAAAACATGTACATCAAAGACAAGAAGAAATGAAAAATAAGAATAATAACATCAAGATGTTTTGTCGGAAACACTTTACAAAGAACATTTTGACAAGTCTGGTTTTGGAGTGATTTTAGTTTCTATGAAGATTTGAAGGGAACAAATAACATTCAGCACCATATTCTACTTGCTGTCAGCATTCAGCAGCAAACAACAACCGGGTGTCCTGAAGATATATATGTACTGTAAATCAGAGGCAGAAGCACTGTTTCTTCTTTTTGTGAAAAGCAGTTTGCCAAAAAATGAAAAAAAAATTGGACAGTTAATATTTTTAGTAGGTGAAGCCAAACTGTCCACTGACAAATATTGTAGAGAATCTTATTAGTAAAGTTATATCTTATAACTTATATTTTATAGTTCCTTCATAATCATCATATTCATTGTGTTGATTATGCAGTGTTAAAAAAAGGAACAGCTATACCATTTTATGAATTGGTTTATAAATGTTGCTTTTTAACAGTTGTAAAGGAAATTGGTGATCTTAGTTATATACCCCTTCTACATAAACTAAAACATGCTGTTGTAAAAAGTTCCATTTATTCTATTGTTCATATGAAGATAGTTTTTAACTGTTTTTATCGCTTCTTATAATTACAAAAATGGTTACATTAAATTTATTAGAAAGTAAAGCTTCCATTGTTGTATTTTGAATGTGGACAAAAGATTGTAAAGTTGGCTCCCCTTTAGAGTTATCTCCCCTATGATTAAACTTTTTCTTAGTAAACAGTTTTCTGTTTACTAAATAAGTTTGTAGCATAATGTATCAAGCATTGTTTTATATTGTGCATGTGTTTTTATGAGTTCTGGTTTTATTTTTTATATTGCATGAAAATATTTGATATTTAAGCTATATTATTCATCATCGCAATTGTACCATAAATTTCAGAACATACAAGAAAATTTAATGTCTTTTTATTAATGTTTTGAGAAAAAAATGGTGTTATTAGGCCATGGTCATATACTAAATACTAAAAAATGTGTAATATCAGTGTTCTTTAATCTTCATTTGAAGTATTAATAATTAATTCCAAACATTTTCTAAGATAGAAAATACTCGAACTGCATACTTAGACATTTGTGCATAATTTCTGCTCTTCAATAGTAAATTGTTAATATGTGAAGCTAAAAAGCAGTTTGGTTGAAATAAAAATAATATAACTAATAATTTTTTGATTTGATAGTCACTAAAGAATTGGAAAACAGACAACAAATAATATAAATATTTTATTAAGTTTTTTCAGTTTTTTTTTAAGCGGAGTTTAATTTTTATTTAATAGAGCAGAGTTAAATCAGTATGGAAAAAGTATTTCCTGAAACAGCCATAAGTTTTTTCAGTTGGCAAAAAAGCGTTCAATAGGTTTGTAATAAAATTAAGAATGACTAATATTTATCAGTTGGATTTAAGCAGGAATAATCAATTACCTGTAGTCTCGCTTTTTTCTACTTAGAAAATCAGTATAGTTTAAGTTGGATAAAAGTGGAGTTAAAGTATTGCTAACTATGTAGATTAAAATTAAGCGGTAATTGTGCATGTCGCTTAAATACTGCTTTTTACAACAGCGGATTCTATGCAGATAATAAGCGGCATTTAAGTTACGCTGTGATATAAAAGCGACGCTTTAAAATTGTCTGGGCAAAACCCCAGTTAAATCAAAGAGGTTCAACACTAAAACAGACACACTGAGTCACCATAAACCAAATCGTGAATCCAACTAAAGACCGCGGATGAGTTAAGCTGCTACGGAAGTGTAAGGATCTCTCGCTGGCACCCACAGTATAATTCATTTTAAAATGCGTATTAAATATTTCTCAAATCCATGAGTAGTCATAATCCAGTAGGATATAGAGAAAAAGAAACTGGTTTCGACATACGAGCAAATTATTTCTCATATGTTACGCAACGGTCAACTTAACCATGATGCCACCGTTAAAACTTTGTAAATGATGACTTCAATCTTACCAATGTAAAACTCTGCTGAAGTAGCTTTTCTGTCAGGAAACTCGCTCTATCGAGGAAATCTGGATTGAAAAAACATGCTTTTAAATACTTGATCAATTAGGAGATATATATTCTGTATTGCAACAATTGGCAAATTAAAGTCAACACTTTTGTCGTAAAGTTTGGTTCTCAACCAACCCTCGAAAATGAACTTTGACTAAGGGACAGGAAAAAGTTGCGCTAAATTTAGCATGGACAAGGAATGGTTTATTTAAATGCACAGTAAGCGTTATTACAAAGCTGTCATACAGAATCGAAAATATATTTAGTAGGTAAGATTATTTATTAAGCGACTTTAAAGCACAGTATAAATTATTAATTTCTGGACGTTTTTGTATGGTTGCTCATGCATTCTTTTGAGGACCCTTCGAGGTTTTTTTAAATTTGTGAAAAATTGTACATGATATAACCACCCAAAATTTTAAAGTAATACAGATAGTTAATATCATTCAAGAAGTGGCTTTTAGCTCAAGAAAACTTTGGGTAAGAACATTAATATAATCTCCCGTGGGCAAACAAGAGTCCCTTGTTATTTATGCCTTTTGCGCCATTACCACAAGTCATTTAGACACAAGATTATCCATATTAAGTTCTATCAAAAGGTTATATAATCAGCAAGTTTCAACAATTGATTTCACTACTCCATTGCAGCATTTGTTAAACAAAGGATTGTAAGCTTTCGTTCGACAGCACGACTGGTTTCCGAACGAATTAAGAACTCCGTTGCAACAAGTGGCTAAAGAAGGTATGTAAGCTTTCGTCCCACAGCACGACTGGTTTCCAAACAAATTCAGAACTCCATTGCAGCAAGTGGCTAGCGAAGGTATGTATGCGTTCGTCCCACAACACGACTGGTTTCCAACCAAATGGAGAGTTCCATTGCAGCAAGTGGCTAACGAAGGTATGTAAGCTTTCGTTCCACAGCACGACTGGTTTCCAACCCAATTCAGAACTCCATTGCAGCAAGTAGCCAAAGAAGGTATGTAAGCGTTCGTTCCACAACACGACTGACCTCCAAACCAATTTAGAACTCCATTGCAGCAAGTAGCTAAAGAAGGTATGTAAGCTTTCGTTCCACAACACGACTGACCTCCAAACCAATTTAGAACTCCATTGCAGCAGGTCATCCAAAAAGGATCATATGTGGAATTTCCACACACATCTGTGAAGGAGAAAATCAATGATAATATAAATATCAGTTAACCGTAGGTTGTCTTAAAATGATCCAGAAGAAACTAAATAAACATACAATTTAATAAGATATATATGATCACAGCTATGTTTTCCATTTTATATAGCTTCTGCTAAAAGATATGACAGTTAATCGACATCTTTGAAGTCAAATGACATTGATTAGAAGTTTCTTAAAATAAACATGTTTTATGTTTTATGTGTTTTTCTTATCCGAATTCCATTTGATTTTAAAATTTAAAATATAGAATCGAACCTCGTTGTCTTGAACTTGATTGACTCGATACCTCGGTTATGTCGATATATTTTTTAAGTCGTGGCATTTTTCCCCATTTAAACAATGAATTTCTTTCCCGGATTCGTCGATCTTTGCTGTTTCGATATTTTGCTAAACTCTGTGGATTTTTTAGTCCTTTCAATATTAATTAGTGTAGTTTTAAATCTTGATACCTTGAAATTAATTTTGCTCTAAGTTTCATATGTCAAAACTACTCAATTTCCCTTAGATTTTTTAAAATCACATAATGAAATGACGTCACACCTTAAACGCGGTTGACTCAACTTCGGATAACTCGATATATATTTACGGTTCCACAAACTTCAACTCATCGAGGTTTGACAGTAAACTTATGATATAAATCTAATTCCTCATATCTTATGACTTACCTGCGAAACATGTATTAGCTGAGAACAATAAGACTAATATAGGTAATATGATCATTCTAAAGTCTCCTCCTTCTTTAGTAAATAGTATAACAAACTGTAAAATACATTTCAGAATATTTACGTTGTTTTTTGCAGAGAAAAATGACTCAGAAATACTTATTAGACCGTTTCTTAAACGACGCGGATTATTATGTATTTAGTGTTTATTAAGATGCTTATCTCACATTGGCTAAAACATAGTGTAACGATCTGAGTAAAAGGAAATGTAACCTTTTGCAACTTAAAAAATGTTCATTCTTCGGTTCGGTTTTTAGTTGTCGAATAGTAGGTTAGGTAACTTTAATTACTTTAACAAAGATTAAGAAAATTTACATCTTAGTGCAAATAAAGCATATGTTGAATATGCAAACACTAGCCGTGTTTTGACGAGTAAATATAAAATAATACCAAAAACTGTTTTCTGGTGTGTCTTAAAATATCACTTATTCTATCGTATCTTCCTTTAATTTAATGTTGTTTGTGCATATATTGTATATTGTAAAAACAAACAACAATATTAAGAAATACGGTGACAAATATAATAAAATTGTAATTTTTAAAAAAAAGAAAACATATCAGCGTCTTATTTGTCTGAGACTACTGCAAGTCAGCATACAAATGAACTAACATTGATTAAAAGAGAAAATTATTATTTCAACTTACCTCGAAAAAAATATCATGTTACTGTCTATATTGGTCCTTTCCTTATATAGGTAGGCTGACACAATTACTTAGTTGCTGTTCTAAATTTGTATTCCACGTCAAACTTTTATGTCCGGGTGAATGTACTTTTAAAGAGTTTAAAAAGGATTAAAATTCTATTTTTTAAATGCGGGTATCCGACGGAAAAAGTTCTTCCAATCCGTTTAAAGGTACAAACCGTTATTGACGTCATAACATTTTTTGCATTGTGTGATGTGTCAAAGAAGAATAAACTAATTTTTATCTGCTTCCTTCTGAGTATTTTTAGTTGGTTGTTGTTTTTTATGAAAACTTATCTTAATAATGCATTTTATTCTGTATTTTTGGTACATGAATTTCTTAAGAAAAATAAGAAAACCAACAGAACATCACAAGCAGAAGATTAAGAGAGAATTACAAAAAGCTATTTTTTATTAGGCAGACCATAGAGCTACAGATTTTCCCTATGAAAAAACTTGCGACACCATTTTTATTGCAAAATTTCTGATGATTGGATGACAAGTGAGCTTAATCAAACATGTTTATTTCGTTTCTTAATAATTTTTGCCAATAGTCTGTTGACAAAGCATTCTCCAAACACGACAACTATGTTGTCAATTAATATTACCTGCATTTTACGAATTTCAATAATTGTTTTGTATATTTATTGTGTGACTTAGAATCAGTGATAACAAAGTACGTTTGGTGATGGCTTTTTAGACCAGATGTATTCTGTTAATTTAACAAAGCTACATGTATATTGCAATTGACCGCTGTATGGTTTCGACGGAGCCTTGATTCCCAGGTCATTCCTACGAATTGTATACTTTACTTGACCACAATTTGTTTTTCAATTTGTAATACCTATTTAGTAAATAAATCGTGAATACATCGTCGTTTCTAATCACTAATGCATAGGCTCTGTCAACACTCTCTAGCAATGTAAACAGACGACTATTGAAACATACATACACATATAAATAGTATATGTCATTATTCAATCTCATTCTTCCGTAATTTAAAGCAGGCTAAAAGAAACCTCCCTGCGTGGAAACTAGTTGAAATACAACAGTCAGAGAAAAGAACTCGGGCTAAACCAGTAAAACCACCACGTCGGTTACAATGTTGTTAGTTATTTATCTGAGTGCAAATTTAGCATTGTTCAATGACAATATTTTATCTGTTTTGGAGGAATTTGAGGTTTTGGCCAGTGGCTTTTGTCTTCGGTAGATATAGTGATTAGCTTCAAGAGTAACAGACATCCAAACTCACTACTCATTAGAATGTTAGTAGTCTGTTGAAAACGCATTCTTCAAACATGCAGATACGTTGTCAATCAAAACGTCCAGCATTTTTCTTATTTAATTTTCTATGAATTTATTATGTGAATCAGGGATTTGACATTCCAGTTGCCGAGAAATAAACAGCAGTATATCAATTTAACTAAACTCACAAACGTTTAGAGTACTGATGCAACATCATCATTATACCCACAACCCGATTTAATACATTGTTGTATACAGAAACGAGTTTACAGAAAATTCATCAGATAAAATTTTTTAAAGAATTTGATGTTCAATGTCTAACCAAAGTTAAAAGAATTGCTGCAAGTAGAAATGACTCAGTACTGCTTACATGTTATGTATCAGCAGTCTACAATTCGATTTATATTGGCATGGATAATATTAACCCGTTCTTCATAATCTGTTTGAAATGGCAAAAAAATTGACTTGGCAAATGATGATGTAAAGTCAACATGCAGTGCGTTAAGTGATCCGAGTACTTATACTGTGGAGAAATCAATATATCCTCCTACGCAAATAAAATGTCATCAAACATGTCACCAAGGCTCATAGAATTTACTACGCCAGACGCGTGTTTCGTTAAATCAAGACTCATCAGTGGCGCTCCAACCCAAACAATATTTATATCCAAATGATTAAATAGAGCTTGGATCATCAAACGTCGAAAAGGTTATACCAAAACCTAGTCCGATTAATCCTCTGCCGTCCAACGCTTTTATTTGCGTGTGAAAAAAAGCGTTGAACGGCAGAAGATTCTCGGACTAACCAAATCCGGCTAGGGCTATCTACACCTTTAAAAAAACTTTAGAATTAAATTAATTTTCAAAATTTGAAGGCAGTAAATTTAAACAAAATCTTTATCATTGAAAGAATCAATGATGTTTCTGTCAGCACTGAAATGTGACTACTGGGCTGGTGATACCATCCTGAAATAATAATCTACCAGGAGCATCCGGCCTACATGCATTTCTTGAAAGATAAAGACAAAGTGTCAAAGAAATGAAAAAATATCACCTCAACCGAGGCTCGGGGCTTCTTATCTGCATCAAACAATTCATGTACAGCTAATCAAGCAATTGATGCAAATTTGACCACGCGTTCAACTATCATCAAAATGACAAATACCGTTTACATGGCTTCTGGATACAAACAAATAAACTCGAATCTCAGTTGGAACATCAGACAAATCGTAAAATTTTACAGACATCTCAAACTACTTCTCAGTGGAAACATACTACTTCTTTAAAGTTTAAACATATAGCTTTACAACATAAGTAGTCTTTCCTATTCCTGGATTTGACTTTTTCTAGACATGAACAACTAAGTAATATTATCCTTTCAAACTATCTACGGCCGTCATCATCGCTTAATTGATCGTTTTGGTATACGCATTTGCCGAATCATATGTATTTTGTTCTCTGCTTGGATCGAGCATTACCCTGGACAGGACAAGCAATTAGTGTTCCAACGGATGTCTAATTACAAGCAATCATGACCTTCTCGTCCGAACCACATATGTGCATCTATGAATTAATAAAGTTTGAATTACTAAGTTCTGTTTTTGGTTTTCGTTCGTCTACGTGTTGGTCTGAATCTAGTTTAGTAATTATCAATTTAAGACTATTTGTTGGTCTCTCGATTTCATTGATAAATTTTACTGAAGAAAAATCTGAAACTTTTTTCCTTTCATTGTATGGGATTTAGCAAGCAAACAAACCGATCTTTTTTAGCATTTGAGTTTCGTCGATCTTTGGTTAGAAATAGGTTTGATTACTTTGGATATACTGAAAAATGTACAAACAATATCTAAAGCATTTTTAAATTCTTAAAAGCCGACCTTACAATTATATGACACGTGAACGAGTCATTCAATAAATGACGATCATATCGAGCAACAGAGAAAATTACAATTAAATGTCATGCTATAATAAATTTATTATTGGCTGGTAGTGACTGCTATTTTAAATTTTACGACTTTGTCGATAATTCTTATTGGTCAAAGTTTTAATCCCCACTCTGTCATTTGTAATTTATAAGTAATCTGTTTATAGAATACAGCAAAACGGTAATTTGAACTGTAATTAAATACAAATCCATAACCTAATCCACATAACCAGTAAAATAATTGTGGAAGGTAGAACAAATTCAAGAAAACACGCAAACAAACCATAAAAAAGATCATTACATCATATTAAAACATAAACAAGTTACTTCAGATCGATTGATTTTGAAGTTTATATTTATTTAGAAAGTCGCAATGTAATGTTTAAAGTAAGAAATTAAAAAAAATTATATTGAATCAAACCAAAGACCAAATAACAGGAAAAGAAGTGATGCATATGAGAACTGCAGGTAGTACTAAATCTAAAGAACGAAACATTTGCAAGTAATAAAGATAACAATATACAGATACAGACGAAAAGTTTATAATTCCATTGTAATGCACTATTGTTTATTTCCACTGTATTCATATATTCAATTCTGTTTCTGATTTTGGAGCTTTCAGACTGTTGCTAATATTGTCCCGTGGTTCTTGTACAGAATGTTTATAAGTACTGGTGCCCGATCCTGGACTTTATTTCCATATCCAGCATTCTATTGAATTGTTCTATACGCTTGGAAGAAAGTTAAGCACACCTGAACATTTTTTGTTTTTCGTTTATTGTAAATTAAGTTTAATTTTGATGATGTTTGGACGGTATTAATTCTTTAATGTATAATTAAAAGGATGTGAGCGTTCAGTGTGAAATTTTTATCAAGCACAGTTTTTTGTCCAAACGAAGCTTGCTCCCTTCAGTACGTCCAAAGTCCACTAATTTTAAGTCCGATATATCGGTTTTTAAATTTCTAATTTCTAATTGACAAATCATTTAAAGTAAGCATGACAAGGAGGCAGATATAAGACGCACAGAGATGGCAAATCATCGGCGCGCATTCCATTGGTCTTACAAGGCAATAGGACGTCAACTTGGCTATCACTATACATTCATTAGTCGTTTGATCAGAAAACACGCTGCCCCGCAAGATATTAAAGACCGTTCCCGATACGCTCGACCATCTGTGACAACCCAACGTAAAGATAAAAGCCGTGGTAGATTGGTTAGGCTAAATCCGTTTGCAGAAAGCACTTGTCTCAGGCAACAATGTTTACCTGCATGTAATCTGTTAGCCAGAATAGCACGAAAATTGTCTTGAAGCTGCAGGATTGAGGTCAAGGAGAGTCATTAAATGCACAATGCTTGATGATCGACATCGCAGGGACAGGTTAGCCAAACAAACATCAAGACAAATTTGTAATCTAAGAACTTGGCGACGAATACACTCAGATGAGTGCTGATTTTCACTCCATGTAACTGATCGGCTAACCCGTGTTTGGAGGCAGTAAATGGGAGAACAGTTATGGTATGGTGTTGTATCTCACATGATTGCAAACTGGATCTGGTAACCGTCAATGGCAACCTTAATGGCGAAAAGTACACATGGTATGTGCTTACCCCTGAAGTGCCCCGTTAGAATTAAGACCTGTTTTCATGGATGACAACGCTAGACCTCGTCGTTCCAGAGCAGTAAGAGAATATCTGGAGAACGAAGCTGTGACCACTCTTTCATGGCCTCATAGAAGTCCAGATCTCAACCCAATAGAGCATCTATGTGATCAATTGGGTAGGCAAATACAAGCTCTAGAACCACAGAACTTGCAACATTTACGAGCTCAATTACACCTAGAATGGCGACAGATAACGCTTCAACAAATTAGACGCCTTACTGGCAGTATGCGACGCAGGTTTCCAGCAGTCACTCATGCTAATGGTGGATATACCCGATATTGACTCAAGTCAATATTTTTTAAATCGAGACTCAAGCAGTTCTTATGCGTAACAACCGTAATGAGACAACAAACTATAATACACATTTTGCGTCTCTATTAATCCGATTTTATGAGTCTTCCTTTTACATTAAGTGTTAAAAATTTACAAACAATGTGTGCACTACAAACAAGAAGCTGTAAACAACTTGTACATTGAAAACGAGACAATAATGAAAATCGCAAATAATTATTATTGAGTTTTTTAACTTATTTATTCGAATGAGTGCTTGACCAGAATTAATCAAGCCATGATGTGTTGAATGAATACTTGAATGATTGGTTAAATGGTATTTAAAATAAATCTTGCAATATGTAAATCTCAAAGTTGTTAAATGTCACTAAACAACTATATCTTTCAAGATATTGTAATCCTGCTTAAATCAACTTCATAGGTAAATCAAAAACACAAAAGCTTAACTCTAATACAGTAACACAAGGATTTCTGGAGTCTCAGATATTGAGCATAGACTACAAAGTGTCAAATCACTTGTCAAAAAATCACTTGTGTAACAAACAAAGGACAGAACGAGTTCTTCTGAAAACGAAAATTTAAAACTAGTGACCGCATGGGCAGATAGTAGCAATTGTCAATTTGTGTTATAAAGTTAAACTAACTTCAAATAAATTAGCGAGGGAGACATGTTTACTTCACTAGTAATAATAAGCGCAAAAACTTAAATTGAACTCAGACACTTTCCAATCTTTTAAGTTTTTAGAAAATGACAATTCTTTCTTTTTCCTCATGATAAGATCAAGATAACATCTAGGTCTTATTTACAAAAAAGGAGACTTTCATTTAGCTTTGTGGAATATTATGTATGTATCAGTCATAAAGTTAACATATTATTAACGGTATACGGCCGTGAAAGTCTCTTTTTAAAGTACATAACATTAATTGATGTTCTGGTTCACACTGGATCTGTTTGTGTAAATAAATATCAATCATAATATTGAGGAAGTTATCTTTGTCGAACAAATTGATTTAAAAAAAAATTATTGGTCTAAATAGTATTGTCGTTAAGTCACATTATTTAGGATGAAAATATTTAAATATAATGTCCCCAATATATTACAAAGTCATGGGAAACAAAAAAATGACGAACACGACAAGCAATCAATATGCAGGTATTAAACAACCAAAATAAGTAAATATGAAATATATAATATAGATTAAAACAAAGCTTTAGAAAAATAGGTTATACATTATACAATATAAATATAAGTTTATTTTCTAGTTCCTCTTTATATCCCTTTTTGGGGCATACACTAACGTTTTGTTAATGATGAATAACAAAATACAAAAAACCGATGAACCGCAGAAAAGAGAATCCACAAATAAAAGTCCGAGAAACTGGCAAACTCCAGAACCAACAACCAAACATGTAGTAACTACAGCATGGTGCTGACTGAGTACAGGAATTTCAAAAGAAATTGTGGGTTAAACCAGGTTTTATGGCATGCCAAACATCCCGCTTCCACCATTTTAGAATGTTAGTTGGGTAGTTGATTAAAATACATGGGTATCATATACCACTAGTCACTAACTAGAAGTATCTAATGATCATCGTAGCATCTTCACTGTACACTTTTAATTGAGATCTGCATAACAGGAGGTATGTATAAGTCTAACTGTGAATATAATTGTAGAATTCGTTTGTTCTAATTTGTTAAATTGTTTGTTTTTGCGAAGATTCATTCTACATCATATGTTTCCTTTCTTATCTTTACATTTTATAGATATGTAAGAATAATTTGCCGTGACAAGGATTAGGCAAAATGGGCTTTTAGTCGAATTATGCAAAACTTTATCCCGCACTATTAAAAAGGCATTTAGCTCTTTTTTCCGATTTTACCGGAATAATGTGTGAAGATGTATGATGCCATGCTATATACGCACAAAAACATAGTGACCTTCGAAATATAGATTTGGTTTCAAAAAATAATTCTGCGTAAGATTATATGTTCAAAACCATGTACAAGTTATGTTTCACCCTATTGATCCTTACGGATTAAAAATTTTTGTGACTTTTATTTGTTTTAAAATAGACTTAAAACACTAAAAGGTCGCAGTGTGATAGTTAATAAGGAAAAGATTAAAGGCGATGCAATGACAACTTTCCAGATTAGTCTAAGGAAAAGGTTAAAGGAGATGCAATAACAGATCTCCAGATTAGTTTAAGGAAAAGGTTAAAGGCGAAGCAATAACAGCTCTCCAGATTAATCTAAGGAAAATGTAAAAGGCGATGCTATAACAGCTCTCCAGATTAATCTAAGGAAAATGTTAAAGGCGATGCTATAAAAGATCTCCAGATTAGTTTAAGGAAAAGGTGAAAGGCGATTCAATAACAGCTCTCCAGATAAGTCTCAGGAAAATATTAAAGGCGATGCAATAACAGCTCTCCAGATTAGTCTAAGGAAAAGATTAAAGGCGATGCAATAATAGCTCTCCAAATTAGTCTCAGGAAAAGGCTAAAGGCGATGCAATAACAGCTCTCAAGATTAGTCTAAGGAAAAGGTTAAAGGCGATGCTATAACAGATCTCCAGATTAGTCTAAGGAAAAGGTTAAAGGCGATGCTATAACAGCTCTCCAGATTAGTCTAAGGAAAAGATAAAGGCGATGAAATAACAGATTAGTCTCATGTTATCAATATTGTGTAGTTTAGTAACTTTTATTAATTATATTTTATATAACGAAGATCGATGTGATGGACCAGTAATTATATCAAATAAGTCGTTGTGGAGGCAATTGAATCTTCAATAAATAAAATCAAAATAGGTACAACATACTCTTGTTTGGGTTGATTTGTATTCAATATCCGGTCTATAAAATTGAACCATATATTTACAATTGAGTATATCTTGTTCTCATATAAAGGAGATTGCAATAAAAAATACCAAAGGACTCAAACATCATATTTGTAACAATGATTTCATTGATTCCATGGTAATTGTCTTGCAATATCAACATGGTGCCGAAATGCTAATCTCAGTGAAGAATATTCCCATAAACATTTGTAATAAGAAAGATCCGTATTTCTTCGCGTGAGAAAAATTCTGCGTTTTTGTTAAAAACAGTGCGAGTTTAGTTTGGCTTAATGTAACTTTCGCGGTCCGTAATCATAATAAATAACTCTATCATTTGTCTTAAATTTTCGCGCGTTGTTGTTTTCGCGTCCGAACACTTGTCGCGAATATGGCGAAAATTAAATCACCGCGAAAAAAGCGGTGTAATGACGTTAGAACTAAAGGTGTGGTGCATTATATGAAAACAGTATGCTTTCTGTGATAATTTATCAGTTAAAACATGTTTCCTTTATTCAAATCTTCAAGATTAGTTCAAATACGGTTATGTCAAACCAAACGTTCATAAGACAAATATTTTGTAAACAACGTCAGGCAAAGAATTTTAAGAGAAGCAAAGCATGATTTATTTTATAACAAAATGTCATTAAAGATTCACCAGACGCGCGTTTCGTCTAATCAAATGCCCTCAAACCAAAACAATATTAAAACTCCAAATGATTAAGGTGCTGTAGAGCTTTCATAAGCAAAATTCCAAAACGTTATACAAAATCCGGCTATGGCTATCTACACCTTGACAAAAACTCTTGATAATTGAATTAATTTTCTAAATTTATATTTCATTTCTTGCAGTTCAAAATCGTTCAGATTAGTATTATGGTGTGTTTGCGCCTACTGTGGTTGCTCCGAGAAGATGTATTCTAACCAATGATTGATGAAAGCTCAAATGTTAAGCGGTTTGGTTTGTTAGCTTGCCAAGGTTGTTTGAAGGTTTGTTCAAACATAGCAGTTGAATTAGACACTTACAGACAAAGCGGTTTATGAAATTAAATTTAATGCAGAAAACTGACCGACCAATGACAGCAGAAAAGTAATGGACAATAAATACCCTGTTTGAGAAGCTTAACAGTCAGTAGCAACTCGGAATGACGATCATGAAGTATAAGTTAATGTTACTTAAGGTATCCGACCCATAATTGACCACGTGATCATATTTGGTGTCCCGGATGTCCATTGTTTGTCAATGGAGCAGACCTCGGTAATGTTCGGCAAACATCGGAACTACTATTTGAGCAACTAAATTTTTTTCTCAAAACTGTTAACATTGACTCAAAGTAAAACAATATATTTACTTTGTATTATTAATTAGTAATATATTGAGTAAATAAATTTGCATTTCTTCGTCTAAAAATAAAATTAAACGGTGACTTCAATTATGGGTCGGATACCTTAAGGCATGTGCAGCTAGAATGTTGCTATTAATGAAGGATGAATAAATTTGACAACAGTTTTAGTTGTTAAATGATTGTTGTTTACTTCCTGCTTTATTCGACAAATTTAACTTGTGTTGTCAAAATTACAATAATAAAACGCTTAAGAATAATGTTTTCATGCTTTTGAATTAGGGCCACGGTAGCATATCCCAAACAGATCCTAACTAATTTTAAGGAGATTTTAAAGTCCTGTCATAGTAGAAAAGACTATATAATGGATATTATGTATGCCACTTCCTGTAACGGCTGTCAGTAGGTCTTTAAAGTAATATCAAAAGGACTTTTTATATTCATCGCCTGATTGCTACTTGTTTTACAAAAACGTAAAAAATGTAGTAGAATTGGAAAATTGATCCCTGACACAAAGGTCGACATGAACATTCCATTACAAGAACATTCCTGTGACATAAATTGTCAGTTGGTTCCAGTAACTGATGACTAAGGCTTTTTAACTGTTGTGTGTACGTAAAGAATAAACAGTATATAAAATGTTTTTATATAACTAGCTTAGAGATTAGTATTAAATGGGAGATTTGACATGCCATAAAACCTGGTTCAACCAACCGTTTTTGGTGAAATGCCTGTTTCAAATCCGGACAATTGTTATATTTGCTTCATTTTTTATTGTTAGTTCTCAAGATTGATGTTTTCTTGACTTAGTCTTTTTAACAGTTTTCTAAGATTTGTCATTTTGTTCCACTAACAGATGTATCTTTTAACCTGACTATGGGATGTATATACATGCAGAATATTGTTAAAAGATATCGTGTCACTTTTCTTCTACTGTGTTTAAGTGTTTTCTGCAAGCTCGGAGTACGTTGCAATCTACACCATCTCGCCTAAAAATTTGTTGTGAGTCTGCTTATTGTGAGTAATTTGTTTTAGTTTGTATAAACAGTTGAATGTTTTGGAATTTGGGGCTCGATATGTAGACTCTACAATAGCGAGATATTTATATTAATAAGTGGTTTTAAAATATCTGATTCCAGCTGGTTTATTAATATCCTTAAGCCAAGTGAACATTGTATGTGATGCTGATGACAGTAGAACATACTTGGTCACATTTGATGACGTATTCGGTACAGTTATAAAACGATAAGCCTCAGTGAAGAAATTTTTGTCTTGTGCTTCAATGTTTCGGGTTTTTTAAAGAAATGCTGTCAATTCCTGAAGGAGGAGATAGTGGCATCTCCAAGTTTTAAACACTGTGCTCAAGTAAACCCTTACGTCCCACCTAAGAGCAATTAAAGCATAGCAAGTTACCTTTAAATTATTCCATTGCCGAATCCAAATTATTTCACAATTAAAGCAGTGTACGATAAAGGGTTAATATTATGAATGTCAGTATGAATTAAATTGGAGATTGCAGATACATGAGTGTAAAGGTTCTCAGTTTGATTTTAAACCTATTTCTATCGGCAATTCATTTAGTTAATCTCCACAGAATTCAGTCATGTCATCTGAATTTTCTGATAGGTCGCCGTCTCCATATAGAAAATATGGTATGATGATTGGAGGATTTTGTTAAAGCAATATTTTGAAGGTTTGGGTGTTTATTAATAGTAAATAGACTGTTGTTGTTTCTTTGTAAATTAAAAAAGGAATTAGACGGTTGAATTTTAACTTGGTAAATTGGTTTAATGTTGCCTGCACTAGACCTAACTATTATTGCAATCACGAACGGAAAACCGAGGTATACTAAGATTTGTAACTGTCAAGTCAAAGAAAGGTGATTATTGATCTTTTTCAATTTATGTAAGCGGAATATAAGATTTATTATGGAAGCTGCCTGATCACATTAGTAGAAAGATAACACTCGATGGTTGGTCTCATTAGGGGTTCAAAGTATGTTTAAAAATTGCTAAATTACAACTGTTTGATTGAGCCATGAACCACTGCTTTTTTAACGAGCGTACATAATGTAATGAAAACACAGTTTGCTTTAATAAACTATACGTTGTAGAAGAAAGGAATATCAGAATATCGGTTAAAGTACTAAGCGTGACCAGCCAAGTGTCAAAAGCGGACTTATCTTGCCTCCCGTCTAGTTCAAGCTTAGAAGCGTGTTTCAACCAATTATGTCCTCCAACGACACGTGTCGCAACAGAGGAATAAATTTAGGTATTATTATCATTAGTAGGAGCTTTTGACTCTTAAGCTACCAGGTCTCTTACCAAGACCGGTTCTGGAAAAACTGCAAACTTAACTCTACGACAAACGTAGTTTCGTTGCAACTTGCAACTTCTCGTTCATCGATGCCTACATTCCAATGGCGCAACTTATAAAATATGCTTGCAAACTGGAAACTGCTGATGAGAATTCAGCTAGGTGTTTGTTGTTTATCTTTTGTCTTTAGATCTTTGGCCATCACCATGACTCAGTTTATCATAAAGATAAATATATTTGGCCATAACCATGACTCCGTTTATCATAAAGATAAATATCTTTGGCAATCACCATGACTCCGTTTATCATAAAGATAAATATCTTTGGCAATCACCATGACTCATTTTATCATAAGGATACATATCTTCGGCCATTACCATGACTCAGTTTATCATAAAGATAAATATCTTTGGCCATCACCCTGACGAAGTTTATCATAAAGATAAATATCTTTGGCCATCACCCTGACGAAGTTTATCATAAAGATAAATATCTTTTGCCATAACAACGGCTCAGTTCATCATAAAGATAAATATATTTCTCAAACATGATCAGATATCTTTGCAGTGTCATAGGTAGTCTTTCTTCTCTGGATTCTCTGGACTTGACAATAAGTATCTCGTTTGGTATCTAATTAGAGGCAGGTACCACTTACTGTTCCAGAGCACCTGACTGTACTTAGAGGTGTATTGTGTTTCGGATATTCGCTTTCTCTTTTTTATGTTTAAAATATGTTACTCTAAATCAAAATTGGTAATCCTCCTTTGTCTTTTGTTGTTCCGTCGGCATTCTTGCTATTTTCATTAAGAAAGACATATAACGAAAAAACGGAATAAAATTATCGATACTTTTTAATAAAACATATATATATATATATATATATTAACTACTAATAATTATCCAGAATGCGGCATATACAAATCACTCTCCGCTTCCTTGACTATAACACACCACACTAGAAGAAACAAAATGTGACGTCAATTAACGAGTGTAATTTTAATAGATTCTATGATGGCAACGGAAAAAACTTATTTACGTTGGATACCCGGATTTTAAAAAGCAATTTCAACCCTTCTACATAACAATAAATGCAAAACCTCAATTCGGCACAAGGAAAATTTTTTCTCTTTAAAGGAATTTATACCCGGACATGAAAGCGTGACGTGGTACGAACAATTTAAAGAAAAGAAACAACTTGTATCAATTGTATCAGCCTGTATATAAAAAGCACAGACCAATAAGGTAGTCACATTATCATTTTTAGACGAGGTAAGTAAGACTATATTTTAACCAACGTGCGAATATGTGTATTTTGTTTTAAACATGAACGCCTGTCAAACAGATAAGTTACTAAAATGTGTTCTTTTGCTTTTGAACTACAATTTTGTTATTTTTCTTATTCCTTATTTTCGTATTTCTGAATATTTTAGGGGTTTTCTTGAATATTAACTTTACAGTAAAGGACGAAACAGCACGAAATGATATTGTGGGGATTAACTTTTACGTTTTATCACACTTTTCGCTACAGCATACATGTAGTTTGAAACAAATTAACCGACGTTGAAACACTACTTTAGTGTCTACATATCTAGCCCATCATTATGCCAACATGTTAATTTTCTAAAACCGAACTAAATTACAAGCATATGCCAGCGTTTAGAATTAAATCAGATAAAAGAACAGATAACATTTAAGTTGCTTCGTTGTATTCAGATCCTAAATTTTTCACACCAATGTGAGATAATCGTCACACTAAACATTTTAACATAAAGCTGCACATCGTTCCAGAAAACAGGTAAATAAGTATTTCTAACTAACTCCTAATTTTTTTATACAGTGCCGTACAATACCTACAAGTGTCAGAATGAACATCATACCTGTGTTGGTAATATTGCTCTCAGCTTATGAATGTTACGCTGGTAAATAATTAAATAGCGAGTCTTGCCTTTAAGATTTATATACTTTTATCGAAATGGTTGCCTTAATGATGAAAATGGAAGTTTCAAATACATTAATAATGTAAATTCTGCCATACCAACGATCATATCTTTATTGACAGAAAACTATATTAAATTAACCTCTCGCTGCAATCAGTGAAAGAAAACGCACACATCAGATATATTATATTATTAAAATGTGTGCTTCGTAGCAAGTGTCAATAGGAAAATTTTCAGGTATCGCATAAATCAATGATACCTAATATGTTTTATTCTTTATAGCTGTGTGTGGCAGTTCCACATATAATCCGTTATATTTTACCTGTTGCAATGGAGTTCTGAACCCATCTGGGGGACAGTCATGCTGTCAAACAAGAGCGTACAACACTTTGTTTCAAACTTGCTGCAACGGAGTTCTTAATCCGTTTGGAAACCAGTCTTGCTGTGGAACAATAGGATACAATCCTATGTTTCAAACTTGCTGCAACGGAGTCCTCAGTCCGTTTGGAAACCAGTCGTGCTGTGGAACGACAGGTTACAACCCTTCGCTTCAGACTTGCTGCAATGGAGTCGTCAATGCCTTTGGAGGACAGTCGTGCTGTGGAACTAAAGCTTACAACTTTTCGTTTCAAACTTGCTGCAATGGAGTTCTCAATGCATTTGGAGGACAGTCCTGCTGTGGGACGAAAGCTTACAATCCTTCGTTTCAAACTTGCTGCAACGGAGTCCTTCATCCGTTTGGAGGCCAGTCGTGCTGTGGAACGACAGCTTACAACCCTTTGTTGTAGACTTGCTGCAAAGGCGTTCTGAATGCATTTGGAGGCCAGTCGTGCTGTGGAACTAAAGCTTACAACCCTTTAATTAGCAAATGCTGCAAAGGAGTTGTGATTCCAATTTTTCAAATATGCTGATTATTTACATAAACCAGATATATACTCTAATGCTTTGCAATAAAACTTTATTTTGATATTCTCCTTTGTTTTAATGATGATACTGTCTAATACTTTTTATTCGTGGGTACCAATTTTCGTGGTTTTCCTGGAGGCCTCAGACCACGAAAGAAATTAAAAATCCAACGCGGAATAGAACATCATTAACAGACAGGTCGGAACTTGTTTACAACGATATGAAAATGTCCAAGATTGGCCATTTATTTGTAAATGTCATAAAATCATTGTGGTTCAATTCATACCTTATATTTAGCTCAATATCAATCTGAAATGATTATGTTAGCAAGTTACATGTTCGAATTGGGTTTTTATTAAATGTAGGTATCATTTAATTGTAAAGAGTACAAAGAAACATCGACTTCCAGTCAATGAAGAGAGATACAAAGTGTTCATTTTTCGATGTTAAAAAGTAACACATTAGTATCGGAATTACGAGTTTGGTTGATCCCTTAAACCTGGGACTAGTATAGGTTCCTGCTTAAACATAAAAAGTATAATAAAATTAAATATTTAAAACTAAAGGTCTATTTTATCTTCAATGACAAGCTATGTTAGAATTACAAAATACCGATTGTAGCACAAATGACATTAAATTACACATTTGTAACAGTTGTTTATTGCTACTCAACACATGTAGTGACAAAATGACCCTTCGGCTAGGAATGCTTCATTTGATAACAAATAGAGAATGAGATGGACTCAAAGGATTTTTAAT
Organism: Limnoperna fortunei; assembly: GCA_944474755.1. NCBI lineage: Eukaryota > Metazoa > Mollusca > Bivalvia > Mytilida > Modiolidae > Limnoperna > Limnoperna fortunei. The sequence goes on from OX104111.1 coordinate 106,701,814, forward strand.
TGCAACTTATTAATTCATTACCGAGTTCATAATTAGCTTTTGATTTTGGTGTTGTTAAGGCTAATATCTAAATTTCTTCTTTTAAAATATGGTGTACCATAATTACAAAATAAACATAACATTACCACTAATGAACAATTTAGTGTATTATCATAACCACATGCAACAAACAACAAACAACGGGATGTTTTGTAACTTTGTTTTTTAAAACCTTTTTTATATAAATTTATCTTTATTATCAACTGTGCAAAGGATTCTGTAGTAATTATTTATTTGGCACGCTACTACAGTTTAATTCATTTTTCGAAAACGTCAGTTCATGAATTTAAGAACATAGATACACTGTTTGTTGTCCTACTATAGCTCCATTCGTTGTCCCCACTATGACACAGATTTTTTGTTTCCACTTGGGCTCCGTTTGTCGTTTCTACTATGATACCGTTTTTTGTTTACACTATGATACCGTTGTTGTCCCTATTTAATGGTTTCGTTCATTGTCTCTATTATGACACTGTTTGTAGATCCCATTTTGATAGCAATGGTCTTAATGTCACACTTGATACAACATCCGCTGAGGGATCCAAAATTCCGCGGAGACAACGTAGGCTATTTGAGGGTTTTGAATTTGGGTACCTGGTGTCCTTTTACATTATATAATCGCCCTTAAGAAATACATTCATCGGTCAAAACTATTATATGTTAAAACCACTGCGAACATTTGGTGCAGCTAGGGCGCGTATTGCGTACTGATAAAACAGTTCTTTCTATATTACTACTAGCAATCAATTGTACGAAGCCAGTAAATGTATTGCATGCCCTCGTTTAGCTAAAACCATTGTCTTTATATCTACAGTCAACAATAAAACACCTCTCAGCTTTTTTATGTGATATAACTTAAAATTTGTAAGCTTGATTTACATTATTACATATTACGCGCATCAAGCTATGTGGAGAAACATGTCAATCATTACTAAAGATAACACATTAATATCAACATCCTAGTAACCATTATAAGAAAATAGCAAAGAAAACCCACCGAACAACAAGAGCCATTAGTCAAGGGACAGTTACGAATCCGGATAATGACAAACGCAACACAAAAAACAGAACAGAGTCGATGAACGGGAAGTTGACAATTGGAAAGTTGAAGTCATCATGTTTGTCGTTTATAGTTTTCCTGAGTCTATTTCTAATAGTAGGTTTTAGTAAGAGGCTGACCTTAGTGTGTTGGTGGTGTCTTTTATTTCAAACTCGCTAGGGTAAATTGTATGTAAATAGTCACCAAATTTAGCATTGTTAAGAGACAAAATATCATCCATATAGCTGAATGTTAAATTAAAGGTCTGGGTGATCAGTGTCTTTCTTTCTTCTTCAGTAGGCCTTCTAGGCCTTTTATGTTAATAAACACATTAAATTACAACGCCTACATTTAGGCTTATATTATTATGGATCAAGGAAATGTCTCTAAATTTTTAGCTATCAATGTTATATCATGAATTGATATAAAAAAAACTATCCAATCTATATCCACACGATATGTTAGACAATGTAGACATAACTTTTAGGCCAGGAATGGCCTTCAATGACTTCCCGTTATTTGTTTCTTATATCTGCAGGCACACGTAATTATTATTCCGCTTATACTGGCTGTAATGACTCAGTTAAGGTCACAGCAAAGTGGCAATGCAATAAAATCAATTTAACAATAAAAGGTTGCCAAAAACGTAATAATCCAATGTATAATTTCATAAGCATTCGTAACAGGATTTAACAGCTGGCTGGAGAGGTTTGGAAGCTGCGCTGCTTATATAGACGTTATTTATATTACATAGAGTTATGCATTAAAACTTGTCAACAAAGCTTAACTTTGAAAATTTGATAATTTGTCCAAAATACTATCAAGCGTGACTCATATTTTAATTTAAAGTACACATTTTTACGCAAAAAACTTAAAATATACACTTTATCAAAATAACTGTCAAATGCAAAAATATTTAAAATATACAAAAAATCAATGTATTATATATTGGAATTTTTTTTAATGTTAACGACCTCCGTAATATAGATGAACACACAGTGTAGCACAATGAACAACAGAAAACACAAGCAACTAACATAGGGTAAGGCTTTTATTCGAAATACTCGGTGTTCGGTAATTTGCATCGTAAAAATGCCAAAAACACCTGTCCCTAGATTCAGAAAATATACTCCTTATATACAGTAAGTACAGATACTAGCAATTTAACAAATATATAATGAAAATGCATAAAATAAATTAAATAATTTAATTCCATTTTAGTCTAAGTGGCCGTTTTTGGTGGTCATAGCTTTTGCTTCTTTAGAAATATGACCATTTATACTTACTCAACCTTACATGTCCTTGATGTTATAACGAATAGTAATTTGAAGTACATTAACAAGTTCTCGATCCATGACAAAATTTAATTTAAAGTCCGTTTTATAGATTTTAATCTCAGATTAATGTCATTTCACTGCTTGATTGCTTTTCTGTTGACCTGGATTAAATTGTCAATGCATTTTGGTATTATAGTGTTATATTCCTCCAATGCTTTACCATTACCAGTACCAACACCATGTACCTTGTTCGTTGTTGATGCGTTACCTTCGTATATGCTACCATTCGTTTCCGTAACCAGTGGTGCAAAGGCTTTATCATCTCTGTTGGCGGGGTCATCAATTTCGACATTCATCGACACCACTGGAGCCACCTCGTCATACTCTGAACCCTCCTGCTTCCTCTCTATTTGGCTACACATCTATGTCAATACATTTTAAAACACTTACAAGCCAAAATTCTTACAATGCATGTCAATACATTTTAAAATACTTACAAGCCAAAATTGATAATATCCCTATACTTATTACAATTGCAAAGTGCATAATTTATAAGGGAGTTTTTCATAGGGTAATATGTTGTAATTCCTTAGGTCTAGAAAAAATAAGATTGTTCATAGAAACACGTTCAATATCTTTTAATTTTTTTTTAAACTATCAAATTTTACTTTTTCAAAGATGTATATAAGAGTTCTCAAATCATCAAGTTTGACTTATATTCTTTTAATAAAAATTAAAAAATTAACGTAATCATATAGACTATTCTTTCTATTAAAGGGAACAAAGTCCTACAATAGTTATAAGATGTACACGTTTCTTTTAAAATAATTATATCAATCGGTGGATTAACTTTTATTTTACTTTCGTCGAATCTTGACAAACTATCACAAAATGTAAAAAGAACCAGCCGCTGTGTATTGTGCCATTGGCAAAATGGAAACTCGACATATGGTTTGCAATTATTTCCAGTATGTTTCATTATCAAAGTTATGACACATAAGTTACGTCATAAGTGTTTTCCATCCCCATATCAATTGTCATGATATGACCTTAGTATTTCTTCGCGTAGTTGGTGCAACTAGTTTCAGTTACCTTAGCCGTCAATGCTTTTATACTTTGATAAGAGCGTGGGAGCTCTGAATAGACAAAACAGCGAATATTGCGACACGGGTCTGAGTCGACCTATTTCGTAATTTTCCGATGTGTAGTCATTTTAACCATATTTTGGACGGTACTGAATTAACCTTCTTCATATGATTAAATGAATATACCGGCATTCAGTACCTTCTACATATGCTTTAAGTGACCAACGGCATTCAGTACCTTCTACATATGGTTAAAGTGACTATACCGGCATTCAGTACCTTCTATATATGGTTAAAGTGACTATACCGGCATTCATGCAGTACCTTCTATATATGGTTAAAGTGACTATGCCGGCATTCAGTACCTTCTATATATGGTTAAAGTGACTATACTGGCATTCAGTACCTTCTATATATGGTTAAAGTGACTATACCGGCATTCAGTACCTTCTACATATGGTTAAAGTGACTATACTGGCATTCAGTACCTTCTATATATGGTTAAAGTGACTATGCCGGCATTCAGTACCTTCTATATATGGTTAAAGTGACTATACTGGCATTCAGTACCTTCTATATATGGTTAAAGTGAGTATACCGGCATTCAGTACCTTCTACATATGGTTAAAGTGACTATACCGGCATTCAGTACCTTCTATATATGGTTAAAGTGACTATACCGGCATTCAGTACCTTCTACATATGGTTAAAGTGACTATACCGGCATTCTGTACCTTCTATATATGGTTAAAGTGACTATACCGGCATTCAGTACCTTCTATATATGGTTAAAGTGACTATGCCGGCATTCAGTACCTTCTATATATGGTTAAAGTGACTATGCCGGCATTCATTACCTTCTATATATGGTTAAAGTGACTATGCCGGCATTCAGTACCTTCTACATATGCTTTAAGTGACTATACTAAGATTCAGTATGGTTATGGAATTACACCAAGAATTTTTTGCCGACTGTAAAGGGTAAAGGGTACCCTTTAAGTACCCTTTACGTTAACCTTAAAAGTTTAAAGCGTCACCATGACTGAATTGATTATCGTTGAATCATGAGAAAATATTTATGTTTGTAATACATACATGTAATGATTGGAAAGTGAACTCATCGCAACTTGGCCGTCTAGTCTCGAACAACCATATACAACTTGACCGTCTGGTCTCGCACAACCATATACAACTTGGCCGTCTAGTCTCGAACAACCATATACAACTTGACCGACTAGTCTCGAACAACCATATACAACTTGGACGTCTAGTCTCGAAAAACCATATATTATTATTACTTGGCTGTCTAATCTCGAACAACCATATACAACTTGGCCGTCTAGTCTCGAACAACCATATACAACTTGGCCGTCTAGTCTCGAACAACCATATACATCTTGACTGTCTACTCTCGAACAACCATATACAACTTGGCCGTCTAGTCTCTAACAACCATATACAACTTTGCCGTCTAGTCTCTAACAACCATATACAACTTGGCCGTCTAGTCTCTAACAATCTATACAAATCGGATATAAAGCTTAACATCATTTGTTGTAAGCAGATGTTTTAGTGTTTTGCTTAATCTTTGATAACAAATAATTAAAAATAGTTGTAAATCGATCATAAGAGGCGCTTAACATAGAAACACAAAATATGACTTTAACAACAAAAAGTATGTTTTTATTGCTGTGCTGTTTGTGTATCCGAATATAGTTTAATGTTGGATATTAAGTGCATTTATAAGGAATAATAAATTGTCAGCAAAGATACCAAGGTTAATAAAATTAATTTAGTTCTCCAGACGCGCGTCTGGTGTTAATGAATATACATGATACAGATCCATACTTTTTGTGTTTCTGGAAACTAAAACGATACATGTGTGTTCTCCTTGGTAAAGATTACCATGTTTCTCCATGATGTTCAACTGTACACCAAATCTCGCTTCTGGTAATGATATAATTTACGCTAACAATTTTAAGTGATAACTGACAGGTTGATTTGTGTCATTGACTAAAGATTAGGTTTTAACTAAACGATTGCGTTAAGTAACTTTCATAGTACTAACGGTGGCACGGTGGGGACAACGAACGGTAAACTATAGTAGGGACAACTTACGATGCCATAGTAGCCACAACTAACGGAGCCATATTGGGAACAACTAACGGTGCCATATTGAGGACAATTAACGGTGCCATCGTGTGGAGAACTAACGGTGCCATAGAGGGACAATTAACGATGCCCTATTGATGACAACTAACGGTGCCATAGTGGGGACAACTAACGGTGCCGTAGTGGGGACAACACGCGGTACCATATAAGGGAAAACTAGTACCGTAGTGGGGAAAACTAACGGTAGCGTAGTGGTGATGACAAACGGTGCGATATTGAGGACAACTAACGGTGCCATAGTTGGGACAACTTACGTGCCATAGTGGGGACAACGAACAGTGCCATAGTGGGGACAACGAACAGTGCCATAGTGGGGACAACTTACGGTGCAATACTGAGGACAATTAACGGTGTCATTGTTGGGACAACTAGCAGTGCCATAGTGGCGACAACTAACGTTGCCATAGTTGGGACAACTTACGGTGCTATAGTGGGGACAACAAACGGTGCTATAGTGGGGGAAAACCTACGGTGCTATATTGGGGACAATTAACGGTGTCATAGTGAAGACAACAAAAGGTGCCATAGTGGGACAACAAACGGTGCTATAATGGGGAACACTAACGGTGCCATAGTGGCGACATCAAACTGTACCATAGCAGGTCAACAAACATGAGCGAGTATTATTTAATATACAACACGAAGACGGTGCATATTATTATTTTTTTCTTACTATTGATCACTTAATGGATGATACTGTTTTTCCTGTTAATACGTCGTTTTATTTGCGTTTACCATCGTTTATTTTCGCGCAACGACACGTTTTGATTTTGAGTAATTACGCCTTGCATGACGTCACTATCGCAAGTTACTATATATTGTTTATATTCGCGTGTGTCCAATTTTCGATATGTTCGTCGTAGCAAGTAACATGAAAATTAGAAAAATTCTAAGATCTCCTAGCCCTAATGAGAGTTGTCGATCGTTGTCCAAAGTAAAACAAGATGTCCAGTTATTTAACATACCTACATGTATATGTTAGATAACTGGGTGCCGTTTCATAAAGCGATCGCTAATTAACGTGCTCGTTATCCCATGCAATTTAAATGGGATAACGTGCACGTTAAGTTAACGATCGCTTTATGAAACGGCACCCTGGACACCGTGAATAATACTCCAGTATATGACAACTTTACAGTATATTCCCCGTTTGTTTTATTTGAAAAACAATAAAATCAGTTGGTTTTTGTGGCAACTTTTTGATTCGGCAGAGTGTCGTTATTAAGATATTTTGATTCTACAAGCTTATTATTCTTCAATTAATTTTCATCGACTTTAGCTGGTAAAATAGATGGTTCTCGCCTGTTTATTCGGCCGATATATCAAATGAAACGTTCACGCCTGTAAAAAATTTTAAATTCACAAATTTCAGTTGTACTAGTAAGCCACTAAAGGGTAGTAAGCTTTCGTTCCACAGCACGACTGTCAAAATAGACTTAGAACTCCATTACAACAAATCTTCAACGAAGAGTTGTAAGCTCTCGTTCCATAACTTGACGGACCTAATTAAATCTGAACCATGTACATATGTTATAAAGATAGATTTGACATTACAGGTTGACATATCTAAGCTGTTCCACTGTCGCATAGCTGATGGTATGAAAGATTCGTTAGTCAGGGACGGTCTACAATGAGGGGTCATAATGTTATTACCTTACGCAAGGGATACACGAACGTGCTTTGTATAGTTGATGGTATAATATTACAAAGATATGCTGGCGCAAAGCTATGTTGTATACTTACTGATACAAATATTTCAAAATATATACTTTCAACAACAACAATAGCAACTATCTTTAAAAAAATAGTCGACAACGGCCAAAGGCTCCCACCCAGTTTCGGCATAAATATTAATAAATTGGTACAATTTGGTAGGCCAGTAAAGATTCGAGCGGCTCTAGCTGCAGTTGCTCAAGTTTATTGCAGTAACCCACACCCACGTTATCCCAAACTTCACAGGCATACTGAAAAAGTCGTCTTATGAAGACTAAATACATTTTTTCTAGGTTTAATATATAATATATTTTTAAGTTTCCCGAGTTCATTCAGGTGCATAGAAACACTACATTAATATTTTCATTATGTATGTTCCACTTATATGTTTATGAAATTTGCTGGAATATCTGTGTCATTTAGTGTAAACCTTATATCTGTGATAATATATTTGAGAATAACATAATTTTTGTTTTGTCACTGTTAAACAACAATCGTTCAGCTCTCTCAAATCGTGATCAAATGTGTTGATATTCAGCTTTAATAAAGGAGTTGATAAGAAGGCGACATTGATGTGTGTTGCAACCCGTGTTGTTTGAGAACAAAATCCTGGCAATTGAAACCCACTATTTGGGTTATTAGTTCAACAAGACGGGTAGGCCCTGTTTGGTCAGTAGGTTGGTCACGCCAAGCACTTAAACTGACATTTTAAATGTCTACAAATTACACACAACACTGTTAGAATTATTCACTAAGTTTTAATCTTTTTCTTTGTATCGAGCTTATTCATAGAAATTGTTATCGTTTACTTACTTATACTAAGTTTATGATAGTTTACATATGCGTAGCTTTATAAAACATTTTTTACACAAAACAGATGACCACTCTCCCGTCTATGACATTTATTTCAGTAAAAACTCCTAATTACAATAAAATGAAAAATAGTAATGAAAGTCTTAGAACTATAGTATAACTTCAAATTATTAATGGTTGAAATACAAAGTTTTAAAATAAACGAGTTCGGAAAAGCAAAAATAAGAAAAATGGAATTTTACAAGGGAGGTATTTTTTACTACAAATTTTAGTACTCTCTGACTAGCTATTTCCCAATAGACAAAAATTTAACTTCGATATCCCTTTTTTCTTACCATCACTAAAAATGTATACTAATTGCTTGACATTATATATAAACAATACAAAATCATTTCAACGGACAGAATTTTTTTAATCTATTATTTTAGTGCGTTTTTATACTCTCCTCTGTATAATCTATCAGCAAATTTGGAATTACGCAGCTCAATCCTCCGAAAGTTAGCTCTGCAGGGGGTAGTGTATTTCAATTTGCAATAAAATTTCCTGCCTTTGATTGAATTTCATTCAAAATATTTTTTCAGATAAACTATTCTTCTCTGTTTCAAAATTCGTTATTTATTGTTTTTCATTTTCTTTTATAAAAGAAATTAATTTTGATGAACTCTAACTTGTTAACAGTTACAACAGAGCGGTGAACATGAGAACATCTCATGGAACTGTCAAACAACACTTGTGTTTATAGTTTAATTTTAACGTCACATAGTCAACTGAAAATATCGTTTCCAAAATAAATATTACTTCTTGACTAGTACTGTCTAAATTAAGACAACCCAACACACCTCAGGCACATGGATGAATTTAAGATAATGACGACTGTGAACGACTTTACCTTACATACAGTATTGGTAGACATGAGAATGTAAATATTTTGGGGAAAGCTATTGAGTATATCAGGTTTTGAGTGAATTATCAGCATGATTGATCTTTTGCAGTCACAGTTCCATTGCAGCATTTATTAAACAAAGGGTAGTAGGCTTTCGTTCCACAGCACGACTGTCCTCCATTCGGATTCACAACTCCATTGCAGCAAGTTGCAGACGAAGAGTTGTAAGCAGTATTTCCACAGCACGACAGTCCTCCAATCGGACTGAGAACTCCATTGCAGCACGTTTTCGATGAAAGGTTGTAAGCTGTAGTTCCACAGCACGACTGTCCTCCAATTTGATTAAGAACTCCATTGCAGCAAGTGTTCAACAAGGGATTGTAAGCTGTCGTGCCACAGCAGGACTGTCCAAATTCACTTAGAACTACATTGCAGCATTTGTTCACCGCAGGATTGTAAGTTTTCGTTCCACAGCACGACAGTCCTCCAATAGGATTCAAAACTCCATTGCAACAAGTTGCAAACGAAGGGTTGTATGCAGTCGTTCCACAGCCCTATTGTCCAGAAGGACTCAAAACACCATTGCAGCAAGTGCTCAACGAAGGGTTGTAAGCTGTTGTTCCACAACACGACTGTCCAAACTGACTAAGAACTGGATTGCAGCATTTGTTCACCGAAGGGTTGTAAGCTTTCGTTCCACAGCACGACTGTCCTCCAATTGGATTCAGAACTCCATTACAGCAAGTGTTCAACAAAGGGTTGTAAGCTGCCGTTCCACAACAAGACTGTCCAACCTGACTCTGAACTACATCGCAGCATTTGTTCACCGAAGGGTTGTAAGCTTTCGTTCCACAGCACCACTGTCCTCCAATTGGATTTAAAACTCCATTACAGCAAGTGTTCAAGGAAGGGTTGTAAGCAGTGGTTCCACAACAAGATTGTCCAACCTGACTCTGAACTACATCGCAGCATTTGTTCACCGAAGGGTTGTAAGCTTTCGTTCCACAGCACCACTGTCCTCCAATTGGATTTAAAACTCCATTACAGCAAGTGTTCAAGGAAGGGTTGTAAGCAGTGGTTCCACAGCACAACTGTCCTCCAGTAGGACTCAAAACTCCATTGCAGCAGGTGTTCAACGAAGGGTTGTAGGCTTTAGTTCCACAGCACGACAGCCCAACCTGACTCTGAACTACATCGCAGCATTTGTTCATCAAAGGGTTGTAAGCTTTCGTTCCACAGCAGGACTGTCCTCCAATCGGATTTAACACTCCATTACAGCAAGTGTTCGACGTAAGGTTGTAAGCAGTATTACCACAGCACGACTGTCCAAATGAACCCAGAACTCCATTGCAGCAAGTGTTTAACGAAGAGTTATAAGATGTCGTTCCACAGCAAGACGGTCCAAACTGACTCAGAACTACATTGCAACATTTGTTTACCGAAGGATTGTAAGCTTTCGTTCCACAGCACGACTGTCCTCCATTCGGATTTAAAACTCCATTACAGCAAGTGTTTGACGAAAGATTGTAAGCTGTATTTCCACAGCACGACTGTCCAAACGTACTCAGATCTCAATTGCAGCAAGTGTTTAACGAAGAGTTATATGCTGTTGTTCCACAGCACGAGGGTCCAAACTGACTCAGAACAACATTGCAGCATTTGTTCAATGTAGAGTTGTAAGCTTTTGTTCCACAACACGACTGTCCTCCAATCGGATTCAAAACTCCATTACAGCACGAAGACAGGGAAGTATTATATTGCAAAGGGCCACACAGAGCTGTAAAAAAAAAGTCAGGCCAATACAGCAAGCCTTGGACCAATAACTGGGCCAATACAGAAATCATCACGTAATAATATCATAATATAATCCAAACAGTCCGTATAGCTGTTTTGAATGAACATTGTATGACTAGCCAGTCTACCAAGAGCATGAAATATTTGTAATAAATAAACGACAACATACAACCCATTTTGACCCTCCAAAATGTCAAACCATTCCCATTAAAAAGGCTAAGAAAAGAGCGACAACATTTTTTGGACAAGACTCCTCATTAATAAAACGGACTAAATGTGATAGGTGAAAAACGGCCTGATAAATATCTTAATGCTAAATTCGGCATTATATCTTATGCGAAAGTAGGCATAAAAAATATCCTGATTACTAAGTTAATTTTAAATAGTGATTTAGCTTGTAGCCTTTTTAATTAATTGAATAATTAAGATATTGATTATCCCGATTTTAGTATATTAGGGCCGATGTTTACGTATTATTTAATAGTATATTACAAACGACAAGACAAGCTGGTTAAAAGTCAGTTTGTTTAATGTGTATCTGCTTCACCTTGAAATAAATTAACTTTTGTATACCTGATAAATGCGTGCGTATTGGAGTAATCGAACGCTATTTAGTCGAACCCACTTTTTAAATGTAAATTAGATAAAAACCTTACATTACTTTAGGTTCTGGTTTACACTGGATCTAATTGGTGCAATGAATGGAAACGGAAGATTGCTTTGGACCAATCAGGTAGCTTGACTGTGTACGTAGTTCTTATTAAGGAAGTCACATACTATACTATGAACAAACTACAACTTTTCAACCCCCAGACATGCACTATTGGAACTTATTGTTAAGAAAATAAAATCAATTACAAGTAATAAACTGAACACCAGCAAAATACAATGTATAAGTAAGAAATTCCGTTATTTATGTATAAAATTGTAGCGTAGTAGAGATCTATTCATGAAGAAGGAATTGTCATATTCTTGCGTTCTTTCCTTTCTACTTAGAATGTACTAATGTGTTAATTAATGTATGGTTGCTAACTAAACACTATCAAAAAATGTGTAAACAAGTTTAGTTGTCTACAGTCCAAACTTTAGGTAATAATACGGATCCATTTAACAAACTTTAAAAGTTTTTTTTTAAACTTCCAGACCAGACATATGACATTCAGCTGAATATAATGGAGACTCCAGCATGACATCAAGGAGCGGTCATTGTTTGAATTCTTTCGATACTTATAAACACATGCGATCCAGATGTGTTTTCATTATGGGAAAAAATTTTCATGTTTATATCTGTATTATACCTAAGTATATAAAAACAATCTTCAATAAATTCGCTATTTTAACCATTTTCTGTTCGGTCAGTTAATAATTTTCAGGAAGAACTATTGAGAGGCTTGATGAAAATGTTAAATTTCGAATTTATTTATATTCAGCCTTAAAACTACCTGGCTGGTATATTTCGTTTTAGTTTGTTAGGAATTATTTGTGTCTGTTGTTCTTTCGGAATAATAATGACTGGATATTCAGGGGAAAGTAATTCCGTGTATTTATTCCCTCGGATACAGCTATTGCCTTCGTCTTCGCCTCAGGACAATAGTTAAGTAAACTTATTATTCCCTTCATACCCAGTCAATACGTACACATGTATACACTGTTTGTGGTACAGCGTATGGTGATTTCATGGTGGTGGGCGTATCTGCCTTAAGATGACATCCTTCAAGGTTTTATATCGGCACCTGCGATTGTTTTGACGAAAAATTATTGCTGTATTCCAGCTATTGTACTTTTAAACGTTTTTATGGAAGCATAAAGTATTTACTACATTTTTGTTTAGATATTGTGTACTATAAAGTGTGTTCAATTGTATTGTGTTTATTTACATTACCATAAATACTTATTAGGCTTTTGTTTCATTATTTTGGAAGGTTGTTTTGCTTCAATAGAAATAATCTTTTAATCCTTTACGTAAAACATATTTTGTGACTTAATTTAAATAAATAAGAACTACAAATCTATCGATCTGATTGGTCGGAGCACTTTACTTTATTCTAAATTTATGTTGTAATAAGTAAAAAGTACAAGAAAATAATAAAATTTAATTAAGAATTTATATTGTGTATTGGTTAAATTTTTATTTAAATATTGTTTCTAACATTTACAAAATGTAATTGTAGATTTAAGTTACATTATACCGATTTGTCTGCTATTCCTTTTATTGGTGAATGAGTCTGGTGAATCTCTTTCGACTGGTTAGAATTTCGTTGGGCGGTTTTTCATACACATGCAATATATTAGCTACCTGCATATTTATATTTTATTTATTTCACGATTTATACTTCAACTGACTACAATTGTTAAAGCGTGTATTATATTCATATAGTACCTTTAATTTGCATGTATTTATTTATGTCATCACGACGATCTACCAGTATATTAATTGACATCGGAGTGCAAATGTGTATTGAGCGTATCATATTAACACTTTTAAATGCTAAATTTCGAATCAACATAAGGTATATTAAATTAGTTGAATACCGACGAATTCGATGAATTTTAATTAAAACGTAGGGAATAATGAATGTAGGTTTTTCATTCCGGTGTAGACTTCTATGTAGTGAGAAATGGGTCGCTGATCCGTGTACTATATCTAAATGAAATCCTAGCCCCCACCCCATGATTGTATCTCGAATAATTTAGAACCCATAGAGCATGGAATAGCAAGCCAAATTACCTTAATCCGATATAGCATCACTTTGGACAACATTCAGTGTAGGATTCTGCGCGACAAACCCAACCGAAACACACTTCAGTTTGAAATGCACTCTTTCTGGCATTGTCAATTGTCATTTATTCCCTAGTTGACTTTCCTGAATTTATGCTCAGCTTACAAAATCTCTGCAGAAAGGACATTCGGGCTCGAGGTGGACATACGAGCTTTGAACTTGATGGGTCTATCAATTGGCATCTTGTTGTTTTTAAATTCTGTACTTCAATAATAAGCCTTTTTATTGGCTCTGGCGTTTTAATTTGCATTAGAATTTCCTGCCTTTGATTTAATTCATGAAAATATTTTTACGATAAAAAAATTCATCTCATTAACAAAAACTTTAATTATTATTGTTTTTATGTTATGTTAGGAAAGACATATATATGTTCCTAGTAGTACTTAACTTTTGGTTAAATATATATACGAAATATTGGTTAAAGTGGTCGAATTCAATGTAAATTAGTTAGGTCCGGTTTTCCCATTTGGCATCTATACAAATTTATCCGAACGCACCCGTTATATTCGGTGATTTTTACTGCTGTATTGCTTGACACTATTTTTTTATGTGTGACCTACCTTTCAACTGCTGTTACGTGGTCATTAGAACAGGGGTAATGTAAACATTATTTTATTGATAAATGCATAGTTCACAATACATGTAAGTATAATACAAGTTGGGATTAGAAAACAAGTGCTACAAGCACTTTTATAAATTCTCCTCCCAGTATATAAGAAAATACATAGTAGAATGGTAGAAGTTTTATATATTTTTATTGCATTTACAATAGGGGTCAGACTCCAGATTCTTTTTGAAAAGGTTAATGCACTACTTTCAGTCTTTATTCTAGCATGAACGTGGGTGCGTTCTGTACAATCGCTGTCCCATTTTACATAAAGAAAAGTATGTTTAGAAAGCGCCGTAAGTGCCCATTATTGTTTTTCGTACAGTCTTTACCACATGGGAGATAAGCCAGCTCCCCCGCCTCTCCTATTGCTGACAATTGCAGACGGCTATGTGGTACATCACGAAATTAAATGGATATACAAATGACCATCGCGGCCCTTGACGTAGCTCAAAATACAGCAAATTAAAAACTATGATATTTTAAAAGACGTTCTGGCATTCAAAAAGCGTGTCTACCTTTATAATTCTGGATTCAGCTATCTGACAGTCACAATGGTTTCAAGCAACAGTAATTTAACTATAATACCAGTAACGTTCTTGTAGATAAAGCTGCAATGAATCTTGTAACAGGATCTTTTTGTAGAAAACTTTTAACTATTTCCACGAGTTCTGGAAATGTATCTGCTATACGGTTAAATCCATGTTGCTCCTCTCGCCAACCTGTTTCTGTATTCATACGAGGCAGGTTTTACTCTGATACAATTGCATTTTAGCTTTCGCTGTTTGGATCATTAAACAATCGATGATTCCGTGATTTTTAGACCTCATTCCAATGTGGTCTAGAAAAAACATAAACATGTTCATGTCTGGTCCGTATTAAGGATATTCTAATTATTCGCCGCACGACGGGGGTTTTCTCCTGGTACTCCGGCTTCCTCCCCCAATAAAAACTGGACGCCATGATACAGCTGAAAAATTGCTGAAAGCGGCGTTAAACACCATCAAACAAACAAAAACAAATTTTTCGTCAGGGGAGACAACCTCGATTTAGTAATAAAAATAGTATTATTACTGAAGTTCATACGATAAATAATGTTTTTCTGAGAGTCGAGGCCGTTCATTCGTCCATTGTTTAGAGTGCCAATCAGGAATTGGTTAGTCTTATTTCTCATGGGCGTAGCAATGACTTTTGCAGAATTAAAAAAAATAAAATTGCTAACGAAAACCATCTTTTAAGACCTGAAATTAAGTGCTAGGAAATCGCCATGGAATGCAGGATTTTGCACCCTTTACCCCTTGTGCTTCCCGGGGCCTTAAGCGGCCTCCGAACCTTCTTTCGTAAAACCACCCCTGCGAGGTGGATATGATCGCTACACGATCCTGATTAGCATTCAACCGTACCAATATCATATGCGATGCTACGCCTTTGTTTCTCACACAGGTTTTTACGGATAGCGTTTCCCATCAGTCTTCACATCACAACTATTTCGAATGCAGTAACACGACGGGTAACACTAGTGTGGCAAAATATGCTGAACTTCCATGTTCCTCCTGAATAATATCATCTCTTTATTCAGATGGCTTCTTGTTGCTTATTTGTTTGTTGTTAGTTTTGAGTGTATGTTGCTTTTGTTTTCGTGAGATGTCTGTTATCATGACATTTTTATTTCGTTCTAGAATTTTGTTGTTTTTACAACGTCTCAATACCTTGTGATCTACTTTACTTAAATGTTACCATAGAATATTGTTGACTGGATGGTTGGCTTAACGTGTAGCGAGAATTAATCACCTATATTTAGGTCGAGAACAGGCTTACAAACATAAATCAACGGCAAAGTGATGTAGCAAAGAGAATAAAATTTTATGGGCACGGAAAACGTATGAAGATTATGGTATGGACGGAGAAATTGGACTTTTGTAGCGGCTACAATGACCTACTCTTGTTTGAAATCTACTAAAGGTATCTTCATCGCTCAAGGCCCATGGCTGTCTCCAACCACGTCACCACTGCGGTCCGCGATCTGGCTATCCGTATTATAACTTAACACAACCGTTCCCCTATGAGAGAACAACGTTTCAACTGTGCACGCTTGGCAGCATTTGGGACCCTCCAGTATAGTCGCAGGGTAACAGCAGGAGTTTTACTTTTGTCGCTTTAGTGCTTTTGAGATAAATGACATGAGACATGATAGTCTGGGAACAATGATTCGTTTGTCAGAAACTGACATTATAAACTTTAAAATTATAAAAATGAATCGAAATTACAGTAAAGCAAAAATGAAACGACTATTACTATAACGGAAATATAAGTGCATAATGCATATCAGTAATACATTTTATTGGTTTCAAACTTATCAGCTACCAATTCACTATTGTATAAATATCGTCGTTATCCATTTTTAATTTGCTAATTATGCTAGGCAAAGAAGGTAAATTAAGAAAAATATTTAATTGTGAAATATGTTAACATATTTATACCGTTAGAACTAATATACGTCCACTAATGCACTACGCCAAGAATTATACGATTCTACTTTCTTTAATTTTTTGTCCCCAGTATATTAGAAATAGAACAACGGCATAGATTTACCAACACATATAGTGAGGAGACTACCACAGTGTATGTTTAAATTCTGTAAAAGAGAAGTGTTATTGCCTCCCTGATTGTTTTTTTGTTTGTTTGTTTGAGGTTTTACCGGACGTTCATGAATTTCTCAGCTATATTATGGCTCCAGTTGTTTAGGGGGAGAAAGCCGGAAAGGTTGGTGAAACCATCCGACCTTCGACAGAAACACGGAAATATATGTTAATTACATTTGAGTCGAGCACACCTGACTGTGGTAAATCTCAAACCCGCCATCTTAATGCAGACACATGATCAATAGTAGTTGTACAATAAAGATGATATGTAAATTAAACAATTCATATCAATATACAGTGGATAACTGTAAATACCCCGGACATTCTGTTCATGGTTACAATTTAACCCGACACAGACATATCAGCTATATGGTATAAAAGTAAGACATCACATCTTTGTGAGTTATATTTGGTAAATAAAACATACACCAATACCATTAGTTAAAAATATTAAGAAAATATTGGAGACATCAAACCCACAAAAATAAGAATAAAATAAATATAATTCTGAATACTTTTCAAGAATTCGTTGCTTAAGAATACAATTTCACTGTCAATTAAAGCGACTGGCAAAATACTGGTTATCATACTCTTGGCACTGAAAGATATAAGCTGACTAGTATGGGCTCTCTGATATATAACTTAACCATTACCGCTCAAATCGACAGTGTTTGGTCACATTTAACGTATATGGAGTAAACTTCAAACAATAATTCGTAAAATCATAATGTTTGTAGTACAACGATACTGAAAATGCCTCTTAATCAGTTACTTGTGTTCCTCATCTTTATCGTGGTGTCCATGGTGATGCTCGTGTTTATGGGGACAGACAATGACTGGTACGTGGCAGTGGTGTAAAACATAGTCACTAACGCTTCCCAGTAATGTTCTCCTGACCTTTCCGTGACCTCTGCTGCCAACAATAACCAGGTCAGCATGGGATTCCTCGGCTGCTTTAACTATGCCTTCACCTGGTCGTTCTGCGTGAATGCTCTTCACAGTTCCATGTACCTGTGTTCCCAAACAAATAACATTCATTACGTTGATGAACTGGTGTCTTTGTTAAGTTGTGTAGTTGGTTGTTTTGTCTGTGATTGACTCTTTAAATGTTAGTGTGGGTTGCTTGTTTGCTTGTGGGTTTGGCTGTTTGAATGTATATTTGTGTGATTGGTTGCTTGTTTGTTGGGTTGGTTGTTTGAATGTTTGTTTATTTGGTTGCAGCTTTGCCTAGTTGGTTGTTTGTTTCTTTTGTTGGCTGCTTGAATGTTTGTTATATTGTTTGCTTGTTTGTGTGGTTGGTTGCTGCTTTGTGTGTGTGGCTGACTGTGTCTTTCTGTGGTTGCTGTTGGAATGTTTCTTGCTATATTTACAAAATAACTCCGTTTGGTACACAGGAGCATGCCTAAACAACTTAAAGATGAGGTTAACATGGTTTTTCAGAATAATAAACATTTTCTGTTCTTACCTTTGATTCCTTGGGCGACAGATCTAGTCAATAACCAACGATACGCCTGTACACTATCGTGTATACCTTTAATTCCCAAAGAGCCGGATCTAGCCCATAACCAAAGAAACGTTTTTACACTAATGTACATACCTTTGCGTCCCTCATCATATGAGCATACTCCTCTAACTTATGTCGTAACGATTGGCTTTCTTGTTCTAAAAGGTTAGACAGGGTGTCTCGATCAAATGCATACGGTGCTGAAAGATTGAACCAAGTCAAATGTTACTGTTGTAATTTCTAGACAGACTGAACACGTCTTGAATATTTTAACAACAACACAATACTAAATGAGTAATAAACTTCTTTAATAACATTTGACTCATGTTACTTTGATTATTAAGAAAACGTCATGCAATTCCTACGGTTGTAAAATGTTTAACCTACCAAGGACTTTCGCCATGCAGACATTTTCCGACTGCACTTTAAATATGTTTCCATAGGAATATACGGGTAATCACTAGTGTTAGACGATATATCGCAATATAATGGTTATTACTAGGGTTGGACAATATATCGCAATATACTGGTTATAACTAGGGTTAGACGATATATCGCAATATACTGGTTATTACTAGGGTTAGACGATATATCGCAATATACTGGTAATTACTGCAGGTTTCATGTTATTTTCTTGACAAGAAAACGCTTAGGAAGATAACACAAGAATTAACGTAGTCGAGTTAGGTTTCGTGTGTACTGCACTTCTACTTAAACTCCAAGTCTGCCAACATGTCAAATGGTTTAGGAGACACAACTTTGAACATCAGGGAGCATAAAAATTTAAAATTTTGAAATAATGTAAAAATAAATCTTTCATTCATAAAAACAACTCATTTTTCCATCAAAAATGGGAAAATGTAGGTGTAAGCACTCAAAGAAACATGTAGAATGCACCCACAGATACATGCAAGATTGACATAAATGTACAAGTAGATATCGTATGCACCCCTGAACACTTGCACATTTACGATTCACCCTGAGATACGTGCACCAGGTCAAAAATTTGGTCATAACTATGAGCTGGGACTATTGACTTATAGTTTCCTGCTATGAGTTAAATATAATCCTTTTTTTAATTTTCCGTATCGTCCTTTAACAACCTAGTCATGTCTTACATTCGTGAATGATCTGTTGAAAAGGTAATAACAAAATACCGAACACAGATGAAACTGTCAAAACAGACAATCCACAAATCAAAGTCCGAGAAACCGACAACTCCAGAACCAACAACCAAAAATATAGTAACTACAGCAATGGTACTGACTTGGTACAGGCATTTCAAAAGAAATGGTGGGTTAAACCAGGTTTTATGGTAAAACTAACTTCCCGCTTCCATTACTGTAGTATTTGAGTTGGTTACATGTAATTCATTAAAAGGGATAGGTATCATATACCACTAGTCACTGATAGGTGTAACCAACAATCATGACCACGAATAAATAACTCCGTCCCTCGTATACCGCCAACAGTAAATTATTAGATTAAAACAACTTCACAGGTTCAATACGCTTCAATTTGTTTTCAAGATATAAACGGTCTCCTTAAGGGAGGCGGAAATTATAGTGCGGACCAGTTGATTTTTAAAAAGCACTTTGAAAGCGGCGACATGTGACGGAGTAAGAAAGACGATGCAAAATGGTGTGTCGGGGTGCAAAGCCAACACTCAACATAAATTTATGGAAGGGGGGGGGGGGGTCCGAGTGTTATACCTTTCCCAAAATGTTAAAAGACTGTGTGCTGAGGAAAGTGCCCAAAATAATCACGTCGCAGCATAAATCACGTGATAAATTACATCTAACGTGGTATCTTAAAAATGGCGTTATGGTATATATACTTCGTTGTTATGCATTTCTGGTAAAGTCACATATTGATGTAAAGTATTAGCTACCTTTAACTTTAAAGGTTAAACATTTTAAACGTGATCTTCATGATAAAATGTTTCATTCTGAAGCAATGGTAAATGAAATTAGTAAACACACACACACACACACACACCGCGATCAACTGATCCGTCTCATTGTGAAGCAATCATCAATGAAATTTGTAAGTAATATACTTCGTTGTTGTAAATAACTTTCCATAAGACAAACACAGCAATGTCACGACCGGGATCGTTCATGATTAGCTACAATAGTGAACATGTATAGCTCCTTTTTTATCTTGGCGGAGCAACAAACAGGTCCCAGGCATTGTTGGCAAAAATTGAATTTCGTAAGTGCACAATTTCGGAATCGATTAGGTAAAAAATACAATTCCTGAACATTTTAATTTTATTTATTGCACTATACCGGACACCATTTTTACCGATTAAGAAATTCTACTCTCTACAATGTTAATTTTGTTAACAATGCCATAATTACGAAAAGTGTTAACATTATTTAATTAGCCATTTTAGAAATATCAGCTGAACGGTGAGAAAGGATAAAAGCAGAAAAAATGCATAAATCCCAAGGGTGTTTTTGCTTCATTACGATTAATGGTACGTCTTTGTAGCTCTGCCTAGATAAAAAAAGGAGTAACAATATTATAGATAGTTTATTTTATAAATTAGAATTAAGTATCTGAAATAATAAAAAACAAATTGTCATTGTATTATCTCGTTGTAATATAATAATGCTAGAACAGTGCCAATGTAATTTTGAGATGGCTAAAGTGAAATACTACAATCTATCTTACACAGTAATAAGGAAATATCTATAATATATAATTAGTTGTCTTTGTTAGTGGTAAACGACAAATTACTCATGTCAGCATCTGTTTATTATTATTGCTCTGCGAACGACAATTTCTATTTCTTAAACGCTTATTTACTTCCATTAATAACAAAAAATATAATGTCTTTTAAAAAATAATCAGTTTTTAAAAATAACACAGAACAGACAGAACTTGTTATTGAAAAAATCAAGAGAATTTAAAAGTCAAAGTGGTTACTGATATAAATCCAAGAAAACAGTCAAAGAAGTTATTGATATAAAAGAGAATAGTCAAAGAGGTTACTGATATGAATCTAAGCGAATAATCAGAATAGTTACTGATATAACCGAGATAACATTCAGAATTGTTGCCGATATAACCAAGAGAACAGTAAGAAATTGTACTCATGTAACCAGGAAAACAGTCAGAACTGTCACCGATATAACCAAAAGAACAGTAAGAACTGTCGACGATATAGCCAAGGGAACAGTCAGAACTGTCACCGATATAACCAAGAGAACAGTAAGAACTGTCGACGATATAGCCAAGGGAACAGTCAGAACTGTCACCGATATAACAAAAGAACAGCAAGAACTGTCGACGATATAGCCAAGGGAACAGTCAGAACTGTTACTGATACAACCAAGAGAAGAGTAAGAAATTTCACAGATATAACCAGGAAAACAGTCAGAACTGTCACCGATATACCAAGAAACAGTCAAAACAGTCACCGATATAGCTAGAACAGTCAGAACTCTTACAGACCTAACCAAGAGAACTGTCAGAACGTTGGAGATATAATTAGAAAAAAAGTCAGAATTGTCACCGATATACCAAGAAAACAGTCAGATCTGTCACCGATATACTAAGAAGACAGTCAGAACTGTCAACGATACACCAAGAGAATAGTCAGAACTGTTACCGATATACCACCAAACAGTCAGAACTGTCACCGATATACCAAGAAAACAGTCAGATCTGTCACCGACATACCAAGAAAACAGCCAGAACTGTCAACGATACACCAAGAGAATAGTCAGAACTGTTACCGATATACCACCAAACAGTCAGAACTGTCACCGATATACCAAGAAAACAGTCAGATCTGTCACCGATATACTAAGAAGACAGTCAGAGCTGTCAACGATACACCAAGAGAATAGTCAGAACTGTTACCGATATACCACCAAACAGTCAGAACTGTCACCGATATACCACCAAACAGTCAGAACTGTCACCGATATACCACCAAAAAGTCAGAACTGTCACCGATATACCACCAAAAAGTCAGAACTGTCACCGATATTACCTAGAAAACAGTCAGAACTGTCACCGATATACCACCAAACAGTCAGAACTGTCACCTATATACCACCAAACAGTCAGAACTGTCACCGATATACCACCAAAAAGTCAGAACTGTCACCGATATTACCTAGAAAACAGTCATAACTGTTACCGATATACCACCAAACAGTCAGAACTGTCACCTATATGCCACCAAACAGTCAGAACTGTTACTGATATAACCAAGAATACTGTCTGAAGAGATAGATCGAGCTATACCTTTAAAAATGACGATTTGGTATATTTCGTTGTTATGCATTTCTGGTCACGTATTGATGTTAAGTATAAGCTACCTTTAACTTTAACGGTAATACATTTTAAACGTGATCTCGTGGTTTCGATTAACTGATAAAATGACTTATTGTGAAACAATGGTCAATGAAATTACTAAAAAAAACACATGCAATCAACTGATTAAATGTCTAATTGTGAAGCAATGATCAATAAAATTAGGTCGTCAGTCAGAATTGTCAACTAAATAACCAAGAGAAAAATCAGAACTGTTACCAATATAACTAAGATAACAGTCAGAACTATTACCAATATAACTAAGATAACAGTCAGAACTATTACCAATATAACTAAGATAACAGTCAGAACTATTACCAATATAACTAAGATAACAGTCAGAACTATTACCAATATAACTAAGATAACAGTCAGAACTATTACCAACATAACCATAGTAACATAAGGTACCTTCTACCAATAAATGTGCATAACAGACTCGGAAGATGTGGTTTATTATTCCAAAGCAGAACTAAACTAAAAAGTAAACAAACAAACAAATATATAGTGAACACCATCTACCCTGAATGGTCTAGGGCGTAGCTAAAAATTCAAATGCTTAAGCTAGTTTGGTACAGAGCGTGGATTTCTGTGGAAATATCATATTATACTGGTACACTAAACATTGTACATACTAGCTTACTGATATTCTATTCGTCAACAAAATAGGATAGTTATTTTGAAAATCCTTTCTATAGGTTTTCGGAACCACTTCAAACAGATTAATAAAATGATTTTTTTTTAAAATTGACGCAAAACCCAATGTATAGGGAATCTCTGGCTAAATACTTATATATAAATACTAATCTAGTGGTAGCGATTACATTGTCTAGTTTTGCGAAGAACTGAAGCACCATATAATGGACATGCAGGAAAAAGGGAAAGGGTGATGACAACATACCATAATACCACTGTGAACTATGTAATACGTCATGAAATTCGACGGAGTTTACCATGACAACGTTATCTTCCTCTTTATGTATGTGGTCCACATACCCTGCAAGAAAAATTAAATAATTACGTACCGTACATCCACTTGGTCATGTGTCTACTAGAACACAACTCGACACAGTGGAACAATATTGGATTGTCACCCTCTCTCAGTAAGTGTTTTAAATACCCTGAAAAATGTATATAGCAGTAACAAACTATAATCCCACAGTGACTACAATTATTCTATCCTGCTCCGTGAAATTACGTGATTTTGTACCATATTTTACGGTTAAGTCTTGAAATTATTTTCATGCACTCCATATATTACCCTAGCCCCCATCTTTTTGCGTTATAACGTCCGTCAGTCGCTTGATGACCTTAATCTTCTGTTTCACAATAAACTTATACATTTATATATGATTTTTGACATAAAGAGATGAAATTGTTTGAAAACCCAACTAATTTCTGTACATAAGGTGTGTGTCTGGGAAAAACCAACTACTAGTTTTGGGCATTTTTACAGGTGTGTTAACTTTTTTTAATAAAGCAACTGTTAACTGTTTTTCGACCAATAGCTGTTATCTTTTTTCTCAAAAATTGACACTGTTGTTAACTGTTATTCTGAAAATAAAATCTGTTTACTGTTTGGAGTATTTGCCCTTGATGAGATTCTGCTGTTATCTGTGTTTTCGCTTTTTGAACTAACTGTTTTCTGTTTTCTATGTAAATTGCTGTTATCTGTTATCATTATTTAAAATTTAATGTTGTCTGTTTTGGGTTTAATACAAAATTGTTAACCCGTTAATGGACCCCCCCCTCCCACATAAGAGGACATAGGGTCAGTGTCTGTGAAAACCCAACTAATTAGTGGACAGACGGTCAGTGTCTGTGATCACCTGCAGCGTGACCTTTTAAACTACCTTAAACATGGTAATCTTCTTTACATGGTGAACGACCTAGTATGACGCCATCCTTGACGAAACTGTCACATTTTGTTCCTAGCAGTTACGTGTGAATTATCTCAGGTACAAATAAGAAGCACATAATCTTGGTGCCCTCCGGGAGCATGCGCCAAATTTAAACTTATATATTCGTGTTACAAGCTTACCTTTAATATATAAATATATAATTGTTTATATAACTTTAAACTGTGATTGAACACTTTAATGTCTTCTAAGCATGAACGATAACATTAATCATTGTATAGGCCGTTCATTTGGTATAGTCGGTGGTAATAAAAACTTCGAAGAAAATAATATCAGCATTCCCAATACTGGTAACCTCATAAATTATAGACAAATAAACCTGCAAATGTTCACTGCCACAATAAAAATATTTTTAATTCTTGATGTAAAGCCAACTCGGAAATTGTTTGGCGAGACTCAATTCAAGGGTTTGAAACAAATAATCCGATCTTATCTTACGCTTTTTGGAGTATAAATACCTCCATCATTCCTCCACTCAAAAATAAAATTAGAACTCCTTTTCAATTGAAAAATACTGAAGCTATGACTCAACTAAAAACATGATGATGAAGTGTGATATAACAGCAACATTCCAGGTCAATTCGTTTTTTTATTGACATATTTCTCTGTGCAACTTGCCAAAGAGTATAAATCATAGATTAAGCAAATTTTTTTTTATGAACGATATCTTTAAAATGGAGGGGTCTACTTGAGCTATTTCCCTAGGAATGGTTCTTTCTATTCATAAAAGCAGATGTCTGTTTTACCCCCTGGGCCACACCCAGTCTCCATTTTCCTTATCAATCTTCGCTGAGAATAGATTATATTTATATTAAAATGTACATCTACAAGTTGGTTTTTTTTTTATTTAATATACAACTCCATATTTTCATGCTGACATGTAAGTGATTATATTTTAGATGAACAGTATAACTGAGACGTAATCGTGGTACTATTCCTTGACATAGATTGTGTAAACTTTGTACCTGTCCATGAATATTCATGTTGTCATAACTCTCTTTTAACTTCATATCTCTGGCTATAACTTACATAAATGACATATAATAACAATAAATTATTTATTTGCAATAAATGTATATTTCACTATAATGATAAATAAAACTATGATTTCAAGTCTAAAGATTCAACAATAATAAAAATATTCTGAAAATACTCAAGAATAAGAAATAGTCCTATCAAAGTAATACACATCGGTCATCTAGAATATCTTAGACCCGACTGTATATACTTCAAGAATGAGATGTTTAATGTATGTCAATAAAACACCTGCTTCATACTCTAAATAGTTTGTCAGTTTTTATTGCCTTTCCAGACAAATTTGTTGCATTCCACATACCGTTTTAAATTTTGCAAGTCATGTAGTCATGTTTACGTGTGTTGAATCTATTAATTTTTTCGCCACTTTCAAATATAACCTCGAAATTACCATTACAGAAACGTATACAAGGAGGCAAGTTTTAAGAACCCAATTTACAAAGAATGCAATATTTGATAGAAAGATAGATAGATAAATAAGCCACGTTTGACAAAATTATGCAACTTACATTGAAATGAATGTTTCGCATGTTCACTTCCGTCCATTCCAATCAGGACGATTCTCTGCTTGGGCTTTACTTCATCGGCCATTTTTATTTAACTGGACCTTGAATGGCCTGTGTGAGCGTAGAATATCCGTTGTTAAAATAATCTTTAGGTGAATGACCTAGATTTTGACAGTAAAATAACACACACTTGTACACAAAATGAGTCAATAACGGTCGATGCACATAAACACAATTTATGTCACATGATCAACATATGATACTAGACATTTTTAATATGCGTGAATTAAATGTTCTATATTTTTCAATAATAACATTGATTGATCGTTGATTATTGATTTTGTGGTTTGATTATATATGAAAAGTATACCAACTGTACACAAATATTCGATATGAATGAAAATTATGCCTATTGAATGAAAAATGTTACCAATGTAAATGAAATTGTTTCATTTAAAGGCAATTTTTAAAAAATTATCTAAATATATCCATGCCTCAATTATCATCTTAAGCCCATGGTAACCACGGTGATTTTACAAACAAAGCCAATTTACATCACTTGAGTGTCGTGAATATACAATTTTGTCAATGGGATTTGCAATTATAAAATACATGCATAGGTCTTATTTAATAATAATTTAATATATGATTAGGTCCCGTTTCATAACGTCCGAAAGTATATGAATATGGTGGTTTTCAAATCTCCGTCCGCAGACCTGTACCTAAAAGTTAACCCACCCCCCCTCCCGAGTCCATGCGGGAGCTAGAGCTTTCAATGAATGGAAAGTATACAAGTGAAAAGCTCAAGTCACCACTCACGTTTGTCATAGTTAGATTCTGCTTCTAAAATGCCCGCAAAAATTTATTCTATATTTGTCACAGTTATTGTATATGTTGATGCATGGCTTGAGTAAAGCACAACTGTAATGCCTACATCACTATTAGTCTTTAGATGAATACGCATATATCCAAAACAAGTTGATGAACAATCAATTTTCTCCAAAAGGAAATAATTAATGATGTCCCCTTTAACAGAAGTTTTAACAAACTTTTAAATTTGTACAATTTCATTCAATAGATGATTTATCCTCTCCAAATCATATTTAACCCTTATCATGTTTATTCCCAAATCTGTTACTTTTTTTTCGTTTTGGTAAAGGAATCTGAATGGGAGCGTTCTGCAGGGAGAGTTTTGACCGGCATTGGCTTTCCATTTAAGTCTATTCTCAGAAGAAGGTATAAGTATGAATCCGACAAGATTGCATCTGTGCTGCCTAGGATATATCAAATTATGTAGTACATATACTCAGTGACAAGACGCCATCTTATACAGCGACAGGTGAAATTAAAAAATCAATGTTTTTATAATTATTATTCAATAGAACTTTTAAAAACTAAGCCTCAAACGAATATAAAACACAAGTCGGCGATGAGAGGAATATAATTTGTAGCCATTAGAAATGCCGATAGTCTGTTGAAAAATTATTTCTCCAAACATGACAAAAATGCACTTATTGGCAAAAGGGGAGAGAACTCACGCAACTGATACAAAATACACACTACAGTAATACACTCATGGCATTAAGATCCGTACGTGGAT
Organism: Limnoperna fortunei; assembly: GCA_944474755.1. Taxonomy (NCBI): domain Eukaryota; kingdom Metazoa; phylum Mollusca; class Bivalvia; order Mytilida; family Modiolidae; genus Limnoperna; species Limnoperna fortunei. The sequence continues at coordinate 106,729,554 of OX104111.1, forward strand.
GGTTTTTTACATGCCGAGAAAAAACCCCAAATTTTTATTCAAAGCTATCCCGCATGGTGATCATTATTAATATTATCATACATAAGGCTCATCTGAAAACAAGACTATAAGTTCGTAACGCCACGGGGGCAATACATTTACTATCTGTCTCAGTTCCCACCGACATTTATGAGTTGTTATGAGTTGTGAAAATTTAAGAAAATGAAAGGTCTTGTAAGAACACATTTAACACATGGCAGCGTAATTTATGCGATGATGACTGAAACATAATACGAAAACTTGGTTCTCGGACTGTTATTTCTCGGTCTACATTATAGGAAGACCAACAGTTTAGTTAACTGATATACTATTGGATAACGCATGCAAAATGAACTCCAATGAAAATGGCCCATATACCTAATGTTGTTGTTAAAACCTAAAGCTTAAATAAGTCAAACACCACGTCTCAAGCAGAAATTTGGGTCACGTTCATTTGAGAGTAATATTAGAAATATAATACGGACTTCAGAAACCCGGAATGAAGGTTTGTATGTACATGTACTTAGGGCTTTCTCTTTGTTAAAAATACTTCTTGTTTATGCTTTTCCTTCACTATTAGAAGACCGTGTGTTGATGCCCTTAATAAAATATGTAATCGGATACAACTAACTATACATACCTGACGGCATAATACTGGTTCTGTATTGTGCACGTGGGTTGCTTGTTGCATGTTCGTGTAAATACGTCTCTGCATGGTTATTTTGTTAATATATAACAACAAAAGGAAGAAATTTGGGATCCATATAATTGGTTTATAATTCTGTTTAATCATATGGTGGAATTCAAAAATACCCGTGCTGATGTAAAATGATCGATGTTCAGAATATCGAACAGTTCTTAATATTGTCTGATTACTTTTAATTTGTCATATTTTTGTAATTGATTTGTCGTACGTGTCCAATTAATTACGCGATGAATAATCGTGGTAGAAGATTTGACAAAACGAAGGAATTCCACAAACAAGTATTGATTCATGTTGTTCGACGTTTTTCAAACTTTCTCTGAACTGTATTTTCACCTTTTAAATAAAATATATTTAGACACAATACAATGCAAGGTCCTGTGGCCCGTCTGTAGCACGTCGCCACCAAAAGGGTTTAAATTGATAACGTTGTGACCAGATGGATCGTCGACAACAGAGTCCAATATACTGTAGATCAAAAGCTGACAATATATAGGACATTTGCACTTATTTATATCTATGAACTGAACACAGCGAAGAGTAAAACAGTCTGGTAGTTTCCTGATGGACAACAGTGTTAATAGGCGAAATTAACAGATATTTGTGGATTAAGTCTTTGTGTATTAAAGTGGAGATAACTCAAAAAAGATCTCAGTCAAACTGACAGGTGATACGAATTAGCAGATAATTTACATTTTGCATTCTATTTTTTTTCCGACACAGTCGGTATATTTTCGAATTGTGACCTTTGAACTAAAAGACGCTTACCTATGGTAACATACTATAATTGAATACAAACTTGCATTCTAATTGGACAAAAATAGTAAAAAATTCTGCGTTCGAACAATCAACTATAGTATACTCTGAAAAGTATCCATATTTGCATTTCTCAATTATTATTCCAGCAGTCTGGTGTTTTAAAACAATTGGTGGTCGTAATTAAACTTTAGAAAATGATTTTATGCAAAAGAATGATATTTAGGACTGATAAACAATTGTAATGTTTGCGCATTTCTTATGGGCTAGAATTATATTTGCTTTGTTGACCATCTATATAATTATCTGTAAACAATTATCACGCCGGTTATTTATTTACGTCATATTTTCTATCGTAAAATTATTGTCGTACAAATGTTCATACAAAGGTAATTAGGTCATCGGTAATACAATGTACCCAGGACGCCAAATGACTTACATGAGACACAGTAGCTCGATAACACATTTTGTTTACTATACACGCACAGCCCATAAAAGTAAGAGTAAAATTCACATTATTTGGATCTCAATAACCCATAAGTAAATCTTACCCCCCCCCCCCCCTTGGAATAAAATATACACATTAGAGAGATTTCCCATTAGATTAGCATTGAATTGAATGTTGTGTTCATGTTAATGCAATTCTAATTAAAATATTCTTAGACACATGTTAGAGTTTCCCATTTTTAAAGATAGACAAATTAATAAAATAGTAAACTATAATGAATATTTATGCATGTAAGTAATATTTGTTTATGAAATTAATTTTTTAATGACATTGTTTTGAAATTTTAAAATGTAAACTATTTTGTTTTCGAGATAATATATACACTACATCGCAAGAAAAAACTCATATATATTAGAAAGGTTTTTTTTTAATTTGAAATATAGCTTTTAATTGGGGATAATTTGAATATGTTTATTGTTAACTCTATGATTTTAAAGCCATTAATGCCTATCTTCTTTCTTTGCGTCCGTCGTCATTCACGTGCTGACAGGAGATGGAGTTGATAATACCCTTATTGTTTAATAACATGTCATACAAGTCCATGATTAAAACATCAATGTAGCAACGTTCTTGTATTGCCTTATTTTGTTTGGATACAGTTCGCAGCACGTTAATTATTTAACTCCCCCCTCCCCCACATACACACACATTAATGAAAGAAAATGTTCATGTTTCTTGTCTCTTTCTTTCGTTTGATGTTTTTCTTATTGTTCAGTTTGTTCAGTTTCCGTTCTACTTTACATACATCTCTAACAGTTAAATGCGTCGACTATCTTTTTTAAAGATAGTACTTGTTTTTATTTGAAGGTAATAACCAGGGGCTGATACAGGATTTTCAAAGGGGGGGGGCGTAAAGGGGGATATCGGAAAAGGAAGGCCACGCACAAGGTTTTTATAGTGTTCAGTAACCTTTATTTGGTACAGTATATACAACAGAGGTATCATAATAAACGAATTAGTACCGTTAATGCATTAATTTATGGCGAGGACGAACGGGGATTACATTTTTGCCTTTGGTGCTGGTTGTTAACCTCCCAGCTCTCTTTTTTCCTTTCCTTTTTTAAAGGGGGGCGTATGCCCTACGCTCCCCCCCCCCCCCGATCCGCCACTGATAACTAAACACCAAGGAAACTATCTAAATAACAATCTTCAATGAAAGTCCAAGACTTCGGCAAACGTGAGAACTAACAACCAAAAATAAAGATACTAAAATGGTCCTAACTAAGTATAGGCATTCCAAAAGAAACGGTGGTTTAAACCAGGTTTAAGGTATGCCTAACCTCCCGCTTCTTCTATTGTAATGTATAAGTTGGTATCTGGGGTATCATTTTTATCTTATACTGTATGGTTATTGACATTACTGGGACGTAACCTTAAATAGGTCAACTTTACAGTTTCATGTTTCTGATCTTTAACTTAGAAGGTTCTCTTCATATTTTTAGCAAATTCAACTGGAGGGTAATAGACTGAAACCTTGAAGGCAATGTCAAGGTCACCGTTGATTACTTGACCTACGAAGCTGAAATAACACTGATATCTGTTACACTCCGACATTTGCCACTCACCTTCTTGTCAACATCACTTGTTTGGTGTACATGTTAGCGACATTCATCTGCCACTCTCCTTCTTGTCAACATCACTTGTTTGGTGTACGTGTGCGACATTCATCTGCCACTCACCTTCTTGTCAACATCACTTGTTTGGTGTACATGTTAGCGACATTCATCTGCCACTCTCCTTCTTGTCAACATCACTTGTTTGGTGTACGTGTGCGACATTCATCTGCCACTCTCCTTCTTGTCAACATCACTTGTTTGGTGTACGTGTGCGACATTCATCTGCCACTCACCTTCTTGTCAACATCACTTGTTTGGTGTACGTGTGCGACATTCATCTGCCACTCTCCTTCTTGTCAACATCACTTGTTTGGTGTACGTGTGCGACATTCATCTGCCACTCACCTTCTTGTCAACATCACTTGTTTGGTGTACGTGTGCGACATTCATCTGCCACTCTCCTTCTTGTCAACATCACTTGTTTGGTGTACGTGTGCGACATTCATCTACCACTCTCCTTCTTGTCAACATCACTTGTTTGGTGTACGTGTGCGACATTCATCTACCACTCTCCTTCTTGTAAACAAAGAGGTAAACCCTTACATGTTTGGTGTACCCGGTTGTAATTCTGTTTTGTATGATTTGCTTTCGTGCGATTTATGTTTTTGTTTCACTGGTCATATTTGGGCTATTATTTTATTCGTGGAGTCAAGGTCAGTTTAAAGTTTAATCTTTAACAAGCTCGGTATCAACAATACATTATATTTATCAGCACCATGTAGTTTGTAGATAAAGCTCACAAATAACACTACAATGAAAACATAATAAGTACTCACGGAGAATAAAATAACAGCAAACATTCAAATTTCATTAGACAATTCTGACCTGAATATAAACATTTCTCTGGTGGTTAAGCAACCATTCAACTTATCAACCAATAAAAAAGAAGTAAGAGTTTTGGGATATTATAGGGTCTACGGTGATACAACAATGGTTTGAATCGATTATTTTGTTATAATAAAAAACGTTCACATCTCAAAATGTTTCGAATGAAAACAGCAGCACATGTTTGTCAAATTCGATCACAAAAATACAAATTACAAAGTCAGTTGTATTGATGACATATTAAACCTTTTGATGGCACACGGCAACTGGAATATTTGAATGATGGAGAATATAATCACTAACGCTGCCTAAAATTGTCCTCCGAATGACACCTAAGCCACGTGATCCTGTAACAATCATGGCCGCCCCACAATCCACTGCAGCTCGAACCACTCCTTCTCCAGGATTTTTGCAGTGTACTGCCTTTACCTCACCTGAAATCTGAAATAAAAGAATATGTTTATGCTTTCAATCCTATATAGGAACGAATTCTGGTCCGTTCATTCTCCAAGAAGGACAGACACAATGATAATGCAGATAAATATATAAACACGTTTTGGTAATACACAGACTAACAGAATAGTACTAGATGGGATAGACACTTTGAGACAGAATTTTGTAATCTGTTTGCTTCCACAAATCATTTAAATGTTAATTAATAACAAATAAATTATGAAATATCCAAATTCAGCTTTCAAGCAATTTGTTAGAAGATTTTTGAAATTTAAGACAAGCAGAATAAATTTAAGTGCCCCGGCATCGTGTTCAAAATCTGAACAGCGCTAACAACTTAAATTGTGTTAAGTCACACAATGAAGCTGACACGCTGGTTGCAATATGAAGTACCATACAATATAGCTGACAAGCTGGTTGCGGTATTAAGTACTACAAAATGAAACTGACGAGCTGGTGGCATTATGAAGTACCACACAATGAACCCGACAAGCGTGTTGCAGTATAAAGTACCACACAATGAAGCTGACACGCTGGTTGCAGAATAAAGTACCACACAATGAAGCTGACAAGCTGGTTGCAGTATGAAGTACCACACAATATAGCTGACAAGCTGGTTGCGGTATTAAGTACCACACAATGAAACTGACGAGCTGGTTGCAGTATGAAGTACCACACAATGAAGCTGACAGGCTGGTTGCATTATGAAATAACACACAATGAAGCTGACACGCTCTTTGCAATATGAAGTACCACACAATGAAGCTGACAAGCTGGTTGCAGTATCAAGTACCACACAATGAAGCTGACAAGCTGGTTGCAGTATGAAGTACCACACAATGAAGAAGTACCACACAATATAGCTGACAAGCTGGTTGCGGTATTAAGTACCACATAATGAAACTGACAAGCTGGTTGCATTATGAAGTACCACACAATGAAACTGACAAGCTGGTTGCAGTATGAAGTACCACACAATAAAGCTGACACGCTGGTTCCAGTATAAAGTACAACACAATGAAGCTGATAAGCTGGTTGTAGTATAATGTACCGGATAATGAAACTGACAAGCTGGTTGTAGTATAATGTACCGGATAATGAAACTGACAAGCCGGTTACAATATGAAGTACCACAAAACGAAGCTGACAAGCTGGTTGCAGTATAAAGTGCCACAAAATAAAACTGAGAAGCTGGTTGCAGTATAAAGTACCACACAATGAAGCTGACAAGCTGGTTGCATTATGAAGTACCACACAATGAAGCTGACAAGCTGGTTGCACTATGAAGTACCACACAATGAAGCTGACAAGCTGGTTGCAGTATAAAGTACCACACAATATAGCTAACAAGCTGGTTGCGGTATTAAGTACCACATAATGAAACTGACAAGCTGGTTGCATTATGAAGTACCACACAATGAAACTGACAAGCTGGTTGCAGTATGAAGTACCACACAATAAAGCTGACACGCTGGTTCCAGTATAAAGTACAACACAATGAAGCTGATAAGCTGGCTGCTGTATGAAGTACCACACAATAAAGCTGACAAGCTGTTTGTAGTATAATGTACCGCATAATGAAACTGACAAGCTGGTTACAATATGAAGTACCACAAAACGAAGCTGACAAGCTGGTTGCAGTATAAAGTACCACAAAATAAAACTGAGAAGCTGGTTGTTGTATAAAGTACCACACAATGAAGCTGACAATCTTGTTGCATTATGGAGTACCACAAAATGAAGCTGACAAGCTGGTTGCAGTATCAAGTACCACACAATAAAGCTGACAAGCTGGTTGCACTATGAAGTACCACACAATGAAGCTGACAAGCTGGTTGCAGTATGAAGTACCACACAATGAAGCTGACAAGCTGGTTGCATTATGAAGTACCACACAATGAAGCTGACAAGCTGGTTGCAGTATCAAGTACCACACAATGAAGCTGACAAGCTGGTTGCAGTATGAAGTACCACACAATGAAGCTGACAAGCTGGTTGCAGTATGAAGTACCACACAATGAAGCTGACAAGCGTGTTGCAGTATAAAGTTCCACCAATGAAGCTGACAAGCTGGTTGCATTATGAAGTATCACACAATGAAGCTGACAAGCTTGTTGAAGTATGAAGTACCACACAATGAAGCTGACAAGCTGGTTGCAATATGAAGTACCACACAATGAACCTGACATGCTGGTTGCATCATGAAGTGAAAAACTGAATATAAATGTCTCAAATAGCAGTAATTGGAAACATGCTTATTTTAAGCGTTTATTAAACAACTGTCTGAACCAAAATTTTCTCAAAAATTGGGATAAAACATAATTATCTTATTTAGGCAAAGATGGCAAGCTCTGCACCTTTTTCATTCATAAAACCCTCTTTGGTACAGAAAATTATTTATCTGCTCCACTACATTCAGATAATAGAAAAACACTAACAAAATTTCGATTAAGTAACCATAAATTAAGAGCTATGAGCGACACATTAACAATCTTGGAGATCATTCCAAAACAAGAAAGATTATGTCAGAATTGCAATATGAATAAAGTGGAAGATGAACTCCATTATCTGCTAGAGTACCCCAAACATAAGGTGAAACGTCAATCATTTTTAAACTGTTACTTTGAAATTTATCCAAATCTTAAGATATTAAATAACGAACAACTTTATAACGGATTATGTCTACTGAGGAACTACTTTTTCTTTATTCTTTGTGTATTTTCTTAAAGTCAGCAATAGATAAGTAAATGTCAGAATCAGATTTAACAAATCAATATATGTCTATCATTTTCATTATTATTAAAACTTGTTTAATTGTCACTTAAATGCTGTACTACAGTATTTTAGAGTTATCTCTCTTTATACATGAATATTGGAAAGGCTGACTCTGCAATTGATGTTTTGCTGTGATGAAAAAATGTAACTATCTAATTAACATGCTCTGATGGGCCCTATGATTAGGAAATAAAGATATTTGTATTTTGTTAGATATTTGTATTTGAAGTACCACACAATGAAACTGACAAGCTGGTTGCAAGTAACAAAGGGTTTGGAGAAGAGTGAAATTTTAAAAGTATAATGTACGTTTGGGTCACTTAACTCAGGTTAAAATGATTCAGATATGAATTTCCCGGATGCAGATATGAATTTACTAATGCATTTATCAGCATGTTTTAGTCAGTTGGGGAACAATAGATTAATAGATATGTATATACCTTTGTGTCTATCAGCATTCTGGCAAAGATCTCCAGTTTGTCTCTTAGGATTTTACGCTCTGCTGACATGGAATCTGAAATCTCCGTTGTTGCTTTATCTTCATCTCCATCTTAACAAATAAAACACAAGTAAATCTAAACAACATAATACTATAGAAAACGACGCAATTCGGACAGTTTTACTTTATTTCCTGTAGGTCTGGAAAAGTGCATTTGCACATTTTAAGACGAGAAGCTGTTTATCTTTGAAAATGTCTCGGTTTATTCTCCCGTGAAAGTGTACGTATAGTGAACGTTGGTTCTGAATACTGTAAAAAAAAATAGAAAAGCAGGTATAAATAATTATACCACTGATACGAAGTTTCTTCCTATATAGCCATATCAGATGTGGTGTGTTTACTTATACAATGTAATACTTACGATATACCCATTTTGTTGATTCCAGTTTAGTTCCTAATTCTACTGTATAAACCAGAACCACGTGGTCGTTCAACTTGTAAATATTGTCTTTATACCCTAAATAAAAATAAACAAATCTTCACTAACGCAGTAGATTTCAGAAAACAGTATCCTGAAATAGAGTTTTGTCATGTGTCTTCAGCTTCTTTTTAAGCGTGGTGCATAAACAACTTCCATCATGGAAAGAAATGTTAACCCCACTGTAACATTACGTTATGTATTTTGTTAATAAAAGATCGTTGTTACTTATTGGAGGAAAATTATCTCAACCTTACCAACCATGGTCACTGTTTAATGCAGTCTTTGTCGAGTCACGTGACTTGCTTTATACAAATTCAAATTAATAATTTTTAACGATAGTCATTCGAAGGAACTTAACTAAATACATGTATAACTATGGGTGAAAATTAAATAGGACATATGAGCTTAAAAGGAGAAATATAAAAAATTACAGGAAATGAGCATTACTTGAAAATTTAAAATAAATTGCAGGAGACGGCATCTAATGTGACCTCCTTACAGATTAGCAGACTGGCGCGAATCCACGGACACCCCCCACCCCCCACCCCAACTGTCTTTTTCCTTAGAGATAGGGAGATAAATGAATCAAATTAGTAAAATCCGGGAATTCATGTTAACATGACAGTTTCGGTTGCATGCAATGAGAATCATAATCTATTTTTATCGTACTTTTATTCTTATGAGTTCTTAATATGTTTCAAGATTTACATGTAATTTAGAAAATATTTTAAACTATTATATACTTCTGTAAAGGTTTCAGAAGGCAGCTATAGTATATATATTTATCTCCTAGATTTAATTGGTCGATTTTGTATGATATTTTCACTCATCTCAATTGTTCCTATAAAACACGAAACCAGATTTATCATTGAAGATCAGCTAATACAAACTTGTGTTGTCATATGTGTCTAATTCGTTAGATGTACTTTAAATTTACAAAAATTTTTATGTATATCTTCATGATCTAAACATTGTAAGTATACCCTTAGATGCACTAACGTAATTGACTTTCCACACAACAGAGAACAAGAAATGGTAAACAATTATTTATATTTCATGCCGTAACTCTGTGGAAAAGCATTCATGACATATACGTCTTATTCAGTCCTGGAATGGTTCTAAATGCAGCTGTTCACATTTCAAATAACTTGAATTATTTTTCATCTTAATTTTATTGTGTTTTCATATAATTGTGTTTAGATCTGCTTGTTTGTTTGTTTACATTTGTAATTGCTGTTGATTTGTGCATGTATATACCTCATTTAACTGCATGTAAGTACATTTATACAGTATACAGCCAATATGTTGAGAACACCAGATTGTGGAGTGAAAATTGAATTTGTAGAGCTTAACGACCCTGTATCACACGTACAAGGGATAACAAAGTACTTGTCCGGAAAGAAAAACCACCTGTCCAACTTTGTTACTGCTTTTATATATACCAATGAAAGACTTGGACAAAAAACATCTTTCCTTGCATGAATTTAAATATGAGTTATCGCATATAAATTTCTTTTAAAGAACTTCCTTGTCAAACAATATTCTATCTGGTTTGAAAATATGGTTGCAGATAGCTTTCCCAATTTCGAATTCAGTGTATAGTAAACGTGCTACGATGATTGTTCCTACCACATGTCGGGGGTTTTCTCCGGGCACTCCGGCTTCCTCCCCAATAAAAACTGGACGCCATGATATAGCTGAAAAATTGCTGAAAGTGGCGTTAAACACCATCAAACAAACAAACAAACACGTACTATTGACCAGACTTGTGGTATATGATACCCATCTTTTTTAATCAACTAACCAACTCACATTCCACAGTAATGGAAGCGGGAGGTTTGGCATGCCATACAACCTGGTTTAACCCACTATTTCTTTTGAAATGCATGTACCAATTCAGGAGTAGTAGTTTTTTGCTGTAGTTGCTTTACGTTGGTTGTTAGTTCTGGAGTTTGCCGGTTTCTCTGACTTTTGTGGATTGTCTGTTTTGACAGTTTTATCGGTGTTCGGTATTTGTTATTACCTTCCTTTGTAATGCTAAAGTGCTTTTTCGTCTAATTTAAATTGTTGAAAAATTGAAATATTGAAGCGAAAATGCAATTACATATGTATATGTATTTTGACTTTTTGTGAGCATTTTACTTTTTCGTTTAAATATTACGACTTTTTCGAATTCGTTTATTCAGGTTTTCGACTGGTCCTGTTTTGTTCGGGGATATGATTCTTTTTCTCGTTTATATATAGACTTTTCGCTTTTCCGCTCTGAAGCGAAAAACCGAACTTCCATATATTACACAAAGACATCATTATACATTGTTACTAGCGTTGCATAGTGGATGTCATTGTGTCATTTTATCAACACGGAAATATTGCAACACTAGTGTCGTGATATCAGCAATTTACAAAGAAAAAATCTACGCTGTCAGGTCGTATGTTGCACATATCTCTGTCGTTTTTAATAAAAGTGTAATAAATATTTGGACCACTGTATACTGGAGTATAAATTGGTAGATGTATTCTGACGCGGCATCTGCATACCTTAAATAATAAAAATAATGTTCTTGTGTTATAATAGATTACCAGTAATACATGTTCTTGTGGTATAATAGATTACCAGTAATACATGTTCTTGTGGTATAATAGATTACCAGTAATACATGTTCTTGTGGTATAATAGATTACCAGTAATACATGTTCTTGTGGTATAATAGATTACCAGTAATACATGTTCTTGTGGTATAATAGATTACCAGTAATACACGTTCTTGTGGTATAATAGATTACCAGTAATACACGTTCTTGTGGTATAATAGATTACCAGTAATACATGTTCTTGTGGAATAATAGATTACCAGTAATACACGTTCTTGTGGTATAATAGATTACCAGTAATACATGTTCTTGTGGTATAATAGATTACCAGTAATACATGTTCTTGTGGTATAATAGATTACCAGTAATACATGTTCTTGTGGTATAATAGATTACCAGTAATACATGTTCTTGTGGTATAATAGATTACCAGTAATACATGTTCTTGTGGTATAATAGATTACCAGTAATACATGTTCTTGTGGTATAATAGATTACCAGTAATACACGTTCTTGTGGTATAATAGATTACCAGTAATACACGTTCTTGTGGTATAATAGATTACCAGTAATACACGTTCTTGTGGTATAATAGATTACCAGTAATACACGTTCTTGTGGTATAATAGATTACCAGTAATACATGTTCTTGTGGTATAATAGATTACCAGTAATACACGTTCTTGTGGTATAATAGATTACCAGTAATACACCGTTCTTGTGGTATAATAGATTACCAGTAATACACGTTCTTGTGGTATAATAGATTACCAGTAATACACGTTCTTGTGGTATAATAGATTACCAGTAATACACGTTCTTGTGGTATAATAGATTACCAGTAATACATGTTCTTGTGGTATAATAGATTACCAGTAATACACGTTCTTGTGGTATAATAGATTACCAGTAATACATGTTCTTGTGGTATAATAGATTACCAGTAATACACGTTCTTGTGGTATAATAGATTACCAGTAATACACGTTTACTTGTGGTATAATAGATTACCAGTAATACACGTTCTTGTGGTATAATAGATTACCAGTAATACATGTTCTTGTGGTATAATAGATTACCAGTAATACATGTTCTTGTGGTATAATAGATTACCAGTAATACACGTTCTTGTGGTATAATAGATTACCAGTAATACACGTTCTTGTGGTATAATAGATTACCAGTAATACACGTTTACTTGTGGTATAATAGATTACCAGTAATACACGTTCTTGTGGTATAATAGATTACCAGTAATACACGTTCTTGTGGTATAATAGATTACCAGTAATACACGTTTACTTGTGGTATAATAGATTACCAGTAATACACGTTTACTTGTGGTATAATAGATTACCAGTAATACATGTTCTTGTGGTATAATAGATTACCAGTAATACATGTTCTTGTGGTATAATAGATTACCAGTAATACACGTTCTTGTGGTATAATAGATTACCAGTAATACACGTTTACTTGTGGTATAATAGATTACCAGTAATACACGTTCTTGTGGTATAATAGATTACCAGTAATACACGTTTACTTGTGGTATAATAGATTACCAGTAATACACGTTCTTGTGGTATAATAGATTACCAGTAATACACGTTTACTTGTGGTATAATAGATTACCAGTAATACACGTTTACTTGTGGTATAATAGATTACCAGTAATACACGTTCTTGTGGTATAATAGATTACCAGTAATACACGTTTACTTGTGGTATAATAGATTACCAGTAATACACGTTCTTGTGGTATAATAGATTACCAGTAATACACGTTCTTGTGGTATAATAGATTACCAGTAATACACGTTTACTTGTGGTATAATAGATTACCAGTAATACACGTTCTTGTGGTATAATAGATTACCAGTAATACACGTTCTTGTGGTATAATAGATTACCAGTAATACACGTTCTTGTGGTATAATAGATTACCAGTAATACACGTTCTTGTGGTATAATAGATTACCAGTAATACACGTTCTTGTGGTATAATAGATTACCAGTAATACACGTTCTTGTGGTATAATAGATTACCAGTAATAAACGTTTACTTGTGGTATAATAGATTACCAGTAATACACGTTCTTGTGGTATAATAGATTACCAGTAATACACGTTTACTTGTGGTATAATAGATTACCAGTAATACACGTTCTTGTGGTATAATAGATTACCAGTAATACATGTTCTTGTGGTATAATAGATTACCAGTAATACACGTTCTTGTGGTATAATAGATTACCAGTAATACACGTTCTTGTGGTATAATAGATTACCAGTAATACACGTTTACTTGTGGTATAATAGATTACCAGTAATACACGTTTACTTGTGGTATAATAGATTACCAGTAATACACGTTCTTGTGGTATAATAGATTACCAGTAATACACGTTTACTTGTGGTATAATAGATTACCAGTAATACATGTTCTTGTGGTATAATAGATTACCAGTAATACACGTTCTTGTGGTATAATAGATTACCAGTAATACATGTTCTTGTGGTATAATAGATTACCAGTAATACATGTTCTTGTGGTATAATAGATTACCAGTAATACATGTTCTTGTGGTATAATAGATTACCAGTAATACACGTTCTTGTGGTATAATAGATTACCAGTAATACATGTTCTTGTGGTATAATAGATTACCAGTAATACATGTTCTTGTGGTATAATAGATTACCAGTAATACACGTTTACTTGTGGTATAATAGATTACCAGTAATACACGTTTACTTGTGGTATAATAGATTACCAGTAATACATGTTCTTGTGGTATAATAGATTACCAGTAATACACGTTCTTGTGGTATAATAGATTACCAGTAATACACGTTTACTTGTGGTATAATAGATTACCAGTAATACATGTTCTTGTGGTATAATAGATTACCAGTAATACACGTTCTTGTGGTATAATAGATTACCAGTAATACACGTTTACTTGTGGTATAATAGATTACCAGTAATACACGTTCTTGTGGTATAATAGATTACCAGTAATACACGTTTACTTGTGGTATAATAGATTACCAGTAATACACGTTTACTTGTGGTATAATAGATTACCAGTAATACATGTTCTTGTGGTATAATAGATTACCAGTAATACATGTTCTTGTGGTATAATAGATTACCAGTAATACACGTTCTTGTGGTATAATAGATTACCAGTAATACACGTTTACTTGTGGTATAATAGATTACCAGTAATACATGTTCTTGTGGTATAATAGATTACCAGTAATACATGTTCTTGTGGTATAATAGATTACCAGTAATACATGTTCTTGTGGTATAATAGATTACCAGTAATACACGTTCTTGTGGTATAATAGATTACCAGTAATACACGTTTACTTGTGGTATAATAGATTACCAGTAATACATGTTCTTGTGGTATAATAGATTACCAGTAATACATGTTCTTGTGGTATAATAGATTACCAGTAATACATGTTCTTGTGGTATAATAGATTACCAGTAATACACGTTTACTTGTGGTATAATAGATTACCAGTAATACATGTTCTTGTGGTATAATAGATTACCAGTAATATACGTTCTTGTGGTATAATAGATTACCAGTAATACACGTTCTTGTGGTATAATAGATTACCAGTAATACACGTTCTTGTGGTATAATAGATTACCAGTAATACATGTTCTTGTGGTATAATAGATTACCAGTAATACACGTTTACTTGTGGTATAATAGATTACCAGTAATACACGTTCTTGTGGTATAATAGATTACCAGTAATACACGTTCTTGTGGTATAATAGATTACCAGTAATACACGTTCTTGTGGTATAATAGATTACCAGTAATACACGTTTACTTGTGGTATAATAGATTACCAGTAATACACGTTCTTGTGGTATAATAGATTACCAGTAATACATGTTCTTGTGGTATAATAGATTACCAGTAATACACGTTTACTTGTGGTATAATAGATTACCAGTAATACACGTTCTTGTGGTATAATAGATTACCAGTAATACACGTTCTTGTGGTATAATAGATTACCAGTAATACACGTTTACTTGTGGTATAATAGATTACCAGTAATACATGTTCTTGTGGTATAATAGATTACCAGTAATACACGTTCTTGTGGTATAATAGATTACCAGTAATACACGTTCTTGTGGTATAATAGATTACCAGTAATACATGTTCTTGTGGTATAATAGATTACCAGTAATACATGTTCTTGTGGTATAATAGATTACCAGTAATACACGTTCTTGTGGTATAATAGATTACCAGTAATACATGTTCTTGTGGTATAATAGATTACCAGTAATACATGTTCTTGTGGTATAATAGATTACCAGTAATACACGTTTACTTGTGGTATAATAGATTACCAGTAATACATGTTCTTGTGGTATAATAGATTACCAGTAATACACGTTCTTGTGGTATAATAGATTACCAGTAATACACGTTTACTTGTGGTATAATAGATTACCAGTAATACATGTTCTTGTGGTATAATAGATTACCAGTAATACATGTTCTTGTGGTATAATAGATTACCAGTAATACACGTTCTTGTGGTATAATAGATTACCAGTAATACACGTTTACTTGTGGTATAATAGATTACCAGTAATACATGTTCTTGTGGTATAATAGATTACCAGTAATACATGTTCTTGTGGTATAATAGATTACCAGTAATACATGTTCTTGTGGTATAATAGATTACCAGTAATACACGTTCTTGTGGTATAATAGATTACCAGTAATACACGTTTACTTGTGGTATAATAGATTACCAGTAATACATGTTCTTGTGGTATAATAGATTACCAGTAATACATGTTCTTGTGGTATAATAGATTACCAGTAATACATGTTCTTGTGGTATAATAGATTACCAGTAATACACGTTTACTTGTGGTATAATAGATTACCAGTAATACATGTTCTTGTGGTATAATAGATTACCAGTAATACATGTTCTTGTGGTATAATAGATTACCAGTAATACATGTTCTTGTGGTATAATAGATTACCAGTAATATACGTTCTTGTGGTATAATAGATTACCAGTAATACACGTTCTTGTGGTATAATAGATTACCAGTAATACACGTTCTTGTGGTATAATAGATTACCAGTAATACATGTTCTTGTGGTATAATAGATTACCAGTAATACACGTTTACTTGTGGTATAATAGATTACCAGTAATACACGTTCTTGTGGTATAATAGATTACCAGTAATACACGTTCTTGTGGTATAATAGATTACCAGTAATACACGTTCTTGTGGTATAATAGATTACCAGTAATACACGTTTACTTGTGGTATAATAGATTACCAGTAATACATGTTCTTGTGGTATAATAGATTACCAGTAATACATGTTCTTGTGGTATAATAGATTACCAGTAATACACGTTCTTGTGGTATAATAGATTACCAGTAATACACGTTCTTGTGGTATAATAGATTACCAGTAATACATGTTCTTGTGGTATAATAGATTACCAGTAATACACGTTCTTGTGGTATAATAGATTACCAGTAATACACGTTCTTGTGGTATAATAGATTACCAGTAATACATGTTCTTGTGGTATAATAGATTACCAGTAATACACGTTCTTGTGGTATAATAGATTACCAGTAATACACGTTCTTGTGGTATAATAGATTACCAGTAATACACGTTTACTTGTGGTATAATAGATTACCAGTAATACACGTTCTTGTGGTATAATAGATTACCAGTAATACACGTTCTTGTGGTATAATAGATTACCAGTAATACACGTTCTTGTGGTATAATAGATTACCAGTAATACACGTTTACTTGTGGTATAATAGATTACCAGTAATACATGTTCTTGTGGTATAATAGATTACCAGTAATACATGTTCTTGTGGTATAATAGATTACCAGTAATACACGTTCTTGTGGTATAATAGATTACCAGTAATACACGTTCTTGTGGTATAATAGATTACCAGTAATACACGTTCTTGTGGTATAATAGATTACCAGTAATACACGTTCTTGTGGTATAATAGATTACCAGTAATACACGTTCTTGTGGTATAATAGATTACCAGTAATACACGTTCTTGTGGTATAATAGATTACCAGTAATACACGTTTACTTGTGGTATAATAGATTACCAGTAATACATGTTCTTGTGGTATAATAGATTACCAGTAATACATGTTCTTGTGGTATAATAGATTACCAGTAATACACGTTCTTGTGGTATAATAGATTACCAGTAATACACGTTTACTTGTGGTATAATAGATTACCAGTAATACATGTTCTTGTGGTATAATAGATTACCAGTAATACATGTTCTTGTGGTATAATAGATTACCAGTAATACATGTTCTTGTGGTATAATAGATTACCAGTAATACACGTTCTTGTGGTATAATAGATTACCAGTAATACATGTTCTTGTGGTATAATAGATTACCAGTAATACACGTTCTTGTGGTATAATAGATTACCAGTAATACACGTTTACTTGTGGTATAATAGATTACCAGTAATACATGTTCTTGTGGTATAATAGATTACCAGTAATACACGTTTACTTGTGGTATAATAGATTACCAGTAATACACGTTCTTGTGGTATAATAGATTACCAGTAATACACGTTTACTTGTGGTATAATAGATTACCAGTAATACACGTTTACTTGTGGTATAATAGATTACCAGTAATACACGTTCTTGTGGTATAATAGATTACCAGTAATACATGTTCTTGTGGTATAATAGATTACCAGTAATACACGTTCTTGTGGTATAATAGATTACCAGTAATACACGTTTACTTGTGGTATAATAGATTACCAGTAATACATGTTCTTGTGGTATAATAGATTACCAGTAATACACGTTTACTTGTGGTATAATAGATTACCAGTAATACACGTTCTTGTGGTATAATAGATTACCAGTAATACACGTTTACTTGTGGTATAATAGATTACCAGTAATACACGTTTACTTGTGGTATAATAGATTACCAGTAATACACGTTCTTGTGGTATAATAGATTACCAGTAATACATGTTCTTGTGGTATAATAGATTACCAGTAATACACGTTTACTTACACGTTAACGCAAATTTAGCATGAACACTTCCATCCATAGCAATGACAATAATCCTTTTACCGACATTCGGATTCTGTACTTCATCAACAGCCGCCATTGTTACTATAACACACAAGACAACTAACATGCTCATTAGATGAGTTGTCATTTTTATATTTCTACTAATAACTTGTGAAGATAGTTTGGCACGGGTTTCGTCATGATGTAATATGTTGGCAGTTAGTGTACATGTTTTATGATAAACAGGAAAAATGAACAAAATAAACAAACAGATGATTGTATACACATGGCTATAGACCAAGTCATTCAATGTATTTCATTACTATGATATTTCTTAGTATTTACGGATTTTATTGCTATCGGGTCATGTCTGAAATTAGGGTTTAAAATTAAATCAAGTAGACATATAAAAGGAGTAGGGGTGGTGTGCCCGACCCATCCTAAAGTTCCGCCGTTACAGCATATTGAAAGGTATAAAATTGATTTAAGAAATATAATAAAAGAATAATTAATAATAATAAAACTTATTTTTCAAATGTTTGATGTTTCTCGTTATTATGTTGTTTTTTGTTTTTGTTTTTTCTGGTTTTTTTTGTTATGTTCTTTGTTATTGTTCCTCGATGGCAGCCATCTCATTGGTACAAAAATTCGAAACAAGCAGATGACATTCAGAGGTACAATATTGAAATTCAATCTTCCAAGCGGTATTTGGAATTTGCGCATGTGTAGCCAATCAAAATGCATTCAAAGCAATATTATTCGATCGGTACTCTAAACTTAAATGTTGTTTTTAGTAAAACACAATACACATTTATGCAAAGTTTCATTATAAAAGACCAAGTGGTTTTTGAAGAAGATTGTGGTATACAGTCGTTTACATCGGAACCGCAGAACACATTGCCCCGCCACGGACGCACAAAACTTTCAAACCAGGATTACACGACATTCTTACCAAGTACGCACTAAATTTGTCCTTACGCAGATCCCTCTCGCCCTTGAAACGCAAAACAGTCTTCATATCAACAATGCAGAACACTAACAAAACGCAGAACACTTTTTTCCATTCAAGTACGCAGAAACTGGAGAGCAGAACACACTTTAACTCTGGGAAAGCAGAACAGTCATTTGCATTAGAAGAACCTTACTTTCTACTAGTGACGCAGATTTTTTCCCCCACAAAACTCAATTTGCAACGTCCGAAAAACAGCCTTAATATACGCAAGCAACACCAAAAACTTCCAGGAACTTCCAGGAACGCACACTAAAAACTTATGTCCAGCGAGCAATATTTCAGCTGTGTTCAGGACAAGAACAAGTTAAGAAACTTTAAAGCAATGGGAATAGGAATTGGCCAACGGGAACAACATTTTGGCTGCCACTGGAAGATTGATTGATTGATTGATTGGATGTCTGCTTTACGTCCAGCGAGCAGTATTTCAGCTATATTCAGGACGGGAACAAGTTAACAAACAATAAATCAAAGGAAAATGGGGGTGGGATGGGTCACAGGGAATACATTTTTGACTGCCACTGGAAAAGTATGGAGGTTTGGGTAGGGGCGGAAAATTTATCATTTTGTAGCGGCTACAATGAGCCTACTCTTTTTCGAAATCTACAAAAGGGGTCTTTATCGTGCAAGGAGCGTGGCACTCTCCAAACACGTTACCCACTACGGTCCGCGGTCAGGCTTTCCGTATTATGACCTGACAACCCCCCAACGAGAGGGTCTCCCCTATCCGCCACCCGGGGACGCGCTGGGTTTCTCTGTGGGTGGAGCACTGGAAACCCTCCCAGTATGGCCCCAGGCCACTGGAAGGTATGAAACACTGAGTATAGAGAGTAGATTTAGCTTTATTGTTACAGCTAAAATGAGCCAACTCTTTTGAAATTTACAAAGGGGATCTTTATCGTCGTGTGGCACTCTTCAAACACATCATATACTGCCTACTTTCTGTTTTATGGCCTGACAAACACTAAACGAGAAGGCGCCTCCTTGTACGATACCTGGACACGCACTGGGCTGCTCTGTGGGTTGAGTACAGGGAACCCTCCCAGTATGGTCCCAGAAAACAAATGACAACAAAATAGTTCACAAGTCAGTATTTTATTTGTCCTACTGATTATTAACAAATGCATCTCAATAGTTCAGTATTATACACATTTTATTTGCACATTTCGTAGAAATGTCAAATGACATGCGATTGCAGTATACTTATGACACCGATAGTTATGATGAAATGAAATTTACGGTCACTTATATAATACTTCAACCAAATGTAATTATTAGACTAAACACTATAATATCAGGTTATCTCTACTTGACCTTAGACTCATCACGTGACTTGAGTATAACATCTACTAGTTTATAATTCGTTATTATGCAAAATAAAAGAAAATAACCGACAAAATGATATTTTCTGTTGCAGACAAATGCACATACACTATGAAATGATTTAGAAATCGGTTCTGAAGTTGTTTAATGTTCGTGGTGAGGTTTGTGACAGATTATGACGGGTACTGAGGCATGATGCAGGATATAATCACTAACACTCCCTAGAATGGTGCGCCGTACTTTTCCCAAACCTCGACTACCAGTTACGATAAATGAGGCGGCCAATTCTTTAGCTTCATGCACGACTCCCTCTCCTGGGTTCTTTGTATGTACGACCTTGACCTCACCCTTTATCTGTAATTGAAGGAATTGTTGGTTATATTCTTAAAGATTTGTTTACAATTTTCAGGACTTACTTCTGTTTGCTTACTACAGTATCAAGTACGGCTATATGCTACATGTATTGATTATGCCTTATAAAGGATAGGCCGATTCTTCTGTCTCTATGGTGCAAATATTTCACAATTCTCGTTTTCATATTCTATTTTGACTTTTAACAGTAGTCGCCAAAAGGTCAAATGGCTTAAGTGACCCATTAAAATCATATCGCTACCAATGGCACAAAATGATTATCTGTTAACAGTTGCCCTAAAATAAAAATCATATAACATTTGCTCCAAATTAATAACCTGTAGGTTCTGCAATTCTTGTGCAAATTTCTCTAGTCTGGCATTGACCATGGCATGTTCCTCTCTAATCAATGGTCCGAGAGTTTCCACATCGTTGTGCTGAGGCGCTGGGAAGAAAACACAAAATACATTTAATGACCAAAATTAGTTTGTTTTAAGTCAGAGAATATTTACATTGTTTACCTAGATTATTTGATTGATAAAATTACCAAAGGAAAATATTCAAGACGCAGACATGTTAACTAACAATAAGTAAGATGAGTTAATCGTCAGTGATCATGATACTGGATCAGCATAAAGGATCAATTGGTCAGTGATCAGGGCAGTAGATTAATTGGTCAGTAATCAGGATGGTGGATCAATTGGTCAGTAATAAGGGTTGTGGATGGTGGATCAATTGGTCATGAGGATAGTGGATCGATTGGTCAGTGATCTAGGCAGTGGATCAATTGGTCAATAATCAGGATGGTGGATCAATTGGTCAGTAATCATGATGGTGGATTAATTGGTCAGTATTAATAATAGTGGATCAATAGTCAGTTATCAAGATGGTTGATCAAGTGGACAGTAATCAGGATGGTGGATCAATTGGTCAGTAATAAGGACAGTGAATGGTGGATCAATTGGTCATGATAGTGGATCAATTGGTCAGTGATCAAGGCAGTGAATCAATTGGTCAGTAATCAGGATAGTGGATCGATTGGTCAGTGATCAGGATGGTGGATTAATTGGTCAGTAATCAAGATAGTGGATCAATTGGTTAGTGATCAGTAGAGTGGATCAATTGGTCAGTGATCAGGAAAGCGAATCACTTTGTCAGTGATCAGGATAGTGGATTAATTTGTCAGTGATCAGGATAGTGGATTAATTTGTCAGTGATCAGGATAGTGGATCGATTTGTCAGCAATCAGGATAGTGGATTAATTGGTCAGCAATCAGGATAGTGGATCGATTGGTCAGCAATCAGGATGGTGGATTAACTGGACAGTAATCAAGATAGTGGATCAATTGGTCAGTGGTCAGGATTTTGGTTCAAATGGACTGTAATCAGGACAGTGGATCAATTGGTCAGTAATAAGGGCAGTGAATCAATTGGTCATTGATCGGGACAGTGGATCAATTTGTCAGAGGTCAGGATATTGGATTAATTAGTCAGTAATCAGGATATAGGATTTAATTGGTCAGTGGTCAGGATAGTGGATTGGTCAGTAATCTGGATAGTGGATTAATTGGTCAGTAATCAGGACAGTGGATTAATTGGTCAGCAGTCAGGATAGTGGATCAATTGGTCATTGGTCAGGATGGTGGGTTAATTGGTCAGTGATCAGGACAGTGGATTAATTGGTCAGTGGTCAAGATATTGGATCAATTGGTCAGTGGTCATGGATAGTGGATCAATTGGTCAGTAATCGGGATAGAGGATTAATTGGTCAGTAATCAGGACAGTGGATCAATTGGTCAGTGATCAGGACAGTGGATTAATTGGTCAGCAATCAGGATAGTGGATCGATTGGTCAGCAATCAGGATGGTGGATCAATTGGTCAGTGAGCAGGACAGCGGATCACTTTGTCAGTGATCAGGATAGTGGATCATTTGGTCAGTGAACAGGACAGTGGATCAATTGGTCAGTGATCAGGACAGTGGATTAATTGGTCAGCAGTCAGGATAGTTTATCAATTGGTCAGTGAACAGGATAGTAGATCAATTGGTCAGTGATCAGCATGACCGGTCGGTGATCAGGTCAGTGAAAATGATCAATGATCTGGACATTTCATGTATTTGTACAATCAAGTGAGGACACGGCAGGCACGTGACGGCCGTTTGGTACCTTAGAACGAGAATGTACTACTATAGATAGAACGTGGCACATTGCTGACGTTATTTAAAAACATTTTTATACAGTTGTAAAAACTTACAGAAATGCCATTTGGAATTGTGAACTGCATGATGCCATTCAAATACATGTATAAGGTACACGTAATCAATCGTTTTGTGTACGTGTTCTTTGTACCCTGAAACATGATGGGAAATAATGAAATGGAAAGTAATACACGTACATACATTCATACATATGTCACAAATCACAATGTATATGAAAAATTATAAATTAATTTTAAATAAAAATTATCGCATTAAATATTTACAATAGAGTTAACAAAGGTAATACACAATCGGTTTTTATAAATTCTCTGCACACGTGTGCAACAAATGCACATAAATACGTAATAGACTTGTATCGACCGTTATAAATACACATACAAACACACCAAATATTTACAGGTACAAATTTCAAATTTCAATAAATGCAACCTCAAGGACAACTTACAGTTCAGTGCAAAAATAGCATTGTCACTGCCGTCCATGGCTATCACTACTTTTCTTGGTTCTGCCGTCATCTCTTTTGGTGTATCCTCTTCGATGGACGACATGTTGAATGAACACAATGTCACTGTTGACATCGCTACAAAAAAGTTTCGAACATGGTTTCACATCAGTAGATGAAAATAAAACAAGATGTCAAAACATTGAAAACTGGTGATTTTACACCCGTTAATTACATTGTACCATAATATGTCCTGGTAATTGGAGACCTTGTCCAGTACTTAAAAGTTCACCTATAATAGCGTTGTTTAGTTTTGTTTAGTTTTTAAACTTATGAACTTTAACTGTCATAATATTTTTTTAAATAAAATTACAATGATTACGTCACTGATAACGACAATTGTAAACACAATGCACAAGAATACTGGATTTATTGATTTTTAAATGTATACATGTATGACCTAGATATTATTGACAACGCAATATTAAAGTCTTTATAACTCGAAGGTCAGTGTGAAATTTATACTGTGTGGATTCAGCTTTATTTTACATCGTGTTTGTTGAAAACATGAGTTTTATTAAATATACTTAAGATAGTGGTTCACCAGGATAGTTACAAATACTAAAACGTATTAAGAAGGGGGTAGTTATATTATAGGGGGCGCGGGCAAGATCTTTCCTGGGAACGTTTTTGGGGCATTTTTACACGTCTGTGAACTGTTTTTCAACCATTAGCTGTTATCTGTTTTCTTAAAAATTAACATCGTTGTTAACTGTTATAATGAAAATAAAAACCATGTTAATGTTTTACAGATTTGCTCTCAGCTAGGGACAGACCATTTAACTTGAAAGGGGGGCCTTGGTTTTTTGTTTTGGTCAGAAAATTTTTTTTCCGCGCTATTTTTTTGAGGGCGTCGAGACAGAATATTTTTTTTCATTATTAGAATTATTTTATATAGCAGAAATCCTTCTTCAGAATATTTTACGACTGCTTATTCGTGCCAAACAACAAATAGAGGGGTAGTTATATAGGGGGCGCGGGCAAGATCTTTCCTATGAACGTTTTGGGGGCATTTTTACACGTCTGTGAACTGTTTTTCAACCATTAGCTGTTATCTGTTTTCTTAAAAATTGACATCGTTGTTAACTAACTGTTATAATGAAAATAAAAACCATGTTAATGTTTTACAGGTTTGTTCTCAGCTAGGGACAGACCATTTAACTTGAAAGGGGGGCCTTGGTTTTTTGTTTTGGTCTGAAAATTGTTTTCCGCGCTATTTTTTTGAAGGCGTCGAGACAGAATATTTTTTTTTCATTATTAGAATTATTTTATATAGCAGAAATCCTTCTTCAGAATATTTTACGACGGCTTATTCGTGCCAAACAACAAATAGAAAAAAAAATCGTATTTCGTTTGAACGATTTAATAAATCGTTTGAACGATTTAATAAATCGTTACAACGATTTATTAAATCGTTTGAACAGTTTATTAAATTTAATAAATCGTTTCAACGATTTAATAAATCGTTACAACGATTTATTAAATCGTTTGAACAGTTTATTAAATTGTTACAACGATTTATTAAATCGTTACAACGATTTATTAAATCGTTTCAACGGTTTATAAAATCGTTTGAACAGTTTATTAAATCGTTTCAACAGTTTATTAAATCGTTTGAACAGTTTATTAAATTGTTACAACGATTTATTAAATTTTTACAACGATTTATTAAATTGTTACAACGATTTATTAAATTGTTACAACGATTTATTAAATCGTTTGAACAGTTTATTAAATAAATCGTTGTAACGATTTAATAAACTGTTCAAACGATTTAATAAACCGTTGAAACGATTTAATAAATCGTTGTAACGATTTAACAAACTGTTCAAACGATTGAATAAACCGTTGAAACGATTTAATAAATCGTTGGAACGGTTTTTTCTCTGCTTCCAAAATATTTTTTTTCATCAAAAATCATTTTCAAAATATTTGTTTAGGAGAAAACCAAGATCCCCCCCACCTTGCAAGTTAAATGGTCGGTCCCCTATATATTAATTCATCACTTTTTTAATGTAATTGAGTCTTCCTATAAAAGAACAAATATACATAAAATCCCATAATAAAGTTACTTTGGAAACACTGATTAATGTATGTATTTTCTCGCTGTACTGCCATTCAGTAAGATTCTTCTGTTTTGTATAGATTTATTAACTCGCTGTTTTCTGTTGTCCCATGTTAATTGATGTTACCTGTTATCATTATTTTAAATTTACTGTTAACTGTTTTCGGAAAGATAAAAAAAAAATTTAACCTGTAATTGGACCCTCTCTACCCCACCCTTTTTTTATATAAGGCATTTTTTATTTGCATGAATTGTGATTTTAGGCTCTTCATGATAAGCATGCGCTTTTGTCGCATGTAATGTTTATTATTTTTAATAATGAAATCGACACCGGTTCCCCAACTTTATTACGTTAAAAATTAATTATGTTTGGTCTCTGACGTAAGAACGTAACTCTAACCAACTCGCTTATCATACCAACGTCCGTGGTATATTTTAAGCTTATCATACCAACGTTTGTGGTATATTTTAAGCTTATCATACCAACGTCTGTGGTATATTTTAAGCTTATCATACCAACGTTTGTAGTATATTTTAAGCTAATCATACCAACGTCTATGGTATATTTTAAGCTTATCAGACCAACGTCCGTGGTATATTTTAAGCTTTTCAGACCAACGTCCGTGGTATATTTTATGCTTATCAGACCAACGTCCGTGGTATATTTTAAGCTTATCATACCAACATCCGTGGTATATTTATAGATTATTTACGTTTTTTTTCTCGTCCATATCTCATCGAAGGGCGACAGCTAGTAGAGTGAGATGGAATAATATCGCACACAAAGATCAAAGGAAAATACTGCAAAATAGCGATAATTTAAGCTTATCGCTATTTTGCAGTATTTTTCTTTGATCGTTGTGTGCGATATTATTCCATCTCACTCTACTAACGTGAGATAGGCCTATCTCAGCTCGCTGTCAAGACGTCGTTTAGTAAACACTGTGACGTCACAATGTTACAAAACAGCGATAAACAGATTAATAGGTTCTTTCATACGTTTTTGGGAAAGACTGGTTGATCTTTCACGAGTGATAGAAATTTTATGTCTTTTCGCGAGTGGAGCGCAGCGAAACGAGCCAAAAGACATAACAATTTCTATCACGAGTGAAAGTTCACACGGACTTTCCCAAAAACGTATGAAAGTACCTATTTCTTCCGTAAACCAACAACTTTCACGTCGCTATAACATATAGACTCTCCATTGTTGTAGACTCCATTGTCTCTGACGTCCAATCAGAACGGCGGAAACAAGAACGTCATAGAAGAACGTTGTTATGCTTCCATAACAACGTTCTTGTTTCTAGCGTTTTGATTGGATGACGCAGCAAGTACAGATGTGTGCGCGTGAGCTCATCTGTACTGGGTCATCTGTACCAGAAATCGGCCATTTACGGAAGAATATTTACGTATTTTGAAACTCGATGCATTTTCTCGTCATCTCATCTCAGGGCTGTCGCCCTTCGATGAGATATGGACGAGAAAACGCATCTCGTTTCAAAAAACGCAAATAATCTATAATTATCAGACGTCCGTGGTATATTTTAAGCTTATCAGACCAACGTCCGTGGTATATTTAAGCTTATCAGACCAACGTCCGTGGTATATTTTAAGCTAGGTAAACATAGGTTCTGGGATATGACACATATTTTTTACCATAATTTAAAAAGTATTCATACGAAAATCTGAAAATGGGTAATTTTAGACCCAAAAATGGTTGTTTTCATTTTTTAGGGGGACACATCGCCTTCTAACCCATAAGAAGAACGGATGGTCCATACTCAGCACCCACCAGAGGCCCAAGATGCAAAACGAAAGCAGAATTACAGAATGACGTGACAGAAAATCTTTAAGATACCATGTGCAAAAAAGAGATGTCATTTATTGAATAATTGTTTCTTTATTTAACAACACACTGATCAAAGCTGCATTTCTACGGGTCCATAGATACCCATATCAAAAATGGGTCATTTGTTACATTCTTTATTTTTACAAAACACGGTCAAATGCAGTGTAAATGACTGATTGTTGAAGAATCTGTTTGTTTTTTCCAAAGATGAACAGAAGTTGATTTATGACAATCAACGCTCTGTTATTGTAAGATCTCAAAATTACAAAAACTAGTCAATTTATGACCATTTGTGTCCCATAAAAATTACCAAAAACTAGTCAATTTATGACCATTTGTGTCCCATAAAAATTACCAAAAACTAGTCAATTTATGACCATTTGTGTCCCATAAAAATTACCAAAAACTAGTCAATTTATGACCATTTGTGTCCCATATATTACCTTACTGTTGTAGATCACCGATAATAAATATGTTAACATCTAAAATTTAATGTCTGAAACCATGTTAAATATGGTATGACACGAGAGCTCTTTAGTATTATGTGAACAATCTCTGATTTGTAAAAAAAAATATTTGGGTCAAATTGATGTTCGAGATGAAAAAAATATCACTAGAAATTTTGAGATGGCTTCAATACTTTACATAGGTCATGAAAATACAACTATTATGTGTTCCTCTTAATTATTTTTCAATTTCTTATCAGTTTTGCAACATAAATATAATATATTTACATGTTGACATTTGTTTTGGAGTATTGTTCCGCTGTGTACCAGGACTGGACAGGTGCAGTATATGTTACCAAAACATTTGACGTTTAAAATACTATTAATCCGGTGATAGATAGGAAACGAGTAAATATTAGTACAATTGATAAAACTTGTCATTTAAATCTATCTTTGAAAGATAACAAAGCAGACCATAAGTGTGTTTTTGTATACATTGGCATTTTCAGTTTTATAATGTTATTTCGAGAGGCATCGGTGGCCGACTGGTTAAGGTATATAGTCATCTACTGTTGATCACGTGGTCTGTCAACACTGAGGTTGCGGGTTCCAGTCTCAATGCGGTCAGGTGTACTCGACTCCAATGTCAATTGACAAGGATTGCCAGTTTTCCTACCTCTGGTCGGGGGTTTTCTCCGAGTAGTCCTGCTTCATCTCCAAATAAACTGGACGCGATATAATTGATGAAAAAATAAGTTTTGTTTGAATGGTGTTTAACGCCACGTAAAGGTTAACTTTTGAGTCCGTGCCCAATGCTGCAGTGGACGTAGGCAAAATTCTGAGTCCCTGCCGAACGCTCCAGTGGAAGTGAAATTTAATGACGATTTTTCCAATTAATTGTTTCTTAACTTGTTCTTGCCTTTAATATAGCGAAATAACTGTTCGTTGGACGTTTATTTATAATCAATCAATCAATCATATCCTGGTCCTTTAGGAAATCAACAGCTTTTATTTAAATATTTGATGAGTAAATTTATATTTGCCAAAAACAATATATAAAACAAATCACAAAATCACTTCAGTTCAAAGGTATATATACCATATATTACCAAAATGAGATTTAGGTCATATTTTGGAACAGTGGATGACTACGGTGTGAGATGCCTCGAGTTAGAGCTCAGCAGGAAACAGGGAATTTTCAGGCACAACAATACTTCACTGTTACATTGGCATCCAACAAATAAACACACTGGTAAGGATGACCTGGTTTGATGTGAACTATCATGGGTAACCCACTGGTAAGGATGACCTGGTTTGATGTGAACTATCATGGGTAACCCACTGGTAAGGATGACCTGGTTTGATGTGAACTATCATGGGTAACCCACTGGTAAGGATGACCTGGTTTGATGTGAACTATCATAGGTAACCCACTGGTAAGGATGACCTGGTTTGATGTGAACTATCATGGGTAACCCACTGGTAAGGATGACCTGGTTTGATGTGAACTATCAATAAACCCACTGGTAAGGATGACCTGGTTTGATGTGAACTATCATGGGTAACCCACTGGTAAGGATGACCTGGTTTGATGTGAACTATCAATAAACCCACTGGTAAGGATGACCTGGTTTGATGTGAACTATCATGGGTAACCCACTGGTAAGGATGACCTGGTTTGATGTGAACTATCAATAAACCCACTGGTAAGGATGACCTGGTTTGATGTGAACTATCATAGGTAACCCACTGGTAAGGATGACCTGGTTTGATGTGAACTATCATAGGTAACCCACTGGTAAGGATGACCTGGTTTGATGTGAGGATGGCCTGGTTTGATGTGAACTATCATAGGTAACCCACTGGTAAGGATGGCCTGGTTTGATGTGAACTATCATAGGTAACCCACTGGTAAGGATGACCTGGTTTGATGTGAACTATCATGTGTAACCCACTGGTAAGGATGACCTGGTTTGATGTGAACTATCATAGGTAACCCACTGGTAAGGATGGCCTGGTTTGATGTGAACTATCATAGGTAACCCAATGGTAAGGATGACCTGGTTTGATGTGAACTATCATGGGTAACCCACTGGTAAGGATGGCCTGGTTTGATGTGAACTATCATAGGTAACCCACTGGTAAGGATGACCTGGTTTGATGTGAACTATCAATAAACCCACTGGTAAGGATGACCTGGTTTGATGTGAACTATCAATAAACCCACTGGTAAGGATGACCTGGTTTGATGTGAACTATCATGGGTAACCCACTGGTAAGGATGACCTGGTTTGATGTGAACTATCATAGGTAACCCACTGGTAAGGATGACCTGGTTTGATGTGAACTATCATGGGTAACCCACTGGTAAGGATGGCCTGGTATGATGTGAACTATCATAGGTAACCCACTGGTAAGGATGACCTGGTTTGATGTGAACTATCAATAAACCCACTGGGAAGGATGACCTGGTTTGATGTGAACTATCAATAAACCCACTGGTAAGGATGACCTGGTTTGATGTGAACTATCATGGGTAACCCACTGGTAAGGATGACCTGGTTTGATGTGAACTATCATAGGTAACCCACTGGTAAGGATGGCCTGGTTTGATGTGAACTATCATAGGTAACCCACTGGTAAGGATGACCTGGTTTGATGTGAACTATCATGGGTAACCCACTGGTAAGGATGACATGGTTTGATGTGAACTATCATGGGTAACCCACTGGTAAGGATGACCTGGTTTGATGTGAACTATCAATAAACCCACTGGTAAGGATGACCTGGTTTGATGTGAACTATCAATAAACCCACTGGTAAGGATGACCTGGTTTGATGTGAACTATCAATAAACCCACTGGTAAGGATGACCTGGTTTGATGTGAACTATCAATAAACCCACTGGTAAGGATCACCTGGATTGATGTGAACTATCAATAAACCCACTGGTAAGGATGACCTGGTTTGATGTGAACTATCAATAAACCCACTGGTAAGGATGACCTGGTTTCATGTGAACTATCAATAAACCCACTGGTAAGGATGACCTGGTTTGATGTGAACTATCAATAAACCCACTGGTAAGGATGACCTGGTTTGATGTGAACTATCAATTAACCCACTGGTAAGGATGACCTGGTTTGATGTGAACTATCAATAAACCCACTGGTAAGGATGACCTGGTTTGATGTGAACTATCAATAAACCC
Source organism: Limnoperna fortunei (assembly GCA_944474755.1). Classification (NCBI taxonomy): domain Eukaryota; kingdom Metazoa; phylum Mollusca; class Bivalvia; order Mytilida; family Modiolidae; genus Limnoperna; species Limnoperna fortunei. The sequence continues at coordinate 106,760,838 of OX104111.1, forward strand.
ACTGGTAAGGATGACCAGGTTTGATGTGAACTATCATGGGTAACCCACTGGTAAGGATGACCTGGATTGATGTGAACTATCAATAAACCCACTGGTAAGGATGACCTGGTTTGATGTGAACTATCATGGGTAACCCACTGGTAAGGATGACCTGGTTTGATGTGAACTATCATGGGTAACCCACTGGTAAGGATGACCTGGTTTGATGTGAACTATCAATAAACCCACTGGTAAGGATGACCTGGTTTGATGTGAACTATCAATAAACCCACTGGTAAGGATGACCTGGTTTGATGTGAACTATCATGGGTAACCCACTGGTAAGGATGACCTGGATTGATGTGAACTATCAATAAACCCACTGGTAAGGATGACCTGGTTTGATGTGAACTATCAATAAACCCACTAGTAAGGATGACCTGGTTTGATGTGAACTATCAATAAACCCACTGGTAAGGATGACCTGGTTTGATGTGAACTATCATGGGTAACCCACTGGTAAGGATGACCTGGATTGATGTGAACTATCATGGGTAACCCACTGGTAAGGATGACCTGGATTGATGTGAACTATCATGGGTAACCCACTGGTAAGTAGGACCTGGATTGATGTTAACTATCATGGGTAACCCACTGGTAAGGATGACCTGGATTGATGTGAACTATCATAGGTAACCCACTGGTAAGGATGACCTGGTTTGATGTGAACTATCATAGGTAACCCACTGGTAAGGATGACCTGGTTTGATGTGAACTATCATAGGTAACCCACTGGTAAGGATGGCCTGGTTTGATGTGAACTATCATGGGTAACCCACTGGTAAGGATGACCTGGATTGATGTGAACTATCATAGGTAACCCACTGGTAAGGATGAGCTGGATTGATGTGAACTATCATGGGTAACCCACTGGTAAGGATGACCTGGTTTGATGTGAACTATCATGGGTAACCCACTGGTAAGGATGACCTGGTTTGATGTGAACTATCATAGGTAACCCACTGGTAAGGATGGCCTGGTATGATGTGAACTATCATAGGTAACCCACTGGTAAGGATGACCTGGTTTGATGTGAACTATCATGGGTAACCCACTGGTAAGGATGACCTGGATTGATGTGAACTATCAATAAACCCACTGGTAAGGATGACCTGGTTTGATGTGAACTATCATGGGTAACCCACTGGTAAGGATGACCTGGTTTGATGTGAACTATCATGGGTAACCCACTGGTAAGGATGACCTGGTTTGATGTGAACTATCATGGGTAACCCACTGGTAAGGATGACCTGGTTTGATGTGAACTATCAATAAACCCACTGGTAAGGATGACCTGGTTTGATGTGAACTATCAATAAACCCACTGGTAAGGATGACCTGGTTTGATGTGAACTATCATGGGTAACCCACTGGTAAGGATGACCTGGATTGATGTGAACTATCAATAAACCCACTGGTAAGGATGACCTGGTTTGATGTGAACTATCAATAAACCCACTAGTAAGGATGACCTGGTTTGATGTGAAGTATCAATAAACCCACTGGTAAGGATGACCTGGTTTGATGTGAACTATCAATAAACCCACTGGTAAAAATGACCTGGTTTGATGTGAACTATCATGGGTAACCCACTGGTAAGGATGACCTGGATTGACGTGAACTATCATGGGTAACCCACTGGTAAGGATGACCTGGATTGATGTGAACTATCATGGGTAACCCACTGGTAAGTAGGACCTGGATTGATGTTAACTATCATGGGTAACCCACTGGTAAGGATGACCTGGATTGATGTGAACTATCATAGGTAACCCACTGGTAAGGATGACCTGGTTTGATGTGAACTATCATAGGTAACCCACTGGTAAGGATGACCTGGTTTGATGTGAACTATCATAGGTAACCCACTGGTAAGGATGGCCTGGTTTGATGTGAACTATCATGGGTAACCCACTGGTAAGGATGACCTGGATTGATGTGAACTATCATAGGTAACCCACTGGTAAGGATGACCTGGATTGATGTGAACTATCATGGGTAACCCACTGGTAACGATGACCTGGTTTGATGTGAACTATCATGGGTAACCCACTGGTAAGGATGACCTGGTTTGATGTGAACTATCATAGGTAACCCACTGGTAAGGATGGCCTGGTTTGATGTGAACTATCATAGGTAACCCACTGGTAAGGATGGCCTGGTTTGATGTGAACTATCATAGGTAACCCACTGGTAAGGATGGCCTGGTTTGATGTGAACTATCATGCGTAACCCACTGGTAAGGATGACCTGGTTTGATGTGAACTATCATAGGTAACCCACTGGTAAGGATGACCTGGTTTGATGTGAACTATCATGGGTAACCCACTGGTAAGGATGACCTGGTTTGATGTGAACTATCAAGGGTAACCCACTGGTAACGATGACCTGGTTTGATGTGAACTATCATGGGTAACCCACTGGTAACGATGACCTGGTTTGATGTGAACTATCATGGGTAACCCACTGGTAACGATGACCTGGTTTGATGTGAACTATCATAGGTAACCCACTGGTAAGGATGGCCTGGTTTGATGTGAACTATCATGGGTAACCCACTGGTAAGGATGGCCTGGTTTGATGTGAACTATCATGGGTAACCCACTGGTAAGGATGGCCTGGTTTGATGTGAACTATCATGGGTAACCCACTGGTAAGGATGACCTGGTTTGATGTGAACTATCATGGGTAACCCACTGGTAAGGATGACCTGGTTTGATGTGAACTATCATGGGTAACCCACTGGTAAGGATGACCTGGTTTGATGTGAACTATCATGGGTAACCCACTGGTAACGATGACCTGGTTTGATGTGAACTATCATGGGTAACCCACTGGTAACGATGACCTGGTTTGATGTGAACTATCATGGGTAACCCACTGGTAACGATGACCTGGTTTGATGTGAACTATCATAGGTAACCCACTGGTAAGGATGGCCTGGTTTGATGTGAACTATCATGGGTAACCCACTGGTAAGGATGGCCTGGTTTGATGTGAACTATCATGGGTAACCCACTGGTAAGGATGACCTGGTTTGATGTGAACTATCAATAAACCCACTGGTAAGGATGACCTGGTTTGATGTGAACTATCATGGGTAACCCACTGGTAAGGATGACCTGGATTGGTGTGAACTATCATGGGTAACCCACTGGTAAGGATGACCTGGATTGATGTGAACTATCATGGGTAACCCACTGGTAAGTAGGACCTGGATTGATGTTAACTATCATGGGTAACCCACTGGTAAGGATGACCTGGATTGATGTGAACTATCATAGGTAACCCACTGGTAAGGATGACCTGGTTTGATGTGAACTATCATACGTAACCCACTGGTAAGGATGACCTTTTTTGATGTGAACTATCATGGGTAACCCACTGGTAAGGATGACCTGGTTTGATGTGAACTATCATAGGTAACCCACTGGTAAAGATGGCCTGGTTTGATGTGAACTATCATAGGTAACCCACTGGTAAGGATGGCCTGGTTTGATGTGAACTATCATGGGTAACCCACTGGTAAGGATGGCCTGGTTTGATATGAACTATCATGGGTAACCCACTGGTAAGGATGGCCTGGTTTGATGTGAACTATCATGGGTAACCCACTGGTAAGGATGACCTGGTTTGATGTGAACTATCATAGGTAACCCACTGGTAAGGATGACCTGGTTTGATGTGAACTATCATGGGTAACCCACTGGTAAGGATGACCTGGTTTGATGTGAACTATCATGGGTAACCCACTGGTAAGGATGACCTGGTTTGATGTGAACTATCATGGGTAACCCACTAGTAAGGATGACCTGGTTTGATGTGAACTATCATGTGTAACCCACTGGTAAGGATGACCTGGTTTGATGTGAACTATCATGGGTAACCAGTGTGATGTGAACTATCATAGGTAACCCACTGGTAAGGATGACCTGGTTTGTTGTGAACTATCATGGATAATCCACTGGTAAGGATGACCTGGTTTGATGTGAACTATCATGGGTAACCCACTGGTAAGGATGGCCTGGTTTGATGTGAACTATCATGGGTAACCCACTGGTAAGGATGACCTGATTTGATGTGAACTATCATGGGTAACCCACTGGTAAGGATGACCTGATTTGATGTGAACTATCATGGGTAACCCACTGGTAAGTATAACGAGGTTTGATGTGAACTATCATGGGTAACCCACTGGTAAGGATGGCCTGGTTTGATGTGAACTATCATGGGTAACCCACTGGTAAGGATGACCTGGTTTGATGTGAACTATCATGGGTAACCCACTGGTAAGGATGACCTGGTTTGATGTGAACTATCATGGGTAACCCACTGGTAAGTATAACCAGGTTTGATGTGAACTATCATGGGTAACCCACTGGTAAGGATGACCTGGTTTGATGTGAACTATCATGGGTAACCCACTGGTAAGGATGACCTGGTTTGATGTGAACTATCATAGGTTACCCACTGGTAAGGATAACCTGGTTTGATGTGAACTATCATGGGTAACCCACTGGTAAGGATGGCCTGGTTTGATGTGAACTATCATGGGTAACCCACTGGTAAGGATGACCTGGTTTGATGTGAACTATCATGGGTAACCCACTGGTAAGGATGACCTGGTTTGATGTGAACTATCATGGGTAACCCACTGGTAAGGATGACCTGGTTTGATGTGAACTATCATGGGTAACCCACTGGTAAGGATGACCTGGTTTGATGTGAACTATCATGGGTAACCCACTGGTAAGTATAACCAGGTTTGATGTGAACTATCATAGGTAACCCACTGGTAAGGATGACCTGGTTTGATGTGAACTATCATGGGTAACCCACTGGTAAGGATGACCTGGTTTGATGTGAACTATCATGGGTAACCCTCTGGTAAGGATGGCCTGGTTTGATGTGAACTATCATGGGTAACCCACTGGTAAGGATGACCTGGTTTGATGTGAACTATCATGGGTAACCCACTGGTAAGGATGGCCTGGTTTGATGTGAACTATCATGGGTAACCCACTGGTAACGATGACCTGGTTGATGTGAACTATCATGGGTAACCCACTGGTAAGGATGGCCTGGTTTGATGTGAACTATCATGGGTAACCCACTGGTAAGGATGATCTGGTTTGATGTGAACTATCATGGGTAACCCACTGGTAAGGATGGCCTGGTTTGATGTGAACTATCATGGGTAACCCACTGGTAACGATGACCTGGTTGATGTGAACTATCATGGGTAACCCACTGGTAAGGATGGCCTGGTTTGATGTGAACTATCATGGGTAACCCACTGGTAAGGATGGCCTGGTTTGATGTGAACTATCATGGGTAACCCACTGGTAAGGATGACCTGGTTTGATGTGAACTATCATGGGTAACCCACTGGTAAGGATGGCCTGGTTTGATGTGAACTATCATGGGTAACCCACTGGTAAGGATGACCTGGTTTGATGTGAACTATCATGGGTAACCCACTGGTAAGGATGGCCTGGTTTGATGTGAACTATCATGGGTAACCCACTGGTAAGGATGGCCTGGTTTGATGTGAACTATCATGGGTAACCCACTGGTAAGGATGGCCTGGTTTGATGTGAACTATCATGGGTAACCCACTGGTAAGGATGGCCTGGTTTGATGTGAACTATCATGGGTAACCCACTGGTAAGGATGACCTGGTTTGATGTGAACTATCATGGGTAACCTACTGGTAAGGATGGCCTGGTTTGATGTGAACTATCATGGGTAACCCACTGGTAAGGATGACCTGGTTTGATGTGAACTATCATGGGTAACCCACTGGTAAGGATGACCTGGTTTGATGTGAACTATCATGGGTAACCCCATGTAAGGATGACCTAATTGGATGTGAACTATCATGGGTACCCCCCGGTAAGGATGACCTGGTTTGATGTGAACTATCATGGGTAACCCACTGGTAAGGATGACCTGGTTTGATGTGAACTATCATGGGTAACCGACTGGTAAGGATGACCTGGTTTGATGTGAACTATCATGGGTAACCCACTGGTAAGGATGACCTGGTTTGATGTGAACTATCATGGGTAACCCACTGGTAAGGATGGCCTGGTTTGATGTGAACTATCATGGGTAACCCACTGGTAAGGATGACCTGGTTTGATGTGAACTATCATGGGTAACCCACTGGTAAGGATGACCTGGTTTGATGTGAACTATCATGGGTAACCCACTGGTAAGGATGGCCTGGTTTGATGTGAACTATCATGGGTAACCCACTGGTAAGGATGACATGGTTTGATGTGAACTATCATGGGTAACCCACTGGTAAGGATGGCCTGGTTTGATGTGAACTATCATGCGTAACCCACTGGTAAGGATGACCTGGTTTGATGTGAACTATCATGGGTAACCCACTGGTAAGGATGACCTGGTTTGATGTGAACTATCATGGGTAACCCACTGGTGAGGATGACCTGGTTTGATGTGAACTATCATGGGTAACCCACTGGTAAGTATAACCAGGTTTGAAGTGAACTATCATGGGTAAGATGGCTGTTAATAAAAAGGTTATTGAAAGATAACTCCCACGGAAAGGTTCTTACCTACCGCCATTAGCTGCGTTATATGAGTCGTTAGCTCAGTTGGTACAGCGGTTGTCTGATGTGTTAGGTTTCCTGAGTTCGAACACAGGTATTTTACAGGACAGAAATTGTTTTAGTCGTTACATAAAGTATATGTAGCCACAGTAAAAAAACAACGTTCTGTATTCAACCATAGAAAAAATACTTGTTAATGCATCCAATTTAATCTGCTATTATTTACAATCATTAGTAAAATTGTAAATAATACTCACTCACAGGAAGTTGTAAGGATAATGTTCTATTTGACACCATTCTTAGGTAAATTATATCGTCCTCAAGCTTTTTCAGCAAAGTTCTATTTCACATTTTAACTCAAATCCGTAATGAGCTTATGAATGATGGTGTTGTTTCTTATTTATTACTTATAGGTCGTATTTAATAGTCAAAACATTTTGTCTACAAAGGCAAGCAAACCGTGCATGAAATCGCGGTTTGCTCGATTTGACGGCTAATAACACACGTTTTATCTATGGTAACTTCATTTAATGTGATCAGAATAATTAAGTTTGGTATTTAATATGTAAACGCAAGCATTACAGGGAGCTGAATTTTCAGTTTTATTACATGAGAAATACGTCGTGTGGATTTTCGTCTAGTTTTATATGTTTAACATAGAAAAGCAAAGGGTAACTTCATGTTTCTGAAAGTATACATACATGGAGTTCTTTAAAGGTTGGTAATAAATTCAATACTGAATTATTATGGCAGAAGAAAGGTTTAAAACCAAACTGCTCATTCTGTAAAATTCCCTACTGTCTTTGACCACCCAGTAGTCTGAGAACAGTTCAGTGATAAGCAGCACCAGTAGTCTGAGAACAGTTCAGTGATAAGCATCACCGGTAGTCTGAGAACAGTTCAGTGATAAGCAGCCCCAGAAGTCTGAGAACAGTTCAGTGATAAGCAGCACCAGTAGTCTGAGAACAGTTCAGTGATAAGCAGCACGAGTAGTCTGAGAACAGTTCAGTGATAAGCATCACCGGTAGACTGAGAACAGTTCAGTGATAAGCAGCACGAGTAGTCTGAGAACAGTTCAGTGATAAGCAGCACCAGTAGTCTGAGAACAGTTCAGTTATAAGCAGCACCAGTAGTCTGAGAACAGTTCAGTGATAAGCAGCACGAGTAGTCTGAGAACAGTTCAGTGATAAGCAGCACGAGTAGTCTGAGAACAGTTCAGTGATAAGCAGCACCAGTAGTCTGAGAACAGTTCAGTGATAAGCAGCACCATTAGTCTGAGAACAGTTCAGTGATAAGCAGCACCAGTAGTCTGAGAACAGTTCAGTGATAAGCAGCACCAGTAGTCTGAGAACAGTTCAGTGATAAGCAGCCCCAGTAGTCTGAGAACAGTTCAGTGATAAGCAGCACCAGTAGTCTGAGAACAGTTCAGTGATAAGCAGCCCCAGAAGTCTGAGAACAGTTCAGTGATAAGCAGCACCAGTAGTCTGAGAACAGTTCAGTGATAAGCAGCACGAGTAGTCTGAGAACAGTTCAGTGATAAGCAGCCCCAGAGGTCTGAGAACAGTTCAGTGATAAGCAGCACCAGTAGTCTGAGAACAGTTCAGTGATAAGCAGCACCAGTAGTCTGAGAACAGTTCAGTGATAAGCAGCACCAGTAGTCTGAGAACAGTTCAGTGATAAGCAGCAAAACCAGATTTAATCAGATTTTATCAAGCTTTAATAAATAAATGAACTAATTTACAATTTTAAAGAAGTATAATCATTTATGTATACAAATTTTTCCGGTGAAGCAGAATTGTCAATTAGATGAATTTCCTTTGATTTAGAGTTTATCTCGCATTGAAAATGTCGGTTTTATGGGTTTTCTAATTTCCTAATATCACTTAGTTAACAAATAATGATTATGATATATTTTTATTTTCAGTCTCTTCCTTGTATAAAATAATTTGCAGACCTCAAGCAGGTGTAAAGGCCTGTATGTTTGTTTGTTTGATGGTGTTTATTGTAAGAGGTATCCGGAGTACACGGAAAAATCCGACCTCTGTAGGAAAACTGGCAATCCTTGTGAATAAAGGTTGGAGTCGTGCACACCCTGTCCGTATTGAAATTCAAACCCGCAACTTCAGTGTTGACAGGCACGTGATCAAAAGTAGATGACCTTAAGTCGTAAAGGTTACCAGTTTCCTGATTTTCCGTTTCATTAAAGGGGCTAATAATACACCATTACTAAATGGAAGTCTAGACTTTTATTTTCAAAATAAAAGTACACATTATATTTGTCACTGAGGGTCAAAGGTCGGTAATTATCGATATACCTATATTTCACAAATGTATGACCCTAGGAGATTTTACCTCATTAAAAGGGGGCCTCGGTGGCCGGGTGGTCAAGGTAGTTCGTTTACTATTGACCACGTGGTCTGTCAACACTGAGATTGCGGGTTCGCTTCTCACTGCAGGCAGGGTGTACTCGACTCCAATCTTAATTGACAAGGATTGCCAGTTTTCCTACCGCAGGTCGGGGTTTTCTCCAGGTACTCCGGCTTCCTCCCAAAAATAAAAACTGGACGCCATGATATAGCTGAAAAATTGATGAAAGTGGCGTAAAACACCATCAAACAAACAAACAAACCTCATTACAAATGTCCAATCTTAATTGACAAGGATTGCCAGTTTTCCTACCGCAGGTCGGGGGTTCTCTCCGGGTACTCCGGCTTCCTCCCCCAATAAAAACTGGACGCCATGAAATAGCTGAAAAATTGCTGAAAGTGGCGTTAAAACACCATTCAAACAAACAAAACAATCATTACAAATGTTAGTTTATTACAACCAAAGAACTTGTAATAATATTCATGATGCACTTGGCAAGGATGGCATAATTTAAAAAGTTTATAAACATCTGTGTCTATATGTGTCTTATACCAATCATTTAAAGACATTTATCTACGGAGTTCTCTACGGGCGCTTAACTGGAAATTGGTTAGTAAACAAGCGTTTCTGTGAATGGAGATATTTCGAAGAAAAAAAATAATTAGAGGGTGGAGGCGGGGCGGGAAGCCACACAAGAAGCCCAACACGCCCAACCTGATAGGAGAATAGTTGGTCCCAATTGCACCCCTATCAAAGGGACATAATGCAATCGAAAAGCAGAAGGATTCACTGTCTTTTTATTTGACAACTTTAATATACCGAACCATATAGAGGGTCAGTTTTTAAAAATAGTTCACTCTTTTTCAGTATTTTGCTCAAAGCATCATTTTTCTGTATTTGTACACCAACACTAAATATGACATTATTGCTAACTAAGCAGATAGTTTTGTTTTGCCAAGATAAAAAGGGGCTGAAGTATAGGATTCGTCGCAGTGCCACTTTAAGATCAAAATTAAAATGAACAAAACAAATGAATTGACGGCGGTTTTTGTCCCATATATATGTGACTGTTGTAGATTATCTATAATAAATCTACCAACATCTATAACTAAATGTATAACTGCCATGTTAACACGAAATCCATTTAGTTTTATGAGCATTCTTAAAATAATATGTAATACGATTTTGCTCTTTTTATATATCATTACAAATTTATGACAGACTATCTTGATTAAATTGATGCTCGAGATCAAACAATTAGACTAGATTTGATTCGTACATCTTTGGGATGACTACGCTATTTTACAGAGGTAACGAAAATACCCCAACGTTACCTTAATGAGCTTCCCCGGCCCAATCACCATCCCCATCCTTTGTTTGAAAATATTTCTGTAATGAATATTTTTGTCAAAATATATGTCTGACAAAATATAAATAATTTAACATATTTACATTTGATTTGTGTACAAGGAAATAGAACAAAATTACCAAGCAAGTGCTGTATATGTTTCATTACAACTTAAATTCGTAACGTTTTTAGGCACATTATTTTGATCGTTAAATATAAGTTATATGCAGGACAATAAAAATTATTATAATTCAACCTTAGAAAATACACGTTTATGGAAAATCTGTTTTCGTCAATTGTAATCTGCTATTAGTTAAAATTCATTTAGAAATTAAAAATTATCATTAATGAGAAAAAAATTGAAGTACTCACATGCAGAAAGAGTTATAAGGATAACGTTCCCTGTGTCATTTCTTTGTTATTATAAAGCATTTTGAATTAAATACCATAATAATCTTAGGACTTATTAATGACGTCATTTTATTTATTCAAAATATTAAACAATAAAGTTTAGTATTTCACACATAAATGCATGCACCACAATAAGTTAAATTTTCATATTAAAGGGGAACATTATCGTATGACTCGAAGCAATCTGGGACCAACTCGGGGGAACATTATCCTATAACTCGTAACAATCTGGGACCAACTCGGGGAACATTATCCTATGACTCAAAGACCCCCTCCGGGAACGTTATCTTATCACTCGCAGCAATCTGGGACCAACTCCGGGAACATTATCTTATCACTCGCAGCAATCTGGGACCAACTCCGGGACCGTTATCTTATGACTCGCAGCTGTCTGGGACCAACTCGGGGAACATTATCTTATGACTCACAGCAATCTGGGACCAATTCCGGTAACGTTATCTTATGACTCGCAGAAATCTGGGACCAACTCGGGGAACATTATCTTATGACTCACAGCAATCTGGGACCAACTCCGGGAACGTTATCCTATGACTCGCAGCAATCTGGGACCAACTCCGGGAACGTTATCTTATGACTTGCGGCAATCTGGGACCAACTCCGGGAACGTTATCCTATGACCCACAGCAATCTGGGACCAACTCCGGGAACGTTATCCTATGACTCGCGGCAATCGGGGATCAACTCCGGGAACGTTATCCTATGACTCGCAGCAATCTGGGACCAACTCCGGGAACGTTATCTTATGACTCGCAGCAATCTGGGACCAACTCGGGAACGTTATCCTATGACTCGCAGCAATCTGGGACCAACTCCAGGAACGTTATCTTATGACTCGCAGCAATCTGGGACCAACTCGGGGAACATTATCCTATGACTCTCAGCAATCTGGTACCAACTCCGGGAACAGTATCCTATGACTGAACGTAATCTGGGACCAACTCGGGGAACATTATGATATATGCGCAGCAATTTAGGACCAACTCTTGGAACCTTATCCTATGACTCACAGCAAATCTGGAACCAACTCGGGGAACATTATCCTATAACTCGAAGCAATCTGGGACCAACTCGAGGAACATTATCATATGTCTCACAGCAATCTGTGACCAACTCGGGGAACTATATCCTATAACTCACAGCAATTTGGGACCAACTAGAGTTACATTAGCCTATAACTAGAAAAGCCCCGTGGTATGTAGCCAGACCAGATTTACAGAGGCCTCAGAACAACTCTGTGGTATGTAGCCAGGCTAGATATACACAGCCTCAGAACAGCCCGTGGAATGTAGCCAGACCAGATTTACAGCGCCCTAGAACAGCCCGTGGTAGTAGCCAGGCCAGATTTATAGGGCCTCAGAACAGTAGAGTGGAATGAAGCCAGACCAGATTAACAGGACCTCAGAACAGTCCAGTGGTATGTAGCCAGGCCAGATGTACAGGGGCCTCAGAACAGCCCGTGGTATGTAGCCAGACCAGATTTACAGCGCCCTAGAACAGCCCGTGGTAGTAGCCAGGCCAGATTTATAGGGCCTCAGAACAGTAGAGTGGAATGAAGCCAGACCAGATTAACAGGACCTCAGAACAGTCCAGTGGTATGTAGCCAGGCCAGATGTACAGGGGCCTCAGAACAGTCCAATGTTATGTAGCCAGACCAGATTTACAGCGCCCCAGAACAGCTCGTGGTAAATAGCCAGACCAGATTTACAAAGGCCTCAGAACAACTCGTGGTTTGTAGCAGGCATGATTTACAGGGCACCAGAACAGCTCAGTGGTATGTAGCCTGATCATATTTACAGGGACCTGAAAATAGCTCCGTGGTATATAGCCAGACCAGACAGTGGCTTCCGAATAGTCTAGAGGTATTTACCCATGTCTCAGAAAATTCCAGTGGTATGTATGTAGGAAGACTTTTTACACACAAGACAATGCAAAAACAAACAAAACAACAAAAACCAAAATTAACTAACCCGAACTCAATAAAAAAATGGTGTGCTTTCAGAGGTGCTATGAACTATTAAGCACTGTATGCTTCTAATTAGACGCTGTCGAGTTACTCATGGTTATGTCCGTGTAAAGGCAAGAAAACTAAACAATGGCTTAGAAAAAATGTCTGATTGCATTCGGTAGATGAATTTTCCATAACAATAAACAAATTCTTAATGACGACCAAGTTTATAGTTTAATTTTTTTCGACTTAAAGAGGCCGACTTGATTTAATCGGTTCTGTCCTTAATCAAAAGATTCTTATGATATATAAAGTGTACTGGTAAGTAGTCACGAAATGAGAAGACATCATTTACATAGCTTTATATATCAAAAGTTGAAATTAAAAGTCTAGGTCAACGCCTTTTCATTCCTTCGTGGAACTCGAGCTAGTCTTAAAAAAAGTCGGCATCGAGAGTAGCACAATTTGTACAAATCAGAATGGCGATAGTCTGTGGAAAATGCCGCTATCCAAACATGATATATCAAAAATCTAACACATATGTATATGTATTTATTCTTCAGTTAATTCAAACTTGTATCACAAATAACTCGAGTCCAATCATTGTTTTCTATCTTTTGTGTTGTAGTTATCACGACTTCATTAACATTTGTGTGATCTATATAACAGTAAGATACAAGACATAACGTAATCTCTACCTTGTTTTTAACAAGAGGAACTTATTTTGTAAGCTTATTTTATTTTGTTATCGTTATTCTATCTTACCTTAGATCTAGATAAAGAATTTCTCCTCTAGTTATTACATGAAGTTAATCGTCCCACTATGATTATTCGAACTATTGTTGTTTTGATTTGGTAAATGAGCCACAGTCCGAGTTCAATACTGTAACTCCCTGCTTGAGACCTTTTTAACCCTTTGAAGTTATTGTACTCTATGTTCGTTGTAACATAACACGTATAAAACGGAAATCAATCACCATCTATGATTCTAATTACAGAAATAAGGATTTATGTCTTGGGCGGCTACAGATAAAATAGGCCAACATGTTACCATTGAAAGATATCAAATGAATATACTTTATCGTGACATTCTCGGGCTATAAAAAAACACCATAAGACGACATTTATACCTACACTGGAGAATGCGTCAAATTTTAACAAGATTTGTACTGTTGAAAAATCTAAATTTTTTTGCTAATCTTGATAATTCTGAAAAAGAAAATTATAGCTACAGCGATGTGGGCATTATACCCTATATCTGGACAGAATTTTATATCAACTGAACACATGGGCGAAGTTCGAACCAATGAAATTCTGCAAGGATGGGTCCAGTCACGATACAAAACTGCTAAGGACTTTTTCACGACACCCAAACTCGAATTCGATAGAAATTTTATCGTAATTAGCATAATAACAATGAACAACAGTTAACAGGTTCACAAACATCTGTAGACTCCATAAAGTCACATGCTCTGTTAATGAACCAGTATCTAAGCGAGCAACTCGTAGGCCGTACAAAACTGGATAGCCCAATTCGAACATATTCAGTGATGGAATCACCATTTTTATTTGTTTACAAAAGAAATAGCCTAGAATCGTATGTTAGTTGACCAATCAGAAATTGATGACTGTATTTGCTGCAGATGCATTCACAGCGAGTCAGAAACCACTAAAGCCCGAGTGGCGGAGATTTCTAGAATATATCATATATATAGACATATTTCTGACTTCTGTAGTCCATGAATCCATCCGTGAATGGGACCAACATATGTCGATTTTTTTCGTAACATTTAAACATTTTGAACCAATCAGTTTTTTACAAGACTGCTGACACACTTAGTTTCGTGTAGAACTCAATAATTTTACTTTTTCAAATTAACTAAACGAAAATTTATGTGACTAAACGACAAGCATGAGACATCTGCTTCCTACGTCTTTGGAAGATTTATTCTCAAATCATGTCTTGGGTTGAAAGTGAAATAGTAAAGACGATTAATTGTACAAAAATAAACTTAATGTAAAAAACCAACACAATTATTAAAAATAATTTGAGTGGTACTCCTCAGGGCTCAATGCTCTCAAAATAAATAGTGAATAAGGATTGAACAAAGGGAGCTAAAATCGGTATCTAATAAGGACGCTTTATTTGCGGCCGTTGTTGTCATTGTGCAAAACAAAATGTTAAAAATAGCAACACGGTAATGAGAGACAGTCGATTTCAATTAATAAAGTCATTTGGTTGAAAGTTAAAGACCAAAAATAACCCAATTAAGCATTCGGCTTATCGGAATCAAGTTTGTGATACACATTACCATGGAAAACCCTTAATGAACCAGCTGTTCTCAACAGAATACATGTACTTTATATTCGGTACTAAACCTCTAGCAAAATGTATTAGCGTTAAAAATAACCACCTGCTGAATACCTATTGTAACAACGTTTGGGAAGAATTGTAGAAAGTAATCAGTTGTCAATATGTACCTTGTGTGAGCAGACGACGTGTGAGAAATTAATAACCAGACGCTTATTGTCAGTAGAATCTCTGTGATGTTCATTTTTATAACATTAATGCAAAATAATACATCATTTAAAGTAATCCGTTATTCAGTAATCAGATTATTTAAATAAATATGTTATGCTATAATGCAAAGAAAAGAAAAGAAAAGAAAGAAAGGAAAAGATGTCAATGCTATATCTGCCGCGAGGAGTTAGACGAGGGCAGATAAAGGATTCTCGGGATGATATTAGGGAAGATATGTTATTCGACATGTAATAATCTATTTATCACATATTTACAGGGGGGGGGGCTATGGTTCGTCTACTATTGATTTTCCATGTGTTATTATTTGTCACTTACCAAATTCTACTCGAGATTGTAACAGTTTTTGTTTTACAAAAATTAGATTTATGTCGAACGTTTCACAAATTAAAGAGATATGTAAATTGTAATTCTATCTTTTTTTATTTCAATATATAAAAATCGGGTGCGGTTTTCCGTACCAGCAATTTAAATGCGGTACAGTCGGAACCGTACCGGCCGTACTGCTTGCTACGCCTATGATCATACGTCTACCACAATCACATCTGCCACACCATTGGTTGAGGCCATTAAGCCTCGTGTACAAACACAGCACCGTATCAAAAATTGTATACATACACTTACTAGTAATACAGCAACGTATCAAAAATGTATACATACACTTACTAGTAATACAAATAAATAAGATCGTGTTTGTATTTTTTACAAACTGTCTTTGTTTACAAACATCACGGGCAGATGACAAATCTAGTCCTGTAGTGAACAGGGTAAGACGTGTGGCAGAGGTTATATTTGGGAACCAGTCATGGGTAGTCAATTTTTACCATCTCCGTAGTCTCGATCACCCAGACGCATATATAATAGCGTCTGGGATCACCTTATTTTAATTTCGCTACCAATAGGTGGAGACAAACAATGATTCTATTTTTAGAGTCCTATTTTTAAACCAGGAAAACCATGCAAACATATCTATACTTATAATATGACGTCACAGTAAGATTCACTCTTGATTATGCATAACAATAATATTTGTTTAATTGATTGATAAAGTAATATTTTATAAAAATATTCAAATTTAAACTTTGGTACAATTTGTTGTACACTTCTTGATATGAACGGAAGTAATTTTTTAGACAATAAAAATATCATCCAATCAAAAATTACGCCCAGTTTTGGGCGTAATGGTAACGAGTTTAATATAGAGCTGAATCCAGACGCACAAATGTAATTAAGCGTCTGGATGATCGAGACTACCATCTCCGACGTATTAAAGTTGACTATACCGTTAACTTCAGGTAGCTGATTTTCATAGGTACCTCGATTTTAATACGATTCCGAAAAGTGAAATTAAAGGAAGACTTAAAAATAACTTTGTATATATTATAACTTTGGCGTCCAGTAAATATAAGTATTTTGTTTAGAAATAGCAACAGACAATTTTTGTTGCGATATGATGTCAGCTCTGAAACGCACTATTAAAAATGACATTCATGTGATGTCACCATCATAGAGACAGAATCAAGTGACCACATGCAGGAAGTCAAGGGTACATTTCATTCCAAAGACCAGAACATAAATTGCAAATTTTTTTTCAGTCAAACAAAAAATGACCTACACATCATGGTGCATGGGTGCAACGCGTCCACGCTTAAATACGAAATAAAATGTAAATCTAGGTGGAGACGCACTTACAGTCAAATTAAGAGCCGTTGAAAGTCATTTAATTATGATTGCTTAATGCAGGACATTAAAAAATATTCCTTAAGTATATCATCACTAATACAAGTTTAATTAATGTCGCCTAAAAAATCCATCATGGCTTAACCAAGAATACCAAAAATTAAAATGATTAATGGATCTGAAAAGGAGGACAAAATCTATAGTTCTAGTTCTAACGAACAAGTAAGAAAAAAGAAATACTCAGGACAATTATGTATACAATTTTCAACGAAAAAATAAACAGCTCGTCTTGAATATACTGCTTGCTTGACGTGAAGCCAACATTCAACAATCAATTTACCGCAATAAACAATTTGTTTCTTGCATCTCCCAACCATAAATACTAGTAAAACTCAACTGATTTATCTCTTACATTTGTCAGCATTTACTGTCAACTCGTCCGTCTTAAAAGATTTAAGTAAAGGCATGTGTTAAATTAAAAAAAAGGATTTATACAATTATACCGTTTTTGTCATGCAATATGCAAAAATATGTCCCAAGGTTGGAAGGCAATATGTATAACCGAAGGAGAGTGCAATATAACTCTAAAATATACAGTCCGCCATAAGTTAAGCATCACCTACTTTTCCGGATCTAATGTTTTTTCAATAACATAAACAAATGAGAAACTGTTTCATTTGTATGAAAATGTATATATCATTAGGAAATTTGAACCTGTAAAATTCTTTATTTAAATCCTCAAATTGTACAATTAAATTCTAGTGGTCTAATAATGATCACAAAAAATAGGCAAAAAAAAACAACAAAACAATAGGTGATTTTAAGTTTTAGTTTGACACAAAATTTTTCATTGTTTACACAAGTACAGTCATTCAACAAGTCCTGAGGTGAAAGAGTAACAAATGGACTGTCGTTTGGCGTATTTTCCAACAATATCGGGTATAACCTCCACTCTTCCGGTGTAAATGTTCAACACGCCGCCTCATTCCAGCAACCAAACGCCTAAGTCTGTATTGTGGAAATCTCTGCCATTCTTCCACAAGTGCGACTTCTAATTCTCGAACATTTTGGCATCTTGGGTTCCGTTGATTGACTTTTCGCCCGATAAAATCCCACACATGCTCAATCGGAATCGGCGACATGGCTGGCCATGGAAGTGTGTCAATGGTTTCTGTTTCAATAAAGTCCCTCACAACACGGACTCGATTGGGTCGAGCGTTGTCGTCTTGAAACATTGGTCTGTCTGCAAGAGCATGCATGGTTGTCAAAATGTGGCCTAACGGGACCATCCAAGATTTCATCGCGGTATTTCAGATCGTTCCGTTGAGAATTTGTAAAGTGAGCTTGCAGTCATGTGAAAAGCATCCCCATAAGGTAACGCCGCCACCACCGAATGCAGTTGTTACTTCAATATGGTTTCTATCCAAAGCTGTATTCCTTTGCCGCCAAACACGTATCCGACCGTCAAAAGGCTTCAACAGAAAGCGGCTTTCATCTGACCAATGAATACGTCTCCAGCTTCTTTTATTCCAGTGACGATGATGTCTTGCTCACTCCATTCGTGCTTGGCGGTGTACTCTTGTCAGTTCTGGTCGTTTCAAAGGCCTGCGGGCACGTAATCGAGATCTGTGAAGCCTCCGAATAACTGTTCTGTCACTGATTTGACCACCAGTAGGCCACATTCCTCGTAACTGGCCTGCTTTTGAAAAGGGGTGCAATCTGGCTTGACGAGCAAGGAAGCGGTCCTCTTTAAGTGTTGTTTTACGGGGTCTCCTAAATCGACCCTGTCTGTATATGCCTCGCAACAAGTCTGCTAATAACAGAGTTGTTCACCTCAAAATTGGCTGCTATTTGGCGGTTACTCATTCCAACATTTTTCATTCCAATTGCTTGCCAGCGTTCGGCGATACTTAATTTTCGTCTTACCATGTTGAAAAGTCTTTAAAAGATAATAACTAACCACAATATCCACGTGCAATCGGACAAGGCTATTTCATTCAAAGTCAGTCTGTTATTTAGAAGACGAACAAGTTTTTGAAACCGGTTTTACACTTTAAAACTCAAATTATTGACATCTTACCTGTATATTTTATAAAGGTATTGTTTGAAAGCATTGCATAAATGCATCAGATGCTGAATGAATCGTTTGTAATTAAATTATTTAAGAAAATATTTAGGTGATGCTTAACTTTTGGCCTACTGTATATAAAATAATAAGTGAGACTCGAACCCGTAATCTCAGTGTCCATGTCATCAGTAGTAGACGACCTACCTTAACCACTCGGTCACCAAGGCCTCCCTTAACGGAAGAAACAATCCTTCAATAACGTATCAAGTATGTCTTTAAATTATCATGTGCTTATGAGACACGTTCCAAGTTTACCGAGATTGGTTTTTGGTAATTCAAGATATTCGAATCGGGCTGCCAATACGAGTCAAGTAGGTTTCATTCTCGATAGTATATCGGATGGTTAATCTGGGAACAAATGATAAGGATTTTTACTTAACGGAATGTATAAATCGTTAGGAAAAGCCGAGTGACTACAGGAGGCGTAACTAACTTGTTTGTGTAGCACTAATCAATGATTATACACTGTACTTTATGTTGGGTTTTGTGTTCGTCGCTTGCTACTTTTTAGACAAGATGGCTTCCTGCACTAAGGCTACCACATTATTTATTTATTATTATCTATATTACACAGTTTAATCAGAAGATATTGAATGTAACTAGTAATAACTACGTTGGGACGCCAACACAAATGTCTCCCAATAGAAGCCCCAATTGAGTTTGAAAATTGTAAAAGTTGAGTACACAACTTCAGGTAAGCCACACCATGATAACAGTTTCGTGTCGATTATACATCGCATCTCAAAGAAAACTGGCAATCAGGATTGAACGCGAAAACAGAAGGAAAGAAGAAAGAAAGAAGACGAATAACCAGCAACTAGTAATACTGTATTGGGGAAACAGCATCCCAGTGGATAGTATTTTTAAGAAAAATCAGTACATTATAATATGCCTAGAAATACAATTTCGTTGAAATCGGACAAAGTTGACATTGTGGAGGAGGAATGTGGTAAAATGGCCGCTTTTACAAAACGTCGTGTCAAATATTTTCTATCAAAATACTAAGGATAGTCAACTGTATTTATAAACCAATTTCCACTAAAATCGGAGATCTAAGAAATTTCCTTTTATTTTCAACGACAGCCATTTTGAAAATGGCGGCCAACTTGAAATTTTAAAAGTAGATTGCACAACTTCAGGTCAGCCCCAACATGCTGTTTCCTGTTGATCAGACACCGCATCGCTAAGAAAACGAGGGGAAAAATTGACGGAGAAAGAATAAAAACGAAGATCAAGAATAAAAACCAAACAAAAACAATAAGTCGCCCAAACTTTTTTGGACGACATAATAACTGTGTTGGGATTCCAATAAAAATGTCTCCTAAACGAAGCCCTAATTTGGTTTGAAAATTTATATGTTGATTGCATAACTTCAGTAAGGGTTGCTTAAAGTACCGATCGATACATTTTAACGACAGCGATAGATTAATACGACTTTGTTGTTTTATAACAGAAAGGAATGCTCTTACCTGCAGTATCGATGTCTGTTTTATGACATGACTACCAGTATCGATGTCTGTTTTATGACATGACTACCTTACTTTCCTGGTCGTTATGTTGTATGGACAGTAATATCATCAATTAATTACACTGTATTTATCGACCGTGTATACCATTCAGTATTATTATTAGTTAAACCCCGATTTGATGCTATGATTAGAAAACTAGAAACATATCGACAATATGGGTAATTCAATATAAGACATAAAATATGGTTTCTAGTAAAAAGTATCTTAAACTACGTTTATATCCGGGACCTACTTTGGTACAATATTGTAAATAGGAATTGTAAATAGGAAGCTAGACTATTGGTGTTGTTCTAATTAATTTTTTACATTAATACTTCTTGTATTTGAAAAAAAACAGTTTTAATATGTCGTACTTACAACGAAACCACAATATCTTTTCTTAATTCTAAATAAAAAATGACTTACCTGTAGAAAATCTCAATTTTGTTTTATGTAAAAGTAAAAAATAATCCTGTCAAGATGGATAACATAAAGATTGCCGGTATTGATTTACGTTAATTATTTTTTCCCTGTTTTATAAACCTTATTACTTTCACTACTAAAATGATTAAATATATATCTATATTGTTAAATAGATGCCCTTTATATTGCCGGTCAATAGGAAAATATTAAGAGTTTTCACTATATCATGTTCTGTTAATCAATGACTAATTTGCTATGTTGTATTAGCAGTGCTTAAAATTGTGCTATTCTGAGATAATCGTATTTCAGCACTGTTTTTGTTTTGGATTTTGTCCGATTTTAATACAGTGAATGCTAGGATTGTTTCTAGTCTATAATGTCATACTGCAATTTATGAAAAGATTTTTATCTATAGTATGCCTGTGTAGATGCCACAAATACAGACTTTGCAGAGTTGAAGCAATATTACAATAGTTAATTAATTAAGCGA
Source organism: Limnoperna fortunei (assembly GCA_944474755.1). Classification (NCBI taxonomy): domain Eukaryota; kingdom Metazoa; phylum Mollusca; class Bivalvia; order Mytilida; family Modiolidae; genus Limnoperna; species Limnoperna fortunei. The sequence goes on from OX104111.1 coordinate 106,782,318, forward strand.
TGGAATGCGTCATATTAGTAACAAGGCTTTTATAGACCAGGGCGCCAAAACCTGATCATTTTAACCTATTGATTAGCAAAACAAAAACTTATTAAATCTTAATATTTGTTTTATACCCCGCAGAACAACGTGGCGGGGTGTTAAGTGATAGCCACCGTATGGATATGAGTGCCCGTACGTCCGTCTGTTCGTGCAACGGTTGTTTCCAGATGATAACTTGAAAACGCGTCAACATATTTTTTTTAAACTTTGCATAGGTGTTAAGTACTATAAAATGAAGAGTAGGTTGAATTTTCAGCACAATCCCACTTGTAATTTATGAGTTGTTCTAATTTGAAATATTTTTATAGGTCCAAGGTCAAGGTAAAAATTGTCATCAGAGATGGATTGTTATCATGCTCAGCTGTTCTGTTGGCTGATATGTAACACAGTATAATGTGTTCATGAATATAAAAACAATGCAACGTGGCGGGATATCATTCAATGTCCCATTAAATGCCAAATTTTTAAAAAATGAAACTAAGTTTTTTTTGTTTAACAGTTGGTGGTTTCCAAATGATAACATGAAAAGGTGCCAACAGATTTTATTTAAACTTTGCACAGTTATTAAATACTATAAACTGAAAGTTCAATTTTCAGCACAATCTAATTTGTAGTTTTAGACTAATGCCAAGTCAAGGGTTTTTTGCTAAAACAATTGGCGGTTGTTTGATGCGATACACCCTTTTATCAGTGTGTATGATATATGCAATATATATAGGACATTATTATGTGTGTGACAAATCCAGTTTTTAAAGAGTAGTAGCAAGGTTAAGGCGTTATTGTCCAAAAATAGAATAAAGGGGAGGGCCTCCCTTGTTCAGTTGTTTTTGTTAGTTATATCGTACTGGTTTTGTATTACCAGGTCAGTGTGTATAGTTAATTAAGCTGTTTGCTACAAGTATTGCCACATTCCAAATAATCCAGGCATTATTTACACTGTGTGAGTTCTAAGCTTAAGTAACTACCCCCTTCGTATAACTCGGGTTAAAATCTAGTAACTATAGCAATATTCTGGGGAAGTTACAGTTCAGTATAGAAAAGGAAAAATTGTTAGAGCAGACGGGACAAATCAATGGCCTTTAGTGACACATATATTCAGAAACGGTCGGCTAAGAAATGATGGCGACATTAAAATGTTCTATGTGATGACTGCAATTTTGCCACAGTTAACACTTCTTTAAGTCGCTTTTCTGCTAACCTTTTGTACTTTTTTGTAAGAAGTACTAAGAAATATACGTCATGCGTACAAATGAACAAGTCAGCCAAGTATGAAACACACTTGGTACCCATTAGAATGCCGACAAAGAACTTTTTTGTTAGAATCATAATTGTCTTTTACGAAATATTAATTTTTTCAAACTAAAACCATATATCTAGGTTTGCAAATCTTTTAAGCGAAACCGAAAGTTGAACCAAATTATGTTAATTTTTTGCTGAGCTTATTATGGGGTATATTAGTATAAAGAGTTTAAAGGTCAAACGTTCTGACGCTTTTGCATGAAGAACGTGACCTAGACTGCAAGTTCTCTAACAGATCTTTAGATTTTTCAGCAACCACATCTGATTCACGAAACTCTGAACTAGATTGTTTCACTTTATCCCCGAATCCAGCTGTTATCTGCTGGCAAAAACGATTTAAACAGTTTGGAAAGAGGTTTAGTGGAGCAACTTGCCGTAACAGCGCGTTGTTTAGGAGGACACTGGTGTAAATTAGGAATCCAATAGGATTATAGAAAACCCAGTTCATCGTCATCGGTTTGAATGCCTAAATGCATGATTTTTCAAGATTTTTTCCGGGAAAAGTAACAGAAAATTTTATGTTAGAATCAGAGTAGCCCTTTCAAAAGTAACAAATAATGTTATTTGTCCCAGCCTAAAACCAACATCTATATTCGCCATTCTTTTTCGTGAAAAAAGTTGAATAAATTTTAATACTAATATTTTGTTTATCTTATTAGGTGCTGAAAAGTCCAACATTCTAACGACATTGCATGCAGATAATGATCTTCACGGCAGATTCTCTCACAATTCAATATGTCATGCTATATTAAAGGTAAGCGTGTGGCTCTTGATGTTTTTTGCACAACGAATAAAAACTGATTACCAGGTATGATCTATATATACATGATTGTAGCTAGGTATGGTCGAGCTGGTAGATCCAAAATTATGCAAAGTCGAAATCAACATTTTATTCTACATTTAATCAGAGAGAAATCATTAGAAATTCAGCGGTTTTTTCCAATTCTGATCTTCCATAGTACATTTTGATCTTGTTTTTGAACGGAAGTGTAACCTAGTAACCGAATATTGTCGGTTCTAAACCAATCGGACAATGTGACATTCGCTTTCGATTTACGCAGGAAGCATATCGCCGTATGTCCGAATGTCATAGAACGTTATTGCAGCATAAAAACCTTTGTCAAAACCGTCAGATCCCGCAAGAAAAAAACAAGGAAAATGTCGAATATAAAATTCCCATAGCAAAAGTCAAGGACGACTTGTGAAATGTAAATAGCACATTAAAATTCAAATATAAATTCTTTATTTTCAAATCATGGGCCTGACAGGCAAATGAAATTTAACACAAAAATACAGATTAAAGAAAGAGTTGCTTGATACAATTACTTGAGAGAAAATCACATTGATTAGTCCAATAAAGGTTTGTTTGACTGCCACAACACTCAACGAAAAAAAACATAAGTCTCGGGAGGTGCAATAAATAAAGATAGTACAAAATAAACATTGTTTGTGTGATTAGGTACATCACTAGTTAAAGTAACAGTGATATCTTAGCAGCATTACAAAACTAAGTGCACGAATTATTAAAAGAACTATAACTGGCGGTTGTTAATGATGTGGGGATTTCCTACACACGATTACAGGGACCTGTGAATGATGTAAGATATAGTCGCTGTTACTTCCTATCAGTGTTCGATGAATGGTACTAAGACCTTGACATCCAGATATTATCAGGCTGGCTTCTACATCTTTTGCTGCTTTAATAATCCCTTCCCCCGGAGAAGTGGCGTGGATACTTTTCACAGTTCCTGCCACCTGTAAAATGAAAACATGTGTAATAGTTTGCTAAACGCCATGTATTCCAAACAAGATGCATGTACAGTGTATTAACAATTAAACAATTCATCTATGACCTGTATCTGTTAATTATGCTTAGTTAAATTAACAATAAAATGCATCAGAAACACTAACAGGAAAAGCAGATCAGATTAATGCCGCATGAAAGCACATGGTCCAAGATAAATCCAGTGTTATAAGTGGTTCTAAAAGTATGCTAAGTTCCTTTAAGCTACACATTTTTTAGTTATTCCTAAATTGAAGCGTCTAATGGATAAAGCTATATGTAATATAACCATGAAACCTTTGATCTGAAGAACAACTTACCTAGACCAAAACATTTTCAAATGAAGGATGTCTTAATACTGTAAGTAAATTGGGGTAGCTTAGTATTATAGGATATGTTTGCTTGCATATATCACTAAGAAGGGAGATAACTCTAATGTTATTTTACATACCCCAGTCTCGGTAAGTAATTTAACATACAGTTGTAAGTCTTTTGATACTTTTTCCTTCTCTTGTTCTAGCATCGTAGCAAAAACACCAGGATCAAACGAAAATGGCGCTGTAAAATACAAATGACAAGTAATATTTGACCGACATCCTGAACGCAACACTTGTCCCTCCTACTGAGGCTGTCCTTGAGCCGCTGACCCCCTGCCACATTGAATAGTACATACAACTAATATTCTGTCTAGCTAGGACTTTGGCTATCAAAAGGACTTCCAAAATAAGCAACGTGATCACACACTTCTTGATCCAATAGTATTAAATGGCAATCTAAAGTGAAGACGATGTACAAAAGTCGACATTCGTTACTGACGAGGCTTCTAGCGTATGTGTATGTGGTGTTTATTTTTATTTTTTTTTTTTTTTTTTTTTTGGGGGGGTAGGTGGTGGTTAAATGAAACAGATGGACTTTGTTGACTGTATTGTGCTCCTAAGAGTTATTTATGATATTGACAAAATGTCGGCTTTCGCGTCAAATTGTTTCCTCCTAAATATGGCCGGGATAGTCATATCACTGTACCGATTTCCATCGCTGAAACCGATCTAGCCATCCTGAGATCTGAGAAATGAAGTTTTATTTTTATTTTGAAAATGGCGGCCATCTTGAAACTTTTTATACTTGATTGCACAACTTAATTTCATGCCAAACATACTCACAAAGTTTTGTGTTGATCAGACATCGTATCTCTAAGAAAACGGATGGACAAAATTGACGGGAAAAAAGAAGAAGAAAGAAGCAACCAGACAAAACAAAAATGAGTATTAAACATAAACTAAAATATAAAGGTCAACAAAGACAACTAGCATTTACTGTCAAAGATGTCCTTGAGTTAAGCACAATCATAAAATATGTTAAATAATTTAACATCGCATAATTTTATACTGTCGGTACAGTAATAAATTTAACAAAATATGTTTCATGTGTAGCACATACAGTTTAAATAAGTAAAGTGACCCATCATTAAAACAACGGAGAGAAAGGGATATATTTCAGTTTGAAGAATACAAATATAATGTAACACAATACACTCTAATAAATATCTCATTTCCACCCGAAAGGAGTGTTGATATGTGAAGTCATTTGATATTGAGTATTGTTACAGTGTCAAGTGGCTTAGTTGATAATATAAAAATATAGTTTGCTAAATTACGTCCTACGACTAAGCTTCTAAAAGTTAACTTTCAAGTATGTTGTTATTTATATATAAAGAAGTATTTCGTTTACACTTTTAATACCATGTTTACATGCGACTTTCTGCAATCTTCTGTTAAAAACAAACATTGTATTAAACAAGATGTCCATAAAAGAGGTCTCTCAAACTACCCAATACATCTATGTTAGCAGACTATAACAAAAGAGTTATGTTAGTAGACTATAACAAAAGAGTTATGTTAGTAGACTATAACAAAAGAGTTATGTTAGTAGAAACTAACTTAGCACAATTATATACGCAGAACGACTTCAAATCTCTGATATCTTGGTAGAACGTCGTCGGTTTAATTACCATTTCACAACTATGTTAGTAGAACGGCGTATCCCCAAATACCCTAACACATCTACGTTAGTAGAACGGCGTCTCCCGAAATACCATAACACATCTACGTTAGTAGAACGGCGTCTCCCAAAATACCATAACACATCTACGTTAGTAGAACGGCGTCTCCCAAAATACCATAACACATCTACGTTAGTAGAACGGCGTCTCCCCAAATACCCTAACAAATCTGCGTTAGTAGAACGGCGTATCAACAATTACTCCAACACATCTACGTTAGTAGAACGGCGTCTCCCTAAATACAATAACACAGCTGCGATAACAGAATGTCGTCTCATCAACTCATCACTACTCCCATATAACACAGATAAGTTACTAGAACGCCTTCTCTTCAATCAGCCTTACACAGCCATGTCAGATAAACGTACATGTACTAAGAACAAAAATTGTTTGGTCCTACTCTGTTGTTATATCGAAATTACATTAATATTTGTTACATTCAGATTTACACATGACATCTTCTATGTGGTAATTTTTGAAAACTTACATGAAAAGTGTGACATTGCAATATCATGCATCTCCACCGCGTGCACAAGGTACACGTGATCATCTTCGATTCTTATGTTGTCTAGGTACCCTATTTAAATAAAAGCATAATCTGAAAAGTTAAAAGTTTTAAATTTCCGTTTTCGACCTAAAATATGCGGTTTTTGAAAACGCTTTTACATGCTAAATGCATGCAACATACAGTTCAATTAATACTATGTACAAATAACCAAGTACCAAATATATTTTACCTAATCGTGCAACAGGAAGTAGGGGTCTGACAGGTTTGAAAATCGCATACAAGGTATAAACCGTAGTAGAAAGTTTCGCCTTGTTACAGCTATTTGTTCTTTAGATGACTCCTCTTTTTTTAACATATTATTTATTCAGTAAAGACGTAAACCAAAAAAATCCAAATAAAATGGGATTACAAGAAAATGTACTTTTAAACAAAAAACACTTGATATAGATATATATGGTGCAAAAGCGTAAACTTTGCATTATTTGTTCCAATTTTTTATTCTACGACATATACTAGTAACATTTTAATTTTTCCGATTACGAATTAAAAAATTTTAGTCAAAACAAAGAATAACTTAAATGAAAAATATTTGTTTAATCGGTTTTTACTGGACTGTATTCGACACAATGAGTTTTTAACCAAAATATGCAGAAAAGTAAATAAAATTACTTATAGGTCTAATTAATTTAGATCTTTATTAATCGTGTCATACTACTTTTCACTAAAATTATACAAAAACAGTTTTATAAGGCACAGTACATGATTTTAACTTGTTTTGGATGCACTGTGCCGAAATCCAATACAGATGTCAATGCCCCTCGCGATAGTTTTATTTCTCTAATATGAATGAGAATCTGCGCAGGAGATGAACATTTAAAACTGTTTACAAATAATGAAATAACACACAAACACACACACACACCTACACACACATAATAGATCTTAACTAAACCTAGGAATAATAATTTTACACAAAAGAAAATACAACGAACAATGGTATTTTACTTCTATACAATAGTTGGTTAAAATTATTGATGTGGAAAAACACTGGACTGGTTTCAATTTCAACATTTAAAATGACCTTGGACTCGGTTCGATTGCGAAATGTCTCAAGGCGAGAATTATATAAAAACTCGTGTACCTTTGTTCACCATCTCAAGCCGTCCGATTTCTATTGCGTCATGACTGTTATTGACTTTGGGTATTTTTTTATTTTTAAACGCATAACAATTATTAAACCTTAATATTATGTTCTTACATTTGTCAGAGTTCATCTGACTCCAACTGACCTCATGTCATTCTTCGTCCAGTACCTAAAGCATAACTGACCGCATGTCATTCTTTGTTCAGTAGCCAAAGCACAACTTACATAATGTCATTCTCCGTTTTTTATTCGAAACAAACATGTAACTTATTTAACTTACCTGAAAGGGTCTGAACAAAATTTGAAGTAGTGTGGAGATTTAACAGAACTTAATAACTGCCTAAATACTCATGTTTATTACTGTTTCCACCCCCTCCTTGCTATTCACCGCTCAATGTTAGTTTTTTTTACACAAACCAGTGAGATATATCACTCATATGAACAATAATCAGAACAAAACAACTTGTGAAACGACAGTAAGCATATTTTTAAATGTGAATCTATTATACTGCATGTTTTGTTTTATTATCACTAGTTTACTAACTTACATTGGTAAGCATATTTAGCATGATCACTTCCGTCTATTGCAATTACGATGTTCCTTCCTTTTTTCGATTCTACTTCCTTTGCCATCGTTAACGGATTAAAATAAACTACCTTGATAGGTAATACCCATGATGCTACTATATCCCGAACAGCATCTGCGCACTTTCGGATTTTAACTTACATAACGAAGATTTATACGATTATATATAGAATTGTCACACGTGTCCGCTTTCTTTAATTTAAATAAACACTAAGTTTTACACGTATCATATGATCGTAAACACACCATCTTTAGCTCATAATAACAGTGACATCTGAGAAAACACCCTGTGTTGTCAGTGTTAAAAAAACAACAAAAATCTACCGAATGCCACGTTGTAAGTCGCGGCTTTTTATTGTCGAATTTACTTCTGTAACAACTGCGTGTTCAAATACCCGTAACAATTGACCTATGACCTTTCTATGACAATTGATGTATCATCCCTGTGACAATAGACCTATCTTGTGTACATGACACGTATCCCAATTCCGTGACAATTTAACTAGCACCCGTGATAAGTAACTTTCTACATTCTCGTGACAGTAGACCCATCCCCTTTTCCGTGACAATCTCATTATCATGATACACATCCCAATGACAATTGACATACCTCATTCCCGGGACAATTGACAAATCTCACTCTATGAAAATTGACTTATCCGCGTTTCGTGAAAATTGACCTATATCACTCCCGTGACGAATGAACAAAATTAGCAAATTAAAAATTAAACTTTGGTCTATTTATAATATTCATTTTCTTTACGTTATTGAAGCTTCATACATTGCGAAACTAACGGTAAACGATCTTTATTGAAGAAATGTCTTTTTCCGTCTTTGAGGATGCACGTGTAATATGTATGTTGATCATTTTCCGTATATTTAGTATATGGATAGTGTGACCTAATTTTATCAATATGGAGTAGGCATTGCGAGCACAGACAATATAGTCTTTTATTATCAATATATAATGTGCATTTCATAATTGACGTTACTTCCGAACACCCTAAATGTGCCTCTAAATTCCAGGGGTCACATGACGTCTTTTTTGTAATGGTGACGTCACATGAAATGTAATTTGATTGTAAGTTTTTAAAGATCGATTTAGAGATTGCAAAAATAGTATGAAATTTTTGTTGTCATTTTTAAATATAACATTAACTTTTTATCGTTGTCAAATTTATTTTTAAGTCTTTCTTTAAAATTAAATTTAGTGCTTCTTTTTGACGATATCAACTTCCGGACGAAAAAAAAATCAATATCAGCATTTAGCAGATTTTGATCGCGTGATTTCATTTTGATCACATGACACGTAATTGCCGTAGAGATCACCGCTCTTCGAGGGCAGCGAACGAGCTGTGCTCGCTATACACGTGCTAATTTGCATACAATAACAAACATTCCGTAGTAAGAATCCAGGTTTCAACGTTTTGGGTTTCTCGATGTTTTTCATGTAGTAAACGCAATTAAAAAGAGACACGAATGTCAATTAATACACAACGCACAGAAAGTTATTAAAAACGGCAATAACTATCATCACCACGTATCAATAACGATTTTAAACACGAAACCGATTTAAAAAATGGTGACACTGTCGAAAGATATCAAGATTGACCACTTCTGATTATATATGCAACATCTTTTGGACATCACAGTGCCGGAATTGATTCAATCCCGCTCTGCTACATTACGAGTAATGTGACTAATTAAGTGTTTTGGCGAGGGTACGATTTTTCGTCTACCATGCCTTCAGTTTGTGTATTTGTATGATACACATTAATTATTAATATTTTTTTTGCGAAACAAGGATTATCAGGTCTATATCAGATGAGCTCGTAGCTGTCGCCCTTCGATGAGATATGAAAGAGAAAAAGCATCACGTTTCAAAAAACGTAAATAACCAATAAATATCGCACACAAAGATTAAAGGAAAATACTGCAAAATAGCGATAAAACTATTTATCAGTTCGTGTGTGTGTGTGTTTGAATGATACTTATAGGTTATCTACGTTTTTTACATTGTCCGTATCTCATCGAAGGGCGACAGCCCCAAGATAAGATGACGAGAAAATGCATCGAGTTTCATAAAAACGCAAATTATCTGTTTATCACTGTTTTGTTTCATTGTTACGTCACAATGTTTACGTAACGACGTGTTGACATCGAGGTGAGATGGACCCATCTCACGCTAGAAGAGTGAGGTGGGATAATACAGCACATAGAGATCAAATGAAAATGCTGCAAAATAGCGATAATTATAGGTTATTTACGTTTTTGACACGAGATGCGTTTTCTCGTTCATATATCTTCGAATGGCGTCAGCCCGGATATGAGATGACGAGAAAATACATCGAGTTTCATAAAACGTAAATAATATGTTTATCGCTGTTTTGTAACATTGTGACGTCACAGTGTTACCTAACGACGTCTTGACAGCGAGCTGAGATGTGCACACAAAGATCAAAGGAAAATACTGCAAAATAGCGATGAAGCCATTTATCAGTTTTTGTGTGTATGTGTATGATACACCCATCTGCCAGTGTTTATCTGTATTTGAATGATACACTCATTTATCACCTTTTGTTTGTATTTGTATCCTTTGGTGAGTGTATTTAAATGATACATCCTCTATCTGTTTGGATGTGTATTTATATGATACATCCATCTATCTGTTTGGATGTGTATTTATATGATACATCCATCTATCTGTTTGGATGTGTATTTATATGATACATCCATCTATCTGTTTGGATGTGTATTTATATGATACATCCTCTATCTGTTTGGATGTGTATTTATATGATACATCCATCTATCTGTTTGGATGTGTATTTATATGATACATCCTCTATCTGTTTGGATGTGTATTTATATGATACATCCATCTATCTGTTTGGATGTGTATTTATATGATACATCCATCTATCTGTTTGGATGTGTATTTATATGATACATCCATCTATTTGTTTGGATGTGTATTTATATGATACATCCTCTATCTGTTTGGATGTGTATTTATATGAAACATCCATCTATCTGTTTGGATGTGTATTTATATGATACATCCATCTATCTGTTTGGATGTGTATTTATATGATACATCCTCTATCTGTTTGGATGTGTATTTATATGATACATCCATCTATCTGTTTGGATGTGTATTTATATGATACATCCATCTATCTGTTTGGATGTGTATTTATATGATACATCCATCTATCTGTTTGGATGTGTATTTATATGATACATCCTCTATCTGTTTGGATGTGTATTTATATGATACATCCATCTATCTGTTTGGATGTGTATTTATATGATTCATCCATCTATCTGTTTGGATGTGTATTTATATGATACATCCATCTATCTGTTTGGATGTGTATTTATATGATACATCCATCTATCTGTTTGGATGTGTATTTATATGATACATCCTCTATCTGTTTGGATGTGTATTTATATGATACATCCTCTATCTGTTTGGATGTGTATTTATATGATACATCCATCTATCTGTTTGGATGTGTATTTATATGATACATCCATCTATCTGTTTGGATGTGTATTTATATGATACATCCATCTATCTGTTTGGATGTGTATTTATATGATACATCCTCTATCTGTTTGGATGTGTATTTATATGATACATCCATCTATCTGTTTGGATGTGTATTTATATGATACATCCTCTATCTGTTTGGATGTGTATTTATATGATACATCCTCTATCTGTTTGGATGTGTATTTATATGATACATCCATCTATCTGTTTGGATGTGTATTTATATGATACATCCATCTATCTGTTTGGATGTGTATTTATATGATACATCCATCTATCTGTTTGGATGTGTATTTATATGATACATCCTCTATCTGTTTGGATGTGTATTTATATGATACATCCATCTATCTGTTTGGATGTGTATTTATATGATACATCCATCTATCTGTTTGGATGTGTATTTATATGATACATCCTCTATCTGTTTGGATGTGTATTTATATGATACATCCATCTATCTGTTTGGATGTGTATTTATATGATACATCCATCTATCTGTTTGGATGTGTATTTATATGATACATCCATCTATCTGTTTGGATGTGTATTTATATGATACATCCATCTATCTGTTTGGATGTGTATTTATATGATACATCCATCTATCTGTTTGGATGTGTATTTATATGATACATCCATCTATCTGTTTGGATGTGTATTTATATGATACATCCTCTATCTGTTTGGATGTGTATTTATATGATACATCCATCTATCTGTTTGGATGTGTATTTATATGATACATCCATCTATCTGTTTGGATGTGTATTTATATGATACATCCTCTATCTGTTTGGATGTGTATTTATATGATACATCCATCTATCTGTTTGGATGTGTATTTATATGATACACCCATCTATCTGTTTGGATGTGTATTTATATGATACATCCATCTATCTGTTTGGATGTGTATCTGTAGATTATTTGTGATTAGATATATATTTCACAATTAAATGTCTTTAAATATTCATTTTACTTTTTATACACAACAATATAAATCTTGCAAAAACACCCTAAAACATATTCAATACTTATACAACCTATTAATTGTGCCTTTTTCCTGTGACTTTTTTCCTGTGACTTTCTTTCTATATGATAATCTCATCTGTATATGTTTGTGCGTGTTTATGTATGATACAACCATCTTCAGTGTGTGTGTGTGTGTTTATGATCTGTTGCACCTATATCTGTCAGCTCATGGAGTTTTGTTTGATTACAGTTGATTTTCGCATGACCATTAGAAAGAATAGTAGTGGGTTTTCTTAATTTTATGTGTTGAATTTTATTCTGTACAACAAATAACAACACTTTTAGATATAGTCTTAAATATGACAAATTTTAATAAACCTAAAGTTTTACAAAGGCAAGGTGGTATTGTTCTAAATTATGAGAAAAGCGTAAAAACGTTGACGGGTTGATGGAAACAGTTATTTCAATAAGCGGTACAGCACAGCACGGCTAGTTAAAATGATAGTGGATGGACTTTACACTGTTTCAACAAAATTATGAAACTTTGTTATTACAACTAAATATATTTAACAATACACAAACAAAATGTTTTATTCAAGAGCGATAATTCGTGATTGTTACTTTTGAGGGAGTTTACAGACAATCACAGGGACATTTGCATGATGTATAATATAGTCGCTGTTACTTCCAAGCAGTGTTCGACGAACGGTTCCGAGTCCACGACTTCCAGATATTATCAAGTTTGCTTCTACTTCTTTCGCCGTTTTAACTATCCCTTCCCCCGGAGAACTGGCGTGTGCACTTTTGACCTGTCCTGATATCTGTAAAATGATAAAAGGTGTAATTATACCTTAAAGTTTTTACGCTGATTGCTGTTACAATTAAACGGCATATTTAACTATGAACTGTATAATAGCCTTAAAAACACACGTTAAATCTTGGTCGTTTTTCACATGAACATTTATCTACTGAGGCACACTGTTCTGTCTTCTCTTCACTTATCATATTGGTATCCAGCGTTTATTACTGCTACATAGAATAGAATGCTAAAAACCATCTGCAGTGAAATAAGAAATTTTGGAAAATGTCACAAAGAACACGGGATTATAACAATCATGGGAAAAATATATTAGATTAATGAGACATGAAGGAACAGGTTCCGAGCGGTATGAATGGGCCCCGAATATGTTCCAAAGTCCTCTATGTTACATGTTGTTTTAGTTATTCCTAAAGGAAAGTACATATAAAGATTCAATGTTGAAATACAATCATATGTTGACCATAAATAAGTAGACACTTATAAATAGACAATTATAAATAGCAATTAAAAACGAAACTATATGCACGCATCAGTATAATTGCTTACAGATTCTGATTGTTTGAAAATCGTTGTAATTGAAGCTCAGGTCGCACAAAAACATAGTGTATGTAAATGACATGTTCAACAAAACGTAGCACTGGGCCTGTGAAGCTCTGTTGTTTAGTGGACGGATTTGGTCAAGAGGTTACACCTTTGTTTTTATTACTAGGCGCAGCAGCCATAGAAACTGACACGAGTGAGAATCCCGAGGAGGGACGACTTAAAAATAGACACTTATAAATCTCATTTATCTTAACTATGTATCTTTAGAGCATTTCTAAAGGTCCAATGTTGAAATACAATCAAATGTTGGACATACATAAATAGACAATTAAATATATATATATATATATATATATATATATATATATATATATACATGAAAGCGCTTGTGAAAATAGAAGTGTAAATTCTGGTTACGTTGAAATTTTATGTTTTATATCACACCGTTGTGACACAGTGGCACCAAATCGCCTGCACTATGTCCAGCGGTGTAGACCCCTCGGCCAAATCCGCTATATAAAAAAATATAGCTTCATTAACCAGGGTGAATCGTAGACATAAACATAGTACATGTGTAATAGCGTGTGACGATGGAATTTTCGTAACCAATACGTATTATCTGACAGTAATCTAATTCAGCAATTTTGTATATGTTGTATAGGATGACATATAAACACTTGATCTCAAGAACCTCGCACATGGACGATGATAACAATGCTACTATTTAATTTAACATACCCGCATCGCTTACGCATGACAAGGGGAATAACTCCAATATATAATTTAACATACCCCGGTTTCGGTGAGTAACCTAGCATACTGTTGTAATTGTTTTGAATATTTGTCCTTCTCTTTTGATAGCATGGCAGCAAAAACATCAGGTTCATATGATAAAGGCGCTGCAAAACACAAAAAAACCCTGTAATATTTTTATCTACATACTTATCTACACTCATGTTAAAATGCAACCAAATATCTAATGTGAAACCAAACAAAAAACAAAATCAAACAAAATAAGTAGAAACAAACTCAAAACTGATCACTCCTATCGAGGTTTGCTTCCCCTTGTGGCAATAATTAGTCTCGAGACTTAATATTAGTCTATAGCTATCTATAATATATATAATAAAGACATGCGTTAGCTTGCTAGTCTGAATTACACATATTTGACGCTATTTAACCAGAAGTTTAAAAATTAAAGATGTCTCATCCAACTCCCCTAACATAGGTATTAGTAGAATATCGTCTTCACCCCCCCCCTCTTTCATTACAGCTATGTTAGCATTACGTCGATTACAGTTCAAGTCAAGTTGTACCCATGTAATGTAAATATTTGTCTTAATCAAAACTATTGGATACTGTTAATCTTTGACCTATCAGCGTTAATAGTGGTGCATAAGATTGTATTATTATAATACAGTATTAATTTTCTAGAGTATAGTAACATTTTACTAATTACTACAAAAGTCCTCGCTTTCACTGTTACGCTGGTCATTTTTAGTATTGACGGGGGCATTAGTAAAGTAATCATATTTCGCAGATTTTTATTACCTGTACTCTGATTGGTTATTGACATTTTCAGGTTGTCGGTGCAAGATAGCTAGTCCATGTTCAAATTGTGAAATAAATTCAAATTATTTATTATGTGCATGCTTTGTAATTGTTGAGAGAAAAGTAAACACTGCTGAAGGTATATATTTATTTCTTCAGTATAATTAAACATTTGATGACAGTTCATTTTGGCGTTGCGTAATGCAATAGGTACTTCGCGGGTATAAATTCACTGTTCACCTCATGACCAGTCATCAAATTTAAACTATACCATAGTAGATTTAATTTACAGTATGACTAATATGCAAAACTATTTGATTGTTTGTTTTCTTTGAAAGGTGTTGAACGCTACTTTCAGCAATTTTTCAGCTAAACTATTACGCCCAGTTTTTATTGAGAGTGGAAGTCGGAGTACCCAGAGAAAACCCCCGACTTGCGGTAGGAAGCTGGCAATCCTTCCATAGCATAGTTGTGTGTGCTAAACATGGCATTTACCGTTCGGTTGATCATGCTTATAAATGTAACTTGATAAGGTGATTTATCAAATCTATAAACATCTTTGTCACATCATTGGTTTACGTCAGGATCGCACTAGTATGTGCACGTGAGTATGTGTACTAAATTTCTATATATTCTTGGGTTGAATCGGGATTGTAATCAGTATTTTAGTGTAGTAATGTTACGTTCCACATATTGACTTCTATTTCGAGCATTGGCAAGCATGGTCAGGTATTGGTCATTGAACATTTAAAAGGTAAACATTGCACCAAAATCTCCCTACTTTTAAAGCTGTTTGGGAAAAAAACTGATATTTTCTGTATCTTTATTTTCGTTCTGATTTTGATGAAAACAGAACAACACATATTTCTACCGCTCATTTTGAACATTTGTTACGGGAGTCAATTTTGTTAAATTAAAAAAAAACTACGTGTGAAGTGACGACAGTTATTTAAATTTCTCAAGTACCATTGGTTAGTAGTTTAGCGTAAATAATAATACCCATAAAATGGGAAATGCAGCTATGAGACGGTTAGCTTTTTAGAAAAGCTAAACTTGCATTAGGTTAACTTACTAGACAACTGTGACATCCCAAGGTCATTCATCTCCACTGAGTGCACAAGGTACACTACGTCATCTTCCTTTCTTATGTTGTCTATGTACCCTATTTAAATAAAAACAGTAGTTGTATAGTTGAACGTATTGAGCTCCCTTTTCGATTACAAATATCCGATGTGCTTTAAGTTGATTGATTGATTGATTGATTTATTTATTGATTGATTGATTCTAGACAAGAAGTCTGTGGAATCGAACTAAGAAGTCTCATAAACGAACTAATAATTCTAAAGAATAGAACTAAGAAGTCTCCGGAATAGATATACAAAGTCTGGGGAATCAATATATTACATAAGAGAAGCATGGCAATTATATTTTTCCATTGAGTTCGGCGTCGCTGGGTTATCTGGGATTATGGATCGATAAATCATCAGGTCAGTACTTGTTCAGTCGTTTGATTTTAGTTAGCAAATCAAAATGAGTCCTTGGTGCCAAGATGGCGGTAACCTGAATAATGGGGTTTGACACATATAATGAAAATAATTTGTCAATAATTTTTGTTTAAACTTCCCATATAACTTAGTTATCTTTTTAAACAAAGTTATAATATTCCAAATTTTAAAACAGTGCTCTCAGAGCTTTATTCAGAGGGTAAAGTTTTCTTTTACAAATTTTACAACTAATAATAATTAAGTTACAGAATTCTGTCCAATGAAATTTTTATGAACCTTTGATAAAACTTCAATGTCAAACAATTTGATACATTCTAGTGATGGAAAAATAGAGGTGTCCAAGTCAATCTTTTTAATTGAAAAATAAGAAGGACAAATTATTGTTTTATGTATTACCACATTTCATACGACTAGTACTCTTATTTTTCCGTTTATTTTCCTTTTAACTTTTCTCTTCTCATTATACATTTTGTTTTACGACAAGTCATGAAGAAATTTTTGTACTATGGATCTATTCGACATTATTCTTTCGCAGTTAACCCTGGCACACACCGAACCATTTTTCTTTGCGGAGTTATCTCCGCTGTCACAAACAGCAAGTGTGCAGATAAACTTTGAAAACGTAAAAGAAGTGTCAAAGAAAGTTGTTCCATTATGTTCTGTAACAAATCGCGACACATTGTTACATGTCGCTCAAATTTTCCCTTTTTCATTGCAAATGATATTTTTTGTACCATTGCAACTCATGATGTTATTAGGACTTGGTGTTTTCACTGTTGTCATTATTGACCTTGACCGTGGAAAAAGGTCAAATGTCAAGGTCACATTCTAATTTTTTGCAGATCTTCTTAAACTTACGAGATACAAAACATAAATTTTCAGTAAAATTTAGGTCTTGAATTGTCATATATTTTCTTTGATCTATTGTGAGAGTTATCTTCTATTAAACGATGACATTTTTTTAAAAATAGCTATGTCCCAGTAACTATAACATATATTGAAAGAATCAAAAATCAAAATGTTAGTGGTCAAAGTCATTTTAATATGTCTGTCTCTTTACGTCCTATTTATGATGTTTTATTTCAAACGATATATATTGAATTTAAATATTAAGAAGAAAAAAAAACAAGTCATTGTGCTCCACAGTTTTACTTTTATTATTTTAACTGATATCTTAAAAGTTTTTCTTTAGAGTATTTTTTTTATTTCTAAAGACAAATTACTGATATTGGTTATAGAGGTTAAATCTTAAGGTTGTTTAATACAGGTATGCTCTTTAATAGAAAGCCTATTATTTATTCAGAAAAACGAATAAACTGTATTCTTTACAAATTGTTTGTTGAATGTAGTTTAACGCTTACAACCAATTATTAGCTAAATCAAGGCGTGCAATTAAGATTTAAGGTATCTGAACCACAATTCAGTGACCACGTAATTATATTTGATACCCCAGATATCCGTTGTTTTTTTTAATTGGAGCACACCTCGGTAATCGTCGGCAAATATAGGAAATAATATTTGAGAAACTTACTTTTTTGCTTAAAACTATTTACATTTACTCAAAGTAAAACAGTAAATTTAACTTGTTTCATTAATTGGCAATAATTAATAAAACAATCTAATACTGTAAGCGTACTTTTATTCCGGCGTGTATTTCTTTTTGCACTAGTGTATTATTTCCTGAGGTTAAATAACACTAGTGCAAAACTTCGATACGACACAGCTAAAAGTTTTTGTTATTGGATGTTACTGTGCCACAATCCTGTACCCGGATGTCAAAAATGGCAATGATCCTCACGGAGTACTATTATTTATCAAAGTATGTCAATGCCCCTCACTACCTCACTGCAGTAATTTTTTTATCAAAGTTGGTCAGTATATATGAATTTGTTTCTGAATAATATAGTTTATAAATAAAAACTAAAAATATGTAGCATTTACACAGTTAAGAAATATATACAAACAATCGTATGATAACATTGCAACATATGGGTTTCTCAGTGAGTCAGTGTTTACCTTTACTTATATATAATACTATACTATTATGTGTCAATTGTTCAAAATTACTGATGTGGACAAACACTCATCTTAAAAATGGTTTCAAGTTCAACATTTAATAACATTTAAACGACCTTGGGACCTTTTCAAATCTATTAACGTAGCAAAAAAGGGAGAATTCTGTGTAAAGGCATTGTATTGTTTGTTGAAGTGCGCATTGTTTTGTATCAAATTCCAAACAATTGGTCTTTACGAGTAATATTGACATCATTGATTTAGAACACCCTCTACCGTCAATTTCTGTGGCAGTATGACCGTTACTGCTGCTTATTTGTAAATTCTAAAAACAAAATATTCTTAAACCATAATATTGGGTTCTTACATTTGTTAGTAGAGTTCATTTGACTCCAACTGACCTCATGTCATTGTCCTTCCAGTAGACAAAGCCAACATGTCAACCGAAACAGACTGGACAAAGTTTGAACCAGGACTGTAATGTAAATAGAACTATTCAAACTGATTCAAATTTTTGTTTTCACCCCCCACCCCGGGAGATTATAGTCAACAAAGTCGGACACATCATATACTAAGTAATTAAAAAAACACCTGATCAATTTTGATACGACGTAAATATAATTCTGAAGAACAACTATTGTCTGTTTTGTTTTATTATCACTAGTTTTCTTACTTACATTGGAAAGCATATTTTGCGTGATCACTTCCATCTATTGCAATTACGACGTTCCTTCCTTTTTTCGATTCTTCTTTTTTTGCCATCCTTAACCGGTTTATAAAAATTGATGATCTTATAAACGTGTAAATACCGAAATCTAAATGTTATCACTAATGATCCTTGATTACCAGCAGTCTGTTATAACTAGTACAATGTATCTGGTACTGTTTATAATAGAACTGTCACTTGTACGTGTACGCTTGATTGAATTTAAAGTCCATTTAGTTTTATGGTTTAGGATATAAACGTTAGCATCTACTCAAAATTGATGACGTCACTGATATATAACACGGGGACATATGATACAACGATTTCGAAAATTCTATTAGTATTGTGAAGGAAATAGGAAACACATCACTCTATACATTCTGGCCTTTTTTCCGTATATAAACCGTGTATTCACAAATATTATACGATTATTATCTTTTACCCCGTGACAAATGACGACCCAATCGCCGTGAAAATGACCTATTACATGTACATTCACGTGACCATAATCCTATTCCGTTCCATTGACAATTTACATATCCCATTCTCGTGACATTGGAACTATTACAGTCTCGTGAACGATGACCTATTATTTCCAGGACAATTGACCTATCACATCAAGTGTACATTGACTTATCTCATTTCCGTGACAATTGACATATCACATCAAGTGTACATTGACTTATCCCATTCCCGTGAAAACCAATTGCATTCTTGTTATAACTGGTATATCGTACTCTCGTGACAGTGCGATACTAACATTTATTAAATGACTAGAAAATTTGAGCATTTTCATTGGTTTAGATCCTTGGCCGATGTTGTCGATGAAACCTCATGTCTACCGCGCAAATTTGCGCGAGAGGTGGACAAATGTCGTATCACTGGTACCGTGTACCCAAAAATAGATCAAGGGAAAACACAGAGACACTCAATAAAACGTAGCTTTTGATTGGACGTTTTCTTTATTTCGTCCAATCAAATGCGTTCTTACAAATTAAGTTTGGGTCATTAGAAACGTTTGCAAATGGCAGAAGTGGCTGCGATGGAGCCGGCAGGACAGAAATCTCGATTTGCAACTATCAATGAGGAACAATTAAAGAAGATTTTGACGGAGAAAGATGCCAAAAATACCAGGAGAGCCACGGATTCTAGCATTAGGACATTTAAAAGTTATTTACGTGAAAAAAAACTACGACGAAGATTTCGAGGACCTGCCAAATGAACAACTCGATGCTATTTTGAAAAAAATTCTACTCAGAAGTCCGTACCGAAAATGGAAAAAAGTTAAATTTTTAAATTAAATTTGTTGAAGAAATGTTGAAAATTATTTATCTTGTTTACTTTAACATGTTTTAAAGTCCAATATCTGGTGAGATTTAATTTGTCTTGGAAAATGATCAAAACATCTGAAAGGATATATGGAGAAATATCATGAAATTATTCACAGGTCTTGAGTCATTTAATAAAACAATTGACTTTTTATATTAGGTTGACATAAGATTTATCAACCTCAGAAGTGATATTCACCTCAGCCGTTGACTTCGGTGAATATTTCACTTCTTCAGGTTGATAAATCTTCATGTCAACCTCATAAAAAGTCATTAATTGTATATTATTAAATGACTAGAAAATTTGAGCATTTTCATTGGTTTAGATCCTTTGCCGATGTTCCCGATCAAACCTCATGTCTACCGCGCAAATTTGCGCGAGAGGTGGACAAATGTCATATCACTGGCACCGTGTACCCAAAAATAGATCAAGGGAAAACACAGAGACACTAAAATAAAACGTAGCTTTTGATTGGACGTTATTTTTATTTCGTCCAATCGAATGCGTTCTTACAAATCAAGTTCGGGTCATTAGAAACGAATGACATTTAACAAATGGCAGAAGTGGCTGCGATGGAGCCGGCAGGACAGAAATCTCGATTTGCAACTATCAATGAGGAACAATTAAATAAGATTTTGACAGAGAAAGATGCCAAAAATACTAAGAGAGCCACGGATTCTAGCATTAGGACTTTTAAAAGTTATTTACGTGAAAAAAATTACGACGAAGATTTCGAGGACCTGCCAAATGAACAACTCGATGCTATTTTGAAAAAATTCTACTCAGAAGTCCGTACCGAAAATGGAGAACTGTATAAGAAATCAAGTTTGACAAGCCTCCGACATGGAATTAATCGTTATTTAAGTAACCAGCCTTCCGGAAAAGATATAATTCACGGAAAAGACTTCACAGTTAAATTTTAAATTAAATTTGTTGAAAAATTGTTGAAAATTATTTATCTTGTTTACTTTAACATGTTTTAAAGTCCAATATCTGGGGAGATTTAATTTGCCTTGGAAAATTATCAAAACATCTGAAAGGATATGGAGAAATATCATGAAATTATTCACAGGTCTTGAGTCATTTAATAAAACAATTGTTGACTTTTCATATCAGGTTGACATGAGATTTATCAACATCAGAAGTGATATTCACCTCAGCCGTTGGCTTCGGTGAATATTTCACTTCTTCAGGTTGATAAATCTTCATGTCAACCTCATAAAAAGTCATTAATTGTATATTAATGAGCGGACCATTGTATGATAATAGATCATTATAATGACCATAAGATGTAGCTTAGTGAGTTTCCTGAACTATTTCCTGTTGAATTGCATTCAATACAACAATGTGTCAAATACAATTTCTTAAAGAATGTCATTGTTCTAAAACATGAGAAAAGGATTTCAATTATTCTTCTTCTTTAACAGTTTCGTAGTTTCATATCGTACAGGTTTCCCTTCAAAGTTATGCACTAGCTAAATGTACGTAATATCCTGCACTAGCTAAATGTACGGAATAACCTGCACTAGCTAAATGTACGTAATATCATGCACTAGCTAAATGTACGGGAATATCCTGCCCTAGCTAAATGTACGTAATATCCTGCACTAGCTAAATGTACGTATTAATATCATGCACTAGCTAAATGTACGTATTAATATCATGCACTAGCTAAATGAACGGAATATCCTGCACTAGCTAAATGTACGTATTAATATCATGCACTAGCTAAATGAACGGAATATCCTGCACTAGCTCAATGTACGTAATATCCTGCACAAGCTAAATGTACGGGAATATCACTAGCTAAATGTACGTAATATCATGCACTAGCTAAATGTACGTAATATCATGCACTAGCTAAATGTACGGAATATCGTGCACTAGCTAAATGTTCGGGAATATCCTGCACTAGTTAAATGTACGGGAATATCCTGCACTAGCTAAATGAATGGAATATCCTGCACTAGCTCAATGTACGTAATATCATGCACTAGCTAAATGTACGTAATATCATGCACTAGCTAAATGTACGGAATATCGTGCACTAGCTAAATGCACGGTAATATCCTACACTAGCTAATGTACGGGAATATATTGCACTAGCTAAATGTACGTAATATCCTACACTAGCTAAATGTACGGGAATATATTGCACTTGCTAAATGTACGTAATATCCTGCACTAGCTAAATGTTCGGGAATGTCCTGCACTAGCTAAATGTACGTAATATCATGCACTAGCTAACTGTACAGGAATGTCCGAAAGTATCCAGCTAACTATTCGGGAATATCCTACACTAGCTAAATGTAAAGGAATATCCTACACTAGCTAAATGTAAAGGAATATCCTGTACTAGCTAAATGTACGGGAATATCCTACACTCTGTAAATGTCAAGGAATATCCTACACTAGCTAAATGTAAAGGAATATCCTACACTATCTAAATGTAAAGGATTGTTTGTTTGTTTGAATGGAGTTTTAACGCCACTTGCAGCAATTTTTCAACTATATCATTTCGTCCAGTTTTTATTGGGAGAGGAAGCCGGAGTACCCGGAGAGAACCCCCGACCTGCGGTAGGAAAACTGGCAATCCTGGTCATTTAAGATTGGAGTCGAGTACACCCTGCCTGCAGTGAGTATCGAACCCGCAATCTCAGTGTTGACAGACCACGTGATCAATAGTAGACGAACTACCTTGACCACTCGGCCCCCGAGGCCCCCTAAATGTAAAGGAATATCCTGTACTATCTATATGTACGGGAATGTCCTACACTAGCTTAATGTACGGGAATATCCTGCACTAGCTAAATGTACGGGAATATCCTACACTAGCTAAATGTACGGGAATATCCTACACTAGCTAAATGTACGTAATATCATGCACTAGCTAACTGTACAGGAATGTCCGAAAGTATCCAGCTAACTATTCGGGAATATCCTACACTAGGTAAATGTAAAGGAATATCCTACACTAGCTAAATGTAAAGGAATATCCTGTACTAGCTAAATGCACGGTAATATCCTACACTATGTAAATGTAAAGGAATATCCTACACTAGCTAAATGTACGGGAATATCGTACACTATCTAATGTACGGTAATATCCTATACTAGCTAAATGTAAAGGAATATCCTGCACTAGCTAAATGTACGGGAATATCCTACACTATGTATATGTACGGGAATATCCTACACTAGCAAAATGTAAAGGAATATCCTGTACTAGCTAAATGTACGGTAATATCATACACTAGCTAAATGTAAAGGAATATCCTACACTAGCTAAATGTAAAGGAATATCCTGTACTAGCTAAATGTACGGGAATATCCTACACTATGTAAATGTCAAGGATTGTTTGTTTGTTTGAATGGAGTTTTAACGCCACTTGCAGCAATTTTTCAACTATATCATGGCGTCCAGTTTTAATTGGGAGAGGAAGCCGGAGTACCCGGAGAGAACCCCCGACCTGCGGTAGGAAAACTGGCAATCCTGGTCATTTAAGATTGGAGTCGAGTACACCCTGCATGCAGTGAGTATCGAACCCGCAATCTCAGTGTTGACAGACCACGTGATCAATAGTAGACGAACTACCTTGACCACTCGGCCTCCGAGGCCCCCTAAATGTAAAGGAATATCCTGTACTATCTATATGTACGGGAATGTCCTACACTAGCTAAATGTACGGGAATATCATACACTAGCTAAATGTACGGGAATATCCTACACTAGCTAAATGTACGGGAATATCGTGCACTAGCTAAATGTACGGGAATATTCTACACAAGCTAAATGTACGGGAATATCCTGCACTAGCTAAATTTACGGGAATATACTACACTATCTAAATGTACGGGAATATCCTGCACTAGCTAAATATACGGGAAGATCATGCACTAGCTAAATGTTCGGGAATATCCTGTACTGGCTAAATGTACGGGAATATACTACACTAGCTAAATGTACGGGAATATCCTGTACTAGCTAAATGTACGGGAATATCCTGCACTAGCTAAATGTACGGGAATATCCTACATTAGCTAAATGTACGGGAATATCCTGCACTAGCTAAATGTACGGTAATATCTAGTCGGGTTCCCGGTCTATCATCTTTAGGATGACAGTCCGGTGTGGGCATTCACAACGCCGTTAAGCTGTGGAAAATAATTGTTGATTTCAAAAAGTGTAATAAAAGATTTACAAGAGGACCATAAACTCTACCAAACGCGGTAGCAGTTTTTAATTTTGACAGGCAAAATCCCGTCGGATTGACACGATGAAGTTTAGTATAGCTAAATGTACGGGAATATCCTGTACTAGCTAAATGTACAGGAATATCCTGCACTAGTTAAATGAACGGGAATATCCTGCACTAGCTAAATGTACGGGAATATCCTACACTTTGTAAATGTAAAGGAATATCCTACACTAGCTAAATGTACGGGAATATCGTACACTATCTAATGTTCGGTAATATCCTATACTAGCTAAATGTAAAGGAATATCCTGCACTAGCTAAATGTACGGGAATATCCTACACTATGTATATGTACGGGAATATCCTACACTAGCAAAATGTAAAGGAATATCCTGTACTAGCTAAATGTACGGTAATATCATACACTAGCTAAATGTAAAGGAATATCCTACACTAGCTAAATGTAAAGGAATATCCTGTACTAGCTAAATGTACGGGAATATCCTACACTATGTAAATGTCAAGGAATATCCTACACTAGCTAAATGTAAAGGAATATCCTACACTATCTAAATGTAAAGGATTGTTTGTTTGTTTGAATGGAGTTTTAACGCCACTTGCAGCAATTTTTCAACTATATCATGGCGTCCAGTTTTTATTGGGAGAGGAAGCCGGAGTACCCGGAGAGAACCCCCGACCTGCGGTAGGAAAACTGGCAATCCTGGTCATTTAAGATTGGAGTCGAGTACACCCTGCATGCAGTGAGTATCGAACCCGCAATCTCAGTGTTGACAGACCACGTGATCAATAGTAGACGAACTACCTTGACCACTCGGCCTCCGAGGCCCCCTAAATGTAAAGGAATATCCTGTACTATCTATATGTACGGGAATGTCCTACACTAGCTAAATGTACGGGAATATCCTACACTAGCTAAATGTACGGGAATATCGTGCACTAGCTAAATGTACGGGAATATTCTACACAAGCTAAATGTACGGGAATATCCTGCACTAGCTAAATTTACGGGAATATACTACACTATCTAAATGTACGGGAATATCCTGCACTAGCTAAATATACGGGAAGATCATGCACTAGCTAAATGTTCGGGAATATCCTGTACTGGCTAAATGTACGGGAATATACTACACTAGCTAAATGTACGGGAATATCCTGTACTAGCTAAATGTACGGGAATATCCTGCACTAGCTAAATGTACGGGAATATCCTACATTAGCTAAATGTACGGGAATATCCTGCACTAGCTAAATGTACGGTAATATCTAGTCGGGTTCCCGGTCTATCATCTTTAGGATGACAGTCCGGTGTGGGCATTCACAACGCCGTTTAGCTGTGGAAAATAATTGTTGATTTCAAAAAGTGTAATAAAAGATTTACAAGAGGACCATAAACTCTACCAAACGCGGTAGCAGTTTTTAATTTTGACAGGCAAAATCCCGTCGGATTGACACGATGAAGTTTAGTATAGCTAAATGTACGGGAATATCCTGTACTAGCTAAATGTACAGGAATATCCTGCACTAGTTAAATGAACGGGAATATCCTGCACTAGCTAAATGTACGGGAATATCCTGCACTAGTTAAATGTACGGGAATATCCTGCACTAGTTAAATGTACGGGAATATCCTGCACTAGCTAAATGAACGGGAATATCCTGCACTAGTTAAATGTATGGGAATATCCTGCAATAGTTAAATGTACGGGAATATCCTGCACTAGCTAAATGTACGGGAATATCCTGCACTAGCTAAATGTACGGGAATATCCTGCACTGGCTAAATGTACGGGAATATCGTGCACAAGCTCAATGTACGAGAATATTATACAATTACTGCACTTGAACGAGATCAATATGAGGTTTTATGGAGCAGGTTAGAATAATATTGAACGAGGCAAAGCCGAGTTCAATATTATTCTACCCTGCTCCATAAAACCTCATATTTATCGAGTTCGAGTGTAGTAATTGTTTTATTACATAATTTATTGAGTCAATAAATGGAATATACAAGTTTTTTTTATTCCCGAAAGTGACTGTCTTTCATAATATTTATTTCTCAAAAATCGGTAAAATATCGACATAATCCATGACGAAATGTTTGCAGTGATTATTTCTTGTATAATGTCCGATCCTCAGACCTTGCTTCTGCATAAAGTTTACAAAGATTTTAGTCTAATTCCCGAGGGTCCGCAATTTCCAAACTAACTGACATCCGTTTCACGTAAATATTTGGAAAACAAAATAATCGCTTGCTCTTTCGATTTGCAAGTGTTGACAGCATCTCTTTTCTTAATGATTTCATTAATTTCCAAGTTAGTAATATCTGCAAATCTTCGCTTATTAGCACCAGAACTATCCGCATTACGTTCACTCGATGACGTTACAACGTTACCATGTTCACAAACAACAATATAATCCGAACATCAGTCAGAACGATAATTTTGATTGGTTTAGGGGATTAAAGAAAGAAGATTTGATTGGCTATCGTATTTCCGTTGGGGGAAACAGCACGTGCTAGGTATTTTCATTCATAAATTTCTCACGAGAGTGCAATATGGTTTTTTATTGAGTAGAACGAGTTTTTTGCAAACCAGTATGATATGAAATGGAAAGTCACGTGTATTGGTTTAGGCCAATAGGAAAAAGGCAAAAATATATATTATGTAATAATATAAGTTATATACGTTCATATCCGTAGATATGGAGATTTTAACACCTGTAGTGACCCCAAGTACGCCCTGAGGCGAAGCCGAACGGTGTACAGGGGTGCTGAAGGTGTTAAGATTTCCATATCTACGGATATGAACGTGTATAACGAATTTATCCCCGTATCGGTATTATTCCTGGAATTTGATTGGTCAGTTACACGTCTTTACAAAACCAATATACCCGGCTCGTTGCTAAGTCATATACCCGGGTGTTGCTAAGCGTTCGTTGCACAAAAGTACTTAAGATGCGTTTATATTATAAATGGTAATCGGTTTGTGTCATATATAGGATGATCATATCTTTAACAAAAGGTCCAAGTGTGCATATGTAGTTTGACAAACAACAACGTCACGCTATTATGACCAATGAAATTCCAGGAATAACACCGATATGGGGATAACGTGCACTAGCTAAATTTACCGGAATATCCTACACTAGATAAATGTTCGGGAATATCCTGTTCAATTGAGAAATGTTTGATATATAATTTCCGGGATAGCTAAATTTACGGGAATATCCTGCACTAGCTAAATTTACGGGAATATCCTGCACTAGTTAAATGTACCGGAATATCCTACACTAGATAAATGTTCGGGAATATCCTGTTCAATTGAGAAATGTTTGATATATAATTTCCGGGATAGAATATAGAAATAACTTTTGCACTTTATTTCTCAGCTTTACGAGATGTACACGCGCCACATGATAGCTGTATGATAATTGAAAAGTGAATGCTGCCTAGCTAAGGTGGGATAAATGCACGGATAAATGTGTTGATCTCATCTATGGATGATGTTGACTGTCACTGTCTGGTCGAATATCACAATTTTTATAAACTGCGACGGTTTAAAAAATGCTTCGACTTATTACTCATAACGTAGTGTGCTGACTTCTTGGAGCTTACTAAATAGTCAATAAATCATTCATTAATTCATTCTCACCTGTGTTGTTTAAATAATGGGTTGTATAGTTCTTAACCAAGTTTTCAAGAACTACATTTTAGTAGCAGTTTTCAATAAGTAGTGCATATGTACTTCGATTTTTAAACAAGAAAAGACAACCATCTGAAATAGTTAGCAGGTGGGATACGACTAGTTATATTTACCGCGAAGGACTTTATTAAAACAAACTATATATTAAAAAACAAAATATTTTATTCAAAGAATGATAACTCGTGGTTTTTACTTATGTGGGTGTCGGCATACAATCACAGGGACATGTGCATGGTGCAAGAGATAGTCGCTATTACTTCCTAGCAGTGTTCGGCGAACGGTTCCGAGTCCACGACATCCAGATATTATCAAGTTTGCTTCTACTTCTTTCGCTGTTTTAACTAGCCCTTCCCCTGGAGTAGCGGCGTGTACACTTTTGACAGTTCCTGCTACCTGTAAAAGGACAGAAGATGTTATTGTAGCTTTAAGCCTTCCCAATCTTCCTCACTGATTGCAAGCACAGATACATGTAGAATGTTGTAAGAATTAAATTTCAGATTTAACTATTAACTATATATAAGAGTAAAGTGAACGAACGGGGTCCGTGCAAAATCCGTGGGTATGAATTAGTCCAAAAATAGGCAAAAGCAGTTATACATTAATTTCTCGCGGAAAAGGGGATACCTCCAATATAATTGACATACCCCAGTCTCAGTAAGTAAATTAGCATACTGTTGCAACTCTTTTGATACTCTTTCCTTCTCTTTTTTTAGCATGGCAGCAAACACCTCAGGATCAAAGGAATAAGGTGCTGCAATACACAAATGACAAGTAAAATTCAGTTGTAAAATTTGACCGACATACTTTGTACACTAATGTTAAAAAATGGTGATAACTTCTTTATCTGCTCTAAATCCAGTTGATTACATGCTATCTGGGGCGTAGCTGTTGCCCTCAGGCACGTACCAAAGAAACACAAAACTGATCCCTTATACCGAGGCTCTGTCTTGTACCCTCTAACCTCTGTGGAATATATAATACTTAGTTGACATTATGTCCAGCTACCTTGATTATCTACATTACACGTATAAATAAGTATAGGTTTGTTAACAGATTATACCTGAAGGTGACAGTTTATCAGAAAACTATGTGTCATTAATTCCCGCGGGTGAGGGTTAGAAACAAGAACGTGAAAATGCATACTAATGATTATTAATTATAAACATTAAAACATGCCCTTACACGTGTTACATGTTGTTACGTCAGAAAATTCAATAAATATACCTTAAATAATCTCAGATGTGTGTAACCTCACTAGAAAGTTTTAATATCTATTTAACATCAAGGTCAACAACAAAAACACCCATTTAGAGTTAACCTTGAACTGAGTAGAGAAATAACTAAATTTACGATGTTTTAATTTCAAATGAATTTTCAAAATACCACATCTTGACCCCATGTTAAAAGCCCATTAAAAATAGAGGGTTGAGTTAAAACATAAATACATAGTACACTACACACTTATAAGTAGTAATTCCTAGTGAAAGTATCGCTGTTATGTAATGTAGCTTTGAGTAAGTTAATGATATACAACATGTACAACTATAATACTGTAATAAACGTCTTAAGGCTATAAAACCGAATTGTGACCGGTGTTATTGAAATAAAAATAATTAAAGACTGTTTATATTTTAATTGTTTATTATTACTTGCAGCATATGTCAGCAAACGGCAATCTTCTTATTACCATAACACAGCTGTGTTCACCGAAGGTCACTCGGAAATACATAGTTTTTTTACTATTATTCTTTTATGTAAATAATGTCGGAATGAGTTGTCAATGTTGTACATGCTAGTAGTTTGATTATTGTATATATAAACAATAAACATATGTTTTAAGATTTAAAAGAAATATGCTGATGTTTGTTACTGTCAATTAAACACACATTCTGTTGTCACAATACACGTGCCATAGAAGCCTATATAGACAATACATGTGCTCCGGTAGCCTATAGACAATACACGTGCTCTGGTAGATTATAGACAATACACGTGCTCTGGTAGATTATAAAAAATACACGTGCTCTGGTAGATTATAGACAGTACATGTACACGTGCTCTGGTAGATTATAGACAGTACACGTGCTCTGGTAGCCTATATCTAGACAATATACATGCTCAGAAAGCCTATATATGCAATACACATGCTCAGGTAGCCAATAGTAAATACACGTGCTCTGGTAGCCTATAGACAATACAAGTGCTCTGGTAGCCTATATAGACAATACACATGCTCAGAAAGCCTATATAGGCAATACACATGCTCAGGTAGCCTATAGACAATACACGTGCTCTGGCAGCCTATAGACAATACACGTGCTCTGGTAGCCTATATAGACAATACATATGCTCAGAAAGCCTATATAGGCAATACACATGCTCAGGTAGCATATAGACAATACAAGTGCTCCGGTAGCCTATAGACAATACACGTGCTCTGGTAGCCTACAGACAATACACGTGCTCGGGTAGCCTGTAGACAATACATGTTCTCTGGTAGCCTATAGACAATACACGTGGTCTGGTAGCCTATAGACAATAAATGTGCTCTGGTAGCCTTTACACAATACAGTGCTCTGGTAACCTATAGACAATACATGTTTTCTAGTAACCTATAGACAATACAGTGCTCTGGTAACCTATAGACAATACACGTGCTCTGGTAGCCTATAAACAATACAATATTTTGGTAGCTTATTGACAATGCACGTGCATGGGTATCCTATAGACAATACACGTGCTCTGGTAGATTATAGACAATACACGTGCTCTGGTAGATTATAAAAAATACACGTGCTCTGGTAGATTATAGACAGTACATGTACACGTGCTCTGGTAGATTATAGACAGTACACGTGCTCTGGTAGATTATAGACAGTACACGTGCTCTGGTAGCCTATATCTAGACAATATACATGCTCAGAAAGCCTCTATATGCAATACACATGCTCAGGTAGCCAATAGTAAATACACGTGCTCTGGTAGCCTATAGACAATACAAGTGCTCTGGTAGCCTATATAGACAATACACATGCTCAGAAAGCCTATATAGGCAATGCACATGCTCAGGTAGCCTATAGACAATACACGTGCTCTGGCAGCCTATAGACAATACACGTGCTCTGGTAGCCTATATAGACAATACATATGCTCAGAAAGCCTATATAGGCAATACACATGCTCAGGTAGCATATAGACAATACACGTGCTCCGGTAGCCTATAGACAATACACGTGCTCTGGTAGCCTACAGACAATACACGTGCTCGGGTAGCCTGTAGACAATACATGTTCTCTGGTAGCCTATAGACAATACACGTGGTCTGGTAGCCTATAGACAATAAATGTGCTCTGGTAGCCTTTACACAATACAGCTCTGGTAACCTATAGACAATACATGTTCTCTGGTAACCTATAGACAATACAGTGCTCTGGTAACCTTTAGACAATACACGTGCTCTGCTAGCCTATAAACAATACAATATTTTGGTAGCTTATTGACAATGCACGTGCATGGGTATCCTATATACAATACAATACTTTGGTAGCGCATGCTTGGTTATCCTATTGACAATACACGTGCTTTCGGTATCCTATAGAAAATACAATACTTTGGAAGCCTATTGACAATACACTTGCATGGGTTTCCTATAGACATTACATGCATTGGTAGCCTAATGGCAATACACGTGCATATGTAATCAGATTCAATCATCAATCTTCTCTCCTGGTGCAATGTTTTTCATTGATGCAAGCCTGACTTCAAATATTACACCAGGTCAGGACCTCCGATTTGAGCATTTTCATGGTTTATATGACGTCATTTAATATCACCGCACATGTCAATCTTTTTTTAAAGCTCGGAATGACTTCTTTATAAATTAAAATATAAAAACTCAGCTAAGTTCGGTATACTTGAACTTGTCTATATTCAAAATGGTTAGTCTCGAGAACATTAGAACGTTAAATTTCAACACTGTCACCGTGGAAATCCTATGTTCCTGACATGACGTTATATACGATGACCGCTTAGGCTAAAGAGGATACGTCAGGGCTCCAGAATATATTATTATTTTTTTAAGATTACGTTCCTCTGAAAAACAACGAATTGAGTACAGAACCTAAATCATATTGTTTTGTTTGATTTTTTTTATTCATAGTGTGTTAACTTGTGGAAATTTTATTTTAAACGTTATAAACGTTCAGTTTTAAATACATGTATGGCATCTGCCATGAAGTTAAATAATTTTAAACTTACATGAAAAGTTGGACGAGACAATGTCATTCATCTCCACTGCGTGCACAAGAAACACGTGATCATCTTCTTTTCTTACGTTGTCAAGGTACCCTATTTAAAATAAAAGAAATATTTATAGTTAAACGCTTAAATTTATCATTGATTACCACCCGAAAATGACAGCTTTTATTCTAGCAGAGGAACATTGATTACCACCCGACAGTAAAATGACTGCTTTGATTCTAGCAGAAGAACATTAATTACCACCAGACAGACCAATGACTGCTTTGATTCTAGCAAAAGAACATTCATTACCACCCGACAGACAAATGATTGCTTTGATTCTAGCAGAAGAACATTAATTTAAACCAGACAGACAAATGATTGATTTGATTCTAGCAGAAAAACATTAATAACCACCAGACAGACAAATGATTGCTTTAATTCTAGCAGAGGAACATAGATTACCACCGACAGACAAATGATTGCTTTAATTCTAGCAGAGGAACATGGATTGTCACCTGACAGACAAATATTTGCTTTGATTCTAGCAGAAGAACATTAATTACCACTCGATAGACAAATGATTGCTTTAGTTCTAGCAGAGGAACATTATTTACCACCCGACAGATAAATGACTGCTTTGATTCTAGCAGAGGAACATTAATTACCACCTGATAGACAAATGATTGCTTTGGTTCTAGCAGAGGAACATTGATTACCTGACAAATGACTGCTTTGATTCTAGCAGAGGAACACGGATTGTCACCTGACAGACAAATATTTGCTTTGATTCTAGCAGAAGAACATTAATTACCACTCGATAGACAAATGATTGCTTTGATTCTAGCAGAGGTACATTCATTACCACCCGACAGATAAATGACTGCTTTGATTCTAGCAGAGGAACATTTATTACCACCTGATAGACAAATGATTGCTTTGGTTCTAGCAGAGAAACATTGATTACCACCAGACAAATGACAGCTTTGATTCTAGCATAGGAACATTGATTACCACCCAACAGACAAATGATTGCTTTGATTCTAGCAGGGGAACATTGATAACCACCAGACAGACAAATGACTGTTTTGATTCTAGCAAAGGAACATTGATTACCACCAGACAGAAAAATGATTGCTTTGATTCTAGCAGAAGAACATTGATTACCACCTGACAGATAAATGATTGCTTTGATTCTAGCAGGGGAACATTGATTACCACCAGACAGATAAATGATTGCTTTGATTCTAGAAGAGGAACATTAATTACCACCCGACAGACAAATGACTGCTTTGATTCTAGCAGAGGAACATTGATTACCACCAGACAGACCAATGACTGCTTTGATTCTAGCAGAGGAACATTGATTCCCACCAGATAGACAAATGACTGCTTTGATTCTAGCAGAAGAACATTGATTACCACCTGACAGATAAATGATTGCTTTGATTCTAGCAGGGGAACATTGATTACCACCAGACAGATAAATGATTGCTTTGATTCTAGAAGAGGAACATTAATTACCACCCGACAGACAAATGACTGCTTTGATTCTAGCAGAGGAACATTGATTACCACCAGACATATAAATGCTTGCTTTGATTCTAGCAGAAGAACATTAATTACCAACCGATAGACAAATGACTGCTTTGATTCTAGCAGAAGAACATTGATTACCACCAGACAGATAAATGATTGCTTCGATTCTAGCAGAGGAACATTGATTACCACCAGACAAATGATTGCTTTGATTCTAGCAGAGGAACATTAATTACCAGATTACCACCCGATAGACAAATGATTGCTTTGATTCTAGCAGAGGAACATTAATTACCACCCGACAGATAAATGACTGCTTTGATTCTAGCAGAGGAACATTGATTACCACCAGACAGATAAATTATTTCTTTGATTCTAGCAGAGGAACATTGATTACCACCAGACAAATGATTGCTTTGATTCTAGCAGAGGAACATTGATTTCCAGATTACCTGCCGACAGACAAATGATTGCTTTGATTCTAGCAGAGGAACATTGATTACCACCAGACAAATGATTGCTTTGATTCTAGCAGAAGAACATTGAATACCACCCGATAGACAAATGACTGCTTTGATTCTAGCAGAAGAACATTGAATACCACCCGATAGACAAATGATTGCTTTGGTTCCAGCAGAGGAACATTGATTACCACCAGACAAATGACAGCTTTAATTCTATCAGAGGAACATTGATTACCACCCGACAGACAATTGATTGCTTTGATTCTAGCAGAGGAACATTGATTACCGTCAGACAGACAAATGATTGCTTTGATTCTAGCAGAGAAACATTAATTACCACCTCATGGACAAATAACTGCTTTGATTCTACCAGAAGAACATTGAATACCACCCGATAGACAAATGATTGCTTTGATTCTAGCAGGGGAACATTGATAACCACCAGACAGACAAATGACTGTTTTGATTCTAGCAAAGGAACATTGATTACCACCAGACAGAAAAATGATTGCTTTGATTCTAGCAGAAGAACATTGATTACCACCTGACAGATAAATGATTGCTTTGATTCTAGCAGGGGAACATTGATTACCACCAGACAGATAAATGATTGCTTTGATTCTAGAAGAGGAACATTAAATGACAGCTTTAATTCTATCAGAGGAACATTGATTACCACCCGACAGACAAATGATTGCTTTGATTCTAGCAGAGGAACATTAATTACCGTCAGACAGACAAATGATTGCTTTGATTCTAGCAGAGAAACATTAATTACCACCTCATGGACAAATAACTGCTTTGATTCTACCAGAAGAACATTGAATACCACCCGATAGACAAATGATTGCTTTGGTTCTAGCAGAGGAACATTGATTACCACCAGACAAATGATTGCTTTGATTCTAGCAGAGGAACATTGATTACCAGATTACCACCCGATAGACAAATGATTGCTTTGATTCTAGCAGAAGAACATTGAATACCACCCGATAGACACATGATTGCTTAGGTTCTAGCAGAGGAACATTAATTACAACCCGACAGACAAATGATTGCTTTGGTTCTAGCAGAGGAACATTGATTACCACCAGACAAACGACTGCTTTGATTCTATCAGAGGAACATTGATTACCACCCGACAGACAAATGATTGCTTTGATTCTAGCAGAGGAACATTGATTACCACCAGACAGAAAAATGATTGCTTTGATTCTAGCAGATGAACATTGATTACCACCAGACAGATAAATGATTGCTTTGATTCTAGCAGAAGAACATTAATTACCACGCGATAGACAAATGACTGCTTTGATTCTAGCAGAAGAACATTGATTACCACTAGACAGATAAATGATTGCTTTGAGTCGAGCAGAGGAACATTGATTACCACCAAGTGATTGCTTTGATTCTAGCAGAGGAACATTGATTACCAGATTACCACCGACAGACAAATGATTGCTCTGGTTCTAGCAGCAGAACATTGATTACCACCAGACAGATAAATGACTGCTTTGATTCTGGCACAGGAACATTGATTACCACCAGACAAATGATTGCTTTGATTCTAGCAGAGGAACATTGATTACCACCTGACAGACAAATGACTGCTTTGATTCTTGCAAAAGAACATTGATTACCACCCGATAGACAAATGACTGCTTTGATTCTAGCAGAGGAACATTGATTACCACCAAACAAATGATTGCTTTGATTCTAGCAGAGGAACATTAATTACCACCTGACAGACAAATGACTGCTTTGATCCTAGCAGACAAACATTGATTACCACCAGATAGACAAATCACTACTTTGATTCTAGCAGAAGAACATTGATTACCACCAGACAGATAAATGATTGCTTTGATTCTAGCAGAAGAACATTAATTACCACCCGGTAGACAAATGATTGCTTTGGTTCTAGCAGAGGAACATTAATTACCACCCGACAGATAAATCATTGCTTTGATTCTAGCAGAGGAATATTAATTACACCTGATAGACAAATGATTGCTTTGGTTCTAGCAGAGGAACATTGATTACCTGACAGACAAATGACTGCTTTGGTTCTAGCAGAGGAACATTGATTACCACCAGACAAATGACAGCTTTGATTCTAGCATAGGAACATTGATTACCACCCGACAGACAAATGATTGCTTTGATTCTATCAGAGGAACATTGATTACCACCAGACAGAAAAATGATTGCTTTGATTCTAGCAGATGAACATTGATTACCACCAGACAGATAAATGATTGCTTTGATTCTAGCAGAAGAACATTAATTACCACGCGATAGACAAATGACTGCTTTGATTCTAGCAGAAGAACATTGATTACCACTAGACAGATAAATGATTGCTTTGAGTCGAGCAGAGGAACATTGATTACCACCAAGTGATTGCTTTGATTCTAGCAGAGGAACATTGATTACCAGATTACCACCGACAGACAAATGATTGCTCTGGTTCTAGCAGCAGAACATTGATTACCACCAGACAGATAAATGACTGCTTTGATTCTGGCACAGGAACATTGATTACCACCAGACAAATGATTGCTTTGATTCTAGCAGAGGAACATTGATTACCACCTGACAGACAAATGACTGCTTTGATTCTTGCAAAAGAACATTGATTACCACCCGATAGACAAATGACTGCTTTGATTCTTGCAGAGGAACATTGATTACCACCAGACAAATGATTGCTTTGATTCTAGCAGAGGAACATTAATTACCACCTGACAGACAAATGACTGCTTTGATCCTAGCAGACAAACATTGATTACCACCAGATAGACAAATGACTACTTTGATTCTAGCAGAAGAACATTGATTACCACCAGACAGATAAATGATTGCTTTGATTCTAGCAGAACATTAATTACCACCCGGTAGACAAATGATTGCTTTGGTTCTAGCAGAGGAACATTAATTACCACCCGACAGATAAATCATTGCTTTGATTCTAGCAGAGGAATATTAATTACACCTGATAGACAAATGATTGCTTTGGTTCTAGCAGAGGAACATTGATTACCTGACAGACAAATTGCTTTGGTTCTAGCAGAGGAACATTGATTACCACCAGACAAATGACAGCTTTGATTCTAGCATAGGAACATTGATTACCACCCGACAGACCAATGACTGCTTTGATTCTAGCAGAGGAACATTAATTACCACCCGACAGATAAATGATTGCTTTGATTCTAGCAGAAAAACATTGATTCCCACCAGATAGACAAATGACTGCTTTGATTCTAGCAGAAGAACATTGATTACCACCTGACAGATAAATGATTGCTTTGATTCTAGCAGGGGAACATTGATTACCACCAGACAGATAAATGACTGCTTTGATTCTTGCAGAAGAACATTGATTACCACCCGATAGACAAATGACTGCTTTGATTCTAGCAGAAGAACATTGAATACTACCCGACAGACGATTGACTGCTTTGATTCTAGCAGAGGAACATTAATTACCACCCGATAGACAAATGATTGCGTTGGTTTTAGCAGAGGAACATTAATTACCACCCTATAGACAAATGACTGCTTTGGTTCTATCAGAGGAAAACTAATTACCACCAGACAGACAAATGATTGCTTTGATTCTAGCAGAGGAACATTGATTAACACCCTATAGACAAATGACTGCTTTGATTCTAGCAGAAGAACATTGAATACCACCCGACAGACAAATGAATGCTTTGATTCTAGCAGAGAAACATTAATTACCAGCCGATAGACAAATGATTGCGTTGGTTTTAGCAGAGGAACATTGATTACCACCAGACAGATAAATGACTGCTTTGATTCTAGCAGAGGAACATTGATTACCACCCGACAGACAAATGACTGCTTTCATTCTAGCAGAGTAACATTAAATAAAACCCGATAGATAAACGATTGCTTCAGTTCTATCAGATGAACATTGATTACCACCAGACAAATGACTGCTTTGATTCGAGCAGAGGAACATTGATTACCAACCGACAGACAAATGAAGTCCCTGTTTTGTTTGCGGTAAGTGGTATAGCGCCACATTCAGCATTTTTTTCAGCTACATTATGGAGTCCAGTTTTTAATGATTGCGGAATCCGGAGTACCCCGTAAAAATTCCATGCCGATCAACAGGACAACCTGCAATCCTTGTCAATTAAATTTGGAATTGGGCGAACCCATCCCACAGTAAACATCAATAATAACTTTGGAATCGGGCGAACCCAGCCCACAGTTAAACTCAATAATTAACTTTGGAATCGGGGGAACCCAGCCCACAGTAAACCTCAATAAATAACTTTGGAATCGGGTGAACCCAGCCCACAGTAAATCTCAATAAATAACTTTGGCATCGGGGGAACCCAGCCCACAGTTAACCTCAATAAAAAACTTTGGAATCGGGGGAACCCAGCCCACAGTAAACCTCAATAAATAACTTTGGAATCGGGGGAACCCAGCCCACAGTAAACCTCAATAATTAACTTTGGAATCGGGGGAACCCAGCCCACAGTAAACATCAATAATTAACTTTGGAATCGGGCGAACCCAGCCAACAGTAAACATCAATAATAACTTTGGAATCGGGTGAACCCAGCCCACAGTAAATCTCAATAAATAACTTTGGCATCGGGGGAACCCAGCCCACAGTTAACCTCAATAAAAGACTTTGGAATCGGGGGAACCCAGCCCACAGAAAACCTCAATAATTAACTTTGGAATCGGGGGAACCCAGCCCACAGTAAACATCAATAATTAATTTTGGAATCGGGCGAACCCAGCCCACAGTTAACATCAATAATTAACTTTGGAATCGGGGGAACACAGCCCACAGTAAACCTCAATAATTAACTTTGGAATCGGGGGAACCCAGCCCACAGTAAACCTCAATAATTAACTTTGGAATCGGGTGAATCCAGCCCACAGTTAACCTCAAAAATTAACTTTGGAATCGGGGGAACCCAGCCCACAGTTAACCTCAAAAATTAACTTTGGAATCGGGGGAACCCAGCCCACAGTAAACCTCAATAATTAACTTTGGAATCGGGGGAACCCAGCCAACAGTAAACGTCAATAATTAACTTTGCAATCGGGGGAACCCAGCCCACAGTAAACATCAATAATTAACTTTGGAATCGGGGGAACCCAGCCAACAGTAAACCTCAATAATTAACTTTGGAATCGGGGGAACCCAGCCCACAGTAAACCTCAATAATTAAATATCGGTGCGAACCCAGCCCACAGTAAAAATCAATAATTAAATTTGGAATCAGGCGAACCCAGCCCACAGTTAACCTCAATAATTAACTTTGGAATCGGGAAAACCCAGCCCACAGTAAACCTCAATAATTAACTTTGGAATCGGGGCAACCCAGACCACAGTAAACCTCAATAATTAAATATCGGGCGAACCCAGCCCACAGTAAACATCAATAATTAACTTTGGAATCGGGGAACCCAGCCCACAGTAAACATCAATAATTTATTTTGGAATCGGGTGAACCCAGCCCACAGTTAACATCAATAATTAACTTTGGAATCGGGGGAACCCAGCCCACAGTAAACCTCTATAATTAACTTTGGAATCGGGGGAACCCAGCCCACAGTAAACATCAATAGTAGATGACTAATTACTGTAAAGTACACGATATCAGATGTTTACGTGTGGCAAAGTATAAATTAAAACAGCCTAAATAAGAGTTAACAGTATTACGTTGTTTGGGTACATTGCACCAAGATTTCAAAGTAGGTCAATGCTCCTCACTAGTTTTATTTATCAAAGTTGGTCAGAATATACTTTAATTATTTACACATAGGTTTACGTTGTTTGGATGCATTGTACCGCAATCCAGTACCCGGATATCAATGTTCCTTTTTTGAATCAAATTAAAGTGGGTCAATATTTATGATCGGGAAATT
The DNA here is from genome assembly GCA_944474755.1 of Limnoperna fortunei. Lineage (NCBI taxonomy): Eukaryota > Metazoa > Mollusca > Bivalvia > Mytilida > Modiolidae > Limnoperna > Limnoperna fortunei. The sequence continues at coordinate 106,822,837 of OX104111.1, forward strand.
TGACTCAATAGTGGAAGAAATGACACACACAGAGAAAGAGAGAAATAAACAATAAATACAATTGTAAACCTAGAAATAATAACATTAACAATAAATACGAACAATCGTATAACATCTTATAACATCGTATAACATTTATCCCATTTATTTAGTCATTTACAATCCTTGTATTATGTAAGGCGTACAATTCATACAAATTACTGATGTGGAAAAAAATTGAATGTTTGAACTAGTTTCAATTTCAAACATTGAATAATAACATTAAAACGACCTTGGAACTGCTCAAATAGAGAAACGTCGCAAAAAAACGAGAATTCTGTGTAAATTATTAAAATGCTCATTTTTTATGATCAATATTTAAAAACTTGGTGAAATGCAACTCATATGTACTAGTAACAATAACATCAGCCACTTCTTAAGCCCCACACCCCCAATTTCTGTATGGGGAATGACCGTTATTACCTGGCTATTTGTTCATTTAAAAAAGAAAAATTATTTATTTAGCATTACATTTGGTAGTTGTCATTAGTTTATAAGTTTTTCTATTAGCCAAAGAAATCATGTGAATTTTAACTGACTGAACAAATTGAATGTAGGATGTAGATTTAACAGCGCTTCGAAACTTAAAACAATTCAAATTTGTTTTCCACCACCAACTTGTCCTCACCCGTACCTCCCCCATCCCCCCGCCAAAAAAAGTACCCCTCGCCACGATTTCAGTGTTTTTATAAAGACGTCCGATACGTATTCAGTATTAACAATAAACTGTGAAACAACGAACACAATATAATATTGAATCGACAATTATCTTTATATTGCTTGTGTTTTTTATTATCAATAATTTATATATTAGTTTATTGACTTACATTGGTAAGCATATTTAGCATGATCACTTCCATCTATTGCAATTACGATGTTCCTTCCTTTTTTGGATTCTACTTCCTTTGCCATCGTTAACTGTCCTACAAATAAATGATCTTTATGTGTAGTCTCCCCTGATATCTCGCAATCAAGATAACTATCTCCGATAATTTTATCCTTGATGCAAGTTCACGCTGAACAGAGCACTGTCTGTTTTAACTAATACAAAAATTGTTAAATTATTTATAGAATTGTCACCTGTTAAATATTTAACGTAATATGTCTGATTTAATTTAGATTTATATTCAGGCTGTGAACGTAACAATCAACCTCCATGACTGAAATGACATATAATACGTGAATTAGAGTCTATTTATAGTGAGATTTGTTTCGTTTTTACTGCATTTTAATATTTAACCTCATTTTTGTATTCAAAGGTACAATACGTTTATTATATATTGCCGTGACCTACCCATTCCCGTGACCAATGACAACTCACTCCACTGACATAATACCTTTTACTTATTCATGACAAATGACCTATTCTATTCCAGTAACAATTAATTTATCCTTCATATGACAATTAAACTGTAACAACTTATCTATCACATTCCCTAGAAAACTGGCTAATCCAATTCCCGTGGCAATTGACCTATCATTCCCGTTACAATTTATCTATTATCCCGTGACAACTTGCCAATCCATTTACCGTGACATTTGACCGATTCCATTACCGTGACAATTGACATATCCATTTTCTGTGACAATTTGCCTATTCCATTACCGTGACATTCCTGTGACAGTTAACCTTTAATTCCCTTTACAATTGTCCTGTATCATTACTGTGTCAAATGACATATTCCATCTATACTTGTGACAACCTATCATTCCCTCGACAACTGACCTGTCCATTTTCCGTGACAATTTGTCTATCCCATTACCGTGACAACTGACCTATTCAATTCCCGTGACAACAGACTGATCCAATTCCCGCGTAAACTGACTCATCCAATTCCCGTGGTAATTGACCGAATTCATTCCCGTTACAACTGACCGATTTCATTCCCGTTACAATTGATCTATCATCCCGTGACAACTGGCCAATCCAATTCCTGTGACAGTTAACCTTTAATTCCCGTTACAATTGACCTGTATCATTATTGTGTCAAATGACATATTTCACTTGCGACAACTGACTTATCATTACCGTTACAATGGACATATCACCCTCTTGGCAACTGACTTGTCCTATTTCCGTGTCAATTTACCTATTCCAATACCGTGAAAATTGACCAATCCCATTACCGTGACAACTGACATATTCAATTCCCATGAAAATTGACCCATCACATCACCGTGACAATTGACCTATTCATTACCGTGAAAATTGACCATGACAATTTATGTATCACATTACCGTGACAACTGACCTAACCAATTCCCGTGACAATAGACCTATTATTCGCAAGACAAGTGACCAGTCACATTACCATGAAATTTGACATATCCCATTACCATCACAACTGACCTAGCCCATTACCGTGACAATTGACATCAATCAACCGACTTATGTAATTTTGCTGAAAAGTAGTATGACACGATGAAAAAAGATCTAAACGCGTATGTTCGAAACGATGAAGGCTTATGTACGCTTTTGTATTTTTTATGTTTTAAATTTAAAACAGGGAATACAATATATTAAAAGGAGATTAAGCATAGAAATGAGAATAGATATATTCAGTTCTTTAACCTCTTATTTTTTGTCTATCTAATCTAATGAGAAATGCAGAACAATGCAAATGTCGAAAATCACCTTTTATGATATTTTTTTTCAAATCTACCTTATCATTATATAGAATATTCATTTAGTTGTCGTTTTATGCCAACAGTGTATCTTTAACCTACTGCATTAACAATACAAATTAATTTGATTTTAATTGCAATGTCAGAGAAACTAAGATACGGAATAAACCAGCTCGATGATACGATTAAAGCAAGAAATATGAGTTTTTAATACTATTAAATACTGCTAATTGATTGCATAAGGGTGCACTTTATTAATTCATTTGTAACGTAATTACCTACTGAGCTTAAATAATATATTTTAAATATTTATTTTCTGGATTTTTTAAAGCTTGAGGAGTAATATATGCAAATTAATTCTGATTATTGTGCCTAAAATATGCAATGTACAAATTGCGATACACAATACCAGTCGAATAAAAATTTCAAACTATGCTTAGTGTTTGTATACATTTGAATGTATGCACCCCTTATTTTATTATGTATCTCAAACGAAGTTGGAAGACACATTGTTTTGTCTGAAATTTTACTTCCTCTTCTTTTTCTTCTTCTCTACAGCTGATATTGTGAGCTAAATTTCTCTGAAAGTCGCATCCTAATACACATAGGATATATTATGTAGGCATATCTATTGGTGCTTTCCACTTTTCAGGAGGTTCATAGTTGGTTCTGGGTTAAAGAGGTTAAAGAGCGTCGCCATATTGTTTGTTTGTTAGTCCGTCCACAATAAATCGTGTCCAGGCTATAACTTTTTATATTCATGGAGGCGTTTTGATATTTTGCCATGTGGGAAGATTATAACTAATCGATGCATCGCATCGCCTGCCATTGATGTTGACCTTAACTTTGAACCCCAAAGATCACATCATTGCTTGACTACTTCCTGTCTGCGATATAACTGTGTTGTATTTTGATTGTTTTTACTTGTTTAAATAGTGTTTATTGCCACTTTCAGTAAATTTTCAGCTGGATACATGGCGCTCAGTTTTTTTGTGTGTGGATGAGTACTTTGAAAAACTTCGGCTTTCGGTGAGATAGGTTTCCTAGACCGGTCACTGCTGTTGATTACTAACAAGTGTTTGTTGTACCTAGGTTGATGTTATCCCCCCCCCCCCTTTTAGAAGTTCTATGGTCTTAACCAATGACTTAATTTATCGCTATTGGAAATCAATATAAAAAACGATCGGACATTTTCTCTGAGTGATAAGTAGTCTTTTATATTCCTGGATTTGATTTTTTCCTTGACATGACAATGAGTAAATCGGCGGGTGTCTAAGAGGCAGGCCCTGCTTACCCGTCCGGAGCACCTGAGTGCACCCATGGTTTTTATTGAGTTCGGGTTACTCACTTTCTGTTATTGTGTTTTGTGTTTTTATTTGGCCTAATATATGTTTGTCTATATCAGGATTTGTAATTGTCCCTTGAGTTTCGGTTCGTGTTGTTCGGTCGGTTTTCTTGCTATTTTTCGTACCGTACCATATGGTTTGGGACATTAGACCTTAAATCCGATCACATTTATGCATACTGTATAACAAATAAGTCCAGGATTTTTTTTTCTTTTGAGGTGGGCGTTTGATATTTGGGCATGTGGATAGACCATTGGAATTTAACATGTTTGATATTTGTGTTGGTGACATTTGACCTCATACTTTAACCTTGACATATTTCCTTTAATCATTACATATTCTTGCCTGGGCTATAAGTTGGTTTTCTTTTTTGGGGTCAAATCAAAATCTATTTACAGCGGGGCCAAGAAAGATAATCTTCCTGATATTTAATTTAAAAACTTTAAGAGGGTATTATCTATTACTTTTCAGATCATTCACGAAAAGAGATTATGGGAAACGCTTGAGTACTGGTCAAGGTCGTCAAATGTTTACATCGTACAATCCATTATTATTAATCACCTTATGAAATATCCAACCTTTCCGACTAACGAAAGCCGATTCAATTTACTTTAGACTAGAAATGTACGACTAAATAGATAACATGAATAGGTGTCCATTTGTACTCTAATTCACTATTAACATTTTCGCTCTGCTTGTCTTTCAATCTGTATTTATTCACCAAGGTCCTATTGTAGTAACAATTGTGGACTTTTTGTATAATATTCAAAGATATACATACATTAGTTGTACCAATTATTAAAATGTTCCATTTGGAAGTATAAAACTAATTACTGAAGGAATTAGCGGCTGCATTAAATCGTGTCAATGACCTTTTATTCGTCGTATCATTATAAAAACATGAGCTGGTTTTTTCGTATCATTTTTCCCGTAAATACGTAAACAATACCGACTCAAACTCCTAATAAAAGGAAAAAAGGAGAATACTTTTTGGAAATGAAATAAATAAATTTTGATAAATGTTCTTTTAAACAATAAAACTTGATATAGAAATATACTGTGCAAAAGCGTAATTTTTGCATTTGTTTGTTAAAACGTGTTATCTAAGTACATTTGTAACAGATTTACAGATTAAAAATAAAAATATTAGCTAAAACAATTTAATATGTTAATTGACAAATATATGCTAAATCCTTTTTTACTAAACTGTATTTACAATAGTGATTTTTTAAATTAACTTGTTTAGATCTGTTTTCATCGTGTCATACTTCTTTTCACCAACATGATGCCAGTCGGTTGATCGGTGTTTATCATATTCCTGTGTCAAAAACCTTATTCTATTCCTGCGACATCTGACCTATCCAATTTCTGTGACGATTGACCTATCCCATAAACGTGACTATTGACCTATCATATTACCATCATAACTGTGACAAAATGACCTATCCCATCCCGTGACTTATCTATTCCATTCCCGTGACAAAATGACCTATCGCATCTCGTGACTTATCTATTCTATTCCCGTGACAAAATGACCTATCCCATCCCGTGACCTATCTATTCCGTTCCCATGACAATTGACTTCATCACATTCCTGTGTCAAATGATTAATCAATACCTGTGACGATTGACCTGTCATTCCCATAGCAACTGACTTAGCCGATCCCAATTGACCAATCATTATCGCGAAAACTAACTTACAACATTCCCGTAACAGCTGACTTTTCTCTGTATTGACCTTTGCCCATTCCCATTCACCTGACATAGACCTATCATTTTTATGTTTTCCGTGTTATATGTCCCTGGGGGTATTGCATTATGCTTTCTTACCTTGGACATATTCCGGAAACTATTGTTATTATTACTCTGAATGTCTTTTTTTTATTTAGAAATGAACATAGGCATTGATGATATGTTATTGTCAGCTGGCAGTGAATTCAGAAACAAGATAACCTTTATATGACGCAGTAATTACTGAATTTTAAATTACGTTGTGGTTTTATGCGAGTGCATTGTGTTTTATTTATTGTTTTATTTCTGTTTAGTGCCACACTAGACAACGTTGACACTGTAGAAGGTCAGTGTTTTGGTGACATAGTAGATGGTTGATGCTCTACTAAGTGACACTGTAGAATGTCAGTGTTTTGGTGACATAGTAGATTGTTGATGCTCTACTAATGGACACGGTAGAAGGTCAGTGTTTTGGTGACATAGTAGATGGTTGATGCTCTACTAGGGGACACGGTAGAAGATCAGTGTTTTGGTGATATAGTAGATCAATGATGCTCTACTAAGTGACACTGTAGAAGGTCAGTGTTTTGGTGACATAGTAGATCGTTGATGCTCTACTAAGGGACAGTGTAGAAGGTCAGTGTTTTGGTGACATAGTAGATCGTTGATGCTCTACTAAGGGACACTGTAGAAGGTCAGTGTTTTGGTGACATAGTAGATCGTTGATGCTCTACTAAGTGACAGTGTAGAAGGTCAGTGTTTTGGTGACATAGTAGATCGTTGATGCTCTACTAGCGGACACGGTAGAAGATCAGTGTTTTGGTGACATAGTAGATGGTTGATGCTCTACTAAGTGACACTGTAGAATGTCAGTGTTTTGGTGACATAGTAGATCGTTGATGCTCTACTAAGAGACACTGTAGAAGGTCAGTGTTTTGGTGACATAGTAGATCGTTGATGCTCTACTAAGAGACACTGTAGAAGGTCAGTGTTTTGGTGACATAGTAGATTGTTGATGCTCTACTAAGTGACACTGTAGAAGGTCAGTGTTTTGGTGACATAGTAGATTGTTGATGCTCTACTAAGTGACACTGTAGAATGTCAGTGTTTTGGTGACATAGTAGATGGTTGATGCTCTACTAGGGGACACGGTAGAAGATCAGTGTTTTGGTGACATTGTAGATGGTTGATGCTCTACTAAGTGACACTGTAGAAGGTCAGTGTTTTGGTGACATAGTAGATGGTTGATGCTCTACTAAGTGACAGTGTAGAAGGTCAGTGTTTCTGTGACATAGTAGATGGTTGATGCTCTACAAATGGACACGGTAGAAGGTCAGTGTTTTGGTGACATATTTAGATGGTTGATGCTCTACTAATGGACACGGTAGAAGGTCAGTGTTTTGGTGACATATTTAGATGGTTGATGTTCTACTAATGGACACGGTAGAAGGTCAGTGTTTTGGTGACATATTTAGATGGTTGATGCTCTACTAATGGACACGGTAGAAGGTCAGAGTTTTGGTGACATAGTAGATCGTTGATGCTCTACTAAGTGACAGTGTAGAAGGTCAGTGTTTTGGTGACATAGTAGATTGTTGATGCTCTACTAAGAGACACTGTAGAAGGTCATTGTTTTGGTGACATAGTAGATCGTTGATGCTCTACTAAGTGACACTGTAGAAGGTCAGTGTTTTGGTGACATAGTAGATCGTTGATGCTCTACTAAGTGACAGTGTAGAAGGTCAGTGTTTTGGTGACATAGTAGATCGTTGATGCTCTACTAAGTGACACTGTAGAAGGTCAGTGTTTTGGTGACATAGTAGATTGTTGATGCTCTACTAAGTGACAGTGTAGAAGGTCAGTGTTTTGGTGACATAGTAGATCGTTGATGCTCTACTAAGTGACACTGTAGAAGGTCAGTGTTTTGGTGACATAGTAGATGGTTGATGCTCTACTAAGTGACAGTGTAGAAGGTCAGTGTTTTGGTGACATAGTAGATCGTTGATGCTCTACTAAGTGACACTGTAGAAGGTCAGAGTTTTGGTGACAAAGTAGATGGTTGATGCTCTACTAAGTGACACTGTAGAAGGTCAGTGTTTTGGTGACATAGTAGATTGTTGATGCTCTACTAAGAGACACTGTAGAAGGTCAGTGTTTTGGTGACATATTTAGATGGCTGATGCTCTACTAATGGACACGGTAGAAGGTCAGTGTTTTGGTGACATAGTAGATGGTTGATGCTCTACTAGGGGACACGGTAGAAGATCAGTGTTTTGGTGACATAGTAGATGGTTGATGCTCTACTAAGTGACACTGTAGAATGTCAGTGTTTTGGTGACATAGTAGATCGTTGATGCTCTACTAAGAGACACTGTAGAAGGTCAGTGTTTTGGTGACATAGTAGATCGTTGATGCTCTACTAAGAGACACTGTAGAAGGTCAGTGTTTTGGTGACATAGTAGATTGTTGATGCTCTACTAAGTGACACTGTAGAAGGTCAGTGTTTTGGTGACATAGTAGATTGTTGATGCTCTACTAAGTGACACTGTAGAATGTCAGTGTTTTGGTGACATAGTAGATGGTTGATGCTCTACTAGGGGACACGGTAGAAGATCAGTGTTTTGGTGACATTGTAGATGGTTGATGCTCTACTAAGTGACACTGTAGAAGGTCAGTGTTTTGGTGACATAGTAGATGGTTGATGCTCTACTAAGTGACAGTGTAGAAGGTCAGTGTTTCTGTGACATAGTAGATGGTTGATGCTCTACAAATGGACACGGTAGAAGGTCAGTGTTTTGGTGACATATTTAGATGGTTGATGCTCTACTAATGGACACGGTAGAAGGTCAGTGTTTTGGTGACATATTTAGATGGTTGATGTTCTACTAATGGACACGGTAGAAGGTCAGTGTTTTGGTGACATATTTAGATGGTTGATGCTCTACTAATGGACACGGTAGAAGGTCAGAGTTTTGGTGACATAGTAGATCGTTGATGCTCTACTAAGTGACAGTGTAGAAGGTCAGTGTTTTGGTGACATAGTAGATTGTTGATGCTCTACTAAGAGACACTGTAGAAGGTCATTGTTTTGGTGACATAGTAGATCGTTGATGCTCTACTAAGTGACACTGTAGAAGGTCAGTGTTTTGGTGACATAGTAGATTGTTGATGCTCTACTAAGTGACAGTGTAGAAGGTCAGTGTTTTGGTGACATAGTAGATCGTTGATGCTCTACTAAGTGACACTGTAGAAGGTCAGTGTTTTGGTGACATAGTAGATTGTTGATGCTCTACTAAGTGACAGTGTAGAAGGTCAGTGTTTTGGTGACATAGTAGATCGTTGATGCTCTACTAAGTGACACTGTAGAAGGTCAGTGTTTTGGTGACATAGTAGATGGTTGATGCTCTACTAAGTGACAGTGTAGAAGGTCAGTGTTTTGGTGACATAGTAGATCGTTGATGCTCTACTAAGTGACACTGTAGAAGGTCAGAGTTTTGGTGACATAGTAGATGGTTGATGCTCTACTAAGTGACACTGTAGAAGGTCAGTGTTTTGGTGACATATTTAGATGGTTGATGCTCTACTAAGTGACACTGTAGAAGGTCAGTGTTTTGGTGACATAGTAGATTGTTGATGCTCTACTAAGTGACAGTGTAGAAGGTCAGTGTTTTGGTGACATAGTAGATGGTTGATGCTCTACTAAGTGACAGTGTAGAAGGTCAGTGTTTTGGTGACATAGTAGATCGTTGATGCTCTACTAAGTGACACTGTAGAAGGTCAGAGTTTTGGTGACATAGTAGATGGTTGATGCTCTACTAAGTGACACTGTAGAAGGTCAGTGTTTTGGTGACATAGTAGATTGTTGATGCTCTACTAAGAGACACTGTAGAAGGTCAGTGTTTTGGTGACATATTTAGATGGCTGATGCTCTACTAATGGACACGGTAGAAGGTCAGTATTTTGGTGACATAGTAGATCGTTGATGCTCTAATAAGTGACAGTGTAGAAGGTCAGTGTTTTGGTGACATAGTAGATTGTTGATGCTCTACTAAGAGACACTGTAGAAGGTCAGTGTTTTGGTGACATAGTAGATCGTTGATGCTCTAATAAGTGACACTGTAGAAGGTCAGTGTTTTGGTGACATAGTAGATTGTTGATGCTCTACTAAGTGACAGTGTAGAAGGTCAGTGTTTTGGTGACATAGTAGATCGTTGATGCTCTACTAAGTGACAGTGTAGAAGGTCAGTGTTTTGGTGACATAGTAGATTGTTGATGCTCTACTAAGAGACACTGTAGAAGGTCAGTGTTTTGGTGACATAGTAGATCGTTGATGCTCTACTAAGTGACACTGTAGAAGGTCAGTGTTTTGGTGACATAGTAGATTGTTGATGCTCTACTAAGTGACAGTGTAGAAGGTCAGTGTTTTGGTGACATAGTAGATCGTTGATGCTCTACTAAGTGACACTGTAGAAGGTCGGTGTTTTGGTGACATAGTAGATTGTTGATGCTCTACTAAGTGACAGTGTAGAAGGTCAGTGTTTTGGTGACATAGTAGATCGTTGATGCTCTACTAAGTGACACTGTAGAAGGTCAGTGTTTTTGGTGACATAGTAGATGGTTGATGCTCTACTAAGTGACAGTGTAGAAGGTCAGTGTTTTGGTGACATAGTAGATCGTTGATGCTCTACTAAGTGACACTGTAGAAGGTCAGAGTTTTGGTGACATAGTAGATGGTTGATGCTCTACTAAGTGACACTGTAGAAGGTCAGTGTTTTGGTGACATAGTAGATTGTTGATGCTCTACTAAGAGACACTGTAGAAGGTCAGTGTTTTGGTGACATAGTAGATTGTTGATGCTCTACTAAGAGACACTGTAGAAGGTCAGTGTTTTGGTGACATAGTAGATCGTTGATGCTCTACTAAGAGACACTGTAGAATGTCAGTGTTTTGGTGACATAGTAGATTGTTGATGCTCTACTAAGTGACACTGTAGAAGGTCGGTGTTTTGGTGACATAATAGATCGTTGATGCTCTACTAAGTGACACTGTAGAATGTCAGTGTTTTGGTGACATAGTAGATTGTTGATGCTCTACTAAGTGACACTGTAGAAGGTCAGTGTTTTGGTGACATAGTAGATCGTTGATGCTCTACTAAGTGACACGGTAGAAGGTCAGTGTTTCTGTGACATAGTAGATTGTTGATGCTCTACTAAGTGACACGGTAGAAGGTCAGTGTTTCTGTGACATAGTAGATCGTTGATGCTCTACTAAGTGACACGGTAGAAGGTCAGTGTTTTGGTGACATAGTAGATCGTTGATGCTCTACTAAGTGACACTGTAGAATGTCAGTGTTTTGGTGACATAGTAGATGGTTGATGCTCTACTAAGTGACACGGTAGAAGGTCAGTGTTTTGGTGACATAGTAGATTGTTGATGCTCTACTAAGAGACACTGTAGAAGGTCAGTGTTTTGGTGACATAGTAGATCGTTGATGCTCTACTAAGTGACAGTGTAGAAGGTCAGTGTTTTGGTGACATAGTAGATCGTTGATGCTCTACTAAGTGACACTGTAGAAGGTCAGTGTTTTGGTGATATAGTAGATCAATGATGCTCTACTTAGTGACACTGTAGAAGGTCAGTGTTTTGGTGACATAGTAGATCGTTGATGCTCTACTAAGTGACACTGTAGAAGGTCAGTGTTTTGGTGATATAGTAGATCGTTGATGCTCTACTAAGTGACACTGTAGAAGGTCAGTGTTTTGGTGACATAGTAGATCAATGATGATCTACTTAGTGACACTGTAGAAGGTCAGTGTTTTGGTGATATAGTAGATCGTTGATGCTCTACTAAGTGACACTGTAGAAGGTCAGTGTTTTGGTGGTATAGTAGATCAATGATGCTCTACTTAGTGACACTGTAGAAGGTCAGTGTTTTGGTGATATAGTAGATCGTTGATGCTCTACTAAGTGACACTGTAGAAGGTCAGTGTTTTGGTGACATAGTAGATCGTTGATGCTCTACTAAGTGACACTGTAGAAGGTCAGAGTTTTGGTGACATAGTAGATCGTTGATGCTCTACTAAGTGACACTGTAGAAGGTCAGTGTTGTGGTGACATAGTAGATCGTTGATGCTCTACTAATGGACACGGTAGAAGGTCAGTGTTTTGGTGACATAGTAGATGGTTGATGCTCTACTAAGTGACACGGTAGAAGGTCAGTGTTTTGGTGACATAGTAAATGATTGATGCTCTACAAATGGACACTGTAGAAGGTCAGTGTTTTGGTGGTATAGTAGATCAATGATGCTCTACTTAGTGACACTGTAGAAGGTCAGTGTTTTGGTGATATAGTAGATCGTTGATGCTCTACTAAGTGACACTGTAGAAGGTCAGTGTTTTGGTGACATAGTAGATCGTTGATGCTCTACTAAGTGACACTGTAGAAGGTCAGAGTTTTGGTGACATAGTAGATCGTTGATGCTCTACTAAGTGACACTGTAGAAGGTCAGTGTTGTGGTGACATAGTAGATCGTTGATGCTCTACTAATGGACACGGTAGAAGGTCAGTGTTTTGGTGACATAGTAGATGGTTGATGCTCTACTAAGTGACACTGTAGAAGGTCAGTGTTTTGGTGACATAGTAGATCGTTGATGCTCTTCTAAGTGACACGGTAGAAGGTCAGTGTTTTGGTGACATAGTAAATGATTGATGCTCTACAAATGGACACTGTAGAAGGTCAGTGTTTTGGTGACATAGTAGATCAATGATGCTCTACTTAGTGACGCTGTAGAAGGTCAGTGTTTTGGTGATATAGTAGATCGTTGATGCTCTACTAAGTGACACTGTAGAAGGTCAGTGTTTTGGTGGTATAGTAGATCAATGATGCTCTAGTTAGTGACACTGTAGAAGGTCAGTGTTTTGGTGATATAGTAGATCGTTGATGCTCTACTAAGTGACATTGTAGAAGGTCAGTGTTTTGGTGACATAGTAGATCGTTGATGCTCTACTAAGTGACACTGTAGAAGGTCAGAGTTTTGGTGATATAGTAGATCGTTGATGCTCTACTAAGTGACACGGTAGAAGGTCAGTGTTTTGGTGACATAGTAGATCGTTGATGCTCTACTAAGTGACACTGTAGAAGGTCAGTGTTTTGGTGACATAGTAGATCGTTGATGCTCTTCTAAGTGACACGGTAGAAGGTCAGTGTTTTGGTGACATAGTAAATGGTTGATGCTCTACTAAGTGACACTGTAGAAGGTCAGTGTTTTTGTGACATAGTAGATGGCTGATGCTCTACTAAGTGACACGGTAGAAGGTCAGTGTTTTTGTGACATAGTAGATGGCTGATTCTCTACAAATGGACACGGTAGAAGGTCAGTGTTTTGGTGACATAGTAGATCGTTGATGCTCTACTAAGTGACACGGTAGAAGGTCAGTGTTTTTGTGACATAGTAGATGGCTGATGCTCTACTAAGTGACACGGTAGAAGGTCAGTGTTTTTGTGACATAGTAAATGGTTGATGCTCTACTAAGTGACACTGTAGAAGGTCAGTGTTTTTGTGACATAGTAGATGGCTGATGCTCTACTAAGTGACACGGTAGAAGGTCAGTGTTTTTGTGACATAGTAGATGGCTGATTCTCTACAAATGGACACGGTAGAAGGTCAGAGTTTTGGTGACATAGTAGATCGTTGATGCTCTACTAAGTGACACGGTAGAAGGTCAGTGTTTTGGTGACATAGTAGATCGTTGATGCTCTACTAAGTGACACTGTAGAAGGTCAGTGTTTTGGTGACATAGTAGATCGTTGATGCTCTTCTAAGTGACACGGTAGAAGGTCAGTGTTTTGGTGACATAGTAAATGGTTGATGCTCTACTAAGTGACACTGTAGAAGGTCAGTGTTTTTGTGACATAGTAGATGGCTGATGCTCTACTAAGTGACACGGTAGAAGGTCAGTGTTTTTGTGACATAGTAGATGGCTGATTCTCTACAAATGGACACGGTAGAAGGTCAGTGTTTTGGTGACATAGTAGATCGTTGATGCTCTACTAAGTGACACTGTAGTTTTTCATGTTTTGACTAGGAACAAGATTCAAGAGTCTTTATTAATTCAAACCACAACAGTAGTATATACTTTTATTTGTTTTTGTCACTGGTTTATCTTTGAGTTATTGTTCTTTGTATCTGTTTTGTGTAAGTGTATGTCGTCAATCGATTCTACAAACTTAATAAATATTTACTTAAGTTTACTGCACTGATTAAAATTGAGCCGTTGTAAAAAAAAAATACAGGCATCTTGGGAAATCCCATACAACGTTATAAGCCTGTCTAATTCATTTATTCTCTGTTGTCAATTTTTATCTCAGAATGTTTAAATTAATTATGTACCTACCTTGGATAAAATTATTCTGATAGAAGCACAACTGTGCCTCGTACTTGTACGTCCCTTCACTACATGTTACGTAGTTCTGAGTATCTTTACTGTATGTTACAGAGTTTCGATTGGATTATTGATTGCTTTAGGGATACAGAATTAAAAGCAAGTAAACATTTAAATGACGTGTACAAATATCTCGATATGGAGGGGACATGCCATGTGTGTATGTTCTTTGTTGCTATGCAATTCAAATACTTTAATAAAAAAACAGTAGAAAACCAGTCGGGTTTCTAGTTTACAAATTTTATTACATAGTTAAGTCGAATGCAAAAGGTTCACTTACACTCGAAATATTTTATGGAGCGTTTACTTGTTTCGATTAACGCCAGTCCGATATTAATTTGTCTTCTTTCAGCGGGTGTTTATTTACATAAGGTATTACCCATTTAAGAAGAATACGAAGGTGCCCGTAAGGCTAAAACGTGTTTTATGGATTCACCTTTTCTTTCCTTAATTGTTATGGTTGTAAACAACTGTGTCAAACTTGTTTGACTCTTATACTATCTGGGTAATGTAGTGGGCATAATAAAATAAAATAAATATCTCTGCTACTTTTTATTGATGGAGATACTCTGACATTTGATCGTGTGTTGCCTCCCTTACCTGGTTAAAGTCAATTACAACACTTACTGTATTTTGCATCTTTCTACAAGCAAACGACGAGTAATGTTGTCAACTTGTCATGTATTGGATTAGAAATACGTGATTACTTCAGTATGTATACATCCCACACCTTCCAAAAGCCAACATGAATTACTACATGTTTGTTATTTATAAACATTTTTATTTTAATATAAATTACTTAACAATGGTTAGGACAGACTATTAATCGTGGACATGTCAACACTGATTTTGTGAGTTCGAGTTTTACTGTGTGTATTCTGTTAACCTTAAATGTTAATTTTCCTCCCAGATCCATCGGCAATCAAAACTGGACGTCACAATACAGCTAGAGAAATTCTTAAGTGGCGTTAAACAACATTCAAACAAACAACAAAAATATTATTTTAATGTTACAACTACATATTATATTTTATTTCAATATTTCATTAACGTATCCTATGTTATATATTAGAACATTACACATCCATTTAACAATAGATCCAGTCTGTACATAATTAGTAACAATTAACTAATTGTGGGTATTTATAAATCCCGTTGACTATATTTATACTTCTGTTATACATTTGTATACTTTGTATATATGACACTTGAACTTGGGTTCAAATGCATAGGAAATTAATAAAATGAAAGGGGGCACACGATAAATGTTCCGGGGGAGAGGAATTGTAAAACACCAAAATTATTTGTCAACGGATTTGTCCGCAAATTAAAGCTGCATGACGCTTCTAACCACGAAAATATATGTCAAAAAAGGTGATCTACGATGTATAAACACCTAAACAAAATTACACCTAACAGACAAATTTGTTATCTATACATCCAAGAAACGGTGAATAAACTCTGTGTATACACCAAAGTAATGAGTAAAGCAGACTTTATATAACACAAATGTAAATAAATATAATGTTTTTGGCTTTTTTTGCTTTGTTTTGTTTTTGTTTTTGTGTTTTTTTAATTGGTAGGGAGGTCTTCGTTTTCGGTTTTTTTTGTTTTGTTTGGTCTATTTTATGTTTTTTAGTTTGTTTTTTGTTTTCTGTTGTGATGTATTGGTTCACCTGTATCACATATTACATTAAATACAAAGTTTAATATCACGTTTATGACCATGTTCCAAGACAGATAACCAGTTACTGTCTAGCAATGACAACTGGTACAGGGGAATGTGTTAAGACGTAGTCCATGCAACTTCCTATCAGTGTCCGACGAAGTAATCCCAATCCCTGACTTCCAGTTATTATAAGATCAGCATCTAATTCCTTTGCTGCTTTAATGATACCTTCTCCCGGAGTTTTTGTGTGAACACTTCTAACGGTTCCATTTACCTGTAATATAACAATGTTGTGTCAGTGGTAAGAACACAGTACCGAGTCTTACAGTCTATAAAGAGATTAAGAAATTTGTTCTATCGTAGTTTATTGTTACGTTTTCGTTCATATACCAAACCAACCCGAATTAACAGTAAATATTACTTATTTTTAATCTGTAACAAAACGCCAACATCGTTTGGAGGAGGAATATGCTGCTCCGCGATTTTAACATCTAGCTGTAACATGGTTTTGTTTGTTTGTTTGTTGCTGTTTAACGCCACTTTCAGCAATTTTTCAGCTATATCATGGCGTCCAGTTTTTATTGGGGGAGGAAGCCGGAGTACCCGGAGAAAACCCCCGACCTGCGGTAGGAAAACTGGCAATCCTTGTCAATTAAGATTGGAGTCGAGTACACCCTGGCCGCAGTGAGAATCGAACCCGCAATCTCAGTGTTGACAGACCACGTGATCAATAGTAGACGAACTACCTTGACCACTCGGCCACTGAGGCCCCCTGTAACATGGTACGTAATCGTTCAGCAGTAATCGATAAAAACTGATTAAAATTCTTTATCTAGATATTGTGAATATTCCAGTTTTATTATATCTCAAACAAACCTGATTTAATTGTTATTCTTTTATCCGACAACACTGAATACAAAGACTAACCCCAGTCTCGCCAGGACTAACATATTCCAGTCTAGGTTAGACTAACATACCCCCTTCTCTGTAAGCCTTATATACACCAGTCTCGGCAAGACTAACATACCCCAGTCCCAACAAGACTACCACACACCCCAGTCTCGGTTAGACTAACACACCCCAGTCTTGGTTAGACTAACATACCCTAGGCTCGGCAAGACTCACATACCCAGGTCTCAACAAGAATAACATATCAGAGTCTCGGCAAGACTAACATACACCAGCCGTGGTTGGACTAACGTATCCCAGTCCCGTCCCCAGTCTTGACAAGATTAACATACCCCAGTCTCGGCCAGTAAGTTAGCATACTGTTGTAATGAGTCTGTTACTCTTTCCTTTTCTTTTGTTAATGTTGATGCTAATAAATCAGGATCAAATGAATACGGGTCTGTAAATACAAGAAAATAGTAATTCAATACTAAGTACTGTTTTAATATATATATATATATATATATAATGTATTAATATACAAAGATCAGGTGGTGTTAGGACGTATTTTACTGCCGTTATAATCCGAAGTTATTTGTGTGATTTCTCGGATTACTTCGAGTTTGAGGAGTATTTGGTAGAGTATGTGTGCATTTTATGTGCAGTACGTTTGCGACGTTGGATGCGTAGAAATAGGATTAGGCCAAAGAGAAGGTGGTGTAGGGCCTGCTTGCAAAAACGAAAAAACAAGAAGCTGCTACAACATTTTGTTCAGGAGTTAGAAGTTAAAGATTAGAAGTCACATATTTACATAACAGCTTCCTTTCTTTTATTTTTACCATGGTAAAGGTTTGATTTAACATTCCAAATATCTTCTCGCTCTTCCACTAAATCAATTAAATCTTATAATAATTCATCAGTCCATTGAAATTTTGTCGCTTTCTTTCCCACCATTTTTCCACGTGCTTTTGTTTACAAATATTCTTAGTTCCGAACACAAATAATTACCAATAGAATCTGGCAGATGGCAAAATACTCACAGGGAAATTGGAAAATGTACATTGTGCCAATCTCAACATGTTCTCATTGGTCAATGCACATCAAAGTTCATCAAAATTTTTATAAAAATAGGATGAGGTTCTATCCTGTAAAGTCCATCAAAGTTCATCAAAGTTTTTATGAAAATAGGATGAGGTTCTATCCTGTAAAGTCCATCAAAGTGCTTCAAAATTTTTTAACAACGTTTTTGCAGGTTTACATAGTCAAACATTTTAAACAAAGTTTTTGATGCTTTGATCGACTAACTAAGCTTAAGGTGGTGTACGCTGTAACTACATGTATTTAAAAGCAAAAACACGTACGCGCTTTATTGTAGCATTCAGATAAAACAGATTTAAATGTATATTACGCCTGAGCATGAACAAGTGACAAACATTGTGACAAGTATGGTTTATTACCGAGTCCTAGCTATTTTCCTACCTTAGAGAGGCCGGGGGTTAAAATCGATTAAAATTATGTTTCTAGCAAAAATATTTGTTTTGAATTCTGCCTTTTTCTATACACTTTTGCTGTTAAAAAAAATCAACCACATGAACAATTTTGTTTTAAGCATGACATTCAGCTAAACATGTGTGTTTTTCTGTATTCATTTAATGCTTTTTAATATTTTTATTGAGTTTCTAATTTGTTTATTTGTTTGATCATTTTAAAATGTAATGTTGTCGTCAGTCGTAACATTGGAGATTGTATCTATCATAACATACTTGTTAAACCATGCATAGTCAAATTAACAATAATGTTGTTATGGGTCAATGATTTTCTATTACAGAAACTAACGCGCCAGATTGATATTGTCTGGTCAACACACTTTGTAAATCTGAATTAAATTCAAGCAACCGTACTGTCATCGAAATAAAGTTAAACATATATGTTCCTCCCTCGGTTGTATACAGTGTTGTAAAGACTTTCAAAAATTAAAAATTGTTAAATTACATCTGTCTATTGGTGCACGCTTCAACAAACTTACAAATCCGCAAAATAACCCAATTTCGTTTGTTTTTATCTCTAAAACAAGACATGAATTCTGTTTGCGTATCAAATGTGTTATTGCATAGCAATCATCCCCGTACGTCTAGCAATCATCACCGTACGTCTAGCAATCATCCCCGTACGTCTAGCAATCATCCCCGTACGTCTAGCAATCATCCCCGTACGTTTTAAAGAGCATTCTTAGCGGAGTGGCCAAGGTTGATGGTAATTATCATCAAAAGGGCATGCTTATCGGAATAGCTTAGGTAAGAGACCAGCGTGCTGAAAATAAGATTGGGTTTGAACACGATAAATATCATAGCACCAATCCAAACCGTTTCCAGTCGTAGTTCTAAAAAAAAAAACTTGATATCATGATGTGAAATTTTTTTTAAAGTAGAGTAAATTCTCACGAATATACCAACAATAAGGCAATATATGAGCAAAGTCTTATATATAAAGTATGGGCTAACACGAATTAAGATTTAAAAATAATCATTTTCTGTTTCTGTCGCAGAATAATTAAACTAAATTAAAATAATGATTGTTAGTTTTAAGAGCTTATATGTACTTACTGGAGAATTGCTGCAATGCCAGGGTTTCATTCTTGTCCACTGCATGCACAAGGAAAACTTGGTCATCGTTCAGTCTTACGTTATCCAAGTACCCTGATACAACGTAATAAATCATTGTTAATGAACTGTTAATTTATTTTCATAGATGGCACGAGAAACGGTAGGGGTAAGGGTTTAAAAAAAAAACTTAGATGGCACGAGAAACAGTAGGGGTAAGGGTTTAAAAAAAACATACATGGCACGAGAAACAGTAGGGGTAAGGGTTTAAAAAAACATAGATGGCACGAGAAACAGTAGGGGTAAGGGTTTAAAAAAACATAGATGGCAAGAGAAACAGTAGGGGTAAGGTTTTGTCCTGCATAGTTTGACTTTAAGTTTCAAACGAGAAAACCAATTTTTCGATAATATGTTGAATTTTCAAAGAATGATTTCCAACACTCATTGGTCTAAACATCGGTTACCAATAATAAATGTTATTAAAATTTATACGTTTTGTCCGTAGCCGTACAGAGTTTAAGTATAGGGGATGTAAAACGACATTGTAAATCTTTTGTTGTATTAATTCGCCGACAAATTATTCCAGGTATTAGTATTGTGCTTTAATTTTTTCTGCCTTAAATGGCAATAACTGTATATTGTATGAAATATGAAGTCACTGGGGTCGTATTGAACTTCTGAATACCCTTGACGTACCCCTATATCGTTTTTACCAGTGCGGTTCAAAGCAGTTTTGTTTGCTTTTCCAAATCAGTAGTCTAATATCCATAAGCATTAGTTTAGTGTCTTTATTTTCTTGTCAACAGCAGAACGTGAACAAGATATACATGTATGCGAATCAAAATCCGTTTAATTTAATATTTAATATACAGTAAGCTGTACTGGTGAATTATTTCTCCGTATACAGTGCTATTTACTTACATTGGTAAGCATACTTCGAGTAAACTCCGTCAATGGCAATCACAACATTTCTGCCTTTCCTCGGTGCAACTTGCTCGACAAGCTCCATTGTTCAGTTATAAATGTTAACTGAAGCTCACAGTCAACTGATACATTTACCTGTCCCACTTTTCTTGGTCACAACAAATTCACGCTCCATCGCTATTATCAAAGGTTTATTTTTCTCAAAGTTTTTACGTGTACACAATAACGTACCGACATATCAGATTCATTGTTTGTAGACTATTTGTTTCCTAAGGCAATGAATTAAGAATATTATGTTCAATTAAATTTTCTTTATTGTCTATTTTACAATGAAAATCAATGTGAGGGTGGTGAATAAAGATTCTGCAGGACTATTGAACAATGTTCACTTAAAAATCATAGGCATTCTTGGTTGTATAGAAATTGACATTTGTTGTAATTTCCTACTTTAAATCAAACTTTAATGATTTATGCTTATGTTTTATTATACAAAATATTGCGCAAAACATTTGGCTTTTTAGTGCAAAAATCAGTCATTTTTGTACCAGTTGGTGTCCATAACTGATTACAGTAAATGAAGACCCCAATGAAGTGTTTTCATAGACAAACTTTTTAAGTAACCTACAAATTTGTGAAAATAGAAAACTGAGGGGTTCTGTAATCTATTCTAAACATAACCTGCAACTTAAAGATTGCACAGTGACGCGTTTTAACCTGCTCTATAGACATGGTTCATTGTAACGTGTTAACTATTGAGTCAGCATACGCTTTATATAGTGCCAGGAGCTTACAGCAACTAAAATGTCTAACCCTGCATGGCCTGAGATTGCTGTTGTTTTGATAGAAGCGATGAATGTTCTCAGATAATAGGTATATTTATGGTGCAAAGACCTGTCGTGGCTCTTTACTAATCTACGACCTATAACTGGTAATAGGTATATTTATGGTGCAAAGACCTGTCGTGGCTCCTTACTAATCTACGACCTATAACTGGGACAACCTTTAACAATGGTTTATTTTAATCTCGGATGATGACATTATATTGCGTCGTAATTTTCCATTTTTACCAAAGATTTAAATTTAGACTTTAACCTGTTGACGGATTAATAACAAAACAATGTATTTGTATTTTGTATAACTAAATGCGTTTTATAAAAACAGAAAGTATCCTAGCTATTTTTGTATAAATATATGTAGAATTTTACTGGGACTATATTGGGAGGGTTCTTCGTGCTCGACCCATCTTTGCAGTCAATCATGTCTTCGGGTGGCGGATAGGGGAGATCCCCTCGTTGGATCATAATTCGGAACGCCTGGCCGGCCGGTAGTGGGTGACGTGTTTGGAGAGTGCCACCGCTCCATCCACAATAAAGATCCCTTTTGTAGATTAAAGACATATCCTACTATTGTTTCTGCGCATTTTGATTTTGAACGTTATTGTTTCGTAATTCGTTTATGACGTCGTCGACGTCAAAATTCCGCGAAAGGGGTAGGTGCTATAAAGGCCAAAATTGGCCTATATTTAAAATTGGATGATACTTGTATTAATGGTCGATGAGTATGTGTAGAATGTTAATCTAGCAAAATAAATTCAATATTTGCACTTTTGTCCTATAATAATGACGTCATTTCCGGTGGTCAAAAAAAGATAAATTGATGGTTGGCGCAATCACATTGTAATAATTGTGTAAGTCTAGGAGTATTTTTTATTCATTAGACAAGTTTTGAAGGTAATGAAAGCATAACAAAATGTATGATGACAAAATATAGCGCAACCACACTCAATTATTTAAAAAAAAATTATAGTGATAAGAATGCGCATGCGCAAAATTCGATGTTTAAAATGTACGTGTAAGGTAACATTAGTACGATTCCACAAAATCTGTGCTTGGCCTGTTCTATAACAGTGAGTGGATCTTAATCCACCGAGTGGTTAATCATGATAATTTGTCATTTAATACTTTTAATTACTGGCATTTCAACCTGACTTCCAGTTTGCTTAACTTTCAAGTCAGAGGATTCACAGACTTTTTCCCCATTAAAAGTGGACGCCATTATATAACTGAAAAAATGGTGGTAGAGGAGTAACGTTTTGTTTTCTGATACGCTCTAGAGGTGATCAGCTGGAAAATATTTAATTAGCTAAAAGAAGGAAATAAAAATTCATTCGTTATATATTTTAAACCAGGAGTTACGGGATAGACTGTGTTAATTATAACGATTATTTTTTATGTTAAATCCAAAGTATATTTCAATTAGAGTAAACTATAAACTGGTTCTTGTCCCGACTGAATTTATATTTAAGAACAAACACTGAACCATTGAAAGAATGACAAAAATGAGGACAAGTTGAATATACTGTTACTGTTACTTCATACGTGAAATAAACATTTATACTTGTCTAGTCATTCTGTGTTAAAAAAAACGACAATTTTACAAGATTTAAATTAATAGTCAATTATAAGTCATGGTTCATTTACACCTTCATCGCTGTCGGACTCGTCCAATACTGGTAGATCAGCTGCGTCATCGATGTGTTTAAACCAGGAATCATCGTTTGAAAAATTGTTTGAATATTTTGCATTGCCAAGATACCACAGCACGGAGGCAACATGACAACATGTTCCTACAACTCTTGCCCCTGCTCGACACTTACAGTACCATCCCAAGACTGAAACATCATCGTATTGTATCCAAAGATCATAACTCTTAGAGCTGGTGTGCCTACTTTGTAGTTTGACCCGGATCAAGAACTGGTCTTCGCGATGAATTTGTATGTCATATTCACCGCTATCGTTTAAATGCTCCTTTGTATATGACCTAGCCTGTTTTAACTGGTAAACGCCCAGTGTAAGGTCTCTGAGTTGCTCGTCTGTCAATAAAGGAAAATTCAATTCCGCATCAGATTTTATCCAGCTTTTTCGTGATCTTGTATCTAAGTTTTCCTCCTCGATTCGTTCTTTCAAATGGTTACTTTGTGTAGCAAGATAGAGCATTTTTGCCGCAAGAAGCTCGTCTTCATCAGGATTGCCTTGACTGAGAGGTGGTCTGTATTTATTGCAAAGTGCACTAACAATTTTGACATTGTCCGAAAGATATGGAATTTGCGTGTTTGGTATTATTCTATCAAAGTATTCCCATTGCTTAACGCGAGCATTGACCGATTCCACAACCCATCTTATTTTTGTAACCAAACGAGAGGTGTTTGCTTCTTCCGTTGTATGCTGGTGCTGACCTTTCTTTAAAAATACCGGCATTTCAGCATTTATCCCAAAATCTCGAAGTAGTTCTTGTGCGTCTCTAAAGCCCCTATCAACGACGAAAATGTCGTCATCTTCAATCCATTCACATATTTCCTCAATGTTTAATTTCATTATGTGAGTTAGTATGCTGGCATCATTATTTTTACTGTCGGCTAGGTAGGGTCCTAAAACAGTCACTATGTAACCTGTCGTCGTTACTACCATCATTGGCTTTACAAGTGGTCTTTTCTTATGAATACTATAAGAACGACGCTGAAACGCATAGTCACTGCTTTTTTGAATATAAATATATGTGCCGTCAAGAATAAGTATAGCGGGTTCAAAACCAATTTTTCCAAACAAGTACTTCGCTAAAAGACGGGTATGTTTGTTGATTACGTCTTCTCGTGTAATGTGGCCAAAACCTAGATGATTGTATGTAAAGTTGGTCATCAAGTTTTTGCGCATTGCCGCTACCGCTCTACGTACAGCATGTTTACTGACGGCAAACAGTGTTGACAGTAACTTGTTAGACATGCCAGTTCTTAATTTAGTGAGGAATATACCCAAACAAGCTCCTGCACTCCTGGTTTGTGTATTTCTTACTGATTTGATGTTTGAATATAGGTCTTCAAATTGAATTTTAAGTAATCCAGTAAGATTAAAGTAATCATTATCAGTTAATTTTTGAGGGCTATCGACATCAATCCGGGTTTTTCCATTGCGTAAAGCAATCTGTCTTACTTCTTCAATGAGTTTTACAAGGTCTGTCATGTTGAAGTCGGTTGTGGAATCTAAGCAGGCTTTATCAATTTTGGAAATGGCATCAGTGTTTAAATTATTGTCCTCAAGATGCGACGGGCAACATCTACACCCGTAAGGAAGAATTACCGAATTTTCCACAAATACATCAAAACGTGCATTAGACGGTACAACAATAAGTTTCGGTCCAGGTTTCTTGCATATAAAACACGTGGCATGGCCTTTTCCAGTAGAAGATATGGGCAAAGTTATATTACGTGGACTACAACCTGGTACTTCTGATGTTTTTGTTCGTTTTCCCTCTGGAATATAATCTGGGTCAGTCCCGGTTATTTGTGGTCTAGACTTTTCCTTAACAACTGGAATCTGCTTGCACTGGTCATAATATTTTTGCCTACATGTATTGCAAATTACACTGTCAGCACCACAGGTAATAAAAAATTTAGCGCTTATGTGTTTTCTTAGCTTCTTGTTTTGATCACCTTGAAGAGGTCTTCTGTTGTGTGGTTTGGTTCTTTTTGTACAAATTACGCAATCATATGATTTTGGCATCTACAAATAGAAAATGTGTTTTGCCATAAATACAGATAATAAAAGGTATGCCAAATGTTGATTAAACTAAGTTTTGTAATAATTTTTACACCTGATATTGATAAACAACACAAATATGTAATGTAGTTGATTGATTAATACATCGATTGATCGATTGATGGATCGATCGATTGATTGATTGATTGATGTTGACTGACTGACCGACTGCTTGTTTGTTTGTTTATTTGCTTGCTTGCTTGCTAGCTTGCTTGCTTGATTGATTGATTGATTGATTGATTTGCGACTTATAGTGTGCAAGTCGAGTATACAAAATCACTGTGTGTTTTAAATCTACCTTATTATTAGTTGAAGTGATTTTGCAATTTGTTCCAAGCGTATAAATATATAGATTTTTAATATGGCTGAAGCATTCTTTTTATAACCTACTTTGAAAGAAAGGAAATGATTTTAAGACAGAATTACAACAGCAATACAAGTATCTACAGTTACTATAAACTAACCTTAAAAAGCCTTCAAATATTCAAACAAATCTCGTTATATCGACAGTAATAACGTAACCTGAAAGAAGAAAAATACATTCTGACTTTACTAATAAACATTTTTTTCATGCAATTATTTAAATTGTTGGTATAAAATTAGAGTATAAATAATGTAACAAACGAATCATTTTTCTATGTTCCAGTCACCATCACACGTAAATTTTACCACTAATAGGAGCTCGTGAAAGAAAAATCATAATTAGAAATAGGGAAACTAAAAAAATCAAACAAGATTTCTTTGCGCAATTTGTAATTCATACCAATATTGCAATAATAAATTAATTGTACAATTGTTAAAATGGTGCGATATTAAATGTTTGATTATATATGTGTTTTTTTTTTGTTTTTAAAAAGGATTAAATAGATAAAATAAAAATATTTCAGTGTTCATAATACTACATTAAGTGTTAAAAAAAGAAAAAAAGGGTTTAACTTTTGAGATTCGAACCTGCATCTCAATCCATTGCTATGTGGGATGTATTGCGTATTAACAATCGCGGCTATTGGCGCCAACACATTTCCGACCTTATTTAACCAGTATTTAAATTGTTTACGACTGCTGCTTTTTTTAAATATTTTTTCGGGCTAAAATATTTCAGTATTCATAAAAAAATATAACAAACTTTTTGAGGTTTGAACCTGCACATCAACATTTTCAAAACCTATTGTTACGTCTTGCACATAAACGATCGCGGCTGTTGACGCAACAATTGTCTACTATTGTTTTACCCTATTTAAATGCAAAAACAAAGTCATAAATTGTAAATGTTAAAAAATGGTACCATAATGATCGTCTGCTTAACTGTTGTTTTCGGGTTTTATAGGGATTTTTTAAATGGCTTATTAAGTCAAAAATATACAAAAATATTTCAAAATACAAGTAAAGTTTTTAAAAAAAAATGTAACAAAAAATCAACGATGAGATTAGAACCTGCATCACAACATTTTAAAAAACCTAATGTTATGTGTTGCGCATAAATAATCGCGGCTATTGACGCAACAAGTTTCAACCATTTTTTTTGTACCACTATGCCGTTTAGGTCTGCAAAATACAACGTCAATGTAAAAATGGTACCATAATGATCGTCTGCATATCTTGTCTTCTGGTTTTTAAAAGGATTAAATAGATATCACGTCAAAAATATAAAAATACTACAACATTAAGTGTGAAAAAATGGAGTTCAACTTTTGAGATTCGAACCTGCATCTCAACCTTTGCTATGTTGGATGTCTTGCGCATAAACGATCACGGCTATTGCCGCCAACATGTTCCCTTTGTTATTTAACCAGTATTTAAATTGTTTACGACTGACACAAGCAGAAGACAACACTGGTACAAGCGTTCTGTCTTATTAAAATATTTGTTCGGGCTAAAATGGGCTGAAATATCTTGGTGCAATTGGATATTGAAAGCGGCAAAATGATTAAAAGAAATGGGCTGAAATATCTTGGTGCAATTGGATATTGAAAGCGGCAAAATGATTAAAAGAAATGGGCTGAAATATCTTGGTGCAATTGGATATTGAAAGCGGCAAAATGATTAAAAGATTTACTAGTGCTTTAACAATTTGATGCTAGAAAATCGATCTGTTTTGTCATCACAAAACATTCGTGCCTTACAACTGGCTATTTACACCTTCAAAGTTGACTACAATTTTCAGTTTAAACATTCACATACACATAAACATAACATGAAAAAGCAAATGATCACGCCGGCAATTAATAACTTTAAATAACGAGTTCCCGGTCCGTACTTTAGTGTAATCATCACTACGCAGAAGAATGACATTATAGAATTATCAGCGTCTTCTTTTTCATAGAAAAAAGGGACGATATGATTTTTGAAGAAAATAAATATGATTAAATACTTACAAAAAATATCTCTTCATATTTTCCTGTGAAGTTATCTGTTCTGCATGTGAATACTATATCTTATCATGAATATACTGTCGTCCGCCTGCTACCGTTTACAAGCTACCCCGACTGTAAGGTAACGCGGTATCGTAATATCTCGTCGGCCTAAGCAGTGTACTTCAGTGCGTTTTTCTTGAAACAGATAGAGAGATATAGAAAAAAAAACAATGGAGAAGTAAAAGGGGCAGTTTTTTGAGCCATATGGAAAATGTATGCTATTGCCGTAATTAAAAATAAAAATCCATACTTTTACAATCAGCGTTACAACTAATTGTAATTCTTGATTTTTCTAACAATTGTATTCAGGTTTTGATGAGTTACTTTGAAAGAAAGCAAACAATAGGTAGTAATCAACCACGACTTATTTATTCAACTATGATCAGATCACTTAAATGGTTAATATATATCGTGTTTGATGATCTTTGACTACATTTTGATTATCCTACACAGACCTCAAGTTGTGTTTGTCGTTCAATTGCATAGTGAGCGCAGGCAAGAACCAACTAGCCATTTGAACAGGATATAAATCTTAACATATACATGTACGATCTACGTGTGAAATATTTTTGTGGTTCTTGCATGCGCTCGGTACAAAATAAGACGACGCATATTATATTTTCCATCAAAATCATCGAAATAGCCGTTTTACGTCAACTTCGAGCACGTGCTGTGACGTCATAGCACAACATGAAATGAAATTTTATATGTGCATGCAAACTGCAATACACAAGATTTTAAATGTATTAAAAAATTTATTTAAAAACGTAAATTGAATTTTCTGAAATATTAAGGCCGATTTAGGCCCTTACCGCATCTACCCCTTTCCATTTCAATTACCGTGCTCTTTATGGATCAACTTAAAGGTTTGTTTATGAGTATTCTAACAGTAAACTATGGGAAAAATATAACTAAAATAACACATAATCCTAGTACCCTAAAACAGATGATACAGATGACGTCATAACTTTTGAATACGGTCGGTGACCACTAAT
Organism: Limnoperna fortunei; assembly: GCA_944474755.1. Taxonomy (NCBI): domain Eukaryota; kingdom Metazoa; phylum Mollusca; class Bivalvia; order Mytilida; family Modiolidae; genus Limnoperna; species Limnoperna fortunei. The sequence goes on from OX104111.1 coordinate 106,851,103, forward strand.
TTTTGTTAGTTTTATTTAAAGATTTTGTCATAAGGAAAGTTAAGGCAAAATATTAAGAAAATATCATATGAAGGTCGAATAGTAGGATATGTCCTTAAGAAAAAGAGGAGGCTCATTGTAGCAGCTATAAGTGGTAGGGTCCATTAAGGGTAACATTAGGGATGGGATATATTAAGAATAAATTGACGTAGTGAGGTCTATTAAGAATGATTGACGTAGTGAGGTCTATTAAGAATGATTGACGTAGTGAGGTCTATTAAGAATGATTGACGTAGTGAGGTATATTAAGAATGATTGACGTAGTGAGGTATATTAAGAATGACTGACGTAGTGAGGTATATTAAGAATGCTTGACGTAGTGAGGTCTATTAAGAATGATTGACGTAGTGAGGTATATTAAGAATGACTGACGTGGTGAGGTCTATTCAGAATGATTGACGTAGTGAGGTCTTTTAAGAATTTCTGACGTAGTGAGGTATATTAAGAATGACTGACGTAGTGAGGTCTATTAAGAATGCTTGACGTAGTAAGGTGTATTAAAAATGACTGACGTAGTGAGGTTTATTAAGAATGATTGACGTAGTGAGGTATATTAAGAATGACTGACGTAGTGAGGTATATTAAGAATGCTTGACGTAGTGAGGTGTTTTAAAAATTACTGACGTAGTGAGGTCTATTAAGAATGATTGACGTAGTGAGGTATATTAAGAATTTCTGACGTAGTGAGGTCTATTCAGAATGACTGACGTAGTGAGGTCTATTAAGAATTTCTGACGTAGTGAGGTATATTAAGAATGCTTGACGTAGTGAGGTCTATTAAGAATGACTGACGTAGTGAGGTCTATTAAGAATGCTTGACGTAGTGAGGTCTATTAAGAATGACTGACGTAGTTAGGTATATTAAGAATTTCTGACGTAGTGAGGTATATTAAGAATGCTTGACGTAGTGAGGTGTATTAAAAATGACTGACGTAGTGAGGTTTATTAAGAATGCTTGACGTAGTGAGGTGTATTAAAAATGACTGACGTAGTGAGGTTTATTAAGAATGATTGACGTAGTGAGGTATATTAAGAATGACTGACGTAGTGAGGTATATTAAGAATTTCTGACGTAGTGAGGTCTATTAAGAATGACTGACATAGTGAGGTCTATTAAGAATTTCTTACGTAGTGAGGTCTATTAAGAATGACTAACGTAGTGAGGTCTATTAAGAATTTCTGACGTAGTGAGGTCTATTAAGAATGACTGACATAGTGAGGTATATTAAGAATTTCTTACGTAGTGAGGTCTATTAAGAATGACTAACGTAGTGAGGTCTATTAAGAATTTCTGACGTAGTGAGGTCTATTAAGAATGACTGACATAGTGAGGTCTATTAAGAATTTCTGACGTAGTGAGGTATATTAAGAATGACTAACGTAGTGAGGTCTATTAAGAATTTCTGACGTAGTGAGGTCTATTAAGAATGACTGACATAGTGAGGTCTATTAAGAATTTCTTACGTAGTGAGGTCTATTAAGAATGACTAACGTAGTGAGGTCTATTAAGAATTTCTGACGTAGTGAGGTCTATTAAGAATGACTGACATAGTGAGGTCTATTAAGAATTTCTGACGTAGTGAGGTATATTAAGAATGACTGACGTAGTGAGGTTTATTAAGAATGATTGACGTAGTGAGGTATATTAAGAATGACTGACGTAGTGAGGTATATTAAGAATGACTGACGTAGTGAGGTCTATTAAGAATGATTGACGTAGTGAGGTATATTAAGAATGACTGACGTAGTGAGGTATATTAAGAATTTCTTACGTAGTGAGGTCTATTAAGAATGACTAACGTAGTGAGGTCTATTAAGAATTTCTGACGTAGTGAGGTCTATTAAGAATGACTGACATAGTGAGGTCTATTAAGAATTTCTTACGTAGTGAGGTCTATTAAGAATGACTAACGTAGTGAGGTCTATTAAGAATTTCTGACGTAGTGAGGTCTATTAAGAATGACTGACATAGTGAGGTCTATTAAGAATTTCTTACGTAGTGAGGTCTATTAAGAATGACTAACGTAGTGAGGTCTATTAAGAATTTCTGACGTAGTGAGGTCTAATAAGAATTACTGACGTAGTGAGGTCTAATAAGAATGACTGACGTAGTGAGGTATATTAAGAATTTCTGACATAGTGAGGTCTATTAAGAATGACTGACGTAGTGAGGTCTATTAAGAATTTCTTACGTAGTGAGGTCTATTCAGAATGACTGACATAGTGACATCTATTAAGAATGACTGACGTAGTGAGGTCTATTCAGAATGACTGAGGTAGTGAGGTCTATTAAGAAATTCTGACGTAGTGAGGTGTATTAAGAATGATTGACGTAGTGAGGTATATTAAGAATGACTGACATAGTGAGGTCTATTAAGAATGATTGACGTAGTGAGGTCTATTAAGAATGATTGACGTAGTGAGGTCTATTCAGAATGACTGAGGTAGTGAGGTCTATTAAGAATTTCTGACGTAGTGAGGTATATTAAGAATGACTGACGTAGTGAGGTTTATTAAGAATGATTGACGTAGTGAGGTATATTAAGAATGACTGACGTAGTGAGGTCTATTAAGAATTTCTTACGTAGTGAGGTCTATTCAGAATGACTGACATAGTGACATCTATTAAGAATGACTGACGTAGTGAGGTCTATTCAGAATGACTGAGGTAGTGAGGTCTATTAAGAAATTCTGACGTAGTGAGGTGTATTAAGAATGATTGACGTAGTGAGGTATATTAAGAATGACTGACGTAGTGAGGTCTATTAAGAATGCTTGACGTAGTGAGGTGTATTAAAAATGACTGACGTAGTGAGGTCTATTAAGAATGATTGACGTAGTGAGGTATATTAAGAATGACTGACGTAGTGAGGTCTATTAAGAATGCTTGACGTAGTGAGGTGTATTAAAAATGACTGACGTAGTGAGGTTTATTAAGAATGATTGACGTAGTGAGGTATATTAAGAATGACTGACGTAGTGAGGTCTATTAAGAATGCTTGACGTAGTGAGGTGTATTAAAAATGACTGACGTAGTGAGGTTTATTAAGAATGATTGACGTAGTGAGGTATATTAAGAATGACTGACGTAGTGAGGTCTATGTAGGAATGACTGACGTAGTGAGGTCTATTAAGAATGCTTGACGTAGTGAGGTGTATTAAAAATGACTGACGTAGTGAGGTTTATTAAGAATGATTGACGTAGTGAGGTATATTAAGAATGACTGACGTAGTGAGGTCTATGTAAAAATGACTGACGTAGTGAGGTCTATTAAGAATGACTGACGTAGTGAGGTCTATTAAGAATGACTGACGTAGTGAGGTATATTCATGAAAACATTAGGAGTGGGATCTATGAAGGATAACATTGATGTGAACTTTTTGTATTCGGCTGGTCACAGCTGGTGACTTACGTTTTACTTTTCAGGCGGTCATCTATGCTTTAACTTACCTGTCATAGCCGGTCACCTACAAATTACTTCCCAGCCAGTCATTTGCTCTTCAATTAATGTCATAATCGGTCAACAACACTTCAACACGGATTATCTACGATTCACTCACCGTCGCAGCCATGCAATTATACGCTTTGACTTACATCACAGCTAGTCTCCTACGCTTTACTTAACGTCAGACAACTACGCTTTACTTAACGTCAGACAACCCAGCCAGTCACTTACGATTCTTAAGCGTCATATCTCTTCGTCTACGCTTCATTTCATAACTCATCATTTACGCTTCTTTGAATATCACATCCAATCACATACGGTTCTCTTCATAGATGATCAATTATATTAAACTTAGCCGATCACCTGCGCTTTATTTGAAGTCACAGTCATACACCTACACTTCACTTTAGCTGGTTTTCTACAGTTGTTAGCTTCCCTGAACGTCACAGCCGGTTACATACGCTACCCTTTACAGCCGGTCACCTAAGCTTATTTTATAGGACTGGGAATCCGTGTCTTTTTTATACCCCAGTAAACGGTGGGAATTTTACCTGCCCAGACGGAGAAACCAGGTCTTATTGCTATTCCCGGGTAAACATTAGGGATTTACTGGACGTAGACGCCAGGTTTTATTTCTATACCCGTGGTTAACAGTGGGAATTTTACCGCTGTAGAGGCTAGGTCTTATTTTTAGACCTGTGGTTAACAGTGGGAATTTTACCGGCTAGAGAAGCCGGGTCGTATTTCTATACCCCGGTTAACAGTGAGGATTGAATTCGGTTGGTTTAATTAGTTTAATACTGCAATTCAGTACAATAAATTACAAAATACTGGGACGGGGTGTGATAACAGGCATTAAGCTTTTATCAAAACAATTTCCTGATACATAACTCGCAATTAAAAAAGTAAAATTTGATCTAAATTATAGAACGGAAGTATCCTTCGGGTAATGTCGTGGGCGGTTAAGGCAGGAAAAGTCTCGCGTTTTGTCCGAATACCATTGAAGGTAGCGAAACAGACGAACTTTTGTAAACAATATTAGATCCCGTTAGAAACCAAAATGGCAGACTTACTATGACAAAAATCGATCTATCAAAAGAAAAAAAACCGCCGCATTTCACAACGCTGAATATCACAACGCTGAATATTTTGAGGAAATAATGCCTCATTTCAAAATAACATTTTTCGGATCTGCGTAAGGAGCATAAGCTCGGCCATACCTGGTAAGCAGTTTTTATTTGTCAGGCAAAAACCCTCCAACTACATCCATATTGACTCTAGGTCTTATTTCTATGTCTCGGTTGGGATTATACGGCTGGAGAAGGTAGGTCTTTTTACTTTCTCCAGGAGAATAAATTATATATTTATATTTATCTGTGATATTGACTAATATTAGACTTTATTTAGCTGTGTTTTATATTTTATATTTTAGTATGGACAATAGAAATATGTACTTTTATGCGATTTAGAGAAAGCCCGTAAAAAATTTATACTGTCGTAGAAGATCACATGGTCCGTTCCAAAAACAAATATGTAAGAATGTGTTAATCTTAAGAAAGTATATGCCACTCAGATGGTAACAGTTATTCTCGGCGTATCCTCTTGTTGGTGACCTCGCACCAGTTTTGACGATAATTAACACGACATGTGTCATGAGTGAATCAGGATATGCTTACCTTCCAAAAAATTTCATACTTAGAAACATTTACCGTGTATTTAAGCAAAAACAAGATACAATGCTGACCTTTTAAATAAAAAATACTAGCACAGTCACATTGTTTCTTTCACCCGGCGAATATACACGTGTACAATATAAATACACGCCACAGAAATCTCATGAATGTCATATTTTCTATCCTACACAAGCGAGATCACATGACCAATGACATCATCTTCCGGGGTAAAGTTTCTGCTGTAGCTTTCTGAAAAGCGACAACGATATGTGTAGATGATCTTATGACCAGGTTTCCTGTTTAACTATCAGAACTGGTACTTTTGAATGGTGTACCAGATATAGACTGACGCTTCCAAGAGGGGTAAATCTTTTACCGTTTAAACCACGACTTCCTGTAATAATACAGTCCACATTTTCTTCGCCTGATACACGTAGTAGCTGCTCCTTAGGATCACCATCTTTTCTTACAACCTTACCCGGTATCTACAAAATACTAAAGATTTACATGTATATGCAAATAATGATTACACGCAATGGCCATAATACTATTAATTGTCAAAGAAGGGGTTTGAAGCGTTTGGGACACATCTTTTAATACGACGGAAACTCACGTCTGGTCACGTTCTCCCTATGCCACCAATCACAGACCAAGGGAACACTCAGATATTTTTCTCGTCGCAAAAACTATATATAAACATCGCTCTGACCACATTCAAGTTGTGACATATATAATATTTACCACTGTTTTTACAGAAAGATATACATCTTTACCTTAGATCAATGAGTGCAGGGGTTTTTGAATATTTTTTTCTTTTTTACTAACCAAACAGTTTTAAATATCCGACGCAATAGAAAGCAACCCATCAAAATAGTACTGGAAAACAAGAAAATATTTTTGAAATTGCCCATAGTCGGTAATTAGTAGCATATAAAGCGACCAGCGTGGGTTTCTGGCGATTTCAATTTTGCGTTTATGTGCTGCATTACTATCTTAGGATAATTACTAAAACTGTAATTGTAGGGGCACGAATGTTCAATAATTAAATAATTATCAACTTTGTACAAATCATACATCAACAGCATGTATTTTAGATCCAATAGTATCATTTGCTGCACTTAACACGCTTATTTTGGGGGCTGTATTACAATAAAACGCCCCGAACCATGGATATGGTTTTTTTTTGCATATGCTTCAATGCAAAACTTTTCCTTCCACGCCAGTATATGCTGAACAATTGCCGAAAGTGACGTTACAAAACAAACAATGCAAAATCATCTGGACAATATGGCATCTATACAAGACAGATAATCTGATTAGAAAAAATGCATGTAAAATTATATATATTTTTTGCAATTTTAGATTGGCTTACAAAATGTATGTGTAGAGGTCAAGATAAGCATAAATAATCGAAGTGGGTGTTTATAGCATCTCGGATTTTAAAATTAAATAAAAATATACTGTTTGCAAGGACTATCTAATAAACATTCGCTTAGAATCCGAATGGTATTTTCTAAACAGAAGGCATTTGAACTTTTCCGTAGTCCTGCAGTTGAGCTTAGTTTTAATTGCCGATGCAATCTTTTGTCTTGAAATCATAAATATATTTGAACTAAAACTAATTTTTCATATGTTTCAACGAAATCAATTATTGACATAACATTTATTTATTGCATCTTACAACAGACGGTATACTCCGGGATTGTATATCCACAAAATAGCCCTTTAAATTCTGGTTTCGATTTTTCAAAGCTATGCTCATCGATAGCGCTGTGACCGAAGACAAAGTACCAAGACAAAACGGTCTCCCTTTATTATTAACTTCCGTAAAGAGAAAACCAAACATATTTATCATTACATGAAAATTTGTTTGTTTGTTTGAATGGTGTTTTAACGCCACTTTCAGCAATTATTCAGCTATTTCATGGCGTCCAGTTTTTATTGGGGGAGGAAGCCGGAGTACCAGGAGAGAACGCCCGACTTGCGGTAGGAAAACTGGCAATCCTTGTCAATTAAGATTGGAGTCGAGTACACCCTGCCTGCAGTGAGAATCGAACCCGCAATCTCAGTGTTGACAGACCACGTGATCAATAGTAGACGAACTACCTTGACCACTCGGCCACCGAGGCCCCTCATTAAAATTTGATATCACCCAAACATTTTTGCAGCCCAATATTGTATATATAATATATCTTAATTATTCACTCAGCTTCAATGATTGACATGCATTCTTTTCGCAAAATTCTGTTCAATTAATGGTAACTAAATATACTCCAACATCTATATTAGGCTTAATGATAGACCTACGAGCGGTAGTTTGTTGTGAATCCAACCTCTATATTAGGCTTAATAATAGACCTACGATTAGGAAGCTTATTGTTTTTCTTTTTTCACACGCATATGCACATGCAGTTTTTTAAAAGGCCTTCCGAATGTCACTCATACATAGCGTATTTTAATTAAATGCCATATAGTTGTGCACATACAGATACACGTATTTAAATAAGGAAGGCGGGATTTATAGCCCTTCCACGCATGGTACGCCCATTCGTTTTACACACATATACGGTACATACCCCTTCTCTTTTTAGATGTTCCTTCAGCCTTGACAGGAGTAATTTTGTTTTTGATTCTTCATGTAACATCATCTGTTTGAGATCCTCGCAGTTTTTTGTGAAGAAGCCTTGAACAATCATGATATGTTTTGGTAAGTAAGAAGTAATTCACGTGTTTAAGAAGAGAGTATATTGATACTGTGGAGATGCTCTGTGACCTCCTTGGTTAATCTTAGCTTTATTGTGCGACGACTATATTAATGTTCCATACGATTGCGCTGTAATATTTAAGTTTTTTGTTCATAATTATTGTACAACTAACTCAGACTCTGTGGTCGCCGTGATCATGCTGAGACACACTAACTCAGACTCTGTGGTCGCAGTGAACTCAGGCTCAGACTCTGTGGTCGCCGTGATCATGCTGAGACACACTAACTCAGAATCCGTGGTGACAGTGAACTCAGGCTCAGACTCTGTGATCGCCGTGATCATGCTGAGACACACTAACTCAGACTCTGTGGTCGCAGTGAACTCAGACTCAGACTCTGTGGTCGCCGTGATCATGCTGAGACACACTAACTCAGACTCTGTGGTCACCGTGATCATGCTAAGACACACTAACTCAGAATCCGTGGTCGCAGTGAACTCAGACTCAGACTCTGTGGTCGCCGTGATCATGCTGAGACACACTAACTTAGACTCTGTGGTCGCAGTGAACTCAGGCTCAGGCTCTGTGGTCGCCGTGATCATGCTGAGACACACTAACTCAGACTCTGTGGTCGCAGTGAACTCAGGCTCAGACTCTGTGGTCGCCGTGATCATGCTGAGACACACTAACTCAGAATCCGTGGTGACAGTGAACTCAGGCTCAGACTCTGTGATCGCCGTGATCATGCTGAGACACACTAACTCAGACTCTGTGGTCGCAGTGAACTCAGACTCAGACTCTGTGGTCGCCGTGATCATGCTGAGACACACTAACTCAGACTCTGTGGTCACCGTGATCATGCTAAGACACACTAACTCAGAATCCGTGGTCGCAGTGAACTCAGACTCAGACTCTGTGGTCGCCGTGATCATGCTGAGACACACTAACTTAGACTCTGTGGTCGCAGTGAACTCAGGCTCAGGCTCTGTGGTCGCCGTGATCATGCTGAGACACACTAACTCAGAATCCGTGGTCACAGTGAACTCAGGCTAAGACTCTGTGATCGCCCTGATCATGCTGAGACACACTAACTCAGACTCTGTGGTCGCAGTGAACTCAGACTCAGACTCTGTGGTCGCCGTGATCATGCTGAGACACACTAACTCAGACTCTGTGGTCGCCGTGATCATGCTGAGACACACTAACTCAGACTCTGTGGTCGCAGTGAACTCAGACTCAGACTCTGTGGTCGCCGTGATCATGCTGAGACACACTAACTCAGACTCTGTGGTCGCAGTGAACTCAGGCTCAGACTCTGTGGTCGCAGTGAACTCAGGCTCATACTCTGTGGTCGCCGTGATCATGCTGAGACACACTAACTCAGACTCTGTGGTCACCGTGATCATGCTGAGACACACTAACTCAGACTCTGTGGTCACAGTGAACTCAGACTCAGACTCTGTGGTCGCCGTGATCATGCTGAGACACACTTACTCAGAATCCGTGGTCACAGTGAACTCAGGCTCAGACTCTGTGGTCGCCGTGATCATGCTGAGACACGCTAACTCAGAATCCGTGGTCACAGTGAACTCAGGCTAAGACTCTGTGATCGCCCTGATCATGCTGAGACACACTAACTCAGACTCTGTGGTCGCAGTGAACTCAGACTCAGACTCTGTGGTCGCCGTGATCATGCTGAGACACACTAACTCAGACCCTGTGGTCGCAGTGAACTCAGACTCAGACTCTGTGGTCGCAGTGAACTCAGGCTCAGACTCTGTGATCGCCGTGATCATGCTGAGACACACTAACTTAGACTCTGTGGTCGCAGTGAACTCAGACTCAGACTCTGTGGTCGCCTTGATCATGCTGAGACACACTAACTCAGACTCTGTGGTCGCAGTGAACTCAGACTCAGACTATGTGGTCACCGTGATCATGCTGAGACACACTAACTCAGAATCCGTGGTCGCAGTGACTCAGGCTCAGACTCTGTGGTCGCCGTGATCATGCTGAGACACACTAACTCAGAATCCGTGGTCACAGTGAACTCAGACTCAGACTATGTGGTAGCCGTGATCATGCTGAGACACACTAACTCAGACTCTGTGGTCGCAGTGAACTCAGACTCAGACTATGTGGTAGCCGTGATCATGCTGAGACACACTAACTCAGACTCTGTGGTCGCAGTGAACTCAGACTCAGACTCTGTGGTCACCGTGATCATGCTGAGACACACTTACTCAGACTCTGTGGTCGCAGTGAACTCAGACTCAGACTCTGTGGTCGCCGTGATCATGCTGAGACACACTAACTCAGACTCTGTGGTCACCGTGATCATGTTGAGACACACTAACTCAGACTCTGTGGTCGCAGTGAACTCAGACTCAGACTCTGTGGTCGCCGTGATCATGCTGAGACACACTAACTCAGACTCTGTGGTCACCGTGATCATGCTAAGACACACTAACTCAGAATCCGTGGTCACAGTGAACTCAGGCTAAGACTCTGTGATCGCCCTGATCATGCTGAGACACACTAACTCAGACTCTGTGGTCGCAGTGAACTCAGACTCAGACTCTGTGGTCGCCGTGATCATGCTGAGACACACTAACTCAGACTCTGTGGTCGCCGTGATCATGCTGAGACACACTAACTCAGACTCTGTGGTCGCAGTGAACTCAGACTCAGACTCTGTGGTCGCCGTGATCATGCTGAGACACACTAACTCAGACTCTGTGGTCGCAGTGAACTCAGGCTCAGACTCTGTGGTCGCAGTGAACTCAGGCTCATACTCTGTGGTCGCCGTGATCATGCTGAGACACACTTACTCAGACTCTGTGGTCACCGTGATCATGCTGAGACACACTAACTCAGACTCTGTGGTCACAGTGAACTCAGACTCAGACTCTGTGGTCGCCGTGATCATGCTGAGACACACTTACTCAGAATCCGTGGTCACAGTGAACTCAGGCTCAGACTCTGTGGTCGCCGTGATCATGCTGAGACACGCTAACTCAGAATCCGTGGTCACAGTGAACTCAGGCTAAGACTCTGTGATCGCCCTGATCATGCTGAGACACACTAACTCAGACTCTGTGGTCGCAGTGAACTCAGACTCAGACTCTGTGGTCGCCGTGATCATGCTGAGACACACTAACTCAGACCCTGTGGTCGCAGTGAACTCAGACTCAGACTCTGTGGTCGCAGTGAACTCAGGCTCAGACTCTGTGATCGCCGTGATCATGCTGAGACACACTAACTTAGACTCTGTGGTCGCAGTGAACTCAGACTCAGACTCTGTGGTCGCCTTGATCATGCTGAGACACACTAACTCAGACTCTGTGGTCGCAGTGAACTCAGACTCAGACTATGTGGTCACCGTGATCATGCTGAGACACACTAACTCAGAATCCGTGGTCGCAGTGACTCAGGCTCAGACTCTGTGGTCGCCGTGATCATGCTGAGACACACTAACTCAGAATCCGTGGTCACAGTGAACTCAGACTCAGACTATGTGGTAGCCGTGATCATGCTGAGACACACTAACTCAGACTCTGTGGTCGCAGTGAACTCAGACTCAGACTATGTGGTAGCCGTGATCATGCTGAGACACACTAACTCAGACTCTGTGGTCGCAGTGAACTCAGACTCAGACTCTGTGGTCACCGTGATCATGCTGAGACACACTTACTCAGACTCTGTGGTCGCAGTGAACTCAGACTCAGACTCTGTGGTCGCCGTGATCATGCTGAGACACACTAACTCAGACTCTGTGGTCACCGTGATCATGTTGAGACACACTAACTCAGACTCTGTGGTCGCAGTGAACTCAGACTCAGACTCTGTGGTCGCCGTGATCATGCTGAGACACACTAACTCAGACTCTGTGGTCACCGTGATCATGCTAAGACACACTAACTCAGAATCCGTGGTCGCAGTGAACTCAGACTCAGACTCTGTGGTCGCCGTGATCATGCTGAGACACACTAACTCAGACTCTGTGGTCGCAGTGAACTCAGGCTCAGGCTCTGTGGTCGCCTTGATCATGCTGAGACACACTAACTCAGAATCCGTGGTCACAGTGAACTCAGGCTAAGACTCTGTGATCGCCCTGATCATGCTGAGACACACTAACTCAGACTCTGTGGTCGCAGTGAACTCAGACTCAGACTCTGTGGTCGCAGTGAACTCAGACTCAGACTCTGTGGTCGCCGTGATCATGCTGAGACACACTAACTCAGACTCTGTGGTCGCCGTGATCATGCTGAGACACACTAACTCAGAATCCGTGGTCACAGTGAACTCAGACTCAGACTCTGTGATCGCCGTGATCAACCTGAGACACACTAACTCAGACTCTGTGGTCACCGTGATCATGTTGAGACACACTAACTCAGACTCTGTGGTCGCAGTGAACTCAGACTCTGTGGTCGCCGTGATCATGCTGAGACACACTAACTCAGACTCTGTGGTCACCGTGATCATGCTGAGACACACTAACTCAGAATCCGTGGTCGCAGTGAACTCAGACTCAGACTCTGTGGTCGCCGTGATCATGCTGAGACACACTAACTCAGACTCTGTGGTCACCGTGATCATGCTGAGACACACTAACTCAGACTCTGTGGTCGCAGTGAACTCAGACTCAGACTCTGTGGTCGCCGTGATCATGCTGAGACACACTAACTCAGACTCTGTGGTCGCAGTGAACTCAGGCTCAGACTCTGTGGTCGCAGTGAACTCAGGCTCATACTCTGTGGTCGCCGTGATCATGCTGAGACACACTAACTCAGACTCTGTGGTCACCGTGATCATGCTGAGACACACTAACTCAGACTCTGTGGTCACAGTGAACTCAGACTCAGACTCTGTGGTCGCCGTGATCATGCTGAGACACACTTACTCAGAATCCGTGGTCACAGTGAACTCAGGCTCAGACTCTGTGGTCGCCGTGATCATGCTGAGACACGCTAACTCAGAATCCGTGGTCACAGTGAACTCAGGCTAAGACTCTGTGATCGCCCTGATCATGCTGAGACACACTAACTCAGACTCTGTGGTCGCAGTGAACTCAGACTCAGACTATGTGGTAGCCGTGATCATGCTGAGACACACTAACTCAGACTCTGTGGTCGCAGTGAACTCAGACTCAGACTCTGTGGTCGCAGTGAAATCAGACTCAGACTCTGTGGTCGCCGTGATCATGCTGAGACACACTAACTCAGACTCTGTGGTCGCCGTGATCATGCTGAGACACACTAACTCAGACTCTGTGGTCGCCGTGATCATGCTGAGACACACTAACTCAGACTCTGTGGTCATCGTGATCATGTTGAGACACACTAACTCAGACTCTGTGGTCGCAGTGAACTCAGACTCAGACTCTGTGGTCGCCGTGATCATGCTGAGACACACTAACTCAGACTCTGTGGTCACCGTGATCATGCTAAGACACACTAACTCAGAATCCGTGGTCGCAGTGAACTCAGACTCAGACTCTGTGGTCGCCGTGATCATGCTGAGACACACTAACTTAGACTCTGTGGTCGCAGTGAACTCAGGCTCAGGCTCTGTGGTCGCCTTGATCATGCTGAGACACACTAACTCAGAATCCGTGGTCACAGTGAACTCAGGCTAAGACTCTGTGATCGCCCTGATCATGCTGAGACACACTAACTCAGACTCTGTGGTCACAGTGAACTCAGACTCAGACTCTGTGGTCGCAGTGAACTCAGACTCAGACTCTGTGGTCGCCGTGATCATGCTGAGACACACTAACTCAGACTCTGTGGTCGCCGTGATCATGCTGAGACACACTAACTCAGACTCTGTGGTCGCAGTGAACTCAGACTCAGACTCTGTGGTCGCCGTGATCATGCTGAGACACACTAACTCAGAATCCGTGGTCACAGTGAACTCAGACTCAGACTCTGTGATCGCCGTGATCAACCTGAGACACACTAACTCAGACTCTGTGGTCACCGTGATCATGTTGAGACACACTAACTCAGACTCTGTGGTCGCAGTGAACTCAGACTCTGTGGTCGCCGTGATCATGCTGAGACACACTAACTCAGACTCTGTGGTCACCGTGATCATGCTGAGACACACTAACTCAGAATCCGTGGTCGCAGTGAACTCAGACTCAGACTCTGTGGTCGCCGTGATCATGCTGAGACACACTAACTCAGACTCTGTGGTCACCGTGATCATGCTGAGACACACTAACTCAGACTCTGTGGTCGCAGTGAACTCAGACTCAGACTCTGTGGTCGCCGTGATCATGCTGAGACACACTAACTCAGACTCTGTGGTCGCAGTGAACTCAGGCTCAGACTCTGTGGTCGCAGTGAACTCAGGCTCATACTCTGTGGTCGCCGTGATCATGCTGAGACACACTAACTCAGACTCTGTGGTCACCGTGATCATGCTGAGACACACTAACTCAGACTCAGTGGTCACAGTGAACTCAGACTCAGACTCTGTGGTCGCCGTGATCATGCTGAGACACACTTACTCAGAATCCGTGGTCACAGTGAACTCAGGCTCAGACTCTGTGGTCGCCGTGATCATGCTGAGACACGCTAACTCAGAATCCGTGGTCACAGTGAACTCAGGCTAAGACTCTGTGTGAGCCCTGATCATGCTGAGACACACTAACTCAGACTCTGTGGTCGCAGTGAACTCAGACTCAGACTATGTGGTAGCCGTGATCATGCTGAGACACACTAACTCAGACTCTGTGGTCGCAGTGAACTCAGACTCAGACTCTGTGGTCACCGTGATCATGCTGAGACACACTAACTCAGACTCTGTGGTCGCAGTGAACTCAGACTCAGACTCTGTGGTCGCCGTGATCATGCTGAGACACACTAACTCAGACCCTGTGGTCGCAGTGAACTCAGACTCAGACTCTGTGGTCGCAGTGAACTCAGGCTCAGACTCTGTGATCGCCGTGATCATGCTGAGACACACTAACTTAGACTCTGTGGTCGCAGTGAACTCAGACTCAGACTCTGTGGTCGCCTTGATCATGCTGAGACACAATAACTCAGACTCTGTGGTCGCAGTGAACTCAGACACAGACTATGTGGTCACCGTGATCATGCTGAGACACACTAACTCAGAATCCGTGGTCGCAGTGACTCAGGCTCAGACTCTGTGGTCGCCGTGATCATGCTGAGACACACTAACTCAGAATCCGTGGTCACAGTGAACTCAGACTCAGACTATGTGGTAGCCGTGATCATGCTGAGACACACTAACTCAGACTCTGTGGTCGCAGTGAACTCAGACTCAGACTATGTGGTAGCCGTGATCATGCTGAGACACACTAACTCAGACTCTGTGGTCGCAGTGAACTCAGACTCAGACTCTGTGGTCACCGTGATCATGCTGAGACACACTTACTCAGACTCTGTGGTCGCAGTGAACTCAGACTCAGACTCTGTGGTCGCCGTGATCATGCTGAGACACACTAACTCAGACTCTGTGGTCACCGTGATCATGTTGAGACACACTAACTCAGACTCTGTGGTCGCAGTGAACTCAGACTCAGACTCTGTGGTCGCCGTGATCATGCTGAGACACACTAACTCAGACTCTGTGGTCACCGTGATCATGCTAAGACACACTAACTCAGAATCCGTGGTCGCAGTGAACTCAGACTCAGACTCTGTGGTCGCCGTGATCATGCTGAGACACACTAACTCAGACTCTGTGGTCGCAGTGAACTCAGGCTCAGGCTCTGTGGTCGCCTTGATCATGCTGAGACACACTAACTCAGAATCCGTGGTCACAGTGAACTCAGGCTAAGACTCTGTGATCGCCCTGATCATGCTGAGACACACTAACTCAGACTCTGTGGTCGCAGTGAACTCAGACTCAGACTCTGTGGTCGCAGTGAACTCAGACTCAGACTCTGTGGTCGCCGTGATCATGCTGAGACACACTAACTCAGACTCTGTGGTCGCCGTGATCATGCTGAGACACACTAACTCAGAATCCGTGGTCACAGTGAACTCAGACTCAGACTCTGTGATCGCCGTGATCAACCTGAGACACACTAACTCACTCTGTGGTCACCGTGATCATGTTGAGACACACTAACTCAGACTCTGTGGTCGCAGTGAACTCAGACTCTGTGGTCGCCGTGATCATGCTGAGACACACTAACTCAGACTCTGTGGTCACCGTGATCATGCTGAGACACACTAACTCAGAATCCGTGGTCGCAGGGAACTCAGACTCAGACTCTCTGGTCGCCGTGATCATGCTGAGACACACTAACTCAGACTCTGTGGTCACCGTGATCATGCTGAGACACACTAACTCAGACTCTGTGGTCGCAGTGAATCAGACTCAGACTCTGTGGTCGCCGTGATCATGCTGAGACACACTAACTCAGACTCTGTGGTCGCAGTGAACTCAGGCTCAGACTCTGTGGTCGCAGTGAACTCAGGCTCATACTCTGTGGTCGCCGTGATCATGCTGAGACACACTAACTCAGACTCTGTGGTCACCGTGATCATGCTGAGACACACTAACTCAGACTCTGTGGTCACAGTGAACTCAGACTCAGACTCTGTGGTCGCCGTGATCATGCTGAGACACACTTACTCAGAATCCGTGGTCACAGTGAACTCAGGCTCAGACTCTGTGGTCGCCGTGATCATGCTGAGACACGCTAACTCAGAATCCGTGGTCACAGTGAACTCAGGCTAAGACTCTGTGATCGCCCTGATCATGCTGAGACACACTAACTCAGACTCTGTGGTCGCAGTGAACTCAGACTCAGACTATGTGGTAGCCGTGATCATGCTGAGACACACTAACTCAGACTCTGTGGTCGCAGTGAACTCAGACTCAGACTCTGTGGTCGCAGTGAAATCAGACTCAGACTCTGTGGTCGCCGTGATCATGCTGAGACACACTAACTCAGACTCTGTGGTCGCCGTGATCATGCTGAGACACACTAACTCAGACTCTGTGGTCGCCGTGATCATGCTGAGACACACTAACTCAGACTCTGTGGTCATCGTGATCATGTTGAGACACACTAACTCAGACTCTGTGGTCGCAGTGAACTCAGACTCAGACTCTGTGGTCGCCGTGATCATGCTGAGACACACTAACTCAGACTCTGTGGTCACCGTGATCATGCTAAGACACACTAACTCAGAATCCGTGGTCGCAGTGAACTCAGACTCAGACTCTGTGGTCGCCGTGATCATGCTGAGACACACTAACTTAGACTCTGTGGTCGCAGTGAACTCAGGCTCAGGCTCTGTGGTCGCCTTGATCATGCTGAGACACACTAACTCAGAATCCGTGGTCACAGTGAACTCAGGCTAAGACTCTGTGATCGCCCTGATCATGCTGAGACACACTAACTCAGACTCTGTGGTCACAGTGAACTCAGACTCAGACTCTGTGGTCGCAGTGAACTCAGACTCAGACTCTGTGGTCGCCGTGATCATGCTGAGACACACTAACTCAGACTCTGTGGTCGCCGTGATCATGCTGAGACACACTAACTCAGACTCTGTGGTCGCAGTGAACTCAGACTCAGACTATGTGGTAGCCGTGATCATGCTGAGACACACTAACTCAGACTCTGTGGTCGCAGTGAACTCAGACTCAGACTCTGTGGTCACCGTGATCATGCTGAGACACACTAACTCAGACTCTGTGGTCGCAGTGAACTCAGACTCAGACTCTGTGGTCGCCGTGATCATGCTGATACACACTAACTCAGACTCTGTGGTAGCAGTGAACTCAGACTCAGACTCTGTGGTCGCAGTGAACTCAGGCTCAGACTCTGTGATCGCCGTGATCATGCTGAGACACACTAACTCAGACTCTGTGGTCGCAGTGAACTTAGACTCAGATTATGTGGTCACCGTGATCATGCTGAGACACACTAACTCAGACTCTGTGGTCGCAGTGAACTCAGACTCTGTGGTCGTCTTGATCATGCTGAGACACACTAACTCAGACTCTGTGGTCGCAGTGAACTCAGACTCAGACTATGTGGTCACCGTGATCATGCTGAGACACACTAACTCAGAATCCGTGGCCGCAGTGAACTCAAACTCAGACTCTGTGGTCGCCGTGATCATGCTGAGACACACTAACTCAGAATCCGTGGTCACAGTGAACTCAGACTCAGACTATGTGGTAGCCGTGATCATGCTGAGACACACTAACTCAGACTCTGTGGTCGCAGTGAACTCAGACTCAGACTCTGTGGTCGCCGTGATCATGCTGAGACACACTAACTCAGAATCCGTGGTCACAGTGAACTCAGACTCAGACTCTGTGATCGCCGTGATCAACCTGAGACACACTAACTCAGACTCTGTGGTCACCGTGATCATGTTGAGACACACTAACTCAGACTCTGTGGTCGCAATGAACTCAGACTCTGTGGTCGCCGTGATCATGCTGAGACACACTAACTCAGACTCTGTGGTCACCGTGATCATGCTGAGACACACTAACTCAGAATCCGTGGTCGCAGTGAACTCAGACTCAGACTCTGTGGTCGCCGTGATCATGCTGAGACACACTAACTCAGACTCTGTGGTCACCGTGATCATGCTGAGACACACTAACTCAGACTCTGTGGTCGCAGTGAACTCAGACTCAGACTCTGTGGTCGCCGTGATCATGCTGAGACACACTAACTCAGAATCCGTGGTCACAGTGAACTCAGACTCAGACTCTGTGATCGCCGTGATCAACCTGAGACACACTAACTCAGACTCTGTGGTCACCGTGATCATGTTGAGACACACTAACTCAGACTCTGTGGTCGCAGTGAACTCAGACTCTGTGGTCGCCGTGATCATGCTGAGACACACTAACTCAGACTCTGTGGTCACCGTGATCATGCTGAGACACACTAACTCAGAATCCGTGGTCGCAGTGAACTCAGACTCAGACTCTGTGGTCGCCGTGATCATGCTGAGACACACTAACTCAGACTCTGTGGTCACCGTGATCATGCTGAGACACACTAACTCAGACTCTGTGGTCGCAGTGAACTCAGACTCAGACTCTGTGGTCGCCGTGATCATGCTGAGACACACTAACTCAGACTCTGTGGTCGCAGTGAACTCAGGCTCAGACTCTGTGGTCGCAGTGAACTCAGGCTCATACTCTGTGGTCGCCGTGATCATGCTGAGACACACTAACTCAGACTCTGTGGTCACCGTGATCATGCTGAGACACACTAACTCAGACTCTGTGGTCACAGTGAACTCAGACTCAGACTCTGTGGTCGCCGTGATCATGCTGAGACACACTTACTCAGAATCCGTGGTCACAGTGAACTCAGGCTCAGACTCTGTGGTCGCCGTGATCATGCTGAGACACGCTAACTCAGAATCCGTGGTCACAGTGAACTCAGGCTAAGACTCTGTGATCGCCCTGATCATGCTGAGACACACTAACTCAGACTCTGTGGTCGCAGTGAACTCAGACTCAGACTATGTGGTAGCCGTGATCATGCTGAGACACACTAACTCAGACTCTGTGGTCGCAGTGAACTCAGACTCAGACTCTGTGGTCGCAGTGAAATCAGACTCAGACTCTGTGGTCGCCGTGATCATGCTGAGACACACTAACTCAGAATCCGTGGTCACAGTGAACTCAGACTCAGACTATGTGGTAGCCGTGATCATGCTGAGACACACTAACTCAGAATCCGTGGTCACAGTGAACTCAGACTCAGACTCTGTGATCGCCGTGATCAACCTGAGACACACTAACTCAGACTCTGTGGTCACCGTGATCATGTTGAGACACACTAACTCAGACTCTGTGGTCGCAATGAACTCAGACTCTGTGGTCGCCGTGATCATGCTGAGACACACTAACTCAGACTCTGTGGTCACCGTGATCATGCTGAGACACACTAACTCAGAATCCGTGGTCGCAGTGAACTCAGACTCAGACTCTGTGGTCGCCGTGATCATGCTGAGACACACTAACTCAGACTCTGTGGTCACCGTGATCATGCTGAGACACACTAACTCAGACTCTGTGGTCGCAGTGAACTCAGACTCAGACTCTGTGGTCGCCGTGATCATGCTGAGACACACTAACTCAGAATCCGTGGTCACAGTGAACTCAGACTCAGACTCTGTGATCGCCGTGATCAACCTGAGACACACTAACTCAGACTCTGTGGTCACCGTGATCATGTTGAGACACACTAACTCAGACTCTGTGGTCGCAGTGAACTCAGACTCTGTGGTCGCCGTGATCATGCTGAGACACACTAACTCAGACTCTGTGGTCACCGTGATCATGCTGAGACACATTAACTCAGAATCCGTGGTCGCAGTGAACTCAGACTCAGACTCTGTGGTCGCCGTGATCATGCTGAGACACACTAACTCAGACTCTGTGGTCACCGTGATCATGCTGAGACACACTAACTCAGACTCTGTGGTCGCAGTGAACTCAGACTCAGACTCTGTGGTCGCCGTGATCATGCTGAGACACACTAACTCAGACTCTGTGGTCGCAGTGAACTCAGGCTCAGACTCTGTGGTCGCAGTGAACTCAGGCTCATACTCTGTGGTCGCCGTGATCATGCTGAGACACACTAACTCAGACTCTGTGGTCACCGTGATCATGCTGAGACACACTAACTCAGACTCTGTGGTCACAGTGAACTCAGACTCAGACTCTGTGGTCGCCGTGATCATGCTGAGACACACTTACTCAGAATCCGTGGTCACAGTGAACTCAGGCTCAGACTCTGTGGTCGCCGTGATCATGCTGAGACACGCTAACTCAGAATCCGTGGTCACAGTGAACTCAGGCTAAGACTCTGTGATCGCCCTGATCATGCTGAGACACACTAACTCAGACTCTGTGGTCGCAGTGAACTCAGACTCAGACTATGTGGTAGCCGTGATCATGCTGAGACACACTAACTCAGACTCTGTGGTCGCAGTGAACTCAGACTCAGACTCTGTGGTCGCAGTGAAATCAGACTCAGACTCTGTGGTCGCCGTGATCATGCTGAGACACACTAACTCAGACTCTGTGGTCGCCGTGATCATGCTGAGACACACTAACTCAGACTCTGTGGTCGCCGTGATCATGCTGAGACACACTAACTCAGACTCTGTGGTCATCGTGATCATGTTGAGACACACTAACTCAGACTCTGTGGTCGCAGTGAACTCAGACTCAGACTCTGTGGTCGCCGTGATCATGCTGAGACACACTAACTCAGACTCTGTGGTCACCGTGATCATGCTAAGACACACTAACTCAGAATCCGTGGTCGCAGTGAACTCAGACTCAGACTCTGTGGTCGCCGTGATCATGCTGAGACACACTAACTTAGACTCTGTGGTCGCAGTGAACTCAGGCTCAGGCTCTGTGGTCGCCTTGATCATGCTGAGACACACTAACTCAGAATCCGTGGTCACAGTGAACTCAGGCTAAGACTCTGTGATCGCCCTGATCATGCTGAGACACACTAACTCAGACTCTGTGGTCACAGTGAACTCAGACTCAGACTCTGTGGTCGCAGTGAACTCAGACTCAGACTCTGTGGTCGCCGTGATCATGCTGAGACACACTAACTCAGACTCTGTGGTCGCCGTGATCATGCTGAGACACACTAACTCAGAATCCGTGGTCACAGTGAACTCAGACTCAGACTATGTGGTAGCCGTGATCATGCTGAGACACACTAACTCAGACTCTGTGGTCGCAGTGAACTCAGACTCAGACTCTGTGGTCACCGTGATCATGCTGAGACACACTAACTCAGACTCTGTGGTCGCAGTGAACTCAGACTCAGACTCTGTGGTCGCCGTGATCATGCTGATACACACTAACTCAGACTCTGTGGTAGCAGTGAACTCAGACTCAGACTCTGTGGTCGCAGTGAACTCAGGCTCAGACTCTGTGATCGCCGTGATCATGCTGAGACACACTAACTCAGACTCTGTGGTCGCAGTGAACTCAGACTCAGATTATGTGGTCACCGTGATCATGCTGAGACACACTAACTCAGACTCTGTGGTCGCAGTGAACTCAGACTCTGTGGTCGTCTTGATCATGCTGAGACACACTAACTCAGACTCTGTGGTCGCAGTGAACTCAGACTCAGACTATGTGGTCACCGTGATCATGCTGAGACACACTAACTCAGAATCCGTGGCCGCAGTGAACTCAAACTCAGACTCTGTGGTCGCCGTGATCATGCTGAGACACACTAACTCAGAATCCGTGGTCACAGTGAACTCAGACTCAGACTATGTGGTAGCCGTGATCATGCTGAGACACACTAACTCAGACTCTGTGGTCGCAGTGAACTCAGACTCAGACTCTGTGGTCGCCGTGATCATGCTGAGACACACTAACTCAGAATCCGTGGTCACAGTGAACTCAGACTCAGACTCTGTGATCGCCGTGATCAACCTGAGACACACTAACTCAGACTCTGTGGTCACCGTGATCATGTTGAGACACACTAACTCAGACTCTGTGGTCGCAATGAACTCAGACTCTGTGGTCGCCGTGATCATGCTGAGACACACTAACTCAGACTCTGTGGTCACCGTGATCATGCTGAGACACACTAACTCAGAATCCGTGGTCGCAGTGAACTCAGACTCAGACTCTGTGGTCGCCGTGATCATGCTGAGACACACTAACTCAGACTCTGTGGTCACCGTGATCATGCTGAGACACACTAACTCAGACTCTGTGGTCGCAGTGAACTCAGACTCAGACTCTGTGGTCGCCGTGATCATGCTGAGACACACTAACTCAGAATCCGTGGTCACAGTGAACTCAGACTCAGACTCTGTGATCGCCGTGATCAACCTGAGACACACTAACTCAGACTCTGTGGTCACCGTGATCATGTTGAGACACACTAACTCAGACTCTGTGGTCGCAGTGAACTCAGACTCTGTGGTCGCCGTGATCATGCTGAGACACACTAACTCAGACTCTGTGGTCACCGTGATCATGCTGAGACACACTAACTCAGAATCCGTGGTCGCAGTGAACTCAGACTCAGACTCTGTGGTCGCCGTGATCATGCTGAGACACACTAACTCAGACTCTGTGGTCACCGTGATCATGCTGAGACACACTAACTCAGACTCTGTGGTCGCAGTGAACTCAGACTCAGACTCTGTGGTCGCCGTGATCATGCTGAGACACACTAACTCAGACTCTGTGGTCGCAGTGAACTCAGGCTCAGACTCTGTGGTCGCAGTGAACTCAGGCTCATACTCTGTGGTCGCCGTGATCATGCTGAGACACACTAACTCAGACTCTGTGGTCACCGTGATCATGCTGAGACACACTAACTCAGACTCTGTGGTCACAGTGAACTCAGACTCAGACTCTGTGGTCGCCGTGATCATGCTGAGACACACTTACTCAGAATCCGTGGTCACAGTGAACTCAGGCTCAGACTCTGTGGTCGCCGTGATCATGCTGAGACACGCTAACTCAGAATCCGTGGTCACAGTGAACTCAGGCTAAGACTCTGTGATCGCCCTGATCATGCTGAGACACACTAACTCAGACTCTGTGGTCGCAGTGAACTCAGACTCAGACTATGTGGTAGCCGTGATCATGCTGAGACACACTAACTCAGACTCTGTGGTCGCAGTGAACTCAGACTCAGACTCTGTGGTCACCGTGATCATGCTGAGACACACTAACTCAGACTCTGTTGTCGCAGTGAACTCAGACTCAGACTCTGTGGTCGCCGTGATCATGCTGAGACACACTAACTCAGACCCTGTGGTCGCAGTGAACTCAGACTCAGACTCTGTGGTCGCAGTGAACTCAGGCTCAGACTCTGTGATCGCCGTGATCATGCTGAGACACACTAACTTAGACTCTGTGGTCGCAGTGAACTCAGACTCAGACTCTGTGGTCGCCTTGATCATGCTGAGACACACTAACTCAGACTCTGTGGTCGCAGTGAACTCAGACTCAGACTATGTGGTCACCGTGATCATGCTGAGACACACTAACTCAGAATCCGTGGTCGCAGTGACTCAGGCTCAGACTCTGTGGTCGCCGTGATCATGCTGAGACACACTAACTCAGAATCCGTGGTCACAGTGAACTCAGACTCAGACTATGTGGTAGCCGTGATCATGCTGAGACACACTAACTCAGACTCTGTGGTCGCTGTGAACTCAGACTCAGACTATGTGGTAGCCGTGATCATGCTGAGACACACTAACTCAGACTCTGTGGTCGCAGTGAACTCAGACTCAGACTCTGTGGTCACCGTGATCATGCTGAGACACACTTACTCAGACTCTGTGGTCGCAGTGAACTCAGACTCAGACTCTGTGGTCGCCGTGATCATGCTGAGACACACTAACTCAGACTCTGTGGTCACCGTGATCATGCTAAGACACACTAACTCAGAATCCGTGGTCGCAGTGAACTCAGACTCAGACTCTGTGGTCGCCGTGATCATGCTGAGACACACTAACTCAGACTCTGTGGTCGCAGTGAACTCAGGCTCAGTCTCTGTGGTCGCCTTGATCATGCTGAGACACACTAACTCAGAATCCGTGGTCACAGTGAACTCAGGCTAAGACTCTGTGATCGCCCTGATCATGCTGAGACACACTAACTCAGACTCTGTGGTCGCAGTGAACTCAGACTCAGACTCTGTGGTCGCAGTGAACTCAGACTCAGACTCTGTGGTCGCCGTGATCATGCTGAGACACACTAACTCAGACTCTGTGGTCGCCGTGATCATGCTGAGACACACTAACTCAGACTCTGTGGTCGCAGTGAACTCAGACTCAGACTATGTGGTAGCCGTGATCATGCTGAGACACACTAACTCAGACTCTGTAGTCGCAGTGAACTCAGACTCAGACTCTGTGGTCACCGTGATCATGCTGAGACACACTAACTCAGACTCTGTGGTCGCAGTGAACTCAGACTCAGACTCTGTGGTCGCCGTGATCATGCTGATACACACTAACTCAGACTCTGTGGTAGCAGTGAACTCGGACTCAGACTCTGTGGTCGCAGTGAACTCAGGCTCAGACTCTGTGATCGCCGTGATCATGCTGAGACACACTAACTCAGACTCTGTGGTCGCAGTGAACTCAGACTCAGATTATGTGGTCACCGTGATCATGCTGAGACACACTAACTCAGACTCTGTGGTCGCAGTGAACTCAGACTCAGACTCTGTGGTCGTCTTGATCATGCTGAGACACACTAACTCAGACTCTGTGGTCGCAGTGAACTCAGACTCAGACTATGTGGTCACCGTGATCATGCTGAGACACACTAACTCAGAATCCGTGGTCGCAGTGAACTCAGACTCAGACTCTGTGGTCGCCGTGATCATGCTGAGACACACTAACTCAGAATCCGTGGTCACAGTGAACTCAGACTCAGACTATGTGGTAGCCGTGATCATGCTGAGACACACTAACTCAGAATCCGTGGTCACAGTGAACTCAGACTCAGACTATGTGGTAGCCGTGATCATGCTGAGACACACTAACTCAGACTCTGTGGTCGCAGTGAACTCAAACTCAGACTTTGTGGTAGCCGTGATCATGCTGAGACACACTAACTCAGACTCTGTGGTCGCAGTGAACTCAGACTCAGACTCTGTGGTCACCGTGATCATGCTGAGACACACTAACTCAGACTCTGTGGTCGCAGTGAACTCAGACTCAGACTCTGTGGTCGCCGTGATCATGCTGAGACACACTAACTCAGACCCTGTGGTCGCAGTGAACTCAGACTCAGACTCTGTGGTCGCCGTGATCATGCTGAGACACACTAACTCAGACTCTGTGGTCACCGTGATCATGTTGAGACACACTAACTCAGACTCTGTGGTCGCAGTGAACTCAGACTCTGTGGTCGCCGTGATCATGCTGAGACACACTAACTCAGACTCTGTGGTCACCGTGATCATGCTAAGACACACTAACTCAGAATCCGTGGTCGCAGTGAACTCAGACTCAGACTCTGTGGTCGCCGTGATCATGCTGAGACACACTAACTCAGACTCTGTGGTCGCAGTGAACTCAGGCTCAGACTCTGTGGTCGCCTTGATCATGCTGAGACACACTAACTCAGAATCCGTGGTCACAGTGAACTCAGGCTAAGACTCTGTGATCGCCCTGATCATGCTGAGACACACTAACTCAGACTCTGTGGTCGCAGTGAACTCAGACTCAGACTCTGTGGTCGCAGTGAACTCAGACTCAGACTCTGTGGTCGCAGTGAACTCAGACTCAGACTCTGTGGTCGCCGTGATCATGCTGAGACACACTAACTCAGACTCTGTGGTCGCAGTGAACTCAGACTCAGACTATGTGGTAGCCGTGATCATGCTGAGACACACTAACTCAGACTCTGTGGTCGCAGTGAACTCAGACTCAGACTCTGTGGTCACCGTGATCATGCTGAGACACACTAACTCAGACTCTGTGGTCGCAGTGAACTCAGACTCAGATTATGTGGTCACCGTGATCATGCTGATACACACTAACTCAGACTCTGTGGTCGCAGTGAACTCAGACTCAGACTCTGTGGTCGTCTTGATCATGCTGAGACACACTAACTCAGACTCTGTGGTCGCAGTGAACTCAGACTCAGACTATGTGGTCACCGTGATCATGCTGAGACACACTAACTCAGAATCCGTGGTCGCAGTGAACTCAGACTCAGACTCTGTGGTCGCCGTGATCATGCTGAGACACACTAACTCAGAATCCGTGGTCACAGTGAACTCAGACTCAGACTATGTGGTAGCCGTGATCATGCTGAGACACACTAACTCAGACTCTGTGGTCGCAGTGAACTCAGACTCAGACTCTGTGGTCGCCGTGATCATGCTGAGACACACTAACTCAGAATCCGTGGTCACAGTGAACTCAGACTCAGACTCTGTGATCGCCGTGATCAACCTGAGACACACTAACTCAGACTCTGTGGTCACCGTGATCATGTTGAGACACACTAACTCAGACTCTGTGGTCGCAGTGAACTCAGACTCTGTGGTCGCCGTGATCATGCTGAGACACACTAACTCAGACTCTGTGGTCACCGTGATCATGCTGAGACACATTAACTCAGAATCCGTGGTCGCAGTGAACTCAGACTCAGACTCTGTGGTCGCCGTGATCATGCTGAGACACACTAACTCAGACTCTGTGGTCACCGTGATCATGCTGAGACACACTAACTCAGACTCTGTGGTCGCAGTGAACTCAGACTCAGACTCTGTGGTCGCCGTGATCATGCTGAGACACACTAACTCAGACTCTGTGGTCGCAGTGAACTCAGGCTCAGACTCTGTGGTCGCAGTGAACTCAGGCTCATACTCTGTGGTCGCCGTGATTATGCTGAGACACACTAACTCAGACTCTGTGGTCACCGTGATCATGCTGAGACACACTAACTCAGACTCTGTGGTCACAGTGATCTCAGACTCAGACTCTGTGGTCGCCGTGATCATGCTGAGACACACTTACTCAGAATCCGTGGTCACAGTGAACTCAGACTCAGACTCTGTGGTCGCCGTGATCATGCTGAGACACACTAACTCAGACTCTGTGGTCACCGTGATCATGCTGAGACACACTAACTCAGACTCTGTGGTCACAGTGAACTCAGACTCAGACTCTGTGGTCGCCGTGATCATGCTGAGACACACTAACTCAGAATCCGTGGTCACAGTGAACTCAGACTCAGACTCTGTGGTCGCCGTGATCTTGCTGAGACACACTAACTCAGACTCTGTGGTCACAGTGAACTCAGGCTCAGACTCTGTGGTCACTGTGATCATACTGAGAAGTTGCTGAAAGCAGCAATTCACATGCTATGATATTTGTTGAGAGCATATTCATAGGTGTGATAGTGATATGTTTAATATGAATCGTTTTTTTATATGTCAAGAATTTGTAATTTGTGTTTTAAACAATACTGTTTGGGGGGGGGGGGGGCGGTAAAAAAAAGAGGGAATGCTCACTTATTTGCCCGCCTATATATTATTATACTGTGTAGAATTTTTTCAAAATATGTAAAGTCATATGAAGGTAGGAACACTAAATATTTCTGAAAATGATACATTTAATTGTTTTGGGGTTTAGAATTACCATAAATCTTTACTGCTTTTTGGAAGAAATCGGATCGTTGCACTTACAGAGAAAATGCCAATAAAATGGGTACTCTATGTTACAATGTGACATTTGTACATATATTTATTAGAGACAGAATATATGGTCATTCGAACTCGCGTTAATGATCAGTAATAGTGCGACTTTATCACACTAGTCGGAATGTTGTATTCTGTCAGACAACGCATGCTGAATCAAGTTATACTCACATAAAAGTTGTGATTGTTCTATTTCATGACAATGAACGAAAATAACGTAATCCTGGGGCTGCCGGAAATACTTCAGGTACCCTACAAAAGTCAACATGAATAAATCATATAGAACTGTAAGTTCTCGGGTTACAAGCAGACACATCGGTTAGCAGGCTAGCGCTCGGGTTACACAGCAGACAGACCGGGAAGTAGTATGGTTTCTTTTAATTTAAACAATACTTGCGTCATAATGTGGTTAGAGTGGACTGTAAGTTAATCAGCCTCCTAGTAGACACATCTTTATTGAAACACTTAACACGAATGATTGATTGTTGTTTTATGACCAGTAACGCAAAATGTCATCAATATCGAAGATACTAATGTAAATGTCGGAAATTAATTTATTAGCTAATTTAAGTTTTATTAGGAGAGGAAGCCAGAGTACCCATTCAAGAGCTGAAGAACCATGGATCCAATCCCTGGATGAACGTTTTTAATGCAGATAGAACGATTTTCACCTCGAATGAATGTAAATAAATATGTTGACATTCAGTTTTAGGGGTATTTAATCTCCCTGAAGTAGTGTGTTTTTACATCGATTTGGCGTGACAAATGTATTGACACGCACTATATTTACATATTTATAGGGACGATCGTGACCTAAGGGTAATTTAAATAAAAACCAGTTGGTCTGAATAGACTTGACCGAGATGAAACACCAGTTGTCAGAAACTTGGTATTCTTATGGAAACTTTTATTATTTTTTCGTTAGAAAATTATTAAACAAAGACCCAAATATAATTTCAGATTTCTTACATGAGAATACAACAAGAGGGGTGGGGGGGGGGGTCCTGTCCTGCAGTACCTGTGCTTAATTCTTGTCGTACATTGTAGATACAGTACTGTAGTAATAACTCCTGTCCAATCTCATCATACTTTAAATAGTATGCAAGTATAATATGTTAAATAAAATACTAGTACATACGTGCAGACTATTAAATAAAAAGGTTTTTAGTTTCAGAATAATTTTTAAAGATTTTTAAGATACAAATACTCAGTTTTTAAGGATATTTAAAACTGCCTGATTTGATTGCTTTTTTATGAGGTAAATACATTACTTCAACCAAGAGCTGACTATTTCTTTTATTTCCCATCAAAGATGTAACGCTGAACTAAAACAGGCTGTGGGCGTCTGTTTATCTGTTTATTTTTGTCTGTTCTTTACAGATATAATTTTCTTTACTGGACAAAGGGACATTATCAACATTTAACCATCTCTAAACTACTGCATAAACTTACATCTATAAGCATCGTCTGAATGATGGCTTCCGTCCATGGTTAGTAGAATTCTCCGGGATTTCTTTTCCATATTTCCTTTTCTTCTGATCTGTTTACACAACAATTAACTCGGCTTGTGTATTCATGTATTACATTTATCGGAATACACAGTTTAATTGTGTATTGCTTTAGTGATCAAATAAATTGGAATCATATCAGTTCTGGTACAACTGGCCTTGTGATGCATTATCGATTAAATCGTTTCTTGGCATGAGAACAAGAGTCTCCCCATGCACTATGTTAATTGCTTAGTTTTAATTGTAGTACCAAAAAAAAAGGGAGCACACTCTAGTCTTACTTATAAAATTATTGAAATATCAAAATGGTAAATTATTGGAAAAAAATGCTAACTTTTCTATGTATATTTTGGAGTCGTGACTTTTAAACATTTTCTTGCGATGTATCGTATATAAAACAAAGTTAGTTAACAATTTAAAATTTTTAAACATCATCTTTTTTTAAAATTTCATAAATAAAATGTATAATTTCCTTATGTACTTACATGTATCCAGTTATTATCATTAAAATTTGTTATTTTATAATCAGAAAGTGAGGATGGTCTCCAAAATAGTCGTAATATTTTTTCTACATATTGTGATCAATGGCATAACTGTAAATGATTTTTCAGTGTCATCCTGATAAGAAGAAAAATCTTTTATAAAATATAAAGATATTCAGTTAGAAAATGTTAATGAATATAATTATCTTGGTTGATGGTGAGCAGTAATGTAAATTTAATTCATACTACTATTGACCTTACCAATAAAGCAAAGAAAGTTTTGTTTCCATTTAAAATTATACCTCAGACCATACCCAATTACCTATAAAAGCATCATGCAGTTTAGTTGATAACTTGGTTAAACCCATTCTTCCTTATAGTGCAGAAATTACATTTATGGACTATTTTTTTAAATTTTTTAGAGCTAAAACAAGAGCTGATAAAAATAATAGTAATTCACTTAATGTAAATGAAATTCATTATGGTTTTATTAATAAAACACCAATTGAAAAACTACATCTTTTCTTTTGTAAAAATATTTTGGGGACAAAAAAAGTTTCTCAAATTTGGCAGTAATAGCTGATCCTGGAAGACTTCCAATGGAGTCATTTAATCTCATACAATCTTTCAATTATCTTATTATATTAGATGATGAAGATATTAATCCTTTATTAAAAGAATCTTTTCAATTAAGTAAAGCCTTATATGAAGAAGGAATTTATTCATGGTATACTTTTGTAAAACAATTTTTCAGATATAATGTAAATGAAACAAAAATATGTAATAACAAAAATGAAGCGATAAAATGCAAAGACACCATTAAAAAGAAAGTTTTGCATTACTATGAGAACATGTCTACTGATATGATAGAAAATTTAAAAGAAGAAAACAAAATTTTTCTTTATAAAATTATTAAAAATGAGGAATTTGAGTGTGAAAAATATCTACATCACCCAAATAAATTTAAAAGACAAGTTATTGCAAAGCTTCGTATGAGTGATCATTCACATATGATTGAACTTGGAAGATACCAAAATATTCCTCTTTCTCTCAGAATATGTAAACTTTGTAATGAAATGGATGAAATACATTTCTTCTTCAACTGTAAACATAATGAAAATATAAGAAGTAATTTTTATTTAAACCTCAATAATCATCATGAAAATTTTGAACGTTTGGACAATTTTAGTAAATAAATATCATCTTAAACCCATCAACACCAACACAAATTAAGGCTGTATCGTCTTTTATAGAACAGTCATTAGAACTGAGGAAAGAAGACCCGGATCAGTCTTAGTTGATTAAATTGTTATAACTTCTTTATATATGTTTATTTGTTTTATGATTTGTCATTGTATCGCCATGACTTGTAGTCTTGTGTTGCGTTAATAAAGTTATTATTAATTTGATTTTAATTTAAAATGGAAAAATCTAAGTAAAAATATTTAAATTATAATTGTGTTGTGCTCAAAGTAACATACAATGTCAAATCATTGCAAATGAAATCTGTGATGAGGTCTTTGAATTATTCCCCTTACATCAATAATAAACAATGGTTATTGTACCATTATAGTCTCGTATACACACAATAAGAGAAACGTACACATAAGTACTTTTAACATATGCTGACACGACTCTTTGTAGTTTACAATGTTGATACATTACACTTTCTTGTATATATTTCATGTACATATGTGATACAGTACTATCAGCAGTATATACTACATGTGGTACTGTGCACTTTCCGGTAGATACTACAGCTATGCAGAAACAATTGGTGTCTTTCACATAACTGTTCAAACACTGTCCTTGATGGCGCAATCTCTTTAACCAGACCATTGTCAGATAAATCTGATCAAATATGCCAAGGAGGCCACAATATCTAAAATGTTACATGTAGCTTGCTCCTTCTATTGTGTGATTAATTTTCCCTTTCATTGTTTGAGCAAAGTGACATTTACTCAGTGAAAATGTGCTTCGGTCAAAGCTTTCATACGTCAATGAAACCTCAAAAGAATGCATTTAATTCTTATATTTACATTTTATTTCATTTCCAAAAATTACTGGGTCCTGATTTAAATCGTGTACAATGTATTTTCATTGGCGTTGTTTGTTTAATCTGGCGTCGTCAAGAAAGCGCGTGCTCTTCGTGTCTACCAGTTTGTCTACCAATGCAAAGAATGACTCTGTAACGATTTAAATAGAAATCTTGGATATTGGTGACAGATATAGGTAATCTTAATATATGTGTATGTAGTACTGTACAATTTCCGGTAGAATCAACATCTATGTACTACATGTATATACGGTACTGTACACATTCGGTAGATAATATATCTATATGCCTTACTGCTCACTTTCCGATAGATACGACATTGATATGCGGGGTACTGTATACTTCCGGTAGATACTACATGTATATGTGGTACTGTACACTTTCTGGTAGACAAAAGATGTATATTTGGTATTATAATACTTCAATTTCATTTACAATGTTAATCTTCCATAGGCACCGTGACATATTAGTACTGTCAAAAAAAATTTACTGTCGGAAAAATACTGTCCCCCGCTACCATAGATACGGAATGTTCGAAAATTATCCTGTACCATTCGCGCATGCGCAATATCTATTTTTTACAATTCTGTTGTAAACAGACGACAATAATGTCAAGCAACAAACGTTTTTCTACCATAAACTGAAATTAAATGTAGTGGTGTGACTGTTAGTTTACTTATATTGTTAAATTGCTGTTTCATTACCATTATTACATCAATTAAATACTATTATTGAATAAAGTTGTTCATGGTTTGGATAGTTTTTCGGTATAATAAAATAAATGCCTCGGTTGACAATATTTCCTCAAGTTGACAATTTTACTGTCACCCTGTCAGACATGTAATATTTATATACTGACTATACTGTACACTTTCTGGTAGACACTTCGTGTATATGTGGTACTGTACATTTTCTGGTAGACACTTCATGTATATGTGATACTGTACACTTTCTGGTAGACACTTCATGTATATGTGGTACCGTACACTTTCCGATAGACAGTACATGTATATGCGGTACTGTACACTTCCGGTAGATACTATATGTAAATGTGGTACTGTACATTTTCTTGTAGACACCTAATGTATATTTTGCTTTATCAACTTCTTAGTTTATATTTCGCATATGATGTAATTTCGGATGTTTTCATTCACTTTTTTCCAAAATGACGTCAGCGTGTAACAGATAACTGTTTCACTACGTCAGGAATGACTGTTCCATGCCCGAGAACGAAGTGTCTGGCGCACAGACTAACATTTCATTCATGTCATTTGAAGATTGTCACTCACAAGTTTAGCTTTTCTAAAAGCTAACCGACTCTTAGATGCATTTCCAAGTTTATGAGTATTATTAAAGTATCTGATGTTCGTAATTTGTTTGTTGGATTGGTAAGCAATGTTCCTTAAGGACATTGTTTACGCTAAACTGTTAACCAATGGTGCTTGGGAGATTTAAATTACTGTCGCCACTTCACATTTGTTTTTTGGAAAAAATATTAATTAAACAAAAATTGACTCCCTGAACAAATGTTCAACATGAGCGGTAAAAATATGTGTTGTTATATTTGCATCTATATCAGAACGAAAAAAAAGATAGAGAAAATATCCTAAACAGCTTTAAAAGTAGGGGGATTTTGGTGCAATGTTTACCTTTTAATTGTTCACTGACCAATGCATTGAATGAAATAGAAGTTAACATGTGGAACGTAACATAACTACACAAAAAATACTGATTACAATCCCGATTCAACACAAGAATATATCGAAATTTTAGTACACATACTAATGCGATCCTGACATAAACCAATGATATGACAGATAGATTTGGTGATCCACACAATCAAGTAACAGATAGTCATTTACTCCGTATACTGTTCATCATGACATTGAAATAATGGACGAAGAAGATATAGAAAATCCTTTAATGTGATCACTCTCTCTGTAAAGTCTATAAGTTAATAAAACAGTTATTTAATGCCTGTTCATGGAGCAGTCAAACTATTATGCCCTCGGTGCTCATAAGATGATTTAGGAACTGTTGCATTCGGCCTGCGGCCTTTAGGCAACAGTTCCTAAATCATATCTAGATCGGGATAATAGTATTTGGTACTGGAAACTTTTCCGTACATACTACATGTATATGTGGTATTGTACACTTTCTGGTAGATATTTGATGTATATGTGGTGCTGTTCATTTTCCCGTGGATACTAAATGTACATGCTGTACTGTACCCTTCTGCAAAAAAAAACAAGAAAAAAAAACGTTCATAACCCACAGTTTATTATTTAGAATGTATTTTAACAACTACGCGGACGACGGGTTAATTTATTTTTATGTACATAAAATGTCATCAAATATATTTCAAAGTTTATAAAATTTACTACCACAGACGCGCGTTTCGTCTAATCAAGATTCGTCAGTAACGCTCAAGCCCAAAACACACTGTAATAAAGATGTTGTAGAGCTCTATTCGTAAATGATATAAAATTCTACTAAGGGTATCTAAACCTTGAGAACATAATAGCATTTTAATCATTTTTGATATTTTGAAGCATGTCTTGGTCCTTTCTTAAAAATAATTATGTAAAAAGTACCATCTTTGTAAGCACTTTTTTTAACAAAACCACACTTTTCTTTGTTGCGCTTTAGGCTCAAGTATTTTTTCTGATCTTAAAACGCATTTTACATATTATAGTTAAACATTTATTTCTTTCAAATTTAAACAATGCTATTCATTTACATCCTTCCTATATTTGAGTAATTAACACATTAAACCATTCATTAAGCAATTAGATACTAATTTTAACTCTAACATCCGTGTGAAACGATCAGGGGCAGAAACTCAGCATGGGATGGGTCCGACACTTTGGAAAATTTATGACTCTAGAAACGCTATCAGAAACAATGGGTGTCTTTTACTACCACTGTTCAAGCACTGTTCTTCTTTGTGCAATCTCTTCTCCGTGCAATCTCTTCAAACAGAACAATGTTCGACAAATCTGAAAAAAGATGCCAAGGGAATGAGTGCAGACCCGATATACTTAACAAGTCACAATATCTAAAAGTTATTTTACCCGGCTTTCTCCTTCTCAATACTGTACACTTTCGGTAGCTACAACATGTAAACTCAGTACTGTACACTTTCCGGTAGATACTATATTTATTTGGCATACTGATCATTTTCCCGTAGATACTAAATTTATATGCGGTACTGTACACTTTCCCGTAGATTATATATGTATATGTTATACTGTACACTTTCCCGTAGATTATATATGTATATGTTATACTGTACACTTTCCGGTAGACACTACATATATATGCGGTACTAAACAATTTCCGGGAGATACTACATATACATGCGTTATAGTTCACTATCCGGTAAATACTGCATTTGTATTCTGTACTGTTCACTTTCCGGTACATCTATATGCAGGACTGTACGCTTTCGGGTAGATACTCCATCTATATGCGGTACTGTACACTTTCCGGTAGATACTTCATCTATTTTTGTACTGTTCACTAAAATTATACGCAGTACTGTACACTTTCCGGTAGATACTACATTTACATGCGGTACAGTTCACTTTCCGGTAAATACTGCATTTATATTCGGTACTGTTCACTTTCTGGTACATCAATATGCGGGACTGTACGCTTTCGGGTAGATACTCCATCTATATACGGTACTGTACACTTTCCGGTAGATACTTTATCTATTTTTGTTCTGAACACTAAAATTACACGCAGTGCTGTACACTTTCCGGTAGATACTACATCTACATGCGGTATTGTACACTTTTCGGTAGAAACTACATGTATTTATTGTTGTAATGTCTACTTTCGGTAGAAACTATATTTATATTCGGTACTGTATACTTTCTGGTAGATACTATATCTATATGCATTAATGTACATTTTTCGGTAGTTACTACGTGTATTTACGGGACTGTACAACTTCGGTGGATACTAATTGTATTTTCGTTACTGTACAAATTTCGGTAGATATGATATTTATATTCAGTACTGTACACATTCTTGTAGATACTTCATCTATTGCGGTAATCCTTATGTTAGACAATAAATTTATATGTGGTACTGTACACTTTCCGGTAGACACTTCATGTATATGTTGTACTGTACACTTCTGCTAAAAAACACGAAAAAAGGTGAAGTACTTAACCCAATTTATATTAAGAATATATACAAACTACGCGGGAAATTTTTTTTTAATTCTCATTTAATTCTCTCAAATATACAAAGTTTATAAAATTTACTACTACAGACTCGCGTTTCGTCTGATCACGACTCATCAGTGGCGCACATGCCAAAAACACAACATAATAAAAATGTTTTTAAATGATGTATTCGTACGTTAAATCGAATTCGACTAAGAGTATCTCAACCTTGCGCAAAGAAAACCCTTAGCATTTAATCATTTGCGATATTTCGGCACTTGTCTCGTTTATTTGTTAACAATAATTTAGCAAATAAAAAATATCGTTGTAAGTCATTTTTATTCGCCACAAAACACACTTTTCTTTGTAGCACTTTGAGCTAAAATAATCTTTTCTGACCATAAGACGCTTCTTTACATAATATATTTAAATATTTATTTCATTTTAATTTGAACAATGCTATTTATTCACATCCATCTTATATTTGAGAAATTAACACATTAAGCCATTCATTAAGCAATTAGATACTAATTTAACTGATAACATCCGTGTGAAACGATCAGGGGCAGAAACTCAGCATGGGATGGGTCCGACGCTTTGGAAAATTTATGACTCTAGAAACGCTATCAGAAACAATAGGTGTCTTTTACTATAAACTGTTAAACTGTCCTTCTTCGCACAATCTCTTCAACCACTGAACTGAGCTGAGAACAATGTCCGACAAATCTGAACACAGTTTTAAACTAACTGATGCCAAGGAAATAAATGCAGACCCTATAGACTTAACGACAGATTGTTTAGACTATGATAGCGGACATACACGTGTTGCTGTAAAACGTAAAGGAAAGCCTAAAAAATTTGGAAATTTATCGGAAATTGACATTGAAGAGAAAAGAAAAG
The DNA here is from genome assembly GCA_944474755.1 of Limnoperna fortunei. Taxonomy (NCBI): domain Eukaryota; kingdom Metazoa; phylum Mollusca; class Bivalvia; order Mytilida; family Modiolidae; genus Limnoperna; species Limnoperna fortunei. Next base: position 106,888,306 of record OX104111.1, read on the forward strand.
TTGCTAATGTCCAGGAAAGAAAACGCATGAAAAAGCTATCTAAGGCACTAGAAGATCTCCGAAAATGTATACCTGCCGAATATCACATTTCAAGCCGTAAAATGTCCAAAATTCGGACATTACGACTGGCTGTAAATTACATTGCGTCGTTAACAGAAATAATTGAAAGAGACAATCTTTTAAAACAACAAGCTTTTCATTTAGAAAGCCAAATGTTACAGTCGACATTTTCCTATCTGATGCCGTCACCATTGGAGATACAACGATTCTTTCAACAAGGAAGCCACCCCAATCAACAGTGCGATGTAACCCCTTATCACACGCCTTATGCTACATTAGAGCAAAGATTTGCAAAGAGACATTTGAATTTTTCCCCTCTATGCGGAACGCCAACACCGTCACCAATTCATAGCGGGACACAACTTCGTATGAAAACGGAACAGATTCCATTTAAAACTCCTGAAATGATTTCAAGACGGCGTACAAATACAATTCCCTCACCTTTTGTTGGAGACGCAAGAAATTTGAATGAACTGAACTCGAGTTTTGTGAGCCCAATATCAGACAGTGACACAGGTCCGGGAACATCTCGTTTTCATAACACTAAGGACTATACTTATACACTTGACGGGGTTAGTCCTCTACCAGAAGACAATTTCCATGTAGGAACGGACTGTGCATATGATCCACGTCGACGACGACACACCCAGAACTCCTCGTAATAATAGGTAATGTTATTTATATCGTATATATTGTAACCGTTTTATGTAACACACCACACAAAAGTAACTATTAAAATATCCTATTTAATAAGCAGAAATGGTAAAATCATCATTAATGCAGTAAAAATTTAAAAAACTAAACGTAAAAAACATGCATTAATGCATCCTCCCAAGTCAGGGGTTCTGAGTCCGCGGCATCCTCCCAAGTCAGGGGTTCTGAGTCCGCGACATCCTCCCAAGTCAGGGGTTCTGAGTCCGCGTTCGTTGAGCAGATGGGAGGATGGTATTTATGCTGTAAGTTTAAGACATCAACACTACACAGCAACATTTTTATTTCTATAAAATTGTCAAAGATATCTCGACAACATAAACACATATATAAAGTATAATTGTAAACAACTAAAATAATTAATTTACGCTTATATTTAATTTATTGCTAACGATGTTTAAATTCAGTTAACACTCTTCAAGACTGAACTTATAAATATATTCGTATAGTCTTACCATTATCTATATTATTTTATATACGGTGTGTCTTTATTAGCACTGCCCGGAAACTGTATGTTGCCATTGTCTACAATGTCTACAATCTTCCATAATGAGAACAATAAAATTATTCGTATTCTTATTATAACATTTAACTACTTGTATTTTTTTCAAAAAGTTAAAGGAATATGTTTATACCAATAAACTTTTATTGATATGATAACATTAAAATTTCTGCATTAAATACAAAATGTTATAAATAGCTTTACACCTATTTTAATTCAAATTCACATGTAGAAACAATTTAATAACCAAAACAAAAATCGCCTTAAACAAGTGTCCTCTAAACAACACATTCACTTATTTTCTTATTATCTGTTGTAACGATAGTTCTTATGTATGTGTCAAACATTACGTTCCTATATTCAGAATAATCTGGGTAAACACCTAAAACTGAACTTTGTCGTCTTTATTTATATATATTTGTCGTATCGTTTAAAGAGAAAAAATATAATAAGTTATAGAAAAAAAATATTAACCGACCAAAGAGCCAGTCTAACACCGCATGTACATTGCAAGTTGTTATTAACACATTTTTATGGAGAATAATTTGTTAAGATAAATATTTTTACAAATTTTAAGTATGTAACGTTTGTTATTGTTATATTACATGCATTACATTTACTATTTTTATGGTCGAACATTTAATTAGAAATACTGACTATATAGAACATTTTTTATAATTTTACGATGTAATACACAGTCTACATTAATACGTCAAATATTTTTGATTTTGGATTTTTCAGTTTAGAGTTTCACTTTATTCAAATCAGCAATACCAGTAAACAAAACAACCTTTTTAAAGTATATATTTTTGTGGGGGAGGGGGGGCCGTCTTTATTAATTTTTTTTTTTAAATTTCTTCCTTATAGTTAATTGAGTTAATTGATTTTGTAATTATTGTAAATAACATGTAACCTGCAGAACTGTAAAATTATCTTTGTCTTGAAACGAAATTATTCCCAGGGAAATTTGACGCCATTTATCGTTTAACAAGTTCATATTATTTGCCCATTCATTTGGTATAATCTTACACCTAAATGTGAAACAACGGTAATTAAAACGGAATTTTTAAAAACCAAAGAAACATCAGAAAAGCCAACAAGGTGGTGCTAATGACCGATTTGTCACTAGATAGGATGATAAACGATTACGTCCCACCGCTCCTCGGAACTAATCAAAGATGACGCGCTTTAATTGAGCAATAAAACAATTAACAAGTGAGGATCGCCGGGCTTTTTGTTACTTGAGCTGTCCGGCAGATAAATGAACAATTAGATGCTACTTCTTCACTCTTTTCATTAATTATATGTGGTATTTGATTGTTACATGAAAGCCTTTATTTATATTATATTATTAATAGGATAACATGTTTTGAATCGTTCGTCTGAAGAGTCTCAAGACGTTTTACATACTCGTGTCATTGATTCCGATCAGATACATCACTTGCATCTATTATTTTCTCTGCTTGAAAGTTTAAATTAATGATGTGTAAAAAAGTTACTGCAAAGTGATAACATAACACCGAATGTATATATTTATTGGGAAATTTGGTAAAAAAATCTATCTTACTGGTGTTTTTCTTTTTTATTTTATTAGAGCATCAACTACAACACTTTTATTTATTTCTTTGAGCAACAATTTTTTTAAATACATCTCTTCATTGCACATCTATCTAAAATTATCTCCCTTTAATGATTCTGATTTAGTGAGCATTTCTTTAAAAACAAAGTGTAAAGTTTTCTCTTTCTTTTTCAGATAAACATCAACACGAACGTATAGTGCTGAGATTAAAAGGATAACGAGATTTATAAATGCCAGTTTTAAAGAAATGACTGTTGAATTTATTGTAACTGGTCTTAAAGAGCCTTACTGTGTTAAAACTTGTAAATAATTAAATCAAAAATACAAATATAAACCACTGAATGCTAATGCCTTAATATTTTATTGAGAATCCACAAGATCACTAAGCGTGTTAGGTTTGTGATTTGTACTTTGATACGATTTATTGCGATATCTGGACAATTAATTAGTATTTCGATATAAAATTACTGCAATATCCGGATTTGTGATGTTTGCATAACATGCAGTGCCCATGTAAACATTACCCGAATACCAGTGCTAATATAAACATACCACGAATACCATCAAGCGTCCATGTAAACATAACACAGATACCATCAAGTGTCCATGTTAACATACCCGGATACCTTCAAGTGTCCATGTAAACATACCCGAATACCATCAAGTGTCCATATAAACATAACCAGGATACCATCTAGTATCCATGTAAACATTACTCGGATGCCACCTAGTGTCCATGTTAATATAACAGGATACCATCTAGTGTCCATGTAAACATAACCCAGATACCATCTTGTGTCCATGCGGATATACCCCGGATACCTTCTAGTGTCCATGGAAACAGACCCCGAATATCATTTAGTGTCCTTGTAAACATACCCGGATACCATCAGGTGTCCATGTAAACTTTCCCCGGATACCATCAAGTGTCCATGTAAACATACCCGGATACCATCAAGTGTCCATGTAAACATAACAGGATACCATCTTGTGTCCATGTAAACATAACCCAGATACCATCAGGTGTCCATGTAAACATAACCCAGATACCATCAGGTGTCCATGTAAACATACCCCGGATACCATCAAGTGTCCATGTAAACACACCCAGATACCATCAAGTGTCCATGTAAACTTTCCCCGGATACCATCAAGTGTCCAGGTAAACATAACCAGGATACCATCTAGTGTCGATGTAAACATACCCCGGATACCATCAAGTGTCCATGTAAACATACCCCGGATACCATCAAGTGTTCATGTAAACTTTCCCCGGATACCATCAAGTGTCCATGTAAACATACCCGGATACCATCAAGTGTCCATGTAAACATAACAGGATACCATCTTGTGTCGATGTAAACATACCCCGGATACCATCAGGTGTCCATGTAAACTTTCCCCGGATACCATCAAGTGTCCATGTAAACATACCCGGATACCATCAAGTGTCCATGTAAACATAACAGGATACCATCTTGTGTCCATGTAAACATAACCCAGATACCATCTAGTGTCCATGTAAACATACCCGAATACCATCAAGTGTCCATGTAAACACACCCGGATACCATCAAGTGTCCATGTAAACATACCCGGATACCATCAAGTGTCCATGTAAACATACCCCGGATACCATCAAGTGTCCAAGTAAACATACCCCGGATACCATCAAGTGCCCATGTAAACATACCCGAATACCATCAAGTGTCCATGTAAACATACCCGAATACCATCTAGTGTCCATGTAAACATACCCCGGATACCATCAAGTGTCCATGTAAACATAACAGGATACCATCTAGTGTCGATGTAAACATACCCGGAATACCATCAAGTGTCCATGTAAACATAACAGGATACCATCTAGTGTCGATGTAAACATACACCGGATACCATTTGGTGTCGATGTTAACATAACCAGGATACCATCTAGTGTCGATGTAAACATACCCGGAATACCATCAAGTGTCCATGTAAACATAACAGGATACCATCTAGTGTCGATGTAAACATACACCGTATACCATCTAGTGTCGATGTAAACATACACCGGATACCATCTAGTGTCGATGTAAACATAACCCAGATACCGTCTAATGTCCATGTAAACATAATCAGGATACCATCTAGTATCCATGTCAACATTAATCGGATACCACCTAGTGTCCATGTAAATATAACAGGATACCATCTTGTGTCCATGTAAACATAACCCAGGTACCATCTTGTGTCCATGCGGATATACCCCGGATACCTTCTAATGTCCATGTAAACATACCCCAGATACCATCTAGTGTCGATGTAAACATACACCGGATACCATCTAGTGTCGATGTAAACATAACCCAGATACCATCTTTTGTTCATGTAAACATATCCCGGATACCATCTAATTTCCATGTAAACATAACCAGGATACCATCTAGTATCCATGTAAACATTACTCGGATGCCACCTAGTGTCCATGTTAATATAGCAGGATACCATCTAGTGTCCATGTTAATATAGCAGGATACCATCTAGTGTCCATGTAAACATAACCCAGATACCATCTTGTGTCCATGCGAATATTCCCCGGATACCTTCTAGTGTCCATGTAAACAGACCCGAATACCATCTAGTGTCCATGGAAACAGACCCCGGATATCATCTAGTGTCCATGTAAACATAACCCGGATACCATCTATTGTCCAGGTAAACATAACCAGGATACCATCTAGTGTCGATGTAAACATACCCCGGATACCATCAAGTGTCCATGTAAACATACCCCGGATACCATCAAGTGTCCATGTAAACATACCCGGATACCATCAAGTGTCCATGTTAACATAACAGGATACCATCTAGTGTCGATGTAAACATACCCCGGATACCATCAGGTGTCCATGTAAACATACCCCGGATACCATCAAGTGTTCATGTAAACACACCCGGATACCATCAAGTGTCCATGTAAACATACCCCGGATACCATCAAGTGTCGATGTAAACATAACCCAGATACCGTCTAATGTCCATGTAAACATAATCAGGATACCATCTAGTATCCATGTCAACATTAATCGGATACCACCTAGTGTCCATGTAAATATAACAGGATACCATCTTGTGTCCATGTAAACATAACCCAGGTACCATCTTGTGTCCATGCGGATATACCCCGGATACCTTCTAATGTCCATGTAAACATACCCCAGATACCATCTAGTGTCGATGTAAACATACACCGGATACCATCTAGTGTCGATGTAAACATAACCCAGATACCATCTTTTGTTCATGTAAACATATCCCGGATACCATCTAATTTCCATGTAAACATAACCAGGATACCATCTAGTATCCATGTAAACATTACTCGGATGCCACCTAGTGTCCATGTTAATATAGCAGGATACCATCTAGTGTCCATGTAAACATAACCCAGATACCATCTTGTGTCCATGCGAATATTCCCCGGATACCTTCTAGTGTCCATGTAAACAGACCCGAATACCATCTAGTGTCCATGGAAACAGACCCCGGATATCATCTAGTGTCCATGTAAACATAACCCGGATACCATCTATTGTCCAGGTAAACATAACCAGGATACCATCTAGTGTCGATGTAAACATACCCCGGATACCATCAAGTGTCCATGTAAACATACCCCGGATACCATCAAGTGTCCATGTAAACATACCCGGATACCATCAAGTGTCCATGTTAACATAACAGGATACCATCTAGTGTCGATGTAAACATACCCCGGATACCATCAGGTGTCCATGTAAACATACCCCGGATACCATCAAGTGTTCATGTAAACACACCCGGATACCATCAAGTGTCCATGTAAACATACCCCGGATACCATCAAGTGTCCATGTAAACATACCCCGGATACCATCAAGTGTCCATGTAAACATACCCCGGATACCATCAAGTGTCCATGTAAACATACCCGAATACCATCAAGTGTCCATGTAAACACACCCGGGTACCATCTAGTGTCCATGTAAACATACCCGTATACCATCAAGTGTCCATGTAAACATACCCTAATACCATCTAGTGTCCATGTAAACATAATAGGATACCATCTAGTGTCGATGTAAACATACCCGGAATACCATCAAGTGTCCATGTAAACATAACAGGATACCATCTAGTGTCGATGTAAACATACACCGGATACCATTTGGTGTCGATGTAAACATTACCAGGATACCATCTAGTGTCGATGTAAACATACCCGGAATACCATCAAGTGTCCATGTAAACATACACCGGATACCATCTAGTGTCGATGTAAACATACACCGGATACCATCTAGTGTCGATGTAAACATACACCGGATACCATCTAGTGTCCATGTAAACCAACCCCAGATACCATCTAGTGTCGTTGTAAACATACACCGGATACCATTTAGTGTCTTTGTAAACATACACCGGATACCATCTAGTGTCGATGTAAACATACACCGGATACCATCTAGTGTCGATGTAAACATACACCGGATACCATTTGGTGTCGATGTAAACATTACCAGGATACCATCTAGTGTCGATGTAAACATACCCGGAATACCATCAAGTGTCCATGTAAACATACACCGGATACCATCTAGTGTCGATGTAAACATACACCGGATACCATCTAGTGTCGATGTAAACATACACCGGATACCATCTAGTGTCCATGTAAACCAACCCCAGATACCATCTAGTGTCGTTGTAAACATACACCGGATACCATTTAGTGTCTTTGTAAACATACACCGGATACCATCTAGTGTCGATGTAAACATACACCGGATACCATCTAGTGTCGATGTAAACATACCCCAGATACCATCTAGTGTCGTTGTAAACATACACCGGATACCATTTAGTGTCTTTGTAAACATACACCGGATACCATCTAGTGTCGATGTAAACATACACCGGATACCATCTAGTGTCGATGTAAACATAACCCAGATACCATCTTTTGTTCATGTAAACATATCCCGGATACCATCTAATTTCCATGTAAACATAACCAGGATACCATCTAGTATCCATGTAAACATTACTCGGATGCCACCTAGTGTCCATGTTAATATAACAGGATACCTTCTAGTGTCCATGTAAACATAACCCAGATACCATCAAGTGTCCATGCGAATATACCCCGGATACCTTCTAGTGTCCATGTAAACAGACCCCGAATACCATCTAGTGTCCATGGAAGCAGACCCCGGATATCATCTAGTGTCCATGTAAACATAACCCGCATACCATCTATTGTCCAGGTAAACATAACCAGGATACCATCTAGTGTCGATGTAAACATACCCCGGATACCATCAAGTGTCCATGTAAACATACCCCGGATACCATCAAGTGTCCATGTAAACATACCCGGATACCATCAAGTGTCCATGTAAACATAACAGGATACCATCTTGTGTCGATGTAAACATACCCCGGATACCATCAGGTGTCCATGTAAACATACCCCGGATACCATCAAGTGTCCATGTAAACATAACAGGATACCATCTAGTGTCGATGAAACATACCCCGGATATCATCAGGTGTCCATGTAAACATACCCCGGATACCATCAAGTGTCCATGTAAACACACCCGGATACCATCAAGTGTCCATGTAAACATACCCCGGATACCATCAAGTGTCCATGTAAACATACCCCGAATACCATCAAGTGTCCAAGTAAACATACCCGAATACCATCAAGTGTCCATGTAAACACACCCGGGTACCATCTAGTGTCCATGTAAACATACCCCGGATACCATCAAGTGTCCATGTAAACATACCCGAATACCATCAAGTGTCCATGTAAACACACCCGGGTACCATCTAGTGTCCATGTAAACATACCCGGATACCATCAAGTGTCCATGTAAACATACCCGAATACCATCTAGTGTCAATGTAAACATACCCCGGATACCATCAAGTGTCCATGTAAACATAACAGGATACCTTCTAGTGTCCATGTAAACAGACCCCGAATACCATCAAGTGTCCATGTAAACATACCCCGGATACCATCAAGTGTCCAAGTAAACATACCCCGGATACCATCAAGTGTCCATGTAAACATACCCGAATACCATCAAGTGTCCATGTAAACACACCCGGGTACCATCTAGTGTCCATGTAAACATACCCGGATACCATCAAGTGTCCATGTAAACATACCCGAATACCATCTAGTGTCCATGTAAACATACCCCGGATACCATCAAGTGTCCATGTAAACATAACAGGATACCATCTAGTGTCGATGTAAACATATCCGGAATACCATCAAGTGTCCATGTAAACATAACAGGATACCATCTAGTGTCGATGTAAACATACACCGGATACCATTTGGTGTCGATGTTAACATTACCAGGATACCATCTAGTGTCGATGTAAACATACCCGGAATACCATCAAGTGTCCATGTAAACATAACAGGATACCATCTAGTGTCGATGTAAACATACACCGTATACCATCTAGTGTCGATGTAAACATACACCGGATACCATCTAGTATCGATGTAAACATAACCCAGATACCGTCTAATGTCCATGTAAACATAACCAGGATACCATCTAGTATCCATGTCAACATTAATCGGATACCACCTAGTGTCCATGTAAATATAACAGGATACCATCTTGTGTCCATGTAAACATAACCCAGGTACCATCTTGTGTCCATGCGAATATACCCCGGATACCTTGTAATGTCCATGTAAACAGACCCCGGATACCATCTAGTGTCGATATAAACATAAACCCAGATACCATCTTGTGTTCATGTAAACATAACCAGATAAAATCTAGTGCTGATGTATCCTATATTTAATGTCGCAGTGTCGCCCTTTCACCACGATAAATGCTGTATTAATGGTTGGGGAAACCGAAAAAATGGAAATATCACCCGATCTTCAAAATAACTAGTGCTAATTGTGTTGGGATGCCACACAGAATGTCTCCCAAACGAACCCCCTATTGCCACTATAATGTTAGCATGTTGCAAACCCCCATAATACCGATTTTTCTATATAATGACTCTCGTTTCCATGGAAACAGCAGCCATTTTGAAACGGTAGCCATTTTGAAAATTCAAAAATGGTTGCAAGACTTCAGGTGTCCCTTAACATGTTCTTAAAGTTTCATATTGATTGGCCATTGCATCTCAGAGCAAATGCCTTCGTTTGGGATACATAATTTAATGTGGTCCTTATATACTTCCGTAAAGGGCATACAGTTATTTTTACAGTCAGATTTGTCAGTATTGAGACATCGGATATATCAATTGGTTTAAAATGGCATATTGATATTTTAACGAAGTGGGAACTTATATCAAACGTTTCCAATTAATTAAATAATACAAATTTTAAAGGACCCAATAGTATTGCGTATTTTCACAACGTACAACACTTTTGTAAACACACAAACCTTATTTTTCGTGGAAGTTATATCATCCCTTTGCTTCACCTTACATGTTGTTACAAGTATTCTCAAGCTGAACGTTTACAGTATATTTCTTTGGTATTCCTATATATTGCATGCTTACATATTGTTTATCAAACTGTGGAGTAATAACAGTACCATAGAATTACCCAATGCTTGTTTTTATTTGTTTCTTTGTTTTGGCGCGTTTAACGCTGCTTTCAGCAATTTTTTTATAGGTCTGCATTAATGGGCAGGAAAAACCGAAAAAAATGGTAATATCACCAGACCTTCAATATTTTTCAAATTGACAATAATTGTCAACACGGGTAAATTGGAGCAACTAAGGCTGGAACACAACCTTAATGTTGAAATTAATATTGTATACTTTTATAACCAGACATATATCAGTATCTGAAAAAAACGTATCATTACAATCTATGTAGCAGGTACCATTGTATGTATACTTGTTCGTGACAGCTTGTATATATACATGTATGTATAAATTGCTCTAGTCTTGTGCACTTATTTTAATTGTTATAAAAACTCTTAGAATAAAATGGTGTACGAGAAGCATTGTTTTGATGCTTGGAGAAAAGGTTGGCCACTTTCAGTTTTCAACATAAAGATCCTTTGCAGTTTACAAGGATATTATTGCTATTGTAATCTATGAATATTTCTAGTACATTTAGTCACATCAACCTGTTTGCTGTAGTTTGATCACCAATACTGCGATACATTATTAACTTTACATCGTTTAATCCAGTCATTCTGTACATTTTAAAAAAATTGTCGGGTATAATTTAAACATTTCTAAAATGAGGTCACTTACGGCTGAAAAACGAAGCACATGCAACATTGTGCAACATCAAGATTTGATCGAAATTTAAGAGCATTTGCAGCTGCCTCATTCTGATCCATATTGGATTAAAGCTGACAGTTGTATTAACACAGTTCATCCAGCATTACATTACTGAACTGGTTACCGTCGTCACGGGCTGATTTATAACTACGTTGATAATATTTGTCTCGGGTACGTGTTTCTTGTTTGGATGACGTTTAACGCCACTTTGAGCAATTTTTCATATATATCGTTGTGTCCAGATTTTATTGGGACAGGACTCTTGAGTATCCGGGGTCCGGGTATGCTACGGGTATATTTTCAAATGTAACAAACTACAAGTTCTACAATTTCACATTTATTTGAAAAAAATATAAACGTACATGTACGTGTACATGTATCGTCCGGATATTTGAACAATAAACAAACAAAAAAGTTTTATAAACAAATAATGAACAAAAAACCTAGTTTTTGTTATAAACATTATTTGTTTACATAAAAATTGTCCCGTGACATTTAATTAAAATATAAAAAACGGATAATCTTGACAAAAATATCGTATGTTCACTTGGACTCTGGTTCAATTTGTTCATTGTCTTTCTCAAGGACAAAATATGTATGATATTCTTCTTTCTGTTCTCTAGTTTTTGGTGGTGGCGAGCTCGCAATCTGGTTTGGGGTAATATAATCTCCTTCCGGTTTCAATTTTGCGTACGACTGTCCATTTTCATCTGTTTGTAATTCCAGATATCCGAAATTTGTCGAACTTTTATCATTTTCAGTATTCGACTTATCCTCGGGTAGACTCGATGTGGGGGACAGATAGTAATGGTTTTCTACCCTCCCGGTACTATCAGCCGGAGGGGCACTTGGAAGCTTTCTCGACTCACTTTGTTCTCCTTTTGAACATTTTTTACGATTTTTAATTAATCTGGATGCAGGAACCATCTAAAATAAATGCGTGATGTCAGTATCCTGTTGTATACATTAAAAATTAGTTCAATCTACACAAATGAGAAGACATTTCATATGAGTTGTTATGATGATAAATTTGACAAAAATGATAAGTGACACATATTGAATCACTGACTACCGTCTTCACCCGGAAGTAGAAAAACATGTACTTGTACTTGATGGAGTTTTATACATAACTAGTATCAGTATTGATATCAGCTATAATCTTTTACGCAAGCTTCGATAATATTTCTATGTATTTCGATATATTCAATCAATTCCTAGTATATATTAATGCAATAAACACTTTAAGGGTTCATATGCCTAAAAACGGATGTTTTCTGTATTATAACTGAAAAAATTCTAATTTTTATGGAAAACACACGTTTCGATTAAGTTTTATCGGCGGTTACACGTCGTGTATTATTAGATGTTTATTTATAGCATATAAATGATTTTTTGACAAACAGGGTTTCGTATGTAATTTGCAAGTCGGGAGAGATAACGTTTTTCAAACAGATTTATCAGTCTTTATCATTATCTCCCTTCTCGTATCTCCCAACAGATGGCGTTTACTCCATTGTACTACAGCTACACAAGCTTTGCACTTTTGGACACGTGCATTAGGATTAGATAGTTTTAAGTTACCCGCCATCCCACCCTACCAAATTTTAGTTCTGTTAAAGGAATTATGAATCTGAAGGAATTAAGTTTTCATTATGTTTTCTGCTTTGTTTCCAATACTGTGTCCTATAATATCTCCATTTTTAATGGGATGGGTTCCTTATTATAGTAGTTAAGATTTCTATCTATTTGTATGTATGTCATGTATATATGTTTTATTATTTTTAATTTGTGTTTTCGTCATTTAAAATAATAAATGAAATTTTCAATTCAATGCCGAGTTTCTTCTTCCCTCCCATCAAACGGAGCACAGCCTGTGTTGACAAAAATATACATTTTGTTGGTGCATGCGCACTTGATAAAACAGTAATCAGTTTGATTTTTGTTCTTATTTTTCGGATAATGTTTTCGGAACGAATGCTATATAAAAATTTCTGATTGATATATGTTTATCACCGCATAGTAGTTTTTATATATTATTTTGATTGATTGATTGATTAATGGTGTTTAACGCCCGAGCAGCAATATTTCAGCTATATTCAGGCGAATATATTATTTTAACAGCTCATATACACATAGTTCGTTGATACACTAGGGGCAATTATAAACAATATAAATTATCTCCCTTTTATTGACATACAAGGTGATGAAGTTTCTGACAATAATGATCACTATTTTAAAAGCATAATAATTTTACACAGAAATAGTAATTGGATTTTAGAAAACTGATGAAAAAAAGTTTTAAAAAAATTAGTTTAAGTATACTGTATTACACCTAGTGAACAGCTAGTTTGTATTAAGATTAAAGGAATTCAACGTCAGAAGAAGTACACATGAAGTATGTTTTTCCTGATTAAATTTTTATGTGGTGGTGTAATACATAAATATATCAAAGTACTTATAGGGTATTTTTAATTTATGAACAATACTTTGTTGTATTTTGTTCCATTTGGACAGAGCACAGACACTCATGTCTATTCTCCATAAGTCGTTCTATTACATTGATAAGTAAAGTAACTGTAAGAATAAAGTGACTAAATAGGTGCATAATCTTGTAACACAATATAATAGTTCTAATATGATTTGCATATTTAGGAATACGTTTATTTGATTGGTCGAGAAAATGACTGACCAAACTACTTTTAGTGTAACCAGTGTAAATTAAAATGGCGGCATTCAATATCAATTAAAATGTATTTGTTTGATGAATTGACATTGATAATTTGTTAAATATAAAAATTGTCTTGTAGTTATTAAAGAAACAAGTTAAGAACTTAGTTATTTGTTCTTTTCATTAAAATCAGAAGACTGTTAAGTAGTAAAATAAACAAAATATTCATACGTTAGGTCAATCCGTCTACTCAAATACACAAGAAACATTTGAATTGAGAATGTTCCTTTTATTATTGTAACATGAATCCTTTGTTCTTTTTTACGAATAAACAAGAGACGACGAGTAGGTATGTTGTATAATATTTCATGAAAGGTCACGTGTGCCTGTTAAACTCAAGGGAAAATAGCCATGCAATAACCAACTACAATTAGATCCGATAATGCGCAGTAAAACTCCGCCTTAATTAAGTCAAATTTTATTGATTTTCACTGCAAACAGATAGCCGGAATCCGGAAAAGAAAAATGTTTTTTTAGGACATTTAGATAAAGATAAAATTGCGATTTTGAATTCAAAACTTTTAGAAAAGAATTTAAATGAAATAGAACATCAAGACGTAAATTTATACATCCAAGAAACGTGCTCTATTTTGTTAAATGCAGCTGAAATGACCTTCGGTAGGTCATGTCCAACAAAACATATAGCTAATCTGAAAAGCACAAAACAAAGAAAGCTCTGGTTTAATGACGAATGTAAAAAAACAAGAAAGGAATTTCGAAAAGCAAAGCGTTTATATAAAAGGTATGGTTCCAATATTTTTAAAACTAGGTTGAAAATATCAGAACAACAATACAAAAGAACTATGGATGAAAGTATTTTGACGTTTAATAGAGATATGAGCAATAAAATGAAAAATATGAGGTTGAAGAATCCAAAAGAATTTTGGAGAATCTTTAGAAAAGGAGAACAAAACCTATCCACAAATATCTCTATCGAACAGTTATTTGATTTTTTCAAAGATATAAATATAAACAAATTTGATAATGAAAATGATTTTGTTGTACAAAATGATACTAATGATAATCAGAATACGTCGCTAAATTGCATAATAACAAAGGAAGAAATTGCTAAAGCAATCCGAAACGCCAAAAACAACAAATCACCAGGCGACGATGATATTATAAATGAATATATTTCATCATCATTTGTTTGTATGAGCGACATATTTGTTAATTTATTTAACCTGATTTTTGATTCCGGTTTTGTGCCCGAGACATGGTTGACGGGTATTATTATACCGATATATAAAAACAAAGGCGACAAGCTAGATCCAAAAAACTATCGACCCGTTACACTTTTGTCATGTTTAGGGAAAATTTTTACTTCAGTTTTGAATTCTAGGTTAAATGATTTCATAAGTGAAAAAGAACTGTTACACGAAAACCAAGCTGGCTTTAGACCCGGCTACTGCACCAATGATCACATTTTTACATTATATGCCCTGTTTGAACTTTTATGTTTTAAAAAGAAAAAATTACATTGTGCATTTATTGATTTTGAAAAGGCGTTTGACTTTGTTCATAGAAATTCCCTATTTCATAAACTTTATGAAAACCATATCAATGGCAAATTTCTACGTATCATACAAAATATATATAATGATGCGAAATCGTATATAAGACTTAACAATATTCGCTCAGACTTTTTAAAATGTGAAATAGGTGTTAGACAGGGTGAAAATCTATCACCTGTTTTATTCTCGTTGTATTTAAACGACTTACAAGCATACTTGGAAGGCAATAATGCCGACGGCGTTGAATTTATAAGCCAAAACTTCGAAAATGAGCTTGAAATTTATATGAAAATTTTTTTATTACTATACGCAGATGATACAATTTTGGTGTCGGAAACTGCTGAGGGTTTGCAATATATGCTTGATTGTTTTAAGAACTACTGCGATTGTTGGAAGATGAAAATAAATGTAGATAAGACAAAAATTTTGATATTTTCAAAAGGGAGAATTACAGATCATGATTTTTTTCTGAGTGGTAGAAAGATTGAAATAGTAAAAAGTTATAAATATTTAGGGGTATTCTTCGCTAGAAGTGGATCCTTCTATACAACTAGAAATTATTTGAAAGACCAAGCCACAAAAGCAATGCATAATTTGTTAAAGAAAGGTAGACAACATAATTTATCAATCGAATGCCAGTTAGATATGTTTGACAAAGCCATATTACCAATTTTATTGTATGGCTCTGAAATCTGGGGATTTGAAAAACTTGATATCTTAGAAAAAGTACATCTACGTTTTTGTAAACTTATTTTAAAGCTTAAACCACAAACAACTAACAATGTTATTTATGGAGAATTAGGAAGATATCCCATCTCACTGACAGCAAAAATAAGAATGGTAAAATTTTGGCGTCGTTTAGTAAATGGTGAAGAAAATAAATTTTCAGTGATATTATATAAGTTACTATTTCTTTATTCCAAAAATGAGGGTTTTAACTGGAAATGGATTTTATATTTGAAAAGTATTTTTGATAATTGTGGCCTTTCCAATGTTTGGAGATCACAAGACCAATACAGTTCTTTATGGATCGAAAAATGTATAGAACAGAGATTAAAAGATCAGTTCCTTCAAGAATGGTCATCTGAGATTTCAAACTCTTCAAAAACATTGTGTTATAGATTATTTAAGGAAAATTTCTGTTTTGAAAAATATATTTCATTGTTGCCATCTTATTTAATGTATTACTTGTGCAAATTTAGAAGTGGGAATCATCATTTGCCAATAGAAACAGGCAGTTGGCAAGGCATAATAAGAAATGAACGTATCTGTACATTATGTAATTTACATGAAATTGGTGATGAGTTTCATTATATTATGACATGTAGTTTTTTCAGCCATGAAAGGAAAAAGTTGTTACCTCAATATTGTCTTAAAAATGCAAATACTTTAAAGTTTAGAAACTTATTTTGTTCAACTGATGTACCAACACTTGATAAGTTGTCAAAATTTGTTAAAATTATTTTGACAAAGGTCGCCCCTCCAGGTTAACACTATTATATGTAATTTTGTTCACACATGTTGATATTATATATTCATAACATTATATATGTTTATTTTCTCTGTAACTTGTGTTTATGAGAAATAAAGTATTAGTATTAGTAGTATTAGATAGCACGAGCTTCCAATATTAGCTTTTCATTTGATTAGTCGAATATCGGTCGCACCATAATAAACACCGCCCTCTTTATTTAAAACCAATTATTAATGGGCGGGATCTAGGGGTTTATTCATGTTACAAATCATTTATAGCACCGCATTCCTCGTTAGACAAATACACCTTCTCACGCTAAAGCGTTCGAAGGTGTGTATCTGTCTAACTCAGAAGACTGTGCTATACATATAACTTAATGCAATTTTAAAGAATTATTAGGATATAATACCGTTTCAATTGATTTATCGGTATATCAACAAATTAGTCCAGCAGTCGTCAGCCTAATGAAACGTTTTACTGTCGCAATTATTCAGTGTTTCATTGATTCTCAGAGAGTAATTTGCAAATATAAACTCGTCGACTGACCGGCATAGGCAGTTGTCTGTAAAATAAAAAAAAATAAAAGCATGTAAATAATTACCTGATTAACGTCGATTTCTTCGTAGACACTTGATTTTCTTCTGATTATACGGGATCGATTGCTGTCTGTGTCGTTGTCTCTTTCATTACTACGACTGAAAATATAAACATCCTGCATTCAGAAATATTCTACCTGTATGAACTTACTGTTTTACATATAACCCCGTTACTTCTGCGGTTTTCTTCTATCCCAACATTTAAAAGATACAAGTTATTATAGTACACAGGTATAAAAATACATGTATTTGGCACTACTTAACATTTGCTCTACCATAATTCTTAATCTTTATGATATCTGAATAAGTGCTGCATAGGTCGCAAAATTTGTAAAACGGGGAAAGTTAAGAAACAATTCACGCAGGCTGTGGTTAATCGTTGTTTTACAACGGTGTGACCATTTATGTCGTAAAAAAACAGTTAAAGACACACTTTTATCGTATGTCATTTTCCTGTTAGTCATTTATTTGAATATATGAAACAGCTGACAGTGTGTACCTTTTGCTTGTTTTTAAAATTTTTTATCATAGTGTTTATTAACATTATTATGGTTTTATTTGTTTAATTGTAAGATATTCTTTTAAACTATTGATCAAGTGTCATTGTGCTTTATTTTAGTAGTTTTTATACATTATTTTTCCTTATGAAAGTGTTAGGTGTTATTGGTATGAAATGAGTATTGATTTTTTCCTATCTTTTGTTTATTTGTTAATTTCTTTGATTTTGCTACTTTTAATTACTGTCATTGTAGGGTTTATTTTAATCGTTTGTATGTATTTTAATGCATTGTACATCGCTTTAGAGTAAGTGTTTTATATAGGGCGCTCTATAAGTTTATATATTATTATTATTATTTATTATAATTATTTTATCCCGAGCGACAACGACTTAAATGGTCATCCCGTTGGAAAACAATGATAAATCACAGCCTCTGTGAATATTTCTATTCTAATAAGACAATTACGGCACATTTATAATATTTTCGTACTTATAGAAAACATTTCCGCAATAAACTGACTGTTCCGTCAATGTAACAAACAATATATTGCAACGGATAATATTATAGCACGTGTCGCTATTTATAACATTGAAATACGTCATATGCAATAGCTTTCGGGTGGAAGTTACAGCCCTTTAAAATACGACCTCCTCAACGCGTGTTGCCCATAGATAAATCATTGTTTTACCACAGGTGTGGTCTCAACGCCTTTAAAGCATGTCATGTTAGAATAATGAACCTTGAGCCAATGTATCAATTAGAGCCTCTAGCGAAGTAACCAACCTCTTTGTGCGTCGTTTTCTACAGTAGATAATGATCAACAACACAGTTACCAAAACAAATAGTCCCGCAAAGGCCCCACCAACAAATGGAATGATTGGCGAGGAAAATAGACCAGAATCCGTGTTGGTTCCTTTGTCGTGGCTCGTATGTCTTGTTGTATTTCGGATCGAGGGCGTGAAAGGTACATTTGGTCCTGAAATAAGGAAATGTTGATAATAAAATCAAGCACAACAAAGAACGTACAATATAATAATAACACAGTTTTATGTTTATTTTCAGAAAATTACGCGACCTTTGTAACATCGTAATAATATATCTAACACAAAATGACAAATGTCGAATTTGTATTACCTAAATAAAGGGCCCTTGTGGGCATTACAAAATCATCAATTTCTCACACAACACTCTTATCGTTAAAAAATACTCGATCTCTCACTAATTATAATAATTAGACACATTTGGAGGAACATACAAAAATATAACATCATATATATCAACAACATGAGGAAGGTCATGAGGTGTTGCCTTTTCAAAGAACAGAAATTATTTTTAACACATTCAACAAGATTACACACATGGCTTTTGACAGTATAATTTTTTATTTATATTTCTACTTTATAAAATGAAAGTTACTTAATATATTGATAGATAGTTGTTATCATCATTCGATATAAACCATATAAGCAGCTTTGCTGAACTAATGTATTCCTAATTCAGGAATCCTGACTATAGTAAGAATTTGTCTCGTTTAGACTTGTTTTGTTCATATAAATATGACATGTTCTTCTTCCTCTATCTGATCTTGCTCACAAACAAACAAAACAGCGATTTAATATAAGATATGGTTCAAATTAGAAAATGGTTTTAAATTTAAAATTCTGTTTAAAAGCTAGCTTGTAATACCTGTCAAAGAACAAGTTTGTGTGTAGAAGACATTCAATTCGTTCATTTCTGGCCGCATATTGTTCTCCATGGTGCCGATCATTTTCTCACAACTTTGATTGTCTAGTACGCTTCCCTTACAGATCAGGGCATTGTTAATTTTGCTAAAGGATGCAAAAAAAAACACAATTACAAAATAAACTCTAACTTATTTTATTTCTTGGCCTTATTGGTAATATAGCAATATAATTCTAGTTATCCCAGCTCTTACTTGGGTTGTGAACATATATTTATTCCGGATAATAATTGTTCCGCCTGGAACATTTAAGAATATAATAAAAGTTCAACGGAAAATTGCTTATATAATGATATTTCCATTTCTTTCGGGTGGAATTTTCCTTATGACATTGGATAAACTATTACATAATGAATGTTCCAACTGAAACTTTTGTTATATAATAAAAGATCTCTAGAACAAGTATTATGATGGAACTTATAGTCTGTCACAGGGTGACATGTATCACACTCTGTACGTATCTTTGTCTCTTGCATGGATAAAACGTGCTCCAGACATAATAAGGGACTATTAACATCTTTATGACGATTGGATTTGTTCATATATGGTAGTTTCGACCTTTGACCATTTGTTAGCGCAGATTTTAAATTAATTTTGATAATTTGTTTAATTAATTTATTAGACTTTGTACAGAATAATACGCTTAGGGATGTTAATTTAATGATTGCAAGGGAATCGGGACCTATGGTAGACGATTTTGTGACAAAAATTTGGAAACATCTTATATTTGTAAAAACATACTGGCAAAGCTGCAATCTTTCAGCTTCATCGTATTGAGTTTCGCTTTGGTGAAACAATGTTTCGTGTAGATTTTCTGGCAGGCTATTAAAACAGGCTAAAGTTTTCATACAACACTGAAACCCAGTATTGCCCGTTCCTGGAAAACACAGAATATACTGACATTAGTTGCAAGTTCTCTATTTTATTACTGCATTAGTAAAGTCAAATTAACATGTAAGAAAATATATACAAAGTACACTTATCGACAACATACAGGTATAATAGCTACTACCCCGGGCAATACTTGTTATTGATCGCTTCAACCTTTGGCTATGTATTTACACGAATTTTGTAAACGTATGTATCATCATTATAAGTCGAACTGATAAACAAAACTGGCGCATACAAAGAGCATTCTTTTTGTAAAACAATTATTAAACAAACAATCTCGCAAGTAAAATTACGCTATTTAACTGCATACCATATTTCATGAAGAAAAAAATAACAAAATATAATACTGTATGGAAATATAAACATACCTATTTTGCTACAGAACTGTTGACTTGCTTTTAGTTTTTGTTTCGAATCTGTTCTTTTTGACGGAAAAATGACCGCATGAAGATCAGGAAGGTTTGTATCTGAACCTAATCTGTCCATATTAATATTATTCAGAAATGTCATACCATCGTCGTCAACTGAATCGATATAATCAAAGTCTACACTATCATTTGTCGGATTTTTGCTAGGAATGTCCGTGACAGCTACAGAACTGTAAGTGACGGGGCTGGGTTTAGCCGTGCTGGTTTTAGGCATCTGTTTGGTACTATGAGGAATTGTTTTTGTCGTTGTTATTGTAGGGTGTATTGCAGTGATAGTTGATGCGGAAGTCTCTTTGTTGAGTGTACTGGTTGACAAAGTTGTTGATGTCGTTTCTTCGTCGATTGTACTGGCTGTCATAGTTGTTGTCTTTTCTTCGTTCAGTGTACTAGCCGTCATAGTGGATAAACTAGCCGTCATAGAGGATAAACTAGCCGTCATAGAGGATAAACTAGCCGTCATAGAGGATAAACTAGCCGTCACAGTAGATACACTAGGCTCATTTCCGGTGTCTATTTTACTTACATTTGTTTCCGACAAATTGGATGTCGTATGAATTGACATCTGATGTTTGATCTGGTTCTGTATATTATTGTGTAGTTTTCTGATGCCATCAGGCATTAGTATTGCCGGTCCATGTTCATTTCTAACAAACAGTCCGTGTAAGGCGTCCATTTTATTTTCGGTTTTCTGCTCCCCACTTTTAGGAAAGTTCACTAATGATCCAATTTTCAGGTGAACGTCGGGGATTCCAGTGAATGACACAACAGTTATATCAGGAAGTTCTTCATTTCTGGAATTGTCTGATGTGCCGCCAGATTCTTTATTTCTCTTTTCTTTTCTCTTTTTATATTTCTGTCTTCTATTTCGACGACCACTTGTCAAACTGAGCAAGTTTGAGATAGTTCTTCTGCGAATACCAGTGTTATGCGAGCGGCCATTAATCCATGCATTAGATGTATTAGTAATACCTGTCAAATGTAATTGATCCTTCATGTTTTTCGAACTTCCGCAATGGACTTTATAACCTTACCTTTGGCTTGTCTAGTCTCGTAAACCTACGTAACAAAAACGTAAGTTACTTCAAAGCAAGAAATTATATACTACCATTTAAGATTTCAGTATTCTTGCAGGAACTGCTATTTTCTATATAATGTGTGATTAATAACGTGTTGTGTTCTCTACAGATCCATCATATTGTCACGCTTCATTTGTTTTGTCATATGTAAATACATAAAACAAAACACACATTATTGCAATTAAGTGACAACAAAAAGTAAAAATAATCTCATTCACAAACGACCCTTTATTTTCACGTTAACTTCCCACCTTATTTTGTTCTGTTTTGTACATAAACCCAGATTGTATGTCTACTTGATGAAAAAATTGTTTTGAAACAACTAATTACAACGTTCCGGTTAAAATAAAAGAATTTATCGTTAGAAAAATATACATATATTCATTTAGTTCGGATCTGTTGAAAAATGTGATATGCAAATAACTAAAGAAGGTCAACTTATAAACGAAAACATTGCATTATCCCAAGTGTCCGTCATCAGGAGGAGGACAACGCTTTTCGGTCAAAGCTCTGTAGAGCTTATGCTATTTGTCATGCCGAATTCGAATTTCTTATCTTATCTTATCTTCTTATCTTAAGTATACTTCATCACGTGCAGCGGAGAACATTGTATTACCCTTATTGTACCCCATCACGTGCAGCGAAGAACATTGTATAACCCTTAGTGTACCTCATCACGTGCAGCGGAGATAATTTCATCACCTGAATTGTACGTTATCACGTGCAACGGAGAACATTACATTACCCCCAAATGTACTTCATCATTTGCAACGAATAACACTGCATTACGTAAAGTGTACGTCATCATATTCAGATGAGAAGATTGCATTATCTGAATTGTATGTCGTCACGTGTAGCGGAGAACATTGCATAACCTGAAGTATCCGTCGTCACGTGCAGCGGAGAACACTTCATTACCTGAAGTGCACGTCGAGACATGCAGCGAAAAACATTGCCTTACCTGAAACTGCATAAAAATACAAAGCTTAAGTACCCTATAAATTCTGACATAACGAAAGAAATACAATTGAAAATTATCGATCAAGTCAAATTGATAATCATCTACATTTTACATAAAGATACGAATGCAAAATGAAGCTTGCTCTATCAATCGTGAAATAATCCAAACATAACATAATATATTATGATAAAATTGAACCGAACAAGTCTTTCTAACATGTACATTACGTAATATAAAGTAACACAATCTAAAAATGCCTTTTTATTATCAAATTATGTAATTAATTGATAAAATAAACACAAATATATACATTTTATTTTGAAAAGATAAGAATGGATTCAAAAAAATACTATGCATCCCCTATAAATCATGAAATAATCCAAGAAATAAAATTGAGGCGATGTTCCTATCTAGCGAGGTCAAATATACAATTTTGTACATCTTTACTTCTTCTTATTAGATCAGGATAAAAAATGTATTTTACAGCTTGAAGGATTTAACAAATATGAAAAACTGTAATTGAAATATTTTCCTTAATATTAAATTAGCCATTTTATCACTTACAACATGAACTATATTGTAGAGTATGGTTTTTACCTTTTTGCTCAATTTACCCGAAAACAATTATATATCATTAAGAGATAATAAGAACATATGAAAATACAATCTTCTATCTGATTTTTAGTTCTGCTTCGATGAAGATCTGTATAGTTGAATAATGGAACATATTCGTGGTATTCATATGTGAATAATATATGCATATCAAGCGATATTGATTTAAACAATTAGAATACTTGAATCAAACATCTCTTAATAATATGAAACAAAAATTGAAAAAAAAAATATGAAGACTTATTCTTTAATAAACTAAAATCATCTACTAATGACAATAAAATATTTCTATACAGCCAAATTAAAACTGAATACAAAATTGAAAGTTTCATTATGAAAACTGATTTCGAAAATAGAAAAAATATATGCAAAATGCGAATAAGTGATCACTTTTTAGAAATTGAAAAAGGGCGATATAAACGAATAAAAAGAGAAAATAGAATATGCCAGTACTGTCATACAAATGACATTGAAGACGAATTCCATTTCTTCTTCAAATGCCCTAAATACAAATCTATTAGAGATGAATTTGAACATAAAAATATTAAAACTTTCAAACTGGAAAATGACATAATGCAAATAAATAACCCAGTGAAAATATTGTCGTCATCGAATCACTTGCAACACGTTGCTCCATTTATAAAAAAGTCACTTGTACTGAGGAAAGTGGAACCTATGATTGCATGATTCACCACTACTGATAATACTTTTATTTATCATATATAGTTGTTATTATAAATGCACTTAAACAATCTTGTGTATTTGAAGTTTCAATGTTTATTTGTAATTGTTTATTTGTATGCTTTCAACCCTTAGGGGTATAATTATGCATTATTGAATAAATAACTCTAAATAAAAGGATAATCTATTTCATCGCACTAAAATAATGTTGTTGTGTAAACAGGCTAACCGTATCACATTTGGACCTATTTTTGGTCCATATCCATACACTTACCTCCGATATTACTTTCCGACCAAAATTCAAACGATAATTGTCGAAAATTGTCGTACCCCAAACTATGCTATATAGTTTTAAGTGACTGCACCCTAAATACCGTGGTTATACAGACTTCAAAAATTATAACGACAAAAATGTAAATATAATTTGTGTTTTCTTTAATTAAATGTACGGAACGACCTGTAGTAGGCCTACCGGTTTTTAGGTGACAATTTTTTAAGTCCAATCCGCCAATTATTTTCTGTGACGTTTACGTAGGTGTTTTCTGTTAACAATTTCCATCTGTGGAACATAATTAAATTTTTAAAAAGCATCAAAATCAAAATCAACATAAATAATCGAAAATGAACAGCAGTTAACATCAGGCGTAAAGGAACAAATGTCTTCATTGTGTTTCTATTTATATAGCATTAAAATTATGTTTGGTAGTTTTTCAAACTGAGTTGCGCTCTTCAGCAATATTTCACCTATATCATGGCGTCAAGGATTTGTGTATTGGTTTTTGTGTGTTTGTTTGATTGTTTTGTGTTCTCTTGTTTGCTTTGTTTTGTTTTGCTTTTTTTGAGACGTAGTACAAAGTGAAAACCTCCGACTTCGGCCAGAAAACTGGCTATCATTGTCAAATAAGGATGGAGTCGAGGCTATCCTTGTCAAATAAGGATGGAGTCGAGAAGACTTTGCCTGCAAAAATCCCTGACCAATAGGCGACCAACTATCTCTATCGACCACCGAGGCCTCCATACAAGTTTTGAACATGAGTAATTATTTATTTAGTGGCGTATTGATATGAACGACAAATTGGTACACTGGAGTTCGTTTCTTTATTTCTGTGATACGTTGCCACAGGCAATAACTGCTTCCTACATTAATGTACAGCTTTAATAACCAGCATAATAATATACTCCGTACAAAAAGTATTATAAATGAAAGACCACAAAAATGTTATTCTATACACAAATTGTTTGAAGAATTTCGTTTAATAATTGTTATTTTTGACTATTTACTCCTTGAGACACTTTGATTTAAAAATTTACGTATTCGTAGCAGCTTCATTGCAGTTTACTATAATGTGTTGGTACAAAAAAAGTAATTCAGTTACACCTGGTAGGCAACGCAGTAATTCGGTTGCACCTGGTATTCACGTTAACTCAGTAATTCGGTTACACCTGGTATTTACGTTAACTCAGTAATTCAGTTACACCTGGTATTCACGTTAACTCAGTAATTCAGTTGCACCTGGTATTCACGTTCACACAGTAATTCAATTACACCTGGTATTCACGTTAACTCAGAATTCCCTTAAATCTGGTATTCACGTTAACTCATTAATTCGGTTACACCTGGTATTCACGTTAACTCAGTAATTCGGTTACACCTGGTATTCACGTTAACTCAGTAATTCAGTTACACCTGGTATTCACCTTAACTCAGTAATTCAGTTAAACCTGGTATTCACGTTCACACAGTAATTCAGTTACACCTGGTATTCACGTTAACTCAGAATTCAGTTAAATCTGGTATTCACGTTAACTCAGTAATTCAGTTACACCTGGTATTCACGTCAACTCGATATGGTTTGTCCTCTTTAAACATTAGGTGTTCCATAGCCAATTAAATCTAGTGTCAATTTAATGAACAACACAAAGACAACAGATAAGTGTTTTGTCACATTATTTTCGGATACATTTCTGTGTTGTTACTGCAACATTACGTACTGTTGATTACCAATGATTACCAGATCTAATTTAATTTCAGGTTGTTTGAATTCGAAAGTCATTCCAGCAACATCATATCTAATATCTAATATCCCGCCCCTTGGGTAGTTTTTTAAGCTGGCTATGATTTCTAAGATAACGATCTTTACCTCCAGTAATTTATACCATTAACAAGGTGGGGGTGTAAGATCAGTAATGGCTGTTTCTGCAAGTAAGGATAACAATAGTTCTAAATCATATATTACTTTCAATCTTTGCCACATAGAGACAACGGTAGATAATATCGACCTATACTCAGTATCGTTCATCTTTACATAAAACGTCATACAAACAAACAAATTTCAGATAGCAAAGAAAATATCGGTGACGAGCACAACAATAAATTTTAGCGAGCATCGCAAGTAATATGCGTGTGTAAAATTGTCATGTTACCCATAGATAGCTGAGCTATCGGGAGAAAACACTGAAAAAAGCAATGTAATTAACTTAAAAGTAGACTTACAATAAATATGGCATCGATACAAATTGTGTACAAAATAATAAAATTGTTGAAATCTCCTTAAAGCTTTATTATAATGCATTCATGTGACATGACCAACACATTAGAACTAGATGACCACTGTAATGCCGAGGCTTTATTATTGTGCTCGAAAGTAACATGTGTGATGCTCGCATTTATTATGCGTTTTTATTCATATTACATGTACGTATAAAGGTAATAAAAAACATTAATAATTGAAGTCCTTCATATCTTTCATTTGTTCTTTACTTTCTTTGCTTTCTTTTTCAAGTACAAAGTACATGTGGTTCGGTTCTTCTAATGATTTAGGTGCTTTAGATACTGAACTGGGTATGCTATCTGGTTGTACGTAGTCGTCATCCGGTTGCGGTTCAAGTTTTGCATACGACTGCGCACTGTCATCAGACTCGGATTTCAGTTCGATGTACCCGTGTGTGAACAGGTTTGCGTCTTTTGCTGTAATATCCGGTTTAATGTCATCTTCAGGAAAACTAGATCTAGGGGACAAATAACCATGATTGTCAATTTCCAGCTTACTAGAACTTGAGCCACTCTCAAGTTTTCTACAACTTCCATCATTTGAATACGAATCTATACAGTAACTCACAGTTGTTATCATCTGAAGAAAAAAGATCAAAGGTGAAACCTCTCATGACCTACACAGACCTGTTAACATATGACGTCACGAACTACACAGACCTTGTTAACATATGACATCACGAACTACACAGACCCGTTCACATCTGAAGTTCTCTTTTCAGGAAACAACACTTTAAACTCAATAAATTTGACTTTAGTCGTTTCTGAGCGTTCTAGTCGCTACCTATACATATCATTAACCAAACCATGAAGACTGATTTTGTTTAAATGACAGTTTATATAACATTTTAATTACTGTAAATCAAATAACAACTTCAACCAAATCGTAACATTATAATGAGAGCTTATTTATTTTACTTCGGTTTAAGAGGAGTAATCTCCATACTTAAAATTATTAATAATTATACCAAACTTCTTTGTTGTATGGCTGAAAGGTTGTGATTTACGTGATTGATAGAATTTTTTGTTTATGATCTTCGTATTATAATCCAAAATATGAAACGAATTAAGGTAAGAGTATACTATGAAGCACATTCAAATTACTTACACTCTTCTCGTCAATTTCAGCATATATGTCCGATTTCCGTCTGGTATAACTAACCGTCTTGTAGCGTGATGATTGTGACGAGTCACGTCCTGGGTCGTCCCTTTGTTCTTTACTTCTCCTCCTGAAATTGTCCATATGTAAAGTATTTAACAAACAGCAAGAAGTCGGACAATATCCGTCAAAATAAGTCGGACATTACACGTCATCATAAGTCTTACATTATCCGTCATATATATATATATCCGTCATATATAATATACACGAGTCTTAAACTGTATATATGTATATATCCGGCACTGAGGGATCGGGATGGAACGGCTGTAACGTGGGATCAGGACCGGAAGCGGGAGACAGTGATGTGTCTGTTGAAGAGATTACAGTGATATTATAGATCATGGAAATACATATATATATTTGATATTAACCCTGTATTTCTGATGTTTCAGAAATCCGCTGGATAGATATATTATATGGTTGTCACAATACTTAGACGTTTCTACACATGTACTATGTCTATGTCTAAGATTCGCCCCGGTTAATGAAGCTATATTTTTATATAGCGGATTTGGCCGAGGGGTCTAGACCGCTGGACATAGTGCAGGCGAATTGGTGCCACAGTGTCACAACGGTGTGAGTTCGAATCCCGCTGAGGGAAAGCAAAAATTTGACAGTGTTAAAAATCTAATTCAAACAGTGTTGGGCTTAATTTGTAGACGTATATATATGGAATAAGTCAGGCACTATCCGTCATCACAAGTCAGCCATCATCCGTCATCACAAGTCAGCCATCATCCGTCATCGCAAGTCAGACGTTATACGTCACCATAAGTCGAACATCCGTCATTATAAGTCAGACATTAGCCGTCCTGAAAAGTCATGCATTATATAGAATCACAAGTTACATTTTAAGTCGGTCAATATCGAGGTGCAGCACGAAATATCCTAAGCTGTACATTACCGCAATTACTGCGCATGTGCTGTGTTACATGTTCTGCACGGATAATTTAAACGTATAAAACGTCATATTACAATTAAACATTAAATAAAAATAAAATAGAGAATGAAAAAGCAATATTTGTACATACCTTTTGTTACTTCTCTTTGTACAATAAACAGCAAAAATGATAATAACAACTAAAGCAAACACCCCCATAATCGCCCCACCAATAAAGGGAGCGTATGAGTTAACATAACTCTGGAACTGTTCCGCTCCTTTATTATCTGTACCCGGCACTGAGGGATCGGGAGGGAACGGCTGTAACGTGGGATCAGGACCGGAAGAGGGAGACAGTGATGTGCCTGTTGAAGAGATTACAGTGATATTATAGATCATGGAAATCATTTCAATCAGTATGAGAGGTACGAAAGTGAAAGAGAGAAAATGTGTGTGAAAGTTACTATTATACATTGTATGTATCAAATTTGATTATATATGCCCTAACGGGCCTATGATTGGTTAAATAATATACTTTACTTTACTTTACTTTTAAACAATACATTACATTGAGAGTAAACAAAACAGACGATGTTTTATTTGTAATTTTTGTTAATTCACATTTACATTACACTTACATGTCTAAAATAAGATTGGTTCCGGTTTTATATTTAGACAAATAATTACAATTTTGATAGCCGCATGTAAGTTACTTGTCCTGACTGATTGTTTGTTTGTTTTGGGTTTAAAGCAACTTTCAGCAATTTTAGCTTTATGTCATGGCGTCCAGGTTTTTTGCGGAATGATACCAAGGAAAATATACTGAATCCGATTTTATTAACAAATATAGGACGTGCCTACACAAAGCCTTGTCGTTCTCGTGCAAACGCGGGTCCCGGATTGTCAACCGTCTCTGGAAGAAAATTAATTTGACTCTAGGTTAGTACATTAAAACGATCACATTTACCTCTGTTACAATTGTTGAAGTAAAAGAGTTTGACTTTATCTATCTGTGGTTTCAGTTTTTTATCCAGTATGGTGTTTACATTTTGACAGTTTGGTCTCGTAACGATGTCTCCATAGCATACGAACGCTGAATCAATGTCACTGAAAAAAGTAAGGAACGAGTAACATTAACAAGAAAAAAAAAACATTTTTTTTAAATAGTGTAATAAAAACGTAATTTAAAAACAGAGGGCACTTACTTATTTAGTTTTGTGTTATACGAGTTAAAATATTCATGTTATAATTGACAAAAAAGATAATATGTCGCCATCCTCACTAACATTTGGCTGGTTTAATTGTCGCCATCTTCATCAACATTTGGCTGGTTTAACTGTCGCCATGTTCACTAACATTTGGCTGGTTTGATTGGGCCATCTAGTGCGTGACCTTAATTTAGACTATACAATCAACCTAAACTTTCCTTGTTC
This sequence comes from Limnoperna fortunei, assembly GCA_944474755.1. Taxonomy (NCBI): domain Eukaryota; kingdom Metazoa; phylum Mollusca; class Bivalvia; order Mytilida; family Modiolidae; genus Limnoperna; species Limnoperna fortunei. The sequence goes on from OX104111.1 coordinate 106,918,705, forward strand.
CAATAGGCAACCTATCAGAAATGTATACCAATGTTATGTCAGAGGTCAAGATCCACTCAAAAACGTAGTAGTAAATACCATCCTCCCAAGTCAGGGGTTCTGAGTCCGCGTTCGCTCCATCATCACGTGTTGATGGAGCGAACGCGGACTCAGAACCCCTGACTTGGGAGGATGTAGTAAATACTAGTAAAACAAAACGCATAGTTGTTCTTGCCAGCTGTTAGTATTTTGGATACATCTCACCCCCCCCCCCCCCGTGATACATCTTAGTCCTCAACTTACCGACACATATGGAGTCTTTCCGCCTCCTTGTAATTCGCATTACCGTGATGAAAGATGGTTTCATCAAGGGTTTCTGGCAGTTCATCGAAACAGTTCAGGGTCTTTTTGCAACACGAAAAGCCTTTTGTAGCATCACCGAAATCTTTGAAAGAAAAAAAAAACATAATTCCAATTCTGTATTTAAAAAAGGGTTTACAAACTGGCAAAAATAAAGTATTATGAGTTGAGTACTGATCACAATAGAAAATGAATAAAAATAACAATCGACTTGTGTGCCCCGCGTGTATTGACACAATGTTCATCAAAATGAAATTACATAAATGCAACGCTAAATATATGTTTTAAAGCTCTGTTACTGCAAAATTTAAACTAGCTACATTGTAGTAGCTAGACGATGCCCGAAACTATATCGTTCTTTATTAAGCCAAAAATTGTTAGTCATAGACTGAAAAGGATCAAAGGTCAAAGGTTAACGCTATATTAGGTTATTATATAAAATTCAAGCAAAGACCGCAAACACGTATCTGTTACATATCAAAGAGTGAGAACTGTCTTTGAGTTGGTCTAGATAGTTAGCAATTCTAAGTGTTAAGATGTTACATAGTGAGAACTGTCTCCGAGACAAAGTTGGTCTAGATAGTTAGCAGTTCTATGTGTTAAGATGTTACATAGTGAGAACTGTCTTTGAGACAGAGTTGGTCTAGATAGTTAGCAGTTCTATGTGTTAAGATGTTACATAGTGAGAACTGTCTCCGAGACAGAGTTGGTCTAGATAGTTAGCAGTTCTATGTGTTAAGATGTTACATAGTGAGAACTCTCTCCTAGACAGAGTTGGTCTAGATAGTTAGCAGTTCTATGTGTTAAGATGTTACATAGTGAGAACTGTCTTTGAGACAGAGTTGGTCTAGATAGTTAGCAGTTCTATGTGTTAAGATGTTACATAGTGAGAACTGTTTCCGAGACAGAGTTGGTCTAGATAGTTAGCAGTTCTATGTGTTAAGATGTTACATAGTGAGAACTGTTTCCGAGACAGAGTTGGTCTAGATAGTTAGCAGTTCTATGTGTTAAGATGTTACATAGTGAGAACTGTCTCCGAGACAGAGTTGGTCTAGATAGTTAACAGTTCTATGTGTTAAGATGTTACATAGTGAGAACTGTTTCCGAGACAGAGTTGGTCTAGATAGTTAGCAGTTCTATGTGTTAATATGTTACATAGCAATTCTAAGTGTTAAGATGTTACATAGTGAGAACTGTCTCCGAGACAAAGTTGGTCTAGATAGTTAGCAGTTCTATGTGTTAAGATGTTACATAGTGAGAACTGTCTTTGAGACAGAGTTGGTCTAGATAGTTAGCAGTTCTATGTGTTAAGATGTTACATAGTGAGAACTGTCTCCGAGACAGAGTTGGTCTAGATAGTTAGCAGTTCTATGTGTTAAGATGTTACATAGTGAGAACTCTCTCCTAGACAGAGTTGGTCTAGATAGTTAGCAGTTCTATGTGTTAAGATGTTACATAGTGAGAACTGTCTTTGAGACAGAGTTGGTCTAGATAGTTAGCAGTTCTATGTGTTAAGATGTTACATAGTGAGAACTGTTTCCGAGACAGAGTTGGTCTAGATAGTTAGCAGTTCTATGTGTTAAGATGTTACATAGTGAGAACTGTTTCCGAGACAGAGTTGGTCTAGATAGTTAGCAGTTCTATGTGTTAAGATGTTACATAGTGAGAACTCTCTCCTAGACAGAGTTGGTCTAGATAGTTAGCAGTTCTATGTGTTAAGATGTTACATAGTGAGAACTGTTTCCGAGACAGAGTTGGTCTAGATAGTTAGCAGTTCTATGTGTTAATATGTTACATAGTGAGAACTGTCTCCGAGACAGAGTTGGTCTAGATAGTTAGCAGTTCTATATGTTAAGATGTTACATAGTGAGAACTGTCTTTGAGACAGAGTTGATCTAGATAGTTAGCAGTTCTAAGTGTTAAGATGTTACATAGTGAGAACTGTCTCCGAGACAGAGTTGGTCTAGATAGTTAGCAGTTCTAAGTGTTAAGATGTTACATAGTGAGAACTCTCTCCTAGACAGAGTTGGTCTAGATAGTTAGCAGTTCTAAGTGTTAAGATGTTACATAGTGAGAACTGTTTCCGAGACAGAGTTGATCTAGATAGTTAGCAGTTCTATGTGTTAAGATGTTACATAGTGAGAACTGTTTCCGAGACAGAGTTGGTCTAGATAGTTAGCAGTTCTATGTGTTAAGATGTTACATAGTGAGAACTGTTTCCGAGACAAAGTTGGTCTAGATAGCAGTTCTATGTGTTAAGATGTTACATAGTGAGAACTGTCTCCGAGACAGAGTTGGTCTAGATAGTTAGCAGTTCTATGTGTTAAGATGTTACATAGTGAGAACTGTTTCCGAGACAGAGTTGGTCTAGATAGTTAGCAGTTCTATGTGTTAAGATGTTACATAGTGAGAACTGTTTCCGAGACGGAGTTGATCTAGATAGTTAGCAGTTCTATGTGTTAAGATGTTACATAGTGAGAACTGTCTCCGAGACAAAGTTGGTCTAGATAGTTAGCAGTTCTATATGTTAAGATGTTACATAGTGAGAACTGTCTCCGAGACAAAGTTGGTCTAGATAGTTAGCAGTTCTATATGTTAAGATGTTACATAGTGAGAACTGTCTCCGAGACAAAGTTGGTCTAGATAGTTAGCAGTTCTATATGTTAAGATGTTACATAGTGAGAACTGTTTCCGAGACAGAGTTGGTCTAGATAGTTAGCAGTTCTATATGTTAAGATGTTACATAGTGAGAACTGTTTCCGAGACAGAGTTGGTCTAGATAGTTAGCAGTTCTATGTGTTAAGATGTTACATAGTGAGAACTGTCTCCGAGACAAAGTTGGTCTAGATAGTTAGCAGTTCTATATGTTAAGATGTTACATAGTGAGAACTGTCTCCGAGACAAAGTTGGTCTAGATAGTTAGCAGTTCTATATGTTAAGATGTTACATAGTGAGAACTGTCTCCGAGACAAAGTTGGTCTAGATAGTTAGCAGTTCTATATGTTAAGATGTTACATAGTGAGAACTGTTTCCGAGACAGAGTTGGTCTAGATAGTTAGCAGTTCTATGTGTTAAGATGTTACATAGTGAGAACTGTCTCCGAGACAGAGTTGGTCTAGATAGTTAGCAGTTCTATGTGTTAAGATGTTACATAGTGAGAACTGTCTCCGAGACAGAGTTGGTCTAGATAGTTAGCAGTTCTATATGTTAAGATGTTACATAGTGAGAACTGTCTCCGAGACAGAGTTGGTCTAGATAGTTAGCAGTTCTATGTGTTAAGATGTTACATAGTGAGAACTGTTTCCGAGACAGAGTTGGTCTAGATAGTTAGCAGTTCTATGTGTTAAGATGTTACATAGTGAGAACTGTCTCCGAGACAGAGTTGGTCTAGATAGTTAGCAGTTCTATGTGTTAAGATGTTACATAGTGAGAACTGTCTCCGAGACAGAGTTGGTCTAGATAGTTAGCAGTTCTATATGTTAAGATGTTACATAGTGAGAACTGTCTCCGAGACAGAGTTGGTCTAGATAGTTAGCAGTTCTATGTGTTAAGATGTTACATAGTGAGAACTGTTTCCGAGACAGAGTTGGTCTAGATAGTTAGCAGTTCTATGTGTTAAGATGTTACATAGTGAGAACTGTCTCCGAGACAGAGTTGGTCTAGATAGTTAGCAGTTCTATGTGTTAAGATGTTACATAGTGAGAACTGTCTCCGAGACAGAGTTGATCTAGATAGTTAGCAGTTCTATGTGTTAAGATGTTACATAGTGAGAACTGTCTCCGAGACAGAGTTGGTCTAGATAGTTAGCAGTTCTATGTGTTAAGATGTTACATAGTGAGAACTGTCTCCGAGACAGAGTTGGTCTAGATAGTTAGCAGTTCTATGTGTTAAGATGTTACATAGTGAGAACTGTTTCCGAGACAGAGTTGGTCTAGATAGTTAGCAGTTCTATGTGTTAAGATGTTACATAGTGAGAACTGTCTCCGAGACAGAGTTGGTCTAGATAGTTAGCAGTCCCATGTTATGTACTAAGCGTTGACTAATCGTTTCTTATCATGTTGGGGAACAATTCAGTTTAAATTGACGGTCCCTAATACAAATGGCATTGTATTCCTACAATGATACAGCTATCATTTTTAACTACGTGATGTTTAACTACATAGAATCAATCAATCACAAGTTTATTGACCATTTGATGTCTTTATTATTTACCATAGGCTAAACCTTGAAGTCGTGTTCTGTCCAAAGTTAGCCGTTAGGCAATGCATGTCACATTACTAACGTATATCGTGATGCAAATGCTATAATTAGGCAAGATTTTTTATAATTTATGTCAGTTGTAAAAAACAATCAATCATTACTGAACGTACGTGTAGTAAACATTCTGATTAATACACAAAATATTTTTACATAATATAGTTAAATACCAATATACATGTAGTTACCAACAAAAGAATAACATAATTTTAATGTCAATCCGAGAAATAAAGTGTATTTGAAAAAATCACGTCGGCTTAAATGTATTATTATAAATGCACAATTGTACCGATATGAGGGTGAAGACATACACATATAAACAAAGTAAAACTATAATATGTAGAACCATACTGTAGTAGAGTCCGTTTACACATAACAACCAATGCCGTACAAATGTCAAGCAGAATGTATTTTAATACAAATAAACTAAAAAATATTTATTGTTGCTTTCCTAAGACTACTAGGCCTTATCTTTTCAAGAAATCGACAAGATTTTTTTAAATACGTAAAAAAGTATATTTTATATGATTAAAATACTCAAATACATACGACCAGGCTGATCCCCACAAATGTCGTCATTCGGTACACCCAGTTTATTCCTTGTTTTACGTAACGACTCCATAATATTATCTGAATGCTGATTTAAAAACGAGTGTACGAAAAGCCCCGAAGACATTTTTTTGGGGGACCGGAAGCTAAGCTGTCGTCATGTAGAATAATGAGATCATTACGTCTGGACCTAATTAATCACACGTACACGAATTTTTTATATAATTAATGACGGCGATGAAGTCAGCCTATTAATTATGCGACAAAATAAATGAATTTTAAATGCAATATATACATTTATCAATATGTGAAGATTTTATATACACAGTCTGGGTAATAATTTATATATATAATATTATACAAACTAAGCGGGCCTTAAGTTAACTGACACTTACGCTACATCCCATTTTAACATATTTAAAGGATTTGATAAGGTAGCGGAACCACGGCACGTTAAACTCCATTTTACCAATGTTGATAAATATCTTACCCACACTAAGAAGCATGGTTTTTTATATTGAAACCGAATCCGGTCTGCAAAATTGTTCGCTCTGCCATCTGTTTGTAAATAAAATAAAACACACGATAGTTACAGGATAAACTCACCTATTTTCTGGCAGAATTGTTTTCGTTCGTTTTTTCTTTGCTTTATGTCGGCTCTAGAGGATGGGAAAATAATAATATCAATATCCTTCCCAGCGACTGATGTGGAATTATTTTCCGTTATAATGACCATTCCAGAACTCTGTAGCTGTTCTGGAATAGTTTCCCCTCCCTCGAGCTGACCGTTGTTTGTTGAATTTACATGTTCCTCTCCTGACAAATTAGTTCCATTGTAGTTTGGAATAATTTCATTGTTCCCAGTACTATTTTCTTGTTGTTTTGAGACAGAAGTGAATGTTGTGAGATTTGAACCTACTGTCGTAGTATCAATAGATTTAACTTCATTCTGTTCTGTTGTCGATGACGATATAATTGAATTTGTGTTTTTTGTTGTTTCATTTGCTCCCGATTCAATATTTCCATTAACTGACAAATTTACGTCAGGTATTTTTGTTGTTGAATTTGTAATGGATTCAGGTTGTTTTCCAAGTTCATGTATTTTATCCATCTTTCCGCGAATACCCTCCAAAAATTTTCTAAGTAAATCTGGTGTAACAATTTTTAATTCACTGTTGTTCGACATGGCTTCACTTTCCGATGGAGCAGGAGCTGGTTCTTTGTTGATGGTAATTGTCTGGTTACTCAATTCTAGCGACAAAGGAGTGGTAGTATTAACTTCCGGTGACATAAGTGGAGTGTCAACCATTATTTCACTAGCTCTATTCACGTATTCGCGATCGTTTTGTTTCTTTTTGTTCTTTTCACCTTTCTGTTTGTTTTGTTTTTCTGACTTAACTGCTTTTTTGTTCGTCTGTTTGTCAGAATTGTCAATGAGGCCATTACTTGCGGATGGACCAATCACTAACGTCTCGTCTTTTGAGTTGGAATTAAAAGAATTTGTCACAAATTCTACTGTTATGTTCATTGTTTATATACAATTTTAAAATCGCTGTCTCCAATATACCAACATTCAGCACTAGATGTTCCAAAACGTAGTCACCAATATGTATATGTCGAACAACAGCCTTCAAAGAACAAAATCTCCCAACACTTATTACCACTGGCTCATCATGGAAATGTTTAGGTACTAAATTATTAGATTATGACGTTAATAGGACTAGAAAATTACAAATGACATTTTTCATGTACTAAGATCCATCACTTTTCACGCTTGACTTGTCACATACTTCGTAACTATGTAGCAGTACATGTAACACCTACACACATGCGTGTACATCGGCGGGTTAATTAATTGATGTGTTATAAAGGTTTTAATGGTTTTATAGCGTTTTCTAATGTCATACAGGTTGGTTTATCTTTTTAGCCAGTAACTCCTGTGTGTTGTAGAGATAATAAACCGATGTACCCGTATATTATAGGAACCATAGAACTTTAGAAGTGATAGTATTTCATGTATAGGCTTATTTTATTTATTTTTTTTTCAATTCAGTGGAGATAAACCAAACACGAACACAAGGCATCGAAGTAATCATATATGAAGTGGCTGACTTGCACGGATATTTGTTCTATAATGTGGTTTACAAAGTATTGATTATGATGTGAAGCTGTCATATATTGTACATTTGTCAACAACACCTTTAGATAACAACGTATCGCTTTGTTGTTGTTTTTTCAGCTGTAAATTTTGATTTTCGACAGGTAATCCATTACTTTGTGTTTGTTGTGGTTTGAACAGGTAAAACTCTATGACGTCATAATGATACTACACTGTCAGACATGGTCGAGTGGTCCATCAGTGCAAGTAACATATTGTCTTGCATTCAAATAATTAGTATCTTACATTTCAATTTTAGCAAAGAGAGCTGTGGCCCACGATTTCATGTTATAAATGATCTTATGAGGGAAGGTGTCGATCTAGAGCAGGGTCCTTGAAAGGGGGGCTGAAACAATCCTTTGAAGCCCCGGGATCTCAATGTTTTGCCAAATTTCGTTGTCAATTACTCGCCACACCCGCCCCTACTGTCAGTGTGTACAGGTTTAGGTATAAGTCGATGGTAAATGTGTTAATAATTTTAAGAATAAAATTGAAGAATATCAAATGAAAGACATTTACAATAATTTTATAACCCGTTTTGTTATAAATTTATTAACAAATTTATATTAAAAAAAAAGACGTAATCAGTCAATAGCACCTAGCAATTATTGACCAATTATTGGCCAATCTCAGACGTAAAACAACCAATCATCGTCTGCTAGCTTAAAATCTCAGAAATATAGTAAGGGTATTTAAATGTGTAATTTTTATGTAAAATCTGAAGGGCACACATTTATTGAAGTGTATTGGCTAAATATCAACGCTATACAAAATTTCCCACGAGAATCTAATGACGACAATATGACGGGAACCATATATTACATCCTTTATTTGTTTCATAACTTTTTCAGCTATAAAATGGCGCCCTGTTTTTATTGGGGAGGTACCCGGGGAAAAAACATCCCAACGTCGGAAAAGGAAATGCCATTCTTATTCAATTAATTCGAGCACATGATGCCCGCAATCTCAGCGTTGAGACGCACGTGATCTATAGTAAACAACCTTAAACCATTACGATGCATACTTATACTTATTATAATAATCCAAATGTTATGTTTAGCCAGCGTCAGTACAAGGAAGTTGTTTCAGATAGGTTTTTATAAATATGTTCTAATAACAAAACACTATTTTGTGATTGGATAAATACAAAACAAAGGTCCTTTTGTGAATAATCTTCCAACAGTGATACTTTTATGGGCTATAACTTTACAAATTCGACTCGGAAGTTCATTTTGTTTAAGTTCAGTTACAGTTTAACTCTAATTGCAAGAAATGTAGGCGAGCACTAAACTTAGTACGTCAGGTTGTTATGGTGTTTTTTGTAATACAATAAAGATTTTCTTTGTCACCTTGAACAATAAGATGTCATTCTGCACACAATTCAAGCAAAATATAATTATATATAAATTACTTTACATCAATTAATTAGCATATCAATACAAAATATGTCCCAATATGATAGTTAATCAAGTTGGATGTTTGTTAGTTTTATTATTCCACATTTTTCAGATATTCTGGCAGTACTTGCATATAGGCATGTTTGTCACCTTTAATAGGCTCTATGTAATCCGAACTTTCAGCAGTTCGATTTTTCAGACTTGCAGTCTTTTCAAGAATGTAGTAATCATGTTTGAGTCCACCGCTTTCGCATATCCCACTATCATGTTCGTCTTCTATGAAGGACCGCGAAGATTCGGCATACGGTTTTACATCCGGGTCATCACTACCAGTGGCAGCCTTTTCAATATGTAACAACTTATTAGATTCTGTAATATTTTCATCGTCTTCTTCCTTTGCAAGAACCATGTATTCACCGGTCGAACTTAGTTCAGTTTCGTCAGCAACCTTTTCTAAAGTAAAATATTCTCCTGGAGGAAGCCCCATTGGGGGTCGTGTATTTTCCAACATTTTGCTCGCTCTGAGCATTTCGTATGTACCACGACTCTCTCTTGATTCACCTATTATTTCCAAATCAAGAGGATTGTACACGTTACTTCGTCGTTTAACTTCTGAACCAATCTCGGTGTATTCGTCTATAGACTGTGACAGTTGCTTGCTAGCTACCTCTTTATACCGAGTTAAGCTCTGAGATTTACTGGCTTCAGGGATAGGAGGTAGAGGCTTATTTGCAGCTTGCATTAGATTTTTGGATGTGTTAGCTGTTGCTTGATTTGCATCTATACTAACCCATCTTTTAAATTTTTCTGACACTGTATTTGACACACCTTGAAGTCGCTTCCGGTCTTTTTTTATTGGAAGTTGTACATTTTCATGGCGGTTATAATGTGGATTTTCCTGAAAACAGAGATTGAAGTGTCTTAGGTAATGCTGAGGTTTTCTCCTTGTGTTTATTGATATGATGCCTACCCGAAATCATAGTTTATATTGGTTATTTGTTTTTTTCATAACTGATCTTTCCAGTGCCATTTTTAAACATTTGCCAGCAGCAGAGTTAAAACCCGTACGCATTCCATAATACCGTGACCACCAGTCAGTTATATAGTTCAGATTATTTTAATTTCCTTTAAAAACTCAACAGCTGAGCAACAATGTCCATTTCGTATAACCTAACTTGATATTTTAGCATTCACTGATTGCTAATGTCATAATTATATGTATTTATGACGTTGACTACATGTACATGAATTATTCCGCAAACAACAAGCGACGACACTAAAGTAGTTAAATACTGTTTTTGTTATTTCTTTTCATAATATTGAATTTAAAATATAAGAATTGTTTTCAGTTGTTGGTTAGATTATTAGATATAGACGACTTTGTGTGGGTTTACGCTGTACATAAACCGACCCAGAGTCGTCTATATCCAATAATCTAGCCAGTAATTGACAGCAATCCTTAATTAATTGTTATCATTACGTCACGTGTTCCTTATTCTATAGTGATTGCTATGATACTTACAATACAAAGCTCTTCGTAAGTAGTACCATCCGAGTCGTTCACATTTGTCAGGGTAGTGGCGACGACTCTGTAGTCCTGTTCGATAACAAGTCTATAGAAATATAAAAGTACATATATAAGTATTTGTACGAACTGATTCGGCTCCATCTATGTATGACTGAACAAATGTAAATTGGCAATATTTCAGACGACCAACCCGGTCGTACGCCTGATAAAAAAGTCCGGCTCAATATCTTGGCCGTAAGTAGAACTTTTGCCAAGTATAAGGCCGCCTGGCGCGCTAAAAATGGATTCTATCTATTTCCTGACAATTAAAAAAATCACATTTAAAAGACAATTTTGTATTTATTTAATTTTTTTTTCGGTGTGTGTGTGTGTGGGGGGGGGGGGGGCGGTGCACAATCCTTGTGTCTGTTAGTAATACATATATAATCGTACACCGACACAAACAGTAATAATAATGTAACCGTTCCTTTTCTTTTTCTCAGCGTTCCTAGACCGACACAAATAGTAAAACTTATGTAACCGTACTTTTTCCTTTTCTCAGCGTTCCAAAACCGACACAAATAGTAAAACTTATGTAACCGTACTTTTTCTTTTTCTCTGCGTTCCTAGACCGACACAAACAATAATACTTATGTAACCGTACCTTTTCTTTTTCTCAGCGTTCCTAGACCGACACAAACAGTAATACTTATGTAACCGTACCTTTTCTTTTTCTCAGCGTTCCTAGACCGACACAAACAGTAATACTTATGTAACCGTACCTTTTCTTTTTCTCAGCGTTCCTAGACCGACACAAACAGTAATACTTATGTAACCGTACCTTTTCTTTTTCTCAGCGTTCCTAGACCGACACAAACAATAATACTTATGTAACCGTACCTTTTCTTTTTCTCAGCGTTCCTAGACCGATACAAATTGTAATACTTATGTAACCGTACCTTTTCTTTTTCTCAGCGTTCCTAGACCGACACAAACAGTAAAACTTATGTAACCGTACCTTTTCTTTTTCTCAGCGTTCCTAGACCGACACAAATTGTAATACTTATGTAACCGTACCTTTTCTTTTTCTCAGCGTTCCTGGACCGACACAAACAGTAATACTTATGTAACCGTACCTTTTCTTTTTCTCAGCGTTCCTAGACCGACACAAACAGTAAAACTTATGTAACCGTACCTTTTCTTTTTCTCTGCGTTCCTAGACCGACACAAACAGTAATACTTATGCAACCGTACCTTTTCTTTTTCTCAGCGTTCCTAGACCGACACAAACAGTAATACTTATGTAATCGTACCTTTTCTTTTTCTCAGCGTTCCTAGACCGACACAAACAGTAAAAATAATGTAATCGTACCTTGTCTTTTTCTCAGCGTTCCTAGACCGATACAAATTGTAATACTTATGTAACCGTACCTTTTCTTTTTCTCAGCGTTCCTAGACCGACACAAACAGTAAAACTTATGTAACCGTACCTTTTATTTTTCTCAGCGTTCCTAGACCGACACAAACAGTAATACTTATGTAACCGTACCTTTTCTTTTTCTCAGCGTTCCTAGACCGACACAAACAGTAATACTTATGTAACCGTACCTTTTCTTTTTCTCAGCGTTCCTAGACCGACACAAACAGTAATACTTATGTAACCGTACCTTTTCTTTTTCTCAGCGTTCCTAGACCGACACAAACAGTAAAACTTATGTAACCGTACCTTTTCTTTTTCTCTGCGTTCCTAGACCGACACAAATAGTAAAACTTATGTAACTGTACCTTTTCTTTTTCTCAGCGTTCCTAGACCGATACAAATAGTAAAACTTATGTAACCGTACTTTTTCTTTTTCTCAGCGTTCCTAGACCGACACAAACAGTAATAATAATGTAACCGTACCTTTTCTTTTTCTCAGCGTTCCTAGACCGATACAAATTGTAATACTTATGTAACCGTACCTTTTCTTTTTCTCAGCGTTCCTAGACCGACACAAACAGTAATACTTATGTAACCGTACCTTTTCTTTTTCTCAGCGTTCCTAGACCGACACAAACAGTAATACTTATGTAATCGTACCTTTTCTTTTTCTCAGCGTTCCTAGACCGACACAAACAGTAATACTTATGTAACCGTACTTTTTCTTTTTCTCAGCGTTCCTAGACCGACACAAACAGTAATACTTATGTAACCGTAACTTTTCTTTTTCTCAGCGTTCCTAGACCGATACAAATTGTAATACTTATGTAACCGTACCTTTTCTTTTTCTCAGCGTTCCTAGACCGACACAAACAGTAATACTTATGTAATCGTACCTTTTCTTTTTCTCAGCGTTCCTAGACCGACACAAACAGTAAAAATAATGTAATCGTACCTTGTCTTTTTCTCAGCGTTCCTAGACCGATACAAATTGTAATACTTATGTAACCGTACCTTTTCTTTTTCTCAGCGTTCCTAGACCGACACAAACAGTAATACTTATGTAACCGTACCTTTTCTTTTTCTCAGCGTTCCTAGACCGACACAAACAGTAAAACTTATGTAACCGTACCTTTTCTTTTTCTCAGCGTTCCTAGACCGACACAAACAGTAAAACTTATGTAACCGTACCTTTTCTTTTTCTCTGCGTTCCTAGACCGACACAAATTGTAATACTTATGTAACCGTACCTTGTCTTTTTCTCAGCGTTCCTAGACCGATACAAATTGTAATACTTATGTAACCGTACCTTTTCTTTTTCTCAGCGTTCCTAGACCGACACAAACAGTAATACTTATGTAATCGTACCTTTTCTTTTTCTCAGCGTTCCTAGACCGACACAAACAGTAAAAATAATGTAATCGTACCTTGTCTTTTTCTCAGCGTTCCTAGACCGATACAAATTGTAATACTTATGTAACCGTACCTTTTCTTTTTCTCAGCGTTCCTAGACCGACACAAACAGTAATACTTATGTAACCGTACCTTTTCTTTTTCTCAGCGTTCCTAGACCGACACAAACAGTAAAACTTATGTAACCGTACCTTTTCTTTTTCTCAGCGTTCCTAGACCGACACAAACAGTAAAACTTATGTAACCGTACCTTTTCTTTTTCTCTGCGTTCCTAGACCGACACAAATTGTAATACTTATGTAACCGTACCTTGTCTTTTTCTCAGCGTTCCTAGACCGATACAAATTGTAATACTTATGTAACCGTACCTTTTCTTTTTCTCAGCGTTCCTAGACCGACACAAACAGTAATACTTATGTAATCGTACCTTTTCTTTTTCTCAGCGTTCCTAGACCGACACAAACAGTAAAAATAATGTAATCGTACCTTGTCTTTTTCTCAGCGTTCCTAGACCGATACAAATTGTAATACTTATGTAACCGTACCTTTTCTTTTTCTCAGCGTTCCTAGACCGACACAAACAGTAATACTTATGTAACCGTACCTTTTCCTTTTCTCAGCGTTCCTAGACCGATACAAATTGTAATACTTATGTAACCGTACCTTTTCTTTTTCTCAGCGTTCCTAGACCGACACAAACAGTAAAACTTATGTAACCGTACCTTTTCTTTTTCTCAGCGTTCCTAGACCGACACAAACAGTAATACTTATGTAATCGTACCTTTTCTTTTTCTCAGCGTTCCTAGACCGATACAAACAGTAATAATAATGTAATCGTACCTTTTCTTTTTCTCAGCGTTCCTAGACCGACACAAACACAATATTATAACAATGCAGAGAACAACAAATCCTCCACATCCGGCCCCGATGTACACTGCAAAGTTTGCCAAGAAACCTTCAGACGACGTATCGTATCCTTTCGAAGGAATAGATTCTAAAAAAAATACAAAAAAAACTTTTTCAAGACAATAAAAAATAAAACCAAAAATGAAACCAAAATAAAAATTCGCAATTTCACAAATACAATCGTGTGTTTCAATGTAATACATGTAATATAAAAATATTTAGGTGATAACCGATTATAATTTAAATAGTAAAATATGTAACCTTGGTAAGTACACAGAAATAGAGAGTAATCGTGGTCACCTTGGTAACTAGATAATCATAGTCACCTTGGTAACTTAACAGATATCAAAGTCATCATCAATAAGATGTGTTACTTTAATTTATAGACAGAAAGTTTATAATTGAACATAGAAGGATATCTTGTCCACAAAACAAGAACAAGGAATGTAACATCCAAATAAAGTCGAATACACAGTACAATTGGTATACATAATAGTTTTACTAAGTACAATTAGCATCCACTTGTGCCTGCTAATTAACATCTACCATTACATACATAGCTATTACTTTGATGTTACAGTTGTTATATAGTATTATCTACACTAATTTATTAGTAATGCTTAATAAGTATAAAAGGGCCTATACGTTCCTTTATCTGTAGTCGCAAATGAAGTATGGCTTTATGTTCCTTTATCTATAGTCGCCAATGAAGTATGGCTTTATGTTCCTTTATCTGTAGTCGCCAATGGATCATAGCTTGACATGCGTGTTTATGCTCCTTTACCTGTAGTCACTCATGGAGCATGGCTTGACATGCATCTTTATGCTCCTTTATCAATAGTCGCCAATGAAGTATGGCTTTATGTTCCTTTATCTGTAGTCGCCAATGAAGTATGGCTTTATGTTCCTTTATCTGTAGTCGCCAATGAAGTATGGCTTTATGTTCCTTTATCTGTAGTCGCCAATGAAGCATAGCTTGACATGCGTCTTATGTTTCTTTATCTGTAGCCATCGATGGAGCATGGCTTGACATGCATCTTTATGCTCCTTTATCAATAGTCGCCAATGAAGTATGGCTTTATGTTCCTTTATCTGTAGTCGCCAATGGATCATAGCTTGACATGCGTGTTTATGCTCCTTTACATGTAGTCACTCATGGAGCATGGCTTGACATGCATCTTTATGCTCCTTTATCAATAGTCGCCAATGAAGTATGGCTTTATGTTCCTTTATCTGTAGTCGCCAATGAAGTATGGCTTTATGTTCCTTTATCTGTAGTCGCCAATGAAGTATGGCTTTATGTTCCTTTATCTGTAGTCGCCAATGGAGCATAGCTTGACATGCGTCTTATGTTTCTTTATCTGTAGTCATCGATGGAGCATGGCTTGACATGCATCTTTATGCTCCTTTATCAATAGTCGCCAATGAAGTATGGCTTTATGTTCCTTTATCTGTAGTCGCCAATGGATCATAGCTTGACATGCGTGTTTATGCTCCTTTACCTGTAGTCACTCATGGAGCATGGCTTGACATGCATCTTTATGCTCCTTTATCCATAGTCGCCAATGAAGTATGGCTTTATGTTCCTTTATCTGTAGTCACCCATGGAGCATGACATGACATGCGTTTTATATTTCTTTATCAGTAGTAATCGATTGAGCATGGCTTAACATGCGTGGTTTTGCTTCTTTATCTGTAGTCCCCCATGGAGCATAGCTTGACATGCGTCTTTATGCTCCTTTACCTCTAGTCACCCATGGAGCATGGCATGACACGCGTTTTATGTTTCTTTAGCTGTAGTAATCGATTGAGCATGGCTTAACATGCGTGGTTATGCTTCTTTATCTGTAGTCCTCCATGGAACATGGCTTGATATGCGTTGTTTATGCTCCTTTACCTGTAGTAACCAATGGAGCATGGCATGACATGCGTTTTATGTTTCTTTACCTGTAGTCACCCATGGAGCATGGCTTGACATGCATGTTTATGCTCCTTTATCTGTAGTCACCCATTGAGCATGGCTTGACGTGCGTTTCATGTTTCTTTATCTGTAATCATCGATGGATCATGTCTTAACCTGCGTGGATATGCTCATTTATCTGTAACCTCCAATGGAACATGGCTTGACATGCGTCTTAATGCTCCTTTACCTGTAATCACCCATGGAGCATGACATGACATGCGTTTTATGTTTCTTTAGCTGTAGTAACCTCTGGAGCATGGCCTAACATGCGTGTTTATGCTCTTTTATCTAGAGTCACCGTGGAGGATGATTTGACATGCGTCCTTATGCTCCTTTATGTGTAGTCACCCATGGAGCATGACTTGACATGCATGTTTATGCTTTTTTATCTGTATTCCCCCATGGAGCATTGCTTGACATGCGTTTTATGTTTCTTTAGCTGTAGTCACCCATTGAGCATGGCTTGACATGCGTTTTATGATTCTTTATCTGTAGTCACCAATGGAGCATGGCTTATCATGCGTGTTTATGCTACTTTATCTAGAGTCACCCCTGGAACATGACTTGACATGCGTCTTTATGCTCCTTTATGTGTAGTCACCCATGGAGCATGACTTGACATGCGTGTTTATGCTTCTTTATCTGTATTCCCCCATGGAGCATAGCTTGGCATGCATGTTTATGCTTCTTTATCTGTAGTCACTCATGGAGCATGGCTTGACGTGCGTTTCATGTTTCTTTATCTGTAGTCACCCATGGAGCATGGCATGACATGCATGTTTATGCTCCTGTATCTGTAGTCACTCATGGAGCATGGCTTGACATGCGTTTTATGATTCTTTATCTGTAGTCACCAATGGAGCATGGCTTATCATGCGTGTTTATGCTACTTTATCTTTAGTCACCCCTGGAGCATGACTTGACATGCGTCTTTATGCTCCTTTATGTGTAGTCACCCATGGAGCATGGCTTGACATGCATGTTTATGCTTCTTTATCTGTAGTCACTCATTGAGCATGGCTTGACGTGCGTTTCATGTTTCTTTATCTGTAATCATCGATGGATCATGTCTTAACCTGCGTGTTTATGCTCCTTTATCTATAACCTCCAATGGAGCATGGCTTGACATGCGTCTTTAAGCTCCTTTACCTGTAGTCACCCATGGAGCATGGCATGACATGCGTTTTATGTTTCTTTAGCTGTAATCATCCGTGGAGCATGGCCTAACATGCGTGTTTATGCTCCTTTATCTAGAGTCACCGTGGAGCATGATTTGACATGCGTTTTTATGCTCCTTTATGTGTAGTCATCGATGGAGCATGGTTGACATGCATGTTTATGCTTTTTTATCTGTATTCCCCCATGGAGAATTGCTTGTAATGCGGTTTTTTTTATCTTTAGTCACCCATAGAGCATGGCTTGACATGCATGTTTATGCTCCTGTATCTGTAGTCACTCATGGAGCATGGCTTGACATGCCTTTATGTTTCTTTACCTGTAGTCACCCATGGAGCATGGCTTGACATGCGTTTTATGTTTCTATATCTGTAGTAATCGATTGAGCATGGCTTAACATGCGTGATTTTTCTTCTTTATCTGTAGTCCCCCAAGGGGCATGGCTTGACATGCGTCTTTATGCTCCTTTACCTCTAGTCACCCATGGAGCATGGCTTGACATGCGTTTTATGTTTCTTTAGCTGTAGTCACCCATGGAGCATGGCATGACATGCGTTTTATGTTTCTTTATCTGTAGTCACTCGTGGAGCATGGCTTAGCATGCGTGTTTATGCTCCTTTATGTGTAGTCACCCATGCAGCATGACTTGAAATGCGTTTTGTGTTTCTTTATCTGTAGTCATCCATGGAGCATGGCTTGACATGCGTTTTATGTTTCTTTAGCTGTAGTCACCCATGGAGCATGGCATGACATGCGTTTTATGTTTCTTTATCTGTAGTCACTCGTGGAGCATGGCTTAGCATGCGTGTTTATGCTCCTTTATGTGTAGTCACCCATGCAGCATGACTTGAAATGCGTTTTGTGTTTCTTTATCTGTAGTCATCCATGGAGCATGGCTTGACATGCGTGTTTATGCTCCTTTATCTGTAGTCACCTATGGAGCATGGCTTGACATGCGTTTTATGTTTCTTTAGCTGTAGTCACCCATGGAGCATGGCATGACATGCGTTTTATGTTTCTTTATCTGTAGTCACTCGTGGAGCATGGCTTAGCATGCGTGTTTATGCTCCTTTATGTGTAGTCACCCATGCAGCATGACTTGAAATGCGTTTTGTGTTTCTTTATCTGTAGTCACCCATGGAGCATGGCTTGACATGCGTTTTATGTTTCTTTAGCTGTAGTCACCCATGGGGCATGGCATGACATGCGTTTTATGTTTCTTTATCTGTAGTCACTCGTGGAGCATGGCTTAGCATGCGTGTTTATGCTCCTTTATGTGTAGTCACCCATGCAGCATGACTTGAAATGCGTTTTGTGTTTCTTTATCTGTAGTCATCCATGGAGCATGGCTTGACATGCGTTTTATGTTTCTTTAGCTGTAGTCACCCATGGAGCATGGCATGACATGCGTTTTATGTTTCTTTATCTGTAGTCACTCGTGGAGCATGGCTTAGCATTCGTGTTTATGCTCCTTTATGTGAAGTCACCCATGCAGCATGACTTGAAATGCGTTTTGTGTTTCTTTATCTGTAGTCATCCATGGAGCATGGCTTGACATGCGTGTTTATGCTCCTTTATCGGTAGTCACCCGTGGAACATGCCTTGACAAGCGTTTTACGTTTCTTTATCTGTAGCCATCGATAGAGCATGACTTGACATGCATGTTTATGCTCCTTTATCTATAGTCACCGATTGATCATGGCTTGACATGCGTTTATGCTTCTTTATCTATAGTCACCCGTGGAGCATGGCTTGACATGCGTTTTATGTTTCTTTATCTGAAGTCATCGATGGAGCATGGCTTAACATGCGTTTTGTGTTTCTTCATCTGTTGTCATCCATGGAGCATGACTTGACATGCGTGTTTATGCTCCTTTATCTGTAGTCACCCATTGAGAATGGCTTGACATGCGTCTTAATGCTCCTTTATCTGTAGTCACCCATGGAGCATGACTTGACATGCGTCTTTATGCTCCTTTACCTGTAGTCACCAATGGAGCATGGCATGACATGCGTTTTATGTTTCTTTACCTGTAGTCACCCATGGAGCATGGCATGACATGCGTTTTATGCTTCTTTATCTGTACTCACCCATGGACCATAGCTTGACGTGCATGTTTATGCTCCTTTATCTGTAATCCCCAATGAAGCATTGCTTGACATGCGTCTTTATGCTCCTTTACCTGTAGTCACCCCTGGAGCATGGCATGACATTCGTTTTATGTTTCTTTACCTGTAGTCACTCATGGAGCATGGTATGACATGCGTTTTATGTTTCTTTATTTGTAGTAATTGATGGAGCATGGCTTAACATGCGTGTTTTTGCTTCTTTATCTGTACTCACCCATGGAGCATGACTTGACAAGCATGTTTATGCTCCTTTATCTGTAGTCACCCATGGAGCATGGCATGACATGCGTTTTGTGTTTCATTATCTGTAGTCATCCATGGAGCATGACTTGACATGCGTCTTTATGCTCCTTTATCTGTATTCATCCATGGAGCATGGCTTGACATGCGTGTTTAAGCTCCTTTATCTGTAGTCACCCATGGAACATGGCTTGACATGCGTTTTGTGTTTCTTTATCTGTAGTCATCCATGGAGCATGACTTGACATGCGTCTTTATGCTCCTTTATCTGTAATCACCCATGGAGCATGACTTGACATGCATGTTTATGCTCCTTTATTTGTAGTCATCGATGGAACATGGCTTAACATGCGTTTTGTGTTTCTTTATCTGTAGTCATCGATGGAGCATGGCTTGACATGCGTGTTTAAGCTCCTTTATCTGTAGTCACCCATGGAACATGGCTTGACATGCGTTTTGTGTTTCATTATCTGTAGTCATCGATGGAGCATGGCTTAATATGCGTCTTTATGCTCCTTTATGTGTAGTCTCCCACGGAGCATGACTTGACATGCGTGTTTATGCTTCTTTATCTGTAGTCACCCAAGGAGCATGGCATGACAAGCGTTTTGTGTTTCTTTATCTGTAGTCATCGATGGAGCATGGCTTAACATGCGTGTTTTTGCTTCTTTATCTGTACTCACCCATGGAGCATGGCATGACATGCGTGTTTAAGCTCCTTTATCTGTAGTCACCCATGGAACATGGCTTGACATGCGTTTTGTATTTCTTAATCTGTAGTCATCCATGGAGCATGACTTGACATGCGTCTTTATGCTCTTTTATCTGTACTCACCCATGGAGCATGGCTTGACATGCGTGTTTAAGCTCCTTTATCTGTAGTCACCCATGGAACATGGCTTGACATGCGTTTTGTGTTTCTTTATCTGTAGTCTCCAACGGAGCATGACTTGACATGCGTGTTTATGCTTCTTTATTTGTAGTCACCCAAGGAGCATGGCATGACATGCGGTTTATGTTTCTTTATCTGTAGTCACTACACAACTGGCCTCTAAGAAATATTTACATTTACCTGTACTCACAGTCGGACGAGGGGTTGTTATCGTGGACGGATTTCCGTTTTGATCTCGAAACTTAGCAAGACAGTGTTGGTAAAAGCAAGTTAATTCCTCTCCAAAGCAACCTGGAAAACAGAACAACAGTATTATAAGTTCATTTGTTCTATCGAACGGGTAATATGCTTTCCACTTATCGTTACTAAAAAGTACTTACCTGTACTAGGTGATTGACATGGAAATTTAACATATTTATATAAAAAAATTTGTCTTTAGAGATTAAAAAATTTGATTAAAAATATTTCGATATCTGTTAAACTAGGAAAGGTCAGATTGTGGAGCATTATAACAATATAAAAGAATTTAAAAAAAAGTTTTGATATCTTTGGAAAAAAACAAGGTCAAAAATAGGACGTTGTAAGTTTTTAATTAACTTTTTATCTGTTCATATTTAATGCTTTAACAACAACATTTATTAGGATTAACCATGGATTATGCATGGATAGCAGTGAGATGGTAAACGTTTCTGTGCACCCCTCTGTTGATTAGAACAGATATCCATAAACAAATTTGTCATTCAAAAAGAAATAATATGACCTCGAGGTCAAATTTCACCAAATATGTTACTCGAAACATTGCTTGAAATGATCTACCCACATGTCAAATATCGAAAGCCTAACTAAAAAGAGAAAAAAGTTATAGACCGGACGGACTTAATGAAAAATTATAATAATGGATAAACAAACAACAATCATAGGAAATAAGATAAGAAACGGAAGTACGCGCAAAACTTCAAAAACTGATTGTTAACCTAGGTTTCCATGAATATTAAGCAGTCCCTGGTCCACAAGCGAGAACTGTCGTGTCATGTAGTTGCTATGGTGATTTGTAGATGTAGAAAGTCTATATGGAAGCTTGATGTGGTAATTTTCTGTATAAGATTTTCAATCGGCACAAAAAAATTCAGAGTTTCGCGATGTTTAATTTACACGCATTCTATTTTACACAGTAGATAAATAATTGATTGGCGATTTGTTTTCTGTATATTTATGTGGCACGATAAAGTAGAATGAAATATGTAAAAAACGTAAAAATAAAAATGTTGTAGATGTCTTGTAGGGATTTAATGTCTTAGTCTAAACATAATTTCAATAATAACATAATTGATTGTTGATATGCTGCTTTACGTCAAGCGAGCATACATTCTTTACACACGTACAGGTCAAAGCAAACATAAACTGTTACATAATAAACAATACACATGACAATACGACAAAAAAGTATAGATAATATCATTACATAATACCAACAAAATAAAAGCAGTGAGTTAAATACGTTTATTTAGAATATTATACTAGAGGAACTTTGACCAATGTGGATCCTATGTTCCTAGTGCCAATGACTGCTTTATAAAGTCGCATACAATTGGAATCAGTTCCAATTTCGGATTCAAAATTTGGTTGATATGGATAATTTGATTATTTAAATCAATATTTTGATTTAAATTTTTTAATTCTTTTTTAATATAACAATGCAAGAGAAAATTATATTCGTCTTCGACAACTTCACATTCAGAACACAATCTATTTTCTCTTGTTCTCTTGCTATATTTCTATATCTTCCTAATTCTATATTAAGTTTGTGGTCGCTGACTCTAAGTTGTGTTAAAAGTTGCCTGTTTTTAAAACTTGTTTCTTTCAATAGATACTTTTCTAAGCCAAATTCAGCCTTTTTTGTTTATATAAAAATAATTAAGATTCATCGGTAAAGCTGGATAGTTTCTGCATTATTTTACTTGTGTAATTAAGGTCTTTCCCACTACAGTGGAAACACCTTCTTGTATTTCTTATGATTATTAATATTATTATTTTTCTTCTTCCGCGGAGGTTTGCCAAAAAGTGTCTTGATATATCATTTCCATACTTGGTACCATTTATCGGTCATATCCGGAGATGACATGGCTCATGCTTTTAGACCGATCTATTTTAAATAAAAGAGTTATCTGCCCCAACACCGAAAACATTGTTAGCAGATAAACTCAGAAACCGTAAGAGGTACTCAAAGTCTGAAGTGTACAAAATGTAGGCTGTCAATGGCGATGATTTGTCATGCAATTTTTTTCTTCCAATCAACTTCCTGTTTACGCGTTTTTGACCTGAAAAATGACGCAACGCAAAATTTTTTTCTCGAAAACCGTAAGTTCCAGAGACTTGGGACCACCACCATTGATCCTAAGTGATATATATTACATTTTAAAATGTCAAGGTCAAAGGTCAAAAGTCAATGTCAAAGGTCACCATAGGTCTTGTTAGCACTATATCTCATAAACCATAACAGATAGAAGCAGACAATAAATTCTTATTGAGCCCGTCATTTGGTACATTTGACTCAAAGCTGTGGGATGAACCATTTTCGAGGAGTTACTGCCCTTGACACGTTTCGATTAATCGCTTTTTTGGTTAAAACTTGAAAACGGTTAGAGATAATATGTAAACATATAGGTTTAACATGATCAGTAGGAAAAGAGCTTCAATTTGAGCCAAAGGTCAAAGGTCATAGGTCAAGGTCATACCACAGCAACAAGGTGACCGTTATAAAAAGTCCTTAGCAACCATATATTTTTAGAATCAGAATGATATACTTTACTGAAATATATCATTTCATGACCGAAAGTGGTCTTTTGTCCCTAGCAACCGAATGAAAGTCCTTAACAACCCATATATTTTTTGGCTCGGTACCATTTTCTTTACTCTAATAATTCATTTTTATGACTGGAAGTGACATTTGGTGCTATAGCAAGACACAAAATCCAATAGCATTACCTAAATTTTCTGACTTTAGAGGACCAGTGGGAAAGACCTTCTCATTTGTTCTCAGAACAAATGGCAGTTTAATTATCTTCTACTTTGTATTTAATATTACATTTTAAGTTCTTTTTAATTTTCAGAAAAGGTTTATCGAAATTTATAAATTCTGTAATATCTAAATCACACTCTTCAAATATCTTTGAAGCAAGGGTGTACCGTGAGTACATTCCTCGCTATGTAGTTTTTTGTTTAACATATGTGCCTCTTTCAATAATGTGTTAATATTTTTAGAGTTTAATCTACCGAAATACATCATTACTTGAGTTTTAATAAAAAAACTCTCAATTGGTAATCTTCCACGTTCTGTCTTTGATGAGATATTGCATGCCGTTTTTAAGACATAAAATAGATTTGCAATATCTGCTATGCACTTTTTCAAAGGAGGATCTATCGGTCAAGGTCAGATCATCACAAGTATCACAATTTCTACTGGCTCGATCTATCGGTCAAGGTCAGATCATCACAAGTATTTCTACTGGCTCTGTCCTTTGCTCTAATTATTGGCAGACATTCCTCCATAAACCATATTTCACAATTATATAATAGAATTGGTCTAATTTATAAATAAAAAAAGTTTGCATGAAAGGTTTACAGGTAGAGACTGGAAATTAGAGAAGTTACTCTTAAGAGCAAAAAGTGCATTAAATCCCTTTTTGTAAATTCCTGTACAGACCTTTTAAATTTTCCTTTTAAGTCAATTATATATCCTAAAAAATTGTATTCGCTAGTCTCTCATATTAGTTGCTTTTTGTAGTAAAATGATGGTTCATTATTATTTTTTTTAATACCATTACTTTAGTTTTCTTAACATTGACAGTTAGTTGCCATTGAATTGTAACAATTAAAGCTTCTAATTGATTTAATGCTGTTTGAAGACCCTTGTGGGTACTAGACACCAACACTAGATCATCAGCAAAACTTAAACTAGATATAAAGGAATCTTCTAACTTCAGAGGATCGCAAGACTTGTCAAATATTGTATGTAAATCATTTATGTAGCTATTAAACAGAGATGGACTTAGGCTGTCACTTTGTTTCACTCCCCTCTCAAGGTTAAAGAATTGGGAGTATTCATTATTAACTTTTATAGCAGATTGGTACAAGCTAAACATGTTGTCTATTATTTCATAAAATTTACAACCAATGTTATTCTTTAGTAGTTTATACATTAAGCCTTTCTGCCATAGAGAATCAAAGGCTTTTTAAGGTCTACAAAACAAGAATATACTTTTTGTTTTCCCTTATTTAGGTGTTTAGTAATCAATGTCTTCAATATAAAAATACTGTCTGTTGTTCTATGATTGTGTCTGAAACCAAACTGTTGGTTTGCATATATTTGTTCATGGAAGCTAAGTCTTTCATTTAACAATTCACTATAAAGTTTAGTTATTGAGGTTTGGATGGAAATTCCTCTATAACTATTTAAGTCTGAGTGATCTCCAGATTTGAAGATAAGTATAATATAAGATTTACGCCATGCTTCAGGGTATTTTCCTGAGTCTAAGATTAGATTGAACAGTTTAACAATAGAGTTACTTGTTAATATTGAACTGTATTTAATGTTCTCATTAAGTATGAGGTCAGGACCAGGACATTTCCTCTAAATTTTTGTACACAAGTCTTTAGTTCCTTAATCGAGAAAGGTCCATCCGTAACATCTTTTTCAGTTAAAAATTGTTGATAAAATTTTATATCATCATTAACTTGTTTACTAAAACTTGCATTATCTATATCTGGTTTTCCTTGGTTTCCTATATGTTGTTCAACTTCATATATAGAAGTATCTATATCAATATTCTTGTTTTTATATTCAGTATCATGACTTTTCAGTTCATTAAGATACTTCCAGTACTGTTTGGGATCTGTTTATTTCCAATTTAACAATTTATCAAACAGGTCTTTTCTATAGAGATACCTTTTTCTTTTAATTAATTTTCTTAAGTCTTTAGAGTGTTTATAAAAAGCATTTTTTAATGCTGCATTCTAGATGTCTTCTTTCATTTTATGCTCAATTCGAATTACTGTGTTTTAGATCTTTAACGTTTTGGTCTACCCAAGGCTTCTTTTTCTTTTTCTTATATTTTTAAATCTTTTTATTTTGCTACATTTTTGGGCCAATCTTTCAAAATTTTCATTTAATCCTTCTGTTACCTTATCTACTACTCCTTGGTTATTTTCAAAGTTCTCATTTTCAATGACATACCATCATTAAATGTATCCACGTCTGCCATAGCATTCAGTTATTTTATTTTTGACACACTTTACTATTTATAAGAACTTTCAATTTTGTTTTTAATAATCATTTTATTT
Organism: Limnoperna fortunei; assembly: GCA_944474755.1. NCBI lineage: Eukaryota > Metazoa > Mollusca > Bivalvia > Mytilida > Modiolidae > Limnoperna > Limnoperna fortunei. Next base: position 106,944,392 of record OX104111.1, read on the forward strand.
GCAGTATTATATGGTAGGATTTGGCACTTCAAATGCACTGAAATTTGAGAGTGATCAGATAGGTATGAAGGACTTGATATTTGAAAAAATTTTACAGACTTTATAAGGTCTACATTGGTCAATGCATAATCTACTGTACTTGCAACGTTTGATTTCGTACAAGTAAAATTTACAAATAAATCGCCCTCAAATCTACCATTTAAAATCCGAAGCTGGGAGGCAATGCATATATCTATCAAATTTTGACCTTGTGCATTAAATAACATACATACATTTAGTTACAAGCAGAAATTTACATAAATAAACAAAAAAGATTCGTAAACTAGCTTAAAAAGCTTATATAGGATATGTCGTTGGTTGTTAGTGTTTAAAATGTTTGTCATGAGTTACTTGTGATAGTCGTTGTGAGTATAGGTTAAACTAGAACACTATTAACAAGATCTTCACTAGCTGACAATAAAACGAAAGTTAAAAGAGAACGCTATTTGGATTATGGGACAAAATACTTGTTAATAATAAAAATGAATAAATTTCATATATGGAAACCCTAATAAATTATTCTTTATTGCATAAAGGTCTTTTTTCCCTTTTACATACCACAACTTTTTTTTATTTGTGTGAATATTGTTTAACGCCACTTTCAGCAATTTTTCAGATATATCATGGCGTCCAGTTTCTATTGGGAGAGGAAGCCGGAGTACCCGAAAAAACACGACCTTCGGTAGGAAAACTTGCAATCCTTGTCAATTAAGATTGGAGTCGAGTACAGCCTGCCTGCAGAGAGAATCGAACCCGTTATCTCAGTGTTGACAGACCACGTGATCAATAGTAGACTAACTATCTTACATGTAACCACGGCCACCGAGCCCTCCATACACAACTAAATTTTGACAATTGGTTTTCCAGATACATTTCCAGAAAGTATGTTAGGAATTTTACCCATTACAATTTCTAGACAAATAGTCAAAATGGCCGCCGCATATGACAAAGACCGGGAAGTTATTTGTAAGATTAAGTATCTTTAACACTTCAACAGTTTCACAATTTCAGGGAATAATTGATTTAACCTCGGAAAGAGATGTCCGTCTGAATGTTATAGCTTTGGCTAATATTAGTGAAATGTGAAACACACAGATCCATGTAATTGAATAAAATTGCACTTTTCACAGACAATACTGGAAATATATGTAAAAATAAGAAACTTCGCAGTGAATATTACAATCATATTCCCGTTTTTTTAAAAACTTTTGGCATTTAAAGGATCAAAATTACCAGCTGAACTGATTCATGTGGCTTACAGTTGTTCCACTTACAGTAAAAGCCAAATCTCCATCCAGCGCAAATACCATGCATTGTTTTGGACAAGGGGGCGGGGGGGGGGGGTGACTTGTTATATATAGGGTAATACAGATATGCGCTCGAATTGGTCATTTTTTTACCTCTCCAAAATATATGAAAAGGAAATTTTTTTCATTAAAAAATATATCATTGGGCAGTTTATCTAAATATATCCACGCCTCAATTTTCATCGTAAGACCATGTAAACCACGGTGATTTTACAAACAGTGTTTCATTAACGTCACTTGATAATTTTGGTAGCGAATGGACTATTTTGTCAATGGTGATGTGCAGAAATAAAAATATGAATAGGTCTGATTTAATAATTCAGTATATGATAAGGTCCCGTTTTATAAAGTCGGAAAATATATGAATAGGGCGGGTTTTCAAATCTCCGAAAGGTCAAACCCAGAGAATAGTATGAACAATTTTTTTATGATTTATTAGTTATCTTCTACATGTTATAATTTAAGAACTAAATGTTCACTAAATCAAAATGAAAGTCTATTTTATTCCTTTCTGTCTCAGTGTGATTTAAATCGTTGATTTAAGTCAATAGGCATTTAAGTTGGCTTTTTCATTTGACTTCCGGTCACATCCGTTCAAATCATTGATGATGACTTTTAAGAGAGAAGCACTCAAAATCTAGACTGAATCATTAATTAGTGTACTTTAGTACAACAAGTACTGGCTTATTAAGTATGAGTAAGTGGCTCTGCACGAACACAAAAATGTTAAGTAATGAGGCTGTATTGTTGACATTTTTTTAAACGTTTTTTAAATATTTGTACATAATTCTCATGTCATGTTCATTTATTTATTTACTTATTTATTTATTTACTTATTTATTTATTTATTTATTTATTATTTAGTTAGTTAGTTAGTCAGCTATTTATTATTGTATCCCATATACCAGATACACTTTCACCCTTTCAATCACAGTACAATCGTGAAACACACATGCACAGAATAACCATAGAACAGTCACAGTACAAATCGCGGAAAAGTCACGCTAAAATCGTGGAACAGTCACAGTACAATAATGTTGATTTACGTTACCGCGTTCACACGGACACTTATTATTTCCAAGGACGTTTGTATGAACATTGTTCTTTCTGATTAAAACAGGATCATTATTTTGATAGTTTGTTTGAACGTTTTTCAGCAATTTCAGCAATTTTTCAGCTATATCATGGCGTCCAGTTTTTATTGGGCGAGGAAGCCGGAGTACCCAGTGACAACCCCCGACCTTCGATAGGAAAACTGACAATCCTTGTCATTGAGATTGGAGTCGAGCGCACCCTACCCGCAGTGAGTCTCGAACCAGCAATCTCAGTGTTGACAAGCCACGTGATCATAAGTAGACGAGAAACCTTAACCACTCGGCCACCGAGGCCCCTCGATTGTTTTGAATATGAAAGGGTGGACTTTTTGTAAAGAAAAATAAAAAAGGCAGTATAAAAGACGCATCGGTTTTCTGGACCGCTGCATGCTGTTGACTTCTTAACTAATCAGACAAGGGTTTGTTGTGCCTTAGTTGATGTTATCCCCTCAGAAGTTCTATGTGATCGTGTTTGAAAATCGATCTTTCAAATACGATTGGACATTTTCTAAGTACGTTATATGACATTTTCAACTAGTCTACAGTCACCAGTTGAGAAACCAAATTTTATTATCATAGATGGACAGTAGTAGCATCTGGAAATGTATTGTTTATGTGCGACTTAGATAGAGCTACTCAGTTCAGGGTTTTCTGTGTGACACATACTTAGATAGTGGTCAGTTTTTAAGGTTTTTTGTGCAAACATTAAGACAAATGCCGTAAATAGCACAAATTATGAAAATAATAGAAAAAATATATGTTGCAGATGATCCAAAACATCAAATATTTCATTTACAGATTAGATTCATAACATCAAATAGTTCATTTACAGATCAGATCCAGAACATCAAATAGTCAATTTACAGTTGAGATTCAATACATCAAATAACCCATTTACAGCTCAAATTAAGGACATCAAACAACACATTTTACAGCTCAGAATCAGAAAACCAACCAGTCCAATTAAAATTAAAAGAATTCGTTGATGCTTGCAACCACAACAGGTAAACGTTTTGCGTGTATAGTTTACATCACAACTCATTTGTATCATTCATATTAAATGTTTGACACTCTTTTAAATGAAATACAAAAATAAAATGCCCTACCGCTTTTCCCCGCCATTTGATCATAAACTTTCCTTTGTATGTAAACATGTCAACACAATCCCGTTACACATTTATTCTAAGTTCTAATCACAAACAACGTATTTCCGCCCGGATGTAAACTCTACAGTTTAATCTGTTCATAAATGTTTTGTAGAACATAATTGCATACATTTTCTTTTAATTTGCTGTGCTCTTTATGGAAATTATTATACTTTGCGCAAAAACATGATAATCATGTATAGCCCATGTTGTTGCTCATTGCAAAAACACGCAATTTCATATACTAATAAAGATGGTTGGTTTGGTGTTAGGATGTCTGTATGAGGAATTGCGATGAGGTTGTTTATTACTTTGTAAAACATGGTTAGTCTGGTTTTGAGACGTCGTTCCTTTAACGTTGGCCATTTTAATTCTTGTAACATGTCAGATACACTGCTGGTGTTGTGATATCTGTTGCATGTGTATCTTGCAGCTCTCCTTTGAATTTTTTCAAGCTTGTTTTCATTTTCTTTTGTGAAGGGATCCCAAACTGAGCTGCAATATTCTAATTTTGGTCTGACTAGTGATTGGTATGCACGGTCTTTGATACTTTTTGAATTTACTTTGATGTTACGTCTTACAAAGGATAGTGTTTTATTTGCATTGGCAGCTGTCTGTGTGATATGATTGTTCCATTTTAGGTCAGATGAGATGGTAACACCAAGATACTTTGCTGATTGTACTGATTCTAAGATGTGGCCGTGTAAATTGTAATAGAAATGTTCAGGTTTGCGTTTTGTACTTATTCTGAGGATGTTACATTTATCAGGGTGGAAAGCCACGAGCCAATCTTGCTCCCACCTAGCTGCTGCTTCTAGATCTTTCTGCAATGTTAGACAGTCTAATTTTGATGTTATAGGGCGGTATATAATGGTGTCATCTGCAAATAGCCTGATTTTGCTGTGTTTTATGTATTCTGGCAGATCGTTAATATATATAAAGAAGAGTGTAGGCCCCAGGACTGTTCCTTGGGGTACTCCTGATGTAACTGATATTTTGTCGGATGATGTATTTTCGAGAATGACCGTTTGGGTTCGGTTAGACAAGAATGCATTTATCCAGTTTGTGATTTGATCGGAGATGCCATAGTATTTAAGTTTGAATAGAAGTCTTTTATGAGGTACTTTGTCAAATGCCTTCGCAAAATCCATGATGATCATATCGGTCTGAATATTGTTGTCATTATTTTGTGAAAGTTCATGATATAGAGAAAGGATTTGCGATTCACAAGATCTTTTTGAACGGAACCCGTGTTGTAAATCAAACAGAATGTTGTGTGTTTCTAGGTGCTGCATCATTTTGCTGGTTATTATGTGTTCCATTAATTTGCATGAAATACATGTTAATGAGATTGGTCGATAATTACCAGGATTGTGTTTGTCGCCTTTTTTGAATGCCGGTGTTACATGAGCATGTTTCCCATCTGATGGAACCTTTCCAGAGGACAGAGACTTTTCAAAAATGATTTTTAGTATTTCAGCTGGTATGTATGATTTTTCCTTTAGAACTTTGCCTGTGATGTTATCAGGGCCTGCAGCTTTGGTATGATCGATGGAATTTAGCAATTTGAGAATGCCTTCTTGTGTTATTGAGATGTCTTCCATGATATGGTAATTGCTTGTGCCTTTTTTGGTATTGGAATGTTGGCTTCAGATGTAAACGCCGACTGAAATTGCTTATTTAGGATGTTGGATTTTACTGTTGCGTCAGTGTGAAGTTTACCATTGCTTCGTAAGGATGCTATGCCAGCATTGTCATTTTTTGTGATTTGATGAATGAGAACAATTTCTTTGGTTGTTTGCTGAATTTTTGGTGGTCAGGTTCTGGAATTTCAATGTCAAATATGATGTTTTCTACATATTTCCAATATGCATTTCGGAGTTCTTTTTGTAAAGTTGTTTTAATCTTTTTATAGGCAGCTGTGTGTTTATTGTTTGCCTTTTTCTTTTTGTATAGTTTGTTCTTTTTGTTTATCATTTTTTTAATTGAATGAGTTAGCCATGGCAGGTGTTTTTTGTTACTGTGTGTTTTGGTTGGTATATGCTTTTGAATAGAGGATGTTAATTCCTGTGTGAAGTATTGCCATGCCTCTTCTGTGTCGAGGTTTTCATTATGGTCATTAAGGTGATTTTTAATTTGTATGAGGTCCTTTTCAATTTGTTCCCAGTTGGCTTTTTTGTATAGAGATATTGTCCTTTTTTGTTGTTGACATTTTGTGGCTGACTGATTAATTTCAGAAAACAAGATGTCATGATCACTTTCCCCAATTGGAGGCATAGTCTCCGTTCTACTGACAAGTGCTGGATTTGTGACACAGAGAAGGTCCAGTACCCGCTCATTACGTGTAGGTTTGGTATTGACTTGTGTAAGATTGTTGTCATACAGAGTGTCTAGTAGGTCAATGTGCAGTTTTTGGTCTGGTTTCCCTGTGATAACTGCAGGGATGGACCAATCTATGTGGCCCAGGTTAAAATCCCCACTACCCTGTGATAACTGCAGGGATGGACCAATCTATGTGGCCCAGGTTAAAATCCCCACTACCCTGTGATTACTGCAGGGATGGACCAATCTATGTGGCGCAGGTTAAAATCCCCACTACCCTGTGATTACTGCAGGGATGGACCAATCTATGTGGCCCAGGTTAAAATCCCCACTACCCTGTGATAACTGCAGGGATGGACCAATCTATGTGGCCCAGGTTAAAATCCCCACTACCCTGTGATTACTGCAGGGATGGACCAATCTATGTGGCCCAGGTTAAAATCCCCACTACCCTGTAATTACTGCAGGGATGGACCAATCTATGTGGCCCAGGTTAAAATCCCCACTACCCTGTGATTACTGCAGGGATGGACCAATCTATGTGGCCCAGGTTAAAATCCCCACTACCCTGTGATAACTGCAGGGATGGACCAATCTACCGGTATGTGGCCCAGGTTAAAATCCCCACTACCCTGTGATAACTGCAGGGATGGACCAATCTATGTGGCCCAGGTTAAAATCCCCACTACCCTGTGATAACTGCAGGGATGGACCAATCTATGTGGCCCAGGTTAATATCCCCACTAAGCCATACATTTGCATTGTTCACATTGCACACCTTACTAAGTGATGAGTTGAGTTGGATAATTGCTTCACCCTTGTCAGATGGTGGCCTGTAGAATGTACCTAGGTAAAGTGTTTTGTTACCAGTGGTATTTATTGTGGCCCATATCACCTCACAATCTGTGTTTAGATATTCAGGTGCTTGAGATGATATGTACTTGTTCGAGATTGCAATGAGGACTCCCTCATAGGCTTCTTTTCTATTTTTTGTGTACACAGTGTACTCAGATGCTGGTATGTATTCATATGGTGAGATGTTATCTGTTAACCATGTTTCAGTGCCAAAGATGACATCTGGCTTGGACGAGTCTATTATTTTGTTTTCATAATTCATGTGATTTTGATTCGCTCAAAGTGGGCACCTTGATTGGTATTAATAAACATTGTCGTTGTTGTTGTTGTTTGTATAAGGGCGGTTGTTTAGCACTAGAAAGAAAAGAAGAATTATAAATGCGGTCGAATTAGTGACTTGATTGGGCCAGTCCTGTCTAAATTTAAAATACAAATAATTTACTCACTACAACAATAAATACTTCCTTAGTCTGTAAGTTGTCCAGGAACATATATTGTCAAAATATTGTTCCAAAATATAACTGGCACATTGTCAAAGGTCATATGTACAAAAAATTCTAATTCTATTTCCGTAATACAAGTATACAAGTCTGATCTCCCTCCCATTCACAATATATATTTTATGCATGAAACATCTGTTCAGATTGAATTATATTTGTTGGAGTGTGATGTCGATTGGAAATATGTCCCATCTCCATCTGGGACCATGCTGTAAGGGTTAACAGTTTTCGACATAAAGCTGCCCATCGCGGTCCCAGGTCGCAAGGATGTCCTCTAGTTGGGTAGTTGTCGGGTCATAATACGGAAAGCATGTCCCTGAACCAAAGAACATAATGGGGAATGTCACGTTCCTTGGTAGATGTCGATAAGAATAAGCTCGTTGTAGCCGCTACAAAAGATTACAGAAGGTTACCTTAAATTTGTTTGTCGTCTGGAATACAGCTAAAATACAGATCGCTGCACCCAAAGGAAACATCAAATCATTCTATCAATCTCATTAATGATAGCAAACGCTTCTGAGAAAGGGTTAACATCTCCTTAATTATAGCGATAGCTTGTTGGACGTCAAAGGGAAAGATGTCATATCGTCATAATATTAACTAGCGAGCGGTAAGGATTGGGACTAGAGATTATGCAATCTGGACTAAATTGATAATGCTGTAAAATAATATTTTTAAAGTATATCTTAGGTGTTCAGCCACCGTTAATTCCTACATGCATTTTTCCTGTATAACACTTGAGTGACTTCCCTTGCACGCACACAATCTGTGTAAAATTAATCTTCTCATAGGCAGTTAGCGTATTTATTTACCTACAAAATGTAAGTGTTGTAATACAAATACTTACTGAACAAAATTAAATATAAACCATGAGCATTACCTCAAATGATTACCTTACCGACGGTTAGCCATGTTTGTGTCTCTGTGATTGGGTTAAATTATTACCTTACCGACGGTTAGCCATGTTTGTGTCTCTGTGATTGGGTTAAATTATTACCTTACCGACGGTTAGCCATGTTTGTGTCTCTGTGATTGGGTTAAATTATTACCTTACCGACGGTTAGCCATGTTTGTGTCTCTGTGATTGGGTTAAAACCACAGGCTTGCATCAGAAAAACTGGCAACTGTTGTAGCCAGACAAATGTAGATAACTAAGTACCTGAAACATTTGGCCACTGAGGATCAATACTGTTGTAGCCAGACATATGTAGATAACTAAGTACCTGAAACATTTGGCCACTGAGGATCAATAATGTTGTAGCCAGACAAATGTAGATAACTAAGTACCTGAAACATTTGGCCACTGAGGATCAATACTGTTGTAGCCAGACATATGTAGATAACTAAGTACCTGAAACATTTGGCCACTGAGGATCAATAATGTTGTAGCCAGACAAATGTAGATAACTAAGTACCTGAAACATTTGGCCACTGAGGATCAATACTGTTGTAGCCAGACATATGTAGATAACTAAGTACCTGAAACATTTGGCCACTGAGGATCAATAATGTTGTAGCCAGACAAATGTAGATAACTAAGTACCTGAAACATTTGGCCACTGAGGATCAATACTGTTGTAGCCAGACAAATGTAGATAACTAAGTCATTTGGCCACTGAGGATCAATACTGTTGTAGCCAGACATATGTAGATAACTAAGTCATTTGGCCATTGAGGATCAATACTGTTGTAGCCAGACATATGTAGATAACTAAGTACCTGAAACATTTGGTCACTGAGGATCAATACTTTTGTAGCCAGACATATGTAGATAACTAAGTCATTTGGCCACTGAGGATCAATACTGTTGTAGCCAGACAAATTTAGATAACTAAGTCATTTGGCCACTGAGGATCAATACTGTTGTAGCCAGACATATGTAGATAACTAAGTCATTTGGCCACTGAGGATCAATACTGTTGTAGCCAGACATATGTAGATAACTAAGTCATTTGGCCACTGAGGATCAATACTTTTGTAGCCAGACATATGTAGATAATTAAGTCATTTGGCCACTGAGGATCAATACTGTTGTAGCCAGACATATGTAGATAACTAAGTCATTTGGCCACTGAGGATCAATACTGTTGTAGCCAGACATATGTAGATAACGAAGTACCTGAAACATTTGGCCACTGAGGATCAATACTGTTGCAGCCAGACATATGTAGATAACTAAATACCTGAAACATTTGGCCACTGAGGATCAATACTGTTGTAGCCAGACATATGTAGATAACTAAGTCATTTGGCCACTGAGGATCAATACTGTTGGAGCCAGACATATGTAGATAACTAAGTACCTGAAACATTTGGCCACTGAGGATCAATACTGTTGTAGCCAGACATATGTAGATAACTAAGTCATTTGGCCACTGAGGATCAATACTGTTGTAGCCAGACAAATGTAGATAACTAAGTACCTGAAACATTTGGCCACTGAGGATCAATACTGTTGTAGCCAGACAAATGTAGATAACTAAGTACCTGAAACATTTGGCCACTGAGGATCAATTTCGAAATGTCACAGTTAATGTCCCCCGCTCCTAGATACACGTTTGCTTGCTCATCAGAGTGATTATGGAGCAAACGTGGACTCAGAACCCCGGCTTAAAAAGATGCGAAGACATCATTAAATTATTTATATATATTTTTTTTAATTAGCTCCTGCTTATGATTTATACCCAAAGAAACGGTCTGAATGGATAGCTTGATGTGAGCTGCACTAAAAAGCCAAGCCGCAGTCTAAAAATCATCAATTGTACAGCGCATTTATCGTTACAGTATAAGCACGGGTTATTGTATTTTAGTTACAGTATAAGGACGGGTTATTGTATTTTAATCACTTTCAGTGCAATCTAACTACATTACTTTTGTCAAAATATACAGCGGTATGAAATACATCCTCACAAGTCATGGTTTCTTAGTCCACAAAAAAGCTGAGAAATGTAAGCAATTAAGAAGCTGCTCAGAACTACAAATTTAAACATGTTAACACACTCACGCTTGCTTTTTCTTTTCTATCTGTCTTTCCTCCTTGTTTTGCGCATTCTTTCTTTCTTTCTTTTTTCATTTTACGGGGGGGGGGGGGCGAACGTTCCATCCGCCCCCTCTGGACCCGCCACTGAGAGAACTCGTGGCAACTAGTGCTCGAGTAAGCAAGAGTTTCTAATGTCATATAACTCAGCTAGGGTTATCCCTCTTGTTATACAATTGTAACTCATCAAAATCTGATTAAATTTATGTCAATCGAATTAAAATTTAATCTTTCATTTACTCACCCGTTATTCTATTGTCGCTGTGTTGTAAGCTTACAACGAAGAGACAATAAAAAATGGGGTAGCAAGTGAAAGATTTATTGTTAATTAGATTTAATTTCTGTTTGTTTTGTTTGTTTGAATGATGCTAAACCATTTTCAGCAATTTTTCAGCTATATCATTGCGTCCAGTTTTTATTTGGGGGGGGGGATGCCGGAGTACCCGGAGAAAACCCCAGACCTGCAGTAGGTAAACTGGCAATTCTTGTCAATTAAGATTGGAGTCGAGTACACCCTACCCGCAGTGAGACTCGAACCCGCAATCTCAGTGTTGACAGACCACTGATCAATAGTAGGCGAACTACCTTAACCACTCGGCCACTAGGCCCCTGAATTTATGTAAGAACATTACTTACATCTTATTTAATATATAAGTAAACCCTATCTGTAATAATTTATTACTAAATGATATATGTACAAGTACGATTAATTATTGGTAATGATATATACTTAATACTCCTTCAACATCTACACCGATATCACACAAGGCGAAGTATTTTAAATCAATCGCATAAATATATTTATCGAAAATCGTGAAAATATTTACATTGCCGTTGTTGGTCTAGTTTCAAGCCATGTTTTAATTCTGGGCGAATTCGACACGCGTGCGCGGTGTGCCTTTAGTTTCTCTGAATGGTCTAGAGCGGTTGGTAAAATAACATCCAGGATAATGTCCATAAGGTCGAGGACAGCTAAATCACCAACGGTTATCTAGAAGTAAAATAACAAACGTTTAAGGTGATTGTAAAACTAAGCTATCTTTTTTTTTCTTTTCTTTTTTTGTTTGTTTGTTTTTTGTTTTTTGAAAGGTGTTTAACACAACTTTAACCTACGACGTAATAACCTTTTTCAGCAATAACATGGCCTCTAAGTTTAAATCTTGGTAGGAAGTCGGAATACGATGAAAACTCCCGCCACATTAGGCAGGAACATTAAGGTTGGTGTAGAGTACACCCTATCCGTAGTAGACACGCACCCTCAGGATTATTACACCTCAGATAATAGACAACTTAGTACCTTGACCAATGGGCCCACCAAGGACCCTCATGTCAAAAGAGATTTACTTACTTATAATATTACAATGCGATAATATATTTTACACCACTTTTTTTTAGTCTGCCGTCCAACGCTTTTTGTTTTGTCGGACTTACCAATCCCTCTTCCTTCACTAAGACGGTTTGAACTTCAGGAATTAATAAGCAAAAAAAAAACTTTAGTTCCTGTTGTATAATCATTCTCTTCTACGTTGTTGATTATAAATAAATTATTGCGCACACTAAGTATTATACCGGGTAAACATGCATAACTAAATACTAGATTACGTGTAAGCAATTACATGTGTACATACCTTTGATCCAACAAAGAATCCACCACCGCTGTCGTTTTCACATAAAAGTGTTTCCATGTGTTTGACAAAAGCTGGAATAGTTTGTTCTTTTACGGTTTTCAATAGTTCTGCCTGTAAGAAACAAATCCAATGATCACTGATGATTGAAAATGATCTTTGAGAAATGATTGTTGTACACGCTGCGACCATTGCAAAAATGGGGAGCAAGTGAAAGATTTAATTTTAATTAGATTGTTGGAGAATATACACAGTTGTTTTCGGACTATTCTCCTAAGTCTTTATAAATGTTTCCGGTATTTTATGGCGCTTTATCTACCCTACTTTTGGGTCGTGTTAATCGCAACAGTACTAGCGTAAATCCTGATAACGACCTATATCAAAGACAATAATTTAGGAATATTCCTGCATTAATCCGTGTATGTGCTTAATAAAACCGTATTTAAACCGTTTTACAGGAACTACAGATCATCATCTAAAACTGATTATTTGTAAAACACCATTCTCCCATGTCGGGGGTTCTGAGTCCGCGTTCGCTCCATGATGGAGCGAAAGCGGACTCAGAGCCCATGACTTGGGAGTATGGTACAACAAGAGTTACCTCCGACTTCTTTAACAATGCCTTATATGTAAAACGCGATTTGCCTGCGACCTGTATTACAATGCTGTGTAAAAACGCTATTTACCTGCGACCTATTTTACAATGCATTGTGAAACGCATTTAACCTAGCTGCGACATGTATTGCAATGCTATGTTTAACGCAGTTTATTTGGGGTAAGGAGACCGAAAACATATTATATCCTATAACCTGTTAAGAAATTTGAAGTACTCCTTAAATATACTTGTGTACTATAATGATATTTTACTTGTGTGAAGGAAAATTCTGTTTTTTTTCTTTCTTAATTCTTTCCAACCGACCTCCGACTGTCTAATGGCTGATATTTCTTAAATCAAATGACAATGACATCATAGAAAATGTTTGTAAACATTTGACTGTTAGTTACCTCGTCGCCAATAAAACTTACTGTACACCAATTTTAGGATTCGGTCTTTAGTCGCTAGGCGTATTTAGGGTGTACATGTATGTATATTAGGTTAATTCACATGTTAAAAAATTCTGCATTGCACATGTTTTAACAAAGATAACATTCATTCACCTTTTGAGTATCATTTTGTTCAAAATGCATCTTCACTAACGCATTTCTGACGTCATTGGCTGTTTCCATGACAATATCATTGATGGTCATCTCTTCATTTGTGCTTCCGTAAAGCCCTTTAAAAATAAACTGTGCTTATTAAATACAATTAAACGTGTATGTATATTATATAGTCATATAAAACATCGAACGAGAAACTACATCCAAGTATGAAATTACACGGCCATTGATACGGCTTACGGGTTGACAAGACTGATAAAGTAATCATTATTGAATACTATACGTGTATTAATAATAATCATTTATTCTTCTAGTTCTCGAGTTTGACCTATCCTTATCAATTGTATGTGCTTTATGGTAAAATTTATGTTCCGTGAATTTGGGACAGCAAAGCAGATATCAGACGTGTAATTTATTGTAGAGAACAGAACATATAGTGATCTGTAAACGCTTGGCATGTTCTGGCGAATACATGACTGACTTCTATCATTACACGGGAATATATATACTAATGTATTACTTCCGTTTTCGCCAAAAATTTCAAGAGTCAAGCAACTCTGCACATTTATGCAGAGACACGAATCGCTTCACAAAGATAAAAACGCGTAAATCAAATTAAGACTACGAGTTATGTTCAAGAACCACGCACAACGCCAAGATTTAAATCTTGATAATAAATCAACATTTTACCTAGTTTTCTGGCACGATATTTGTGTGTTGTTCCACTTTGTGGTTATTTTGACTTTATATATTACCCAGTTTTCTGGTCAGATATCTGTGTATTCCATACTTTGTGGTTATTTTAACTTTATATTTTACCTAGTTTGCTTGCCAGATATCTGTGTATTGTCCCCAATTTGTGGTTATTTTGACTTATATTTTACCCAGATTTCTGGCCAGATATCTGTATATTGCCCTACTTTGTGATTATTTTAACTTCATATTTTACCCAGTTTTCTGGTCAGATATCTGTGTATTGCTACACTTTGTGGTTATTTTAACTTTATTTATTACATGAATAGAATTTTGCGTGGTTTTGATTTGTCAAAAAACAACTTTCGGGTCACGATAAATCGCAACAGTACTAAAATTACATAAAATGTTTGTACGCTGCACGATTCCGCTGCATAGTAGTCAAGCGGAATCCGATATCGACCTGGTTTTTATGTTTTAGCCAATCAGAATAGCCGTCTTAATAAATTCAGTCGTCCAATCAAATCGATTGTATTAATTGTACACAATTCAATGACGTCAGCTATACATACATCGTGCGTGTAAACAACACGTCGGTTCTGCGATATATTCATTCAATTATACTCTTCTCAATATTTGAAACTGGAATTTCAGGATTATCAGCAAATTGATATCAAAATGCAGTATTAAATAAAACATATTAAGGGTAACTAACATTGCAACAATTACAAAATGTAAGCATGCGCTCCAATAGAATATACATCCTCAGTTTTTCTGATCAATGGAGATGGTGGTTTTATTCATGTAATAAAACAATTAATGACTTTGATATACGGTCCCTATCAGGATTTATCAGCCCTCAAAATGTATATTCACCTCGCCTAGCGGCTCGGTGAATATTATATTTCTCTGGCTGATAAATCCTGATAGTGACCTATATCAAAGTCATTAATTGTATAATGTTACCTAGTTTTCTGGCCAGATATCTGTGTATTGACCCACTTTGAGGTAATTTAACTTTATATTTTACCTAGTTTTCTGGTCAGATATCTGTGTATTGCCCCAAATTCGTGGTTATTTTAACTTTATATTTTACCTAGTTTTCTGGTCAGATATCTGTGTATTGCTACACTTTGTGGTTATTTTGACTTTAAATTTTACCTAGTTTTCTTGCCAGTTATCTGTGTATTACCCTACTTTGTTGTTATTTTAACGTTATATTTTACCTAGTTTTCTGGCCAGATATCTGTGTATTGCCCCCAATTTGTGGTTATTTTAACTTTATATTTTATCTAGTTTTCTGGCCAGATATCTGTGTGTTGCCCCAATTTGTGGTTATTTTAACTTTATATTTTACCTAGTTTTCTGGCCAGATATCTGTGTATTCCCTACTTTGTGGTTATTTTACCGTTATATTTTACCTAGTTTTCTTGCCAGATATCTATGTATTGCCCTACATTGAGACTATTTTGACTTTATATTTCACCTAGTTTTCTGGCCAGATATCTGTGTATTGCCCCCAATTTGTGGTTATTTTGACTTTTATTTTACCCAGATTTCTGGTCAGATATCTGTGTAATGCCCTACTTTGTGGTTATTTTAACTTTATATTTTACCTAGTTTTCTGGCCAAATATCTGTGTATTCCCTACGTTGAGACTATTTTGACTTAATATTTCACCTAGTTTCTGGCCAGATATCTGTGTATTACCACCAATTTGTGGTTATTTTGACTTATATTTTACCCAGATTTCTGGCCAGATATCTATATATTGCCCTACTTTGTGATTATTTTAACTTCATATTTTACCCAGTTTTCTGGTCAGATATCTGTGTATTGCTACACTTTGTGGTTATTTTAACTTTATATGTTACCTAGTTTTCTGGCTAGATATCTGTGTATTGCCCCACTTTGAGGTAATTTAACTTTATATTTTACCTAGTTTTCTGGTCAGATATCTGTGTATTGCCCCAAATTTGTGGTTATTTTAACTTTATATTTTACCTAGTTTTCTGGTCAGATATCTGTGTATTGCTACACTTTGTGGTTATTTTGACTTTATATTTTACCTAGTTTTCTTGCCAGATATCTGTGTATTACCCTACTTTGTTGTTATTTTAACGTTATATTTTACCTAGTTTTCTGGCCAGATATCTGTGCATTGCACCACTTTGAGGTAATTTAACTTTATATTTTACCTAGTTTTCTGGTCAGATATCTGTGTATTGCCCCCAATTCGTGGTTATTTTAACTTTATATTTTACCTAGTTTTCTTGCCAGATATCTGTGTATTACCCTACTTTGTTGATATTTTAACGTTATATTTTACCTAGTTTTCTTGCCAGATATCAGTGTATTGCCCTACTTTGTGATTATTTTAACTTTATATTTTACCTAGTTTTCTGGCCAGATATCTGTATATTCCCCTACTTTGTGGTTATTTTGACTTATATTTTACCTAGTTTTCTGGTCAGATATCTGTGTATTCCCCTACTTTGTGGTTATTTTAACTTAAGTCTTTATATTTTACCTAGTTTTCTGGTCAGATATCTGTGTGTTGCCCCCAATTTGTGGTTATTTTAACTTTATATTTTACCTAGTTTTCTGGTCAGATATCTGTGTGTTGCCCCCAATTTGTGGTTATTTTAACTTTATATTTTACCTAGTTTTCTGGCCAGGTATCTGTATATTCCCCTACTTTGTGGTTATTTTGACTTATATTGTACCTAGTTTTCTGGTCAGATATCTGTGCATTCCCCTACTTTGTGGTTATTTTAACTTAAGTCTTTATATTTTACCTAGTTTTCTGGTCAGATATCTGTGTGTTGCCCCCAATTTGTGGTTATTTTAACTTTATATTTTACCTAGTTTTCTGGTCAGATATCTGTGTGTTGCCCCCAATTTGTTGTTATTTTAACTTTATATTTTACCTAGTTTTCTGGCCAGATATCTGTGTATTCCCTACTTTGTGGTTATTTTAACTTTATATTTTACCTAGTTTTCTTGCCAGATATCTGTGTATTGCCCTACTTTGTGGTTATTTTAACTTTATATTTTACCTAGTTTTCTGGCCAGATATCTGTGTATTCCCTACGTTGAGACTATTTTGACTTTATATTTCACCTAGGTTTCTGGCCAGATATCTGTGTATTGCCCCCCATTTGTGGTTATTTTGACTTTTATTTTACCCAGTTTTCTGGTCAGATTTCTGTGTAATGCCCTACTTTGTGGTTATTTTAACTTTATATTTTACCTAGTTTTCTGGCCAGATATCTGTGTATTCCCTACGTTGAGACTATTTTGACTTTATATTTCACCTAGTTTTCTGGCCAGATATCTGTGTATTGCCACCAATTTGTGGTTATTTTGACTTATATTTTACCCAGATTTCTGGCCAGATATCTATATATTGCCCTACTTTGTGATTATTTTAACTTCATATTTTACCCAGTTTTCTGGTCAGATATCTGTGTATTGCTACACTTTGTGGTTATTTTAACTTTATATGTTACCTAGTTTTCTGGCTAGATATCTGTGTATTGCCCCACTTTGAGGTAATTTAACTTTATATTTTACCTAGTTTTCTGGTCAGATATCTGTGTATTGCCCCAAATTCGTGGTTATTTTAACTTTATATTTTACCTAGTTTTCTGGTCAGATATCTGTGTATTGCTACACTTTGTGGTTATTTTGACTTTATATTTTACCTAGTTTTCTTGCCAGATATCTGTGTATTACCCTACTTTGTTGTTATTTTAACGTTATATTTTACCTAGTTTTCTGGCCAGATATCTGTGCATTGCACCACTTTGAGGTAATTTAACTTTATATTTTACCTAGTTTTCTGGTCAGATATCTGTGTATTGCCCCCAATTCGTGGTTATTTTAACTTTATATTTTACCTAGTTTTCTGGTCAGATATCTGTGTATTACCCTACTTTGTTGATATTTTAACGTTATATTTTACCTAGTTTTCTTGCCAGATATCAGTGTATTGCCCTACTTTGTGATTATTTTAACTTTATATTTTACCTAGTTTTCTGGCCAGATATCTGTATATTCCCCTACTTTGTGGTTATTTTGACTTATATTTTACCTAGTTTTCTGGTCAGATATCTGTGTATTCCCCTACTTTGTGGTTATTTTAACTTAAGTCTTTATATTTTACCTAGTTTTCTGGTCAGATATCTGTGTGTTGCCCCCAATTTGTGGTTATTTTAACTTTATATTTTACCTAGTTTTCTGGTCAGATATCTGTGTGTTGCCCCCAATTTGTGGTTATTTTAACTTTATATTTTACCTAGTTTTCTGGCCAGGTATCTGTATATTCCCCTACTTTGTGGTTATTTTGACTTATATTGTACCTAGTTTTCTGGTCAGATATCTGTGCATTCCCCTACTTTGTGGTTATTTTAACTTAAGTCTTTATATTTTACCTAGTTTTCTGGTCAGATATCTGTGTGTTGCCCCCAATTTGTGGTTATTTTAACTTTATATTTTACCTAGTTTTCTGGTCAGATATCTGTGTGTTGCCCCCAATTTGTTGTTATTTTAACTTTATATTTTACCTAGTTTTCTGGCCAGATATCTGTGTATTCTATACTTTGTGGTTATTTTAACTTTATATTTTACCTAGTTTTCTTGCCAGATATCTGTGTATTGCCCTACTTTGTGGTTATTTTAACTTTATATTTTACCTAGTTTTCTGGCCAGATATCTGTGTATTCCCTACGTTGAGACTATTTTGACTTTATATTTCACCTAGGTTTCTGGCCAGATATCTGTGTATTGCCCCCCATTTGTGGTTATTTTGACTTTTATTTTACCCAGTTTTCTGGTCAGATTTCTGTGTAATGCCCTACTTTGTGGTTATTTTAACTTTATATTTTACCTAGTTTTCTGGCCAGATATCTGTGTATTCCCTACGTTGAGACTATTTTGACTTTATATTTCACCTAGTTTTCTGGCCAGATATCTGTGTATTGCCACCAATTTGTGGTTATTTTGACTTATATTTTACCCAGATTTCTGGCCAGATATCTATATATTGCCCTACTTTGTGATTATTTTAACTTCATATTTTACCCAGTTTTCTGGTCAGATATCTGTGTATTGCTACACTTTGTGGTTATTTTAACTTTATATGTTACCTAGTTTTCTGGCTAGATATCTGTGTATTGCCCCACTTTGAGGTAATTTAACTTTATATTTTACCTAGTTTTCTGGTCAGATATCTGTGTATTGCCCCCAATTCGTGGTTATTTTAACTTTATATTTTACCTAGTTTTCTGGTCAGATATCTGTGTATTGCTACACTTTGTGGTTATTTTGACTTTATATTTTACCTAGTTTTCTTGCCAGATATCTGTGTATTACCCTACTTTGTTGTTATTTTAACGTTATATTTTACCTAGTTTTCTGGCCAGATATCTGTGCATTGCACCACTTTGAGGTAATTTAACTTTATATTTTACCTAGTTTTCTGGTCAGATATCTGTGTATTGCCCCCAATTCGTGGTTATTTTAACTTTATATTTTACCTAGTTTTCTGGTCAGATATCTGTGTATTACCCTACTTTGTTGATATTTTAACGTTATATTTTACCTAGTTTTCTTGCCAGATATCAGTGTATTGCCCTACTTTGTGATTATTTTAACTTTATATTTTACCTAGTTTTCTGGCCAGATATCTGTATATTCCCCTACTTTGTGGTTATTTTGACTTATATTTTACCTAGTTTTCTGGTCAGATATCTTTGTATTCCCCTACTTTGTGGTTATTTTAACTTAAGTCTTTATATTTTACCTAGTTTTCTGGTCAGATATCTGTGTGTTGCCCCCAATTTGTGGTTATTTTAACTTTATATTTTACCTAGTTTTCTGGTCAGATATCTGTGTGTTGCCCCCAATTTGTGGTTATTTTAACTTTATATTTTACCTAGTTTTCTGGCCAGGTATCTGTATATTCCCCTACTTTGTGATTATTTTGACTTATATTGTACCTAGTTTTCTGGTCAGATATCTGTGCATTCCCCTACTTTGTGGTTATTTTAACTTAAGTCTTTATATTTTACCTAGTTTTCTGGTCAGATATCTGTGTGTTGCCCCCAATTTGTGGTTATTTTAACTTTATATTTTACCTAGTTTTCTGGTCAGATATCTGAGTGTTGCCCCCAATTTGTTGTTATTTTAACTTTATATTTTACCTAGTTTTCTGGCCAGATATCTGTGTATTCCCTACTTTGTGGTTATTTTAACTTTATATTTTACCTAGTTTTCTTGCCAGATATCTGTGTATTGCCCTACTTTGTGGTTATTTTAACTTTATATTTTACCTAGTTTTCTGGCCAGATATCTGTGTATTCCCTACGTTGAGACTATTTTGACTTTATATTTCACCTAGGTTTCTGGCCAGATATCTGTGTATTGCCCCCAATTTGTGGTTATTTTGACTTTTATTTTACCCAGTTTTCTGGTCAGATTTCTGTGTAATGCCCTACTTTGTGGTTATTTTAACTTTATATTTTACCTAGTTTTCTGGCCAGATATCTGTGTATTCCCTACGTTGAGACTATTTTGACTTTATATTTCACCTAGTTTTCTGGCCAGATATCTGTGTATTGCCACCAATTTGTGGTTATTTTGACTTATATTTTACCCAGATTTCTGGCCAGATATCTATATATTGCCCTACTTTGTGATTATTTTAACTTCATATTTTACCCAGTTTTCTGGTCAGATATCTGTGTATTGCTACACTTTGTGGTTATTTTAACTTTATATGTTACCTAGTTTTCTGGCTAGATATCTGTGTATTCCCCCACTTTGAGGTAATTTAACTTTATATTTTACCTAGTTTTCTGGTCAGATATCTGTGTATTGCCCCAAATTCGTGGTTATTTTAACTTTCATATTTTACCTAGTTTTCTGGTCAGATATCTGTGTATTGCTACACTTTGTGGTTATTTTGACTTTATATTTTACCTAGTTCCTGTCCAGATATCTGCGTGTGGCCCCCAATTTGTGGTTATTTTAACTTTATATTTTACCTTGTTTTCTGGTCAGATATCTGTGTATTGCTACACTTTGTGGTTATTTTGACTTTATATTTTACCTAGTTTTCTTGCCAGATATCTGTGTATTACCCTACTTTGTTGTTATTTTAACGTTATATTTTACCTAGTTTTCTTGCCAGATATCTGTGTATTGCCCTACTTTGTGATTATTTTAACTTTATATTTTACCTAGTTTTCTGGCCAGATATCTGTGTATTCCCCTACTTTGTGGTTATTTTAACTTTATATTTAACCTAGTTTTCTGGTCAGATATCTGTGTATTGCCCCCAATTTGTGGTTATTTTAACTTTATATTTTACCTAGTTTTCTGGTCAAATATCTGTGTATTGCCCCCAATTTGTGGTTATTTTAACTTTATATTTTACCTAGTTTTCTGGCCAGGTATCTGTGTGTTGCCCCCAATTCGTGGTTATTTTAACTTTATATTTTACCTAGTTTTCTGGTTAGATATCTGTGTATTGCTACACTTTGTGGTTATTTTGACTTTATATTTTACCTATTTTTCTTGCCAGATATCTGTGTATTAAACTACTTTGTTGTTATTTTAACGTTATATTTTACCTAGTTTTCTGGCCAGATATCTGTGTATTGCCCTACTTTGTGATTATTTTAACTTTATATTTTACCTAGTTTTCTGGCCAGATATATGTGTATTCCCCTACTTTGTGGTTATTTTAACTTTATATTTTACCTAGTTTTCTGGTCAGATATCTGTGTGTTGCCCCCAATTTGTGGATATTTTAACTTTATATTTTACCTAGTTTTCTGGTCAGATATCTGTGTATTGCCCCCAATTTATGGTTATTTTGACTTATATTTTACCTAGTTTTCTGGTCAGATATCTGTGTGTTGCCCCCAATTTGTGGTTATTTTAACTTTATATTTTACCTAGTTTTCTGGTCAGATATCTGTGTGTTGCCCCCAATTTGTGGTTATTTTAACTTTATTTTTTACCTAGTTTTCTGGTCAGATATCTGTGTAT
This sequence comes from Limnoperna fortunei, assembly GCA_944474755.1. Lineage (NCBI taxonomy): Eukaryota > Metazoa > Mollusca > Bivalvia > Mytilida > Modiolidae > Limnoperna > Limnoperna fortunei. The sequence goes on from OX104111.1 coordinate 106,966,225, forward strand.
TGCTGCACTTTGTGGTTATTATTGACTTTATATTTTACCTAGTTTCCTGGTCAGATATCTGTGTATTGCCCCCAATTTACGGTTATTTTGACTTATATTTTACCTAGTTTTCTGGTCAGATATCTGTGTGTTGCCCCCAATTTGTGGTTATTTTAACTTTATATTTTACCTAGTTTCCTGGTCAGATATCTGTGTATTGCCCCCAATTTGTGGTTATTTAAACTTTAAATTTTACCTAGTTTTCTGGTCAGAGATCTGTGTATTGCCCCCCGATTTGTGGTTATTTTGACTTATATATTATCCTAGTTGTCTGGCCAGATATCTGTGTATTCCCTACTTTGTGGTTTTTTACCGTTATATTTTACCTAGTTTTCTTGCCAGATATCTGTGTATTGCCCTACTTTGTGGTTATTTTAACTTTATATTTTACCTAGTTTTCTTGCCAGATATCTGTGTATTCCCTACGTTGAGACTATTTTGACTTTATATTTCACCTAGTTTTCTGGCCAGAGATCTGTGTATTGCCCCCAATTTGTGGTTATTTTGACTTATATTTTACCCAGTTTTCTGGTCAGATATCTGTGTAATGCCCTACTTTGTGGTTATTTTAACTTTATATTTTACCTAGTTTTCTTGCCAGATATCTGTGTATTCCCTACGTTGAGACTATTTTGACTTTATATTTCACCTAGATTTCTGGCCAGATATCTGTGTATTGCCCCCAATTTGTGGTTATTTTGACTTATATTTTACCCAGTTTTCTGGTCAGATATCTGTGTATTGCTACAATTTGTGGTTATTTTGACTTATATTTTACCTAGTTTTCTGGCCAGATATCTGTGTATTACCCTACTTTGTGGTTATTGTAACTTTATATTTTACCTAGTTTTCTGGCCAGATATATGTGTATTCCCTACTTTGTGGTTATTTTACCGTTATATTTTACCTAGTTTTCTTGCCAGATATCTGTGTATTGTCCTACTTTGTGGTTATTTTAACTTTATATTTTACCTAGTTTTCTTGCCAGATATCTGTGTATTCCCTACGTTGAGACTATTTTGACTTTATATTTCACCTAGTTTTCTGGCCAGATTTCTGTGTATTGCCCCCAATTTGTGGTTATTTTGACATATATTTTACCCAGTTTTCTGGTCAGATATCTGTGTAATGCCCAACTTTGTGGTTATTTTAACTTTATATTTTACCTAGTTTTCTTGCCAGATATCTGTGTATTCCCTACGTTGAGACTATTTTGACTTTATATTTCACCTAGTTTTCTGGCCAGATATCTGTGTATTGCCCCCAATTTGTGCTTATTTTGACTTATATTTTACCCAGTTTTCTGGTCAGATATCTGTGTATTGCTACAATTTGTGGTTATTTTGACTTATATTTTACCTAGTTTTCTGGCCAGATATCTGTGTATTACCCTACTTGTGGTTATTACTTTATATTTTACCTAGTTTTCTTGCCAGACATCTGTGTATTGCCCTACTTTGTGGTTATTTTAACTTTATATTTAACCTAGTTTTCTTTCCAGATATCTGTGTATTGCCCTACTTTGTGGTTATTTTAACTTTATATTTTACCTCGTTTTCTTGCCAGATATCTGTGTATTGCCCTACTGTGTGGTTATTTTAACTTTATATTTTACCTAGTTTTCTGGCCAGATATCTGTGTATTGCCCTACTTTGTGGTTATTTTAACGTTATATTTTACCTAGTTTTCTGGCCAGATATCTGTGTATTGCTCCACTCTGGGGTATCATTTTACCATCAACTGTTAGTACTGGTAAGGCTGCCTGTGGCATATCTATGAAAGTAAATATTTCTTGTACAAAACATCTGACGTTTTTTATTTGTAATGCTAAAAGAGGAATGTGGTTGACTATCAGTCAACGTAAATGTTTGCGATTTGTGTTTTTAATATTAATAGGGTCATTAACACATGTCATATATCACCAACAAAATAAGTAATAGTTAAAAAATATATATCTTTATAGGACATTCATGCGAACAACTTCCTCTCGAAAATTGATCTGCCATTATGTATAATTCACTTAAAACTAATATATATATTAGCACGCAAACCACCAGATGTTAGCACGAAAACCACCAGATGTTAGTACGCAAACCACCAGATGTTAGCACGCAAACCACCAGATGTTAGCACGCAAACCACCAGATGTTAGTACGCAAACCACCAGATGTTAGCACGCAAACCACCAGATGTTAGCACGCAAACCACCAGATGTTAGCACGCAAACCACCAGATGTTAGCACGCAAACCACCAGATGTTAGTACGCAAACCACCAGATGTTAGCACGCAAACCACCAGATGTTAGCACGCAAACCACCAGATGGTATGTTAGCACGCAAACCACCAGATGTTAGCCCGCAAACCACCAGATGGTATTTTAATATGACTGAATCTACTTTCTGCGGGAAACTCGGTAAGAAGTAAAAAATGGAATACATTTGCCCATTGGGTAAAATATGAACGTCCCAATGTTACACGTGAGGAATTTGCATAAATTTTAATGCAGGAAGATGTTTTTACTGTAGAAATTTCCGACCCGAAAATTCGTCATTCCTTACACTAAATTCCTGCTAATTTCACTACAATTTTAGTAAGATAATGAATTATTTAGTTTTTATAAAGGAGTGATTTACAGATAAACATCTTACGTGCATAAAGCTAGCGAAAATACTTCTTGTTGGCGCTACTGACTATATTTATACATGAAAGTGGAATAGTATAAATGTTAAGGTACTCGTAAAATTAATAAACAAAGTAAAACAAGAAATTGAGTGCAAAAAAATAATAATCCGTTAATACAGGACTATATTGTCCGTGCTCGCACAAGTCAAAGGATAACTTAGAAACTCGTAGGAAGTTATCATAAGAAAATTATCTATATTAGTCTTGCCCTCCTTACAAGGACCAGGATGTCACAAAATATAGTATAGTACTCTCATGTTATACGATAGTGCAAGGCTTTTTTTATACTTTTACAAGGTTTAAAAAAAACCTTCAAATTTATGTACTTTTATCTGGGTACTGGTGACGGTTCGAAGTACTAGACCACAGAGTTGACCGGCTCGTGTAAATGTGTAGGAGAGGGATGCTCTATCGTGGAGGCTTGTGAGGTAATAATACAAAACAAAAAGCCTGACAATAGTCAGTGCGTGTTTGCAAGTATATAGCAAAGAAAAACCAGTTAGCGCATTGCAGCTGCTACAAAAGGCTCAATTATCTGTTTCTAGCCAACTCACAAAACTTTTCCAGAGAAAGTCAAGACGTCCCGTCCGTTGGTCCAACCCCTGTATCCGACTGGTTTAATTAGGAGATAACTGTATAAGATTTTACAGTATTGTTTGGCGTTTTGATAGTCGAGAGTTGATTTTACTGTAAGCAGAACTGACAATTTTGCGAGTATATACTATGCAGGGTGCCACATGTATTCATACAGGAAATTTAAATTTGCGTGAGTTAAAAATTTTTAAATTTTTTATCTGTTTGATTCTAAAACCACATTTTTTGTGCTTGTTGGAAAATCCCATTGTATCACAAATAAACAATATAGTAGGATTTTCCATCATTTTTGTCGATATTATTTCTTTTTCAGACATCCGCTTTCGTCATGTTCGTGTTAATTTGTTATTATATAAAAGTTAATAAACAAGTAAGTATATAAAACAACAGAGAAGTTATGTGTAAATACATGTACGATGTAGAAATAGGACATTTAGAATTTAGTACACTATGTATATGTAAATCTTGTATTATCAAAAAATTATAATTTAAAAGGACCATATAACATGTTCCGTCAATTTTCGGAGCAAGGATCATTCACGAAAGTTTGAAATCTGAGGACTCCTTTGTGTAACAGTATCTACCAGTGTGATCTTAATAGATTATATGCTAAGCATGTGTCACCTCTATTGACTAATACAAAATATTTGAATTAAGTACTTGTCAGACTACCTCCAGCTATTAACGATTTGATGGGTAAAATACATCATACTTGATGCATACTTCTATTTTTTTTGATGCACGGTATTAATTTAAATAAATCATCTGTATACATACTTGGTTTCATTTGCGGCCATTGTTCTCTGGTGACCCTCTCATCGTCGAATTCCTGACCAGCTGCCACTAGCAGTAACCTCGTGAGTTCTCCTCTACCCCTGCCATTAAAATAAGTCACTTTATACGACGACATTTCTCCCTGTGCAGTCTATGAATATTTAAGGCCTTATTTTATACCTTTACTGAAGAACAAACACACTGATTGGCGAAAAATAAACAAGATAAGCCTTCAGTGACCACTACACCCAGTCTTAGTCAAATATCAACTTATGTACCGATAACCACTTCATGTGTAGGATATTTAGTGTTTCTAAACGTATATAAAGTTAAATAAAAGGATAATGATTGCATCCGTTTCCGTACAAAAGGATTGTTCTAAACTGCATAAATGGATGGATCGTGAATTAGTACACACCATTGTATATTATGTAATATGTGTTAGTTCTAAATATATCTATATTTATGCAATAATGTCATTTTGAAATGTACTGTAAAAATATTCCAGACTTAAACCGGCGACGTTGTTAGTCTGCTTTAGTCAGCATTAGCATTAAACTCCCACATATAAAACAATACATTATACAGATAAACCGCAAACAGTAGAAACACGTTTTTACTATCCGGTTTGTATACCTAAATCACTTAGTATCATTACTAAAGTACTAACTCAAGTAATAATATTCCATTCTTACGTGATCAGTCTGATTTAAAAAAGGTTTATTTACGAAAGGATTTCAATAGATGTATAAAGTTTGTCATACCCAGCACAACACCCCCCCCACCCCCTTCTCAAAAGAAATTAAAAAAAAACAAACAAAAGTTAAAAAAAAACAAAACAAAAGCAAAAGAAATAACAAAACAAAACAAAAAACAAAACAAACCAAAAAAAAAAAAACATAATACAAACAAACAAACAAGCAAAACAAAGAAACAGTATAACAATCTGCAACAGAAAAATGTATGTGTACTCACTCCACGTACCCAGTAATGTATGTGTGTTGGCGGTTGGTCGGGAGTGGTGATCACATTAAATATTAGTTCGATATTATCCTTACTCATTCCACGTACCCAGTAATGTATGGTTATTGGATGTTGGTTGTTGTCGTTTAGATGGTCATTACACAACTTCGGACTAGTATAAACTTATAGAGCAAAACAATCGAAGGGGCTCTCATGTGTGGTAGTAGTTAATTCGGCTCTGGTCAAGATTTAACAAATAAACAAGCGGAATACTGAACACCATTACCCTCAGCCTGAGACAGCGGTTCCGCGTACACCATTACTCCCTTATTTATCAGACTCAGCCTGAGACAGCGGTTCCGCGTACACCATTACCCCCTGATATATCAGACTCAGCCTGAGACAGCGGTTCCGCGTACACCATTACCCCCTTATTTATCAGACTCAGCCTGAGGCAGCGGTTCCGCGTACACCATTACCCCCTTATTTATCAGACTCAGCCTGAGACAGCTGTTCCGCGTACACCATTACCCCTTTATTTATCAGACTCGGGGAAAGCCACAATCGAATTAATTAAAGTTCACTGAGACAATAACAAAAAGGCGATAAAGTGCAATACGTAATTTTAACTAAGCCAAAGATTTCATGTCCACTTTTGCTTCTTCATTATTGAGACTCGGCCTAAGTCACAGTTCTGAGTCTACTGTTGCTCCCTCATCATCATCAAAGGGACAGCATAAGTCAAGGGTTCCGTGTCACTATTGCTCCCTCATCAATGGGACAGCATAAGTCAAGGGTTCCGTGTCCACTACTGCTCACTCATCAATGGAACAGCATACTAAGTCAAGGGTTCCGTGCATACTTCTGCTCGCTCATCAATGGAACAGCATAAGTCAGGGGTTCCGTGTCCACTATTGCTACCTCACCAATGTGACAGCATAAGTCAGGGGTTCCGTGTCCACTATTGCTACCTCATCAATGTGACAGCATAAGTCAGGGGTTCTGTGTCTACTTCTGCTCCCTTTTCTTATTTCAAATTTTAAAATTTTCTATTGTATTATATAGTTGGGTTTTTTCCTCAGCATAAAACACATACACATTATTTTGTAGATGTCGTCTATTAAATATAATTAAAATGTCTGCCGAAGGCTGTGGATTTCAGCGGATACTTTTGGTTTTCCCACCCAGATAAAAACTATACACTTAGTTATAGCTAACATACTGTGAAATAAAACCTCATTTAAACAAAGTAACATTAAGTTAAATTTTTCTCTTGCCTATACATTGTTTTCTTTTTTTAAATGTTTTTGGAAACCTGTAATCGCTCACATGAAATACAAATGACTTCGAGCTATCTTGAATTTTTTTGCAACTGACAGTTTCAGTCTAGCTGTTATAGCTTTTACTTTAAAACTTTTGATTTAGGGCAAAAACTCCTATAAGGTGCCATCAGACAATATCTGAAAATAAAATGATTTGTAGGCCTTGTCGTCCTTAAAGTTGATTTAGTAATTTACAGTCTTACTTAAGCTGTCAAAGACTTTAATGTCCAACACAAAAACTTACTTTTATATGTCCGAATTTGTCACTAAAAGACATTAACTCTCAAAAGAGTTCTTACAATTTTGTACTACGTAAAGATTTGTCACCTAGCCTTGCTAATCGGACATGATTTGTAGGCCTTTTCGTTATGATTATATTTGCTTTTTACAGTTTTACTCTAGGTATAACTGTTTTAATTTCGAAGGCAAAATCTTGTAATTTTGTCTACAAATTGTCATTGAAGGGCAATAACTCTTGTAAGGAATCATCTGACAATTTCAGAACCAATAATGTTATTTTAGGACTTGTATTGCTGACCATTTTTGCAATTTACAATTTCAATCTCGCTGTTATTGTTGTTAGTTTACAAGAAAATTGTTATTTAAGGGCAATAACTCCTATAAAATCGTATAGATTGTAATTACACAACTTCGGACTTATAGAAACTTATAGAGCAAAACAATCGAAGTGGCTCTCGTGTGTGGTTGTAGTTAATTCAGCTTTGGTAAAGATTTAACAAAGAAACAAGCGGAATACAGAACACAAACCTAAATAAGAAATAACTCAAGGACACTGTTGCATGGTTCCTACATCTGTTTTTAAAATTCTATGACTTATCAAGGACCTTGTGACCATTGTCCATGACTGATTCTAGCATGGTAGTCTCTATAACTAGAATAAAACTTGTTGGCTATGCTTAAATCAGACAATACTGTTTGTTACATGTATGAAAATGACAGGGAATTTCATTATCTTTATATGACTTAAAAAAATTTTTTGGATTCCATTACTTTTCATGGGCCTTCAATTTCATTTTCCAAATTCAACGAAATTTTCAGGATGTCATGACCAGTATGGACTGCCGTTGCTTCATCATTTTATTTCTTATAAAAATAAATCGAGACTATCAAGCTTGCACTTACCTTGGGCTTATCCCATCAACAGTGGGACTAGAAACGTCATCGGCAAACATGGTAGATTAGTTTACATTTTGTTTGAATATCGCATGAATCATACAGTTGAATCGAGTTTATCTTAAGTTATCTCTGTCTCGCGTGATTATTTTTTTATTGTCTATGATTATTAACTTTTACACAAACCTCAGTTTTTGTATATTTGTCTATAATAATAATAATAATAATAATAATAATAATAATAATAATAATAATAATAATAATAATAATAATAATAATAATAATAATAATAATAATAACTGCCAAAAATGAGTCCTAGATTTCAGGTTGTTTAGGCAGAAATGTTTTTGTATCATTGGTAAGTACACCAGCACACACCCTTATTCTTGTATGACAGTGTCAACTCGATATTAACGTAAATTGTCCAACTATGACACGATTTTGGTGATAAAAATAATAAAAATTTGTTAACATTTGGACTAGAAGTTTACGAATCAAATGCAACATAAATTACTACAATTTTTATATTATAGGTTACACGCTTGAACGGTTGACCGAGAAAAACGCGCAGGTTCAATATTTATTACTTTCTAACAGTTCTCGATCCGTTGTAAACAAACATGTCCGTTTATAAGATATCTTACTTTAACGCAAAAGCCAAAGGCGAATTAAGCAGACTTCTTTTGTCGGCTGCAGGCAAGGAATTTGAGGATGAAAGATTTAATGATGAAACATGGCCGATAAACAAAGCAAGTAAGTCTACTAGATGTCGGTAAAGCACTGTGTAGTGTGCACATATTAGTATATATACAAGAGACTTTATTGGTGCACCAAATATTCGGGCCGTAAATAATCAAGTGTTTCCTACATAAAAAGCATTACTTCCATGCTGTAGGTAACAAACGGGTATATACAAACTGTCATATCCGAATTTAGATGCATGAAATGTAAAACTATGTTATTTAATTGTGAAATAGAGAAATATTTTCAAGAAACATCCACACAAAAAACTGTATTATTTTACGTAGTATCTACACTCTAGTACTTGCATTTGCAAAATCAACTTAAACTTTACTCTCCAGACAGAACTAATATGAATATTTTTAGCACACAAAAAGGAGATAAATCTTACTAAACAAAGTACTGTTACTGTACTATTTATGCATACTTTCTTCAATAAATTAAAAACCTGTACAGATAACAGCAAAAAATTTTTTATACAGTAAAATTAAAACTAAATATGAAATAGACAATTTTATTAAAAAATCTAATTTTGAAAATAGGAAAAATATTTGCAAAATGCGAATAAGTGGCCATATTTTAGAAATTGAGAGAGAAAGATATAAAAAAATAAAAAGAGAAAACAGAATCTGTCAACACTGTAATTTAAATGAATTAGAAGACGAAAAATACTTTTTATTTAAATGTACAAAATACAACTCCACAAGAGAAGAATTAAAGAAACAAAATAATTATACTTTTCAAATAGATAATGAATCAAACGAAAATAATAAACTTTTTTGAAATATTGTCACTATCGATCATTTGCAATACGTTGCTCCATTTATTAAAAAGTCACTTATACTAAGAAAAATGGAAACTTCAATTGCATGATTCACCACTGACAGTAATTTTGATGGTATTGTTATATTCTTTTTATAATTTACATGCTGTTTATATGTTTTGTGACCTTTTTGTATTTATATTTGTTTCTATGCTTTCAACCCTTCGGGGTATAAACTTGCATTAATAAAGACATATGACATATATAGAGGTCATTGTCCATTTGGATGGCCTGTGCAAAAGTAACCGAACGGGCTAGACATCAAAATTTTTTATTAAAATAATTTTCTTTCACTTAAAATTTGGGCACATATAAATTAAATTACATAAAAATGGAGAAAAAAGTATAAGTGTGCGGGAATTTTACCTTAAAGTTTAAGAATGGGTTTTCTACTTTCATTTCAATGTTGTGGTCACATTGTACCACATTACAAACTTTACAAAGTGCATCCACTGTAAAGACATTAATTGGAAAATATTCTTGTTCTACAGTAATGCATCTCTTTCAAAATATCCAACTCTTAAGCAATAGCAGTTATAAGCAAAAGCAGAAACAAAAGAGAAAATTGGGATTATTTTTTCATCCTGCCATGAATAGGATAGTGACCCCTATAATGGCCTTCACAAGAGGGAACTGTTTCCTATAGTGTTGTCCGAGTATACACGAGCCGCAGTCAAGGGCACAAAACGCTCCAGACAGAATAAGGGAGATAAATATTGTTAAATCGACCACACGCAGGAATTTATTTGCGAATTCCGACAAATCACAAAACTAAAATCTATTATTACGGCAGTGTTATAGTCCCCCTCGCTAGGCATAGTTTTCCATTTCTATTAAGATCAATCTAGTACTGTAGTGAAGAATGTTGATTTTTAAATCCCTCTCCTCACTCACATCTACACGCAAATGTATACAAATATAATGAATTTGTAAAAATCGTACAAACTAAATGCATTTAATATATTATACGTTACGTAAATAAAAAAAATAATCAATCAATCAATCAATCAAACTATTTTATTTTACAGAGATGCCGCTCGGTCAAGTTCCAGTGTTAACAGTTGACGGTCAACAGATTCCGCAGTCTGGGGCCATTCAACGTTATCTGGCTCGAGAATTTGGTTTGTATATTTTTGTTTCTTTCCACATCTCAAGTAAGGGACGGACTGCCGAACCTATGTTTTTCTGGTTGTCAGCTAGCTCTTAATTACAGTTTTTTCTGATGTTAAAGAATGCACGACATTTGTATATCCTGTTGAATGTCTTGACCTTGCAAAAGTCTTCGATCACAAACCAATTTAATTGAAATTTCGTCTTTCACTTACTCGCTCCTTTTTCTTCCATTTTTTTTAATTTTAATTAGATTGATTGCGAAAATATAAAATTTGTTATTCAACAGATTCCGCATCCAGACGCCACTCAATGCCTGGCGCCACTTAATGTCAGGCGCCACTCAATGTTATATCTCTCGAATTATGTTCATATAGTTTTGTTCTATGACGACGAGCAGCTAATGTAGGCATCATTAATGTTTGTTTGTAATGTTTGTAAATCAGGGGAAGTTACTCAATTTTAAAACTGAGAACAAAGTTAAACTAGCATTATAAGGCACATAAGTATGATATCATTTGGTTATTTAAATAAAACTTATAAACAAACTTAATATCAATAATATATAAACAGTGTTTCATGTGCTTTTTGGGCCGTATTATTTGCACACATGTCTATGTAAGTTTCGTGCATTAATTATCAAATAAGGACTTTTCACGAGGTCAATACGTAGTTATATGGACCGTGGAGGAAAATATTGACCGACGACGAAGGCCGAGGTCAATATTTTTCTACAGGTCCATATAACTACGTATTGACAGAGTAAAAAGTCCTTAATTGTTATATTACATATGAATTTTTCTCTATTTATTTAAATTTAGAATAATGAGTCGGAAGAGTATATCCGGATCTATTTTTAGAGAAAAGCCTTAAATATGCTTTATAAATAGTAACATATCCGGATCTATTTTTAGAAACAAGCCTTAAATATGCTTTATAAATAGTAACATGCCTTAAATATGCTTTAAAAATAGTAACAAGCCTTAAATATGCTTTAGAAATAGAATATATACACAGAATATTTTGGGGGGACATTGTCTACACGAACCAATCAAAATTAGGACTTAACACACCATATGTAATATTTAGATTTAGTGCATTTTCGTGGGCTTTAATTATAGGTCTGTATGGTAAAAATAGCATGGAAAATACAGAATGTGATGTTATTCTTGAAACAATTGAACAAGAGGTCCAAACGGAAATGACGAAGTATTATTATGCTGGTGTACGCAATGAACAGGAAAAGAAGGTAACACTATCTGGTCTATATACGTATCTGAAGGTACCACTATCTGGTCAATAGACGTTTCTGTGGGTAACACAAGCTGGTCTATATACGTATCTGTAGGTAACATTGTCTGGTCTATATACGTATCTGTAGGTAACATTGTCTGGTCTATATACGTATCTGAAGGTACCACTATCTGGTCTATATACGTATCTGTAGGTAACACAAGCTGGTCTTTATACGTATCTGTAGGTACCACTATCTGGTCTATAGACGTCTATGTAGGTAACACTATCTGGTCTATATACGTATTTGTTGTTAACACTATCTGGTCTATATACGTATCTGTAGGTAACACAAGCTGGTCTTTATACGTATCTGTAGGTACCACTATCAGGTCTATATACGTATCTGAAGGTACCACTATCTGGTCTATAGACGTTTCTGTGGGTAACACAAGCTGGTCTATATACGTATCTGTAGGTAACACTATCTGGTCTATATACATATCTGTAGGTACCACTATCTGGTCTATATACGTATCTGAAGGTACCACTATCTGGTCTATATACGTATCTGTAGGTAACACAAGCTGGTCTTTATACGTATCTGTAGGTAACACTATCTGGTCTATAGACGTATTTGTAGGTAACATTATCTGGTCTATATACGTATCTGTAGGTAACACTATCTGGTCTATAGACGTATTTGTAGGTAACACTATCTAGTCTATAGATGTATTTGTAGGTAACACTATCTGGTCTATATACGTATCTGTAGGTAACACTATCTGGTCTATAGACGTATTTGTAGGTAACACTATCTGGTATATAGACGTATCTGTAGGTAACTCTATCTGGTCTATAGACGTATTTGTAGGTAACATTATCTGGTCTATATACGTATCTGTAGGTAACACTATCTGGTCTATAGACGTATTTGTAGGTAACACTATCTGGTCTATAGACGTATCTGTAGGTAACACTATCTGGTCTATATACGTATCTGTAGGTAACACAATCTGGTCTATAGACGTATTTGTAGGTAACACTATCTGGTCTATAGACGTATTTGTAGGTAACACTATCTGGTCTATACGCGTATCTGTAGGTAACACTATCTGGTCTATAGACGTATCTGTAGGTAACACTATCAGACGTATCTGTAGGTAACACTATCTGGACTAAAGACGTATCTGTAGGTAACACTACCTGGTCTATAGACGTTTCTGTAGGTAACACTATCTGGTCTATAGACGTATATGTAGGTAACACTATCTGGTCTATAGACGTATCTGTAGGTAACACTATCTGGTCTATAGACGTATTTGTAGGTAACACTATCTGGTCTATATACGTATCTGTAGGTAACACTATCTGGTCTATAGACGTATCTGTAGGTAATACTATCTGGTCTATAGACGTATTTGTAGGTAACACTATCTGGTCTATAGACGTATCTGTAGGTAAAACTAACAGACGTATCTGTAGGTAACACTATCTGGACTATAGACGTATATGTAGGTAACACTATCTGGTCTATAGACGTTTCTGTAGGTAACACTATCTGGTCTATAGACGTATAAGACGTATCTGTAGGTAACACTATCTGGTCTATAGACGTATTATAGGATTAAACACTGGGTTTTAGGAAATTATCAATGTGTAAACTCCGGCGACTCACTCACAAACTAAATAAAGTCCGAAGGACTTTATGTCAAGTTTGTGAGGGAGTCGCCGAAGTTTACACATTGATAATTTCCTAAAACACAGTGTTTAATACTTATAATTCTGTGAAATAATCGTTGCGATTTTTAAAACAGCAAAAACAGTTACAGAAACCCGTCTAGACCTCAAAACGTACCTAGGCCGGAAAGCGTATGGATATGCAAAACATAGTACCAAAGGAATCAACGTTCTGTAGAATATTGATAGGAAAAAAAAAACAAAATGAAACACTAAATTGTATTTATATTATATTTTATTTGAAGTCTCAATCGATTTAATTGGAAATAATTGGGGAAGAGAAAACATTGTCCCCTCACCCTGACGATACGCTAGGAGGACGCCATCTTGTTTACATTGGATACTGAAAGTAGTCCGCTCAGAGGAAATATCGATATATAAATTATCTGAGAAGACGCCATTTAAGTGTTTTTATCCAATCAAAGCACTTAATATAAATAAATTACAGCATGAATAGAATTATTTGTAGGTAACACTATCTGGTCTATAGACGTATTTGTAGGTAACACTATCTGGTCTATATACGTATCTGTAGGTAACACTATCTGGTCTATAGACGTATCTTTAGGTAACACTATCTGGTCTATAGACGTATCTTTAGGTAACACTATCAGAGGTATCTGTAGGTAACACTATCTGGACTATAGACGTATCTGTAGGAAACACTATCTGGTCTATAGACGTTTCTGTAGGTAACACTATCTGGTCTATAGACGTATATGAAGGTAACACTATCTGGTCTATAGACGTATCTGTAGGTAACACTATCTGGTCTATAGACGTATTTGTAGGTAACACTATCTGGTCTATAGGCGTATTTGTAGGTAACCATATCTGGTCTATAGACGTATCTGTAGGTAACACTATCTGGTCTATAGACGTATTTGTAGGTAACACTATCTGGTCTATAGACGTTTCTGTAGGTAACACAAGCTGGTCTATATACGTATCTGTAGGTAACAATATCTGGTCTATATACGTTTCTGTAGGTAACACTACCCGGTCTTTCGACGTAGGTAACACTATCAGACGTATCTGTAGGTAACACTATCAGACCTATCTGTAGGTAACACTATCTGGACTATAGACGTATCTGTAGGTTACACTGTCAGACCTATCTGTAGGTAACACTATCTGGACTATAGACCTATCTGTAGGTAACACTATCAGACCTATCTGTAGGTAACACTATCTGGTCTATACAAGTATCTGTAGGTAACACTATCAGAGGTATCTGTAGGTAACACTATCTGGTCTATAGACGTATCTGTAGGTAACACTATCAGAGGTGTCTGTAGGTAACACTATCTGGACTATAGACGTATTTGTAGGTATCACTATCTGGTCTATAGACGTTTCTGTAGGTAACACTATCTGGTCTATAGACGTATCTGTAGGTAATTATGTCTGGTCTATAGACGTATTTGTAGGTAACACTATCTGGTATATAGACGTATCTATAGGTAACAATATCTGATCTTAGACGTATCTGTAGGTAACACTATCTGGTCTATAGACGCATATGTAGGTAAAACTATCTGGTCTATATACGTATCTGTAGGTAACACTATCTGGTATATAGACGTATCTGTAGGTAACAATATCTGATATTAGACGTATCTGTAGGTAACACTATCTGGTCTATAGACGTATATGTAGGTAACACTATCTGGTCTATAGACGTATCTGTAGGTAACACTATCTGGTCTATAGACGTATCTGTAGGTAAAACTATCTGGTCTATAGACGTATATGTAGGTAACACTATCTGGTCTATAGACGTATATGTAGGTAACACTATCTGGTCTATAGACGTATATGTAGGTAACACTATCTGGTCTATAGACGTATCTCTTTAAAAAATGATACTAATTAAATGTGAAAATTATTGAATTTTTGCAACCAATATCATGCCATATTTACGATCATTTACAAATTTTACTGAACACAAATTTTCATCTCCTTCACTGTATGAGTTTCAACTAAGTCATCTTATTTTATTTTCATCACTGGTAATGAGTTAGTAAGCAGTAAGTTAAACTTTATTAAAATTCTGCGTATAATGATATGATGGTTCTTGCACGGGGGGGGGGGGGGTGGGGGGGGTTGCTTCCAATATAAAGGTATATGTATATGTGCCAAAAATATGGGTAGGCTTTTATTGAAAATTTATATAAAAATGGGTATAGTTTTTACAACAATCTTATATAAAAATGGGTATGCTTTTTAATCTTAATTGAAAAAAAATTCTGGTCTCATATAAATATGGGTCATGTTTATAATATAATAAAGTGTAATTTTAATAATGACATTGTGTTTTCTTCTTCACTATGTTATCATTTTGTGGATATAAAATATGACCTTCTTTTGCTGAATATAAATATGGGTTATGAAAATTGTTCATTTTATATAAATATGGGTCATGAAAATTGAACTTTTATATAAATATGGGTCATGAAAATTGGAAATTTTATATAAATATGGGTCATGAAAATTGGAAATTTTATATAAATATGAGTATTGAATTCAAATCAAAAATGGCACATCCCCACTCTAAAAATTACCAAGTTACCCCCCCCCCCCCCCTGTGGGTTCTAGTTATCTGTTGGGTTTGTATCTATACCATCCATATTGCACAAATAAATTGACATATTATAAATGTATAGACGTAGTTTGTTATTTACAGGCAGAAATCAAACGGAATCTCATGGTAAATGTTTATCCAAAATTTCTAAACTTTATGGATAAAATCCTGAAGAAAAATGGAACCGGATATCTTGTAGGATCTGAGGTATGTACACATAACAATTACATGCAATATGGTGTACCCACGGGTGTACCTAGTGGTTAAAATCCGATATATCTATAAAATACATACTTAATGATAATAAAGTATATCCTTTATATACATACACAATAAACAACAATAATCTTCTGTAACCAGTAGGTGCAGTCTCTTCACGTGACCTTGAATCTCCTGTTGTCTCTCCCCGTGACCTTTGAATCTCCTGTTACATTCTTCTTCTTCCATATACAGGAGTAGACTCCTAAAGGAGTGTAAAAAATTGTCTTTTTTAAAAATGACGTGTGTATATTAGTTGCTAGTTAACTTTAATATAGCAAGCTTTAGAAGTCGTGAAATTTAAAACAATTATGTTTTGGGCTCTCAATCCAAAGTTGGGTTCCGGGGACTAACACATTTCCGAAAGTCCCTGGTATCATTAAAACTGTTTTGTATGGCACGCCGTTCTCGTCAAAAGTATGATTCAAAATATAATCACAAATTACACACTCAAAATTTTAAATTACGCACTCATATTTAAAATATGCACTCAAAATTGTACGAAAACATAATGAATATTTATAAGACCTGCGTAAAAAAGGTGCGCACACTTTTGAGTGTATAGGTTTTCTGTTTTGAGTGCGTAATTTTCAGTTTTGAGGGCATGAATTACAATTTTGAGTGTATAATTTCAATCTACCTTTTGAGTGTGTTTGGTAAAATTTTGAGTGCGAAATTTAAAATTTTGAGTGCATATTTTAATTTTGAATGTGTAATTTAAAATTTTGAGTGTGTAATTTATGATGAAATTTTGAATCATACTTTTGACGAGAACGGCGTGCCATAGTTTTGCAGTTAAAATAGATGTTCAGAACTTGTGTCGTCTTCAGTTGAAGAGGGGGGTCCATTAACAGGTTAACATTTTTTTTATTTTTCCCAAAACAGATAACAGTACATTTAAAATAAAGATAACAGATAGCAGCAGAATGTCATCGAAGGGCAATACTTTCAACAGCAAACATGGTTTTTATTTTCATTATAACAGTTAACAACAATGTCAATTTCTAAGAAAACACATAACAGCTAATGGTTGAAAAACGGTTAACAGTTGCTTTATTTAAAAAATCCAGTTAAGACACCTGTAGAAATGTCCAAAACACATTAACGGAAAAGATCTTGATCGTGATAAAATACCTAAATATACGTAATTTATAATATTTTTTATTATCGTTAGCTATGCTTTTGCAAATTTAGTAGGGATCACACCTGTTACCCCCCCCCCCCCATGTCATCAATCTGTCCTAGGTAGGTAGAAAGCAACATGGTACCAAATTACAAAGCCCTGGGACCTCGGCAGCAGAGTGGTTAAGGCTGTCATATTCTATTGATCCAGCTTCCCCTCCATTCAAAACTGGACGCCACGATATAGCTGAAAAATTGTTAAATGGCGTTAGATAATTCAAACAAACAAACAAACAAAACATTGGCTAACAGAAAACTCACATATACAACAAGAAACACTAAAAACATTCTACAGACAACTGCAATACACATAACCTTGAACAAAGGATGATGTCATGTGTTCAAGAAGATTGCTTCACTAGTGAATTGGTCAAAACCGATACATGTGATGTCACGAACAAGTGAAGCGACTAGGAAGTTGCCAAAAATATCGGCCATTTTTTAGACGAATATAACATGCAACAACTATACGTCGACCCTAAAATTTATGTAAGGACGACCTCAATGTAATGGTCATAAATACCTGCTTTTTCATCCTTTCTTTGGGAAAAAAATTCTTTGAAGAACATTTGCATTATGTTGGCTATGCTAATTACACCTTATATTAAAATGCTGTATCGATTTGCGTAGATTTTGGCATTATCAGGGTATTTGGAAAAATACTTCATTCGGATACCGGTGTCATAGCATTTTAAAACAGATACGAAATATTATCGCTTGGAGGGATATTCGCCAAAAATACCAGTCGAGAGATGAAAAATTCGCCAATCTTTTATTCGATGGAACTATCCTTCCTATGCGTAGTATATCTGCGTCATTACACCGAATATCAAATCCCAACAGTGGGTTGATCAATTTCATCGAATCGCTTTTAAGGCAACCTACAGCCGAAGCTTCCTCCATCATGTGTTTAGTGGATACCAAATACCAGTATGAGGGTAGTTTTTCTATTAAATACCCCTGTTGTCTATTTCAGTTAACAGTGGCAGACCTTGCGTATTTCAATGTCCAGGATAAATTGAAATCTGAAACCGGAGAAGAATGTCCCGCCATCAATGATTACCCAGAGTTACTCAAACTCATCGAGACGGTTAAATCTGTACCAAATGTACGTCGTTGGCTCGAGAAAAGACCAGAAACTGCGTAAAAACCTGAAAATCACCAAAACAGTAGCAGTGGATAGAAAACTTCGGCGTTTTAATTTTTGTTATATAAAGTGAATAATTGCAATGAATTCATTACTATTTATTTGAAAGTTTAATAACAATAATATCTCCCCAAAGTATGTCCACCTACACTATCTATGTTAAAGGAGATCTCCTCTAGCTCAGTAGGTAGAACGATGGCCTCGTGTGTTAGATGTTTACGAGCCTTAAATATAACATGACATTTTCATAGACATTTTCCGCCCGTCCGTCAGTGATATTGTAACTAGGTTTCCGGATGACAATTTCAATGTTTTTTTTTTTCATGGTGACATAAAGTGAGCCAAAGGTAGCTACTGAGGTCCATACGGCTAAGGTCGTAGCTACTGAGGCCCCTACGGCTGAGGTCGTAGCTACTAAGGCCCCTACGGCTGAGGTCGTAGCTACTGCGGCCCCTACGACTAAGGTCGTAGCTACTGAAGTCCCTACTGCTTATAGGTCGTAGCTACTGAGGTCCCTACGGCTAAGGTCGTAGCTACTGAGGTCCCTATGGATAAGGACAAATTATTACTAATATCGTTATTAGTTTACTACAGAAGTTCCAGATTAAAGGAAATCTAACAATCACTTATATTGACTCCTATTCATTTTGAGATCACAGTTACCAATGGCGAGGTCATAGTTACTAAAATAGCTTAAAACAAGTGTCCGGAAAGAAAAATTCAATTGATTCTGAGGCATCAAGGATAAGGTATAAGATCCTAATTGTTTCTGAGGTCAATACGTCATAGTATAACAAATATTAAACCCAAACACTGCAGAAAAATGGTTCCCTAATGACAAATTCGGGACCTCACAAAGAAGTAACTTAGATATTTTAAACAGTCATGGTACTTATACAAACAACACTACATTTTTTAAACCGTGAAGACTCATGTTCGTCGGTTAATTTTCACGTGGTTTATAATGTTTCCAATCTTTTCAATTTTCTTGAAACCACGTCCTTCGTGACAATATCTCCGGATGTTAAAATGATGACTTAAAACAAACAAATCCAGAACAATGAATTGAAGAACATAATATAAAGTAAAATGGTTTGTCGTAAACCATGGGTGGAGGTGGTAGTTGTGTTTTGGTGTGGGTGTGTGGGTGTGTGTGTATGTGTGGGGGGGGGGGGGGGTTTCGTGTGTGCATGGTACCATCGACAATTACATATGGCACTCGTTTATTACTCATAGTAACTCTTAAAGTAAATGCCATCTGCTGTGTTTGTCTTGTTCGTTATCATTGATAATAAACTACTTCACGAAACCTACCACAACAAACAGATGTGCACACAACCAAACAAGACATAACATACAGACATGCACAATACAGAGATAACAGTACTGATTTTTCAATAGATATGCACAACACGGGACAGACATTAACTACAAATACTTACTGTAAAAAATAAACTTAGAATTATACAAAAAAAATAAGGCACATAACAAGGTCAGCCATTGATGTATACAAAGTAAATAGACAATAAAACGAGAAATAGTAAAACCAAAAGGAAAACATTAATGAAATTTTTTAATTTAACCATGCGAAAAGATTACTACTACTTTATACCTGAACTTTTAAACATGAGTTTAATTGAACTTCAAAGTCTTACAAATAATGTTTGTTTGTGGTTCAACGACACTTTCAGCAATTTTTCACTTACGTTATGGTATCCCGTTTTTATGAAAAGCACCCTTCGGCAGGAAAGCTGGCAATAATCATCAATTACGGTTCAAGTCGAGCACACCCTGTCCGAAGTAGGCCCGAACTGACAATCTCAGTTTTGACAGACATCGCAATCAATAGTAGATTACTGACTACCTTACCCTATCGGCAACCAGAAAACCCTATAAACGCCCCTGTTGTTTCGAAAAAGAGAGTTCAATGTAGCCTCTACAAAAGGTTAAATTCTCCGCCCTACCAAATACTGCACACTTTTGCAGTGCCAGTCAAAATTGTGTGTGTGTCCCATCCCACGTCTTTTTCCGTTAATTTATTGTTTGTTAACTTGTTCTCGTCCTGAATATAGCTGAAATATTGCTCGCTGGGTGTAAAGCAAACATTACATCAATCAATCAAATTAAGCCCTTTCAATAATAAGCGAGGTCTATATCTTTCTCAGAAACACTTAAGTGGCAATCAAATATCTTAGTTTAAAAAACAAACATAACAAAGCAACACACAAACAAAGGCTGCCAAATAAATAACAGAATTTATTTTATTAATGTTAAAAAAAGGTTTATAACAGCAGGAATTCGTGGCTCTGTTCTGTAATTTAAGTGGTCAATTAACCACTGATAATCCTAACTTTCTCAAACGTCGTTGTCGGCATTATCACTGCGCCAGATAATAAGCATTTGGTGATTGAGATTAACATCCAACTTGTACGTAATTTAACAGATTAAGTAGCTATATACGAGTAATTATGTCATTTGATTTTTGTTATTTACAGCAATATTTAATTTTGTAAATAAATAATAATTGGATGCTTGAATTTCTGAATACCGTTCCTCAATACCGTCTATATAGTATGTCAGGTGTATAGTTTGATTTTACACACAAATTAATTTTTAGGTCACTTGGACCGTACACATGTATTGTTGTCTGTTGTCTGTTTTAAATACGCTGGCTTATTCGTGCCAAACAACAAATAGAAACAAAAATTCTTATTTCGTTTGTACGATTTATTAATCCGCTTGAACGGTTTATTAATTCGTTTGTACGGTTTATTAATCCGTTTAAACGGTTTACTAAATCGTTGAAACGGTTGATTAATTCGTTTAAACGGTTTACTAACTCGTTGAAACGGTTTATTAATTCGTTTGCACGATAAATAAATCGTATAAAGGATTAAATAAACTGCACATAGAATTAAAAAACCGTTTAAACGATTTAATAAACCGTTTTAACGATTTAATAAACCGTTTAAATGATTTAATTAACTGTTCAAACGGATTAATAAATCGTACAAACGATTTAATAAACCGTCCAAATGAATTAATTAACCGTTTTAACGATTTAATATACCGTCTAAACGATTTTATAAACCGTACAAACGGATAAATAAATCGTACAAACGATTAAATAAACCGTGCAAACGAATTAATAAAATGTACACACGAATAAATAAATCGTACAAACGAAAAAAATTAATCGTACAAACGAAATAATTTTTTTTCTTTTTGTTTTTTGGCACGAATAATCCGTCGTATTTAAATGACAAGAACTGTATGCATTATTAATTATATTTTGCATTATATACATACGGTCTGTTGCTCTTTGGAAAATTCACGTATTTGTTTATCTAACCATGGAATACGTTGTTTTTTATATGTAAACTTCGTAATATTATTGTTGAATTTTGTTGTATGAATTGATGAATGAATGACTATTTATGTTTGAATTGATGAATTGGTGACTATTGATGTTTGAATTGATGAATTGATTACTATTGTTGTTTGAATTGATGAATTGATTACGATTGTTGTTTGAATTGATAACTATTGTTGTGTGAATTGATGAATTGATTACTATTGTTGCTTGAATTGCTGAATTGATTACTATTGTGATATGAATTGCTGAATTGATGACTATTGTTGTATGAATTGATGAATTGATTACTATTGTTGCTTGAATTATTGAATTGATAACTATTTTTGATTGATGACTTGTTTACTATTGTTGTATGAATTGATGAATTGATGAAAATTATTGTTTGAATTGATAAATTGATTACTTATGTTGTTTGAATTGATAAATTGATTACCAGTGTTGTTTGAATTGATGAATTGATGACTATTGTTGTTTGAATTGATGAATTGATGACTTTTGTTGTTTGAATTGAGGAATTGATGACTTTTGTTGTTTGAATTGATGAATTAATTACTATTGTTGTTTATATTGATGAATTGATTACTATTGTTGTTTATATTGATGAATTGATTACTATTGTTTTTTGAATTGATGAATTGATTACTATTGTTGTTTGAATTGATGAATTGGTTACTACTAGTATTGTTGTATGAATTGATGAATTGATTTCTATTGTTGTATGAATTAATGAATTAATTACTATTGTTGTTTGAATTGATGAATTAATTACTTGTGTTGTTTGAATTGATGACTATTGTTGTTTTAATTGATGACTATTTTGTTGTTTGAATGGATGAGTTGATGACTATTGTTGTTTGAATGGATGAATTGATGACTATTGTTGTTTTAATTGATGACTATTGTTGTTTGAACGGATGAATTGATGACTATTGTTGTTTGAATAGATAAATTGACTACTGTTGTTAGGTCTTTTCAATAACATCAGACTTGTATAGATCTATAAATCTTAATGAATCATACTCTTAACATCTTAAATCGATGTTTAATGCCAGTAATCAACGAGTGTCAAGCCATACAGCTGTGAAAATCTCGAACGCACTCATTCTTTTGCGGGTATAAAACTTGCGGGATTGACACTAGTAGGTAATAACATATACTTATATAGAATAACCATACTATCTATATTTGTACTCTAGATCAAGTCGAAACTTTATAAATAGACTTTTGATAAATATTATCATACAAAATTGTATGGGAAAGACCTTGAAGAATGGCCGTCATTGTATACAAGCTATTAAGTTGTGTATTCATTAAGAGAATTCATTAACAGTGTACATCAATTTATAAAACTAGTATCCAATTATAACATACACGTTCGTTCACCTATATTTTGTTTGATAAAAAAGATTATTTAGATAATGTTACATCTGTAATACTGCACACGTCTGCTCAGTGTATTTGATCGAGTTTTCTAAATCTGTAACTATTGTTGCTTGAATTATTGAATTGATAACTATTTTTGATTGATGAATTGTTTACTATTGTTGTATGAATTGATGAATTGATGAAAATTATTGTTTGAATTGATAAATTGATTACTTATGTTGTTTGAATTGATAAATTGATTACCAGTGTTGTTTGAATTGATGAATTGATGACTATTGTTGTTTGAATTGATGAATTGATGACTTTTGTTGTTTGAATTGAGGAATTGATGACTTTTGTTGTTTGAATTGAGGAATTTATTACTATTGTTGTTTGAATTGATAACCTGATGAATATTGTTGTTTGAATTGATGAATTGATTACTTATGTTGTTTGAATAAATGAATTGATTACCAGGGTTGTTTGAATTGATGAATTGATTACTTATGTTGTTTGAATAGATGAATTGATTACCAGGGTTGTTTATATTGATGAATTGATGACTATTGTTGTTTGAATTGATGAATTAATTACTATTGTTGTTTATATTGATGAATTGATTACTATTGTTGTTTATATTGATGAATTGATTACTATTGTTTTTTGAATTGATGAATTGATTACTATTGTTGTTTGAATTGATGAATTGGTTACTACTAGTATTGTTGTTTGAATTGATGAATTAATTACTTGTGTTGTTTGAATTGATGACTATTGTTGTTTTAATTGATGACTATTTTGTTGTTTGAATGGATGAATTGATGACTATTGTTGTTTGAATGGATGAATTGATGACTATTGTTGTTTTAATTGATGACTATTGTTGTTTGAATGGATGAATTGATGACTATTGTTGTTTGAATAGATAAATTGACTACTGTTGTTTGGTCTTTTCAATAACATCAGACTTGTATAGATCTATAAATCTTAATGCATCATACTCTTAACATCTTAAATCGATGTTTAATGCCAGTAATCAACGAGTGTCAAGCCATACAGCTGTGAAAATCTCGAACGCACTCATTCTTTTGCGGGTATAAAACTTGCGGGATTGACACTAGTAGGTAATAACATATACTTATATAGAATAACCATACTATCTATATTTGTACTCTAGATCAAGTCGAAACTTTATAAATAGACTTTTGATAATATTATCATACAAAATTGTATGGGAAAGACCTTGAAGAATGGCCGTCATTGTATACAAGCTATTAAGTTGTGTATTCATTAAGAGAATTCATTAACAGTGTACATCATAATTATAACATACACGTTCGTTCACCTATATTTTGTTTGATAAAAAAGATTATTTAGATAATGTTACATCTGTAATACTGCACACGTCTGCTCAGTGTATTTGATCGAGTTTTCTAAATCTGTAACAACATGTCCGTTTATAAGATATCATACTTTGACGTAAAAGCCAAAGGGGAATTAAGCAGACTTCTGTTGTCAGCAGCTGGCAAAGAATTTGAGGATGAAAGATTTAGTCACGAATCATGGCCAATACACAAACCAAGTGAGTAAACATGGTAAATACACAAACCATGTAAGTAAACATGGTCAATACACAAACCAAGTGAGTAAACATGGTCAATACACAAACCTAGTCAATAATTATAGGCTATATTCCCGATACACAAACCAAGTACCATTTGCCAATACACAAACCAAGTGGACATGGCCAATACACAAACCAAGTAAGTAAACATGGCCAATACAGAAACCGGCTAATACAGAAATCATGTAAGTCAACATTGCCTCAGCTGTAATGTCACAAAATTTATGGTCATGGTATTGTGTCATTTGTAATTATGTATTTTTGTAGTGTTTGTTTTCTCCTGTAAACATGTTGTAAAATTGATGATAGATCACTGTTTGGTCTCTATTTCAATAAAATTTACTTACTTACTTACTTACATGGGCAACTACAAACTAAGTAAGTAAACGTGGTCAATGCACAAACCATGTAAGTCAACCAACCAAGTAAGTAAACATGGTAAATACATCAACCAAGTAAGTAAACATGGCAAATACACCAACCAAGTAAGTAAACATGGCAAATACACCAACCAAGTAAGTAAACATGGCAAATACACCATCCAAGTAAGTAAACATGGCAAATACACCATCCAAGTAAGTAAACATGGCAAATACACCAACCAAGTGAGTAAACATGGCAAATACACCAACCAAGTGAGTAAACATGGCAAATACACCAACCAAGTAGTAAACATGGTAAATACACAAACCAAGTAGTAAACATGGCAAATACACCAACCAAGTAGTAAACATGGTAAATACACAAACCAAGTAGTAAACATGGCAAATACACCAACCAAGTAGTAAACATGGCAAATACACAAACCAAGTGAGTAAACATGGCAAATACACCATCCAAGTAAGTAAACATGGCAAATACACCAACCAAGTAGTAAACATGGCAAATACACAAACCAAGTGAGTAAACATGGCAAATACACCATCCAAGTAAGTAAACATGGCAAATACACCAACCAAGTGAGTAAACATGGCAAATACACCAACCAAGTAAGTACACATGGTAAATACACCATCCAAGTAAGTAAACATGGCAAATACACCAACCAAGTGAGTAAACATGGCAAATACACCAACCAAGTAAGTAAACATGGCAAATACACCATCCAAGTAAGTAAACATGGTAAATACACCATCCAAGTAAGTAAACATGGCAAATACACCAACCAAGTAGTAAACATGGCAAATACACAAACCAAGTGAGTAAACATGGCAAATACACCATCCAAGTAAGTAAACATGGCAAATACACCAACCAAGTGAGTAAACATGGCAAATACACCAACCAAGTAAGTACACATGGTAAATACACCAACCAAGTGAGTAAACATGGTAAATACACCAACCAAGTGAGTAAACATGGCAAATACACAAACCAAGTAAGTAAACATGGCAAATACACCAACCAAGTGAGTAAACATGGCAAATACACCAACCAAGTAAGTAAACATGGCAAATACACCAACCAAGTAAGTAAACATGGCAAATACACCAACCAAGTGAGTAAACATGGCAAATACACCATCCAAGTAAGTAAACATGGCAAATACACCAACCAAGTGAGTAAACATGGCAAATACACCAACCAAGTGAGTAAACATGGCAAATACACAAACCAAGTGAGTAAACATGGCAAATACACCAACCAAGTAAGTAAACATGGCAAATACACCAACCAAGTGAGTAAACATGGCAAATACACCAACCAAGCGAGTAAACATGGCAAATACACCAACCAAGTGAGTAAACATGGCAAATATACCAACCAAGTGAGTAAACATGGCAAATACACCAACCAAGTAAGTAAACATGGCAAATACACCAACCAAGTAAGTAAACATGGCAAATACACCAACCAAGTAAGTAAACATGGCAAATACAAAACCCTAAAGAGTAAAAATAAGACAAACAACAGATATCGGTATTCTACAATCTTGATCATGATCTTCATTAAAACTACATTAACATAAATTTGTCTAAGTTTTTAAATTAAGATGTCTATATTTTTATTACAGATATCTTGATTTACATGCATTTTAAGGAACCAGTTTTTAAGGATATGTGTATTTTTCATCAATAACAACAATTCTGTATTATATTATAATAAATATTGTAGATATGTGAGTTTTAAATACAGATATTTATATTCAATGTGTAGAAAGAAACTACGGTTTGCCAGACACTTAACCCATGGCCGATAAAAGAAACGAGATAAATATGTTTCTCTACAGCTGGCAGTCAATGTATTCGAGCCATGGCATCGATATTGGTCAAATTATAGTGTGTCTCAAAGACTGCATTCCGCAGGACGATTTAAAATTATATCATATACTACCTAATTTGACTATCTGTCGGACATTTAGATACGATAGCAAGGGAAGATGTATATAACGAAAACACTGAAATACAAATATGGTTGGTTAGTTTAAGAACATAATTGATTCTAATGCAACCTTCATATATCGCTTATTTTTATTGGGTGTTTGGGATTTCTTAGGACAAAATTCACGAAACTAGAAGATATTGCTTCCGGAATAAAAATTCTTAACTGTAAATTGTGTATGTAGGTTTAGTAATGACCTATATTTGATGGTCGCCATAAATTGATTGGTGAATCTGCCTTACAGAGGTTTGCGAATACTTTGGGTAAATTACCGGTCGGACTTCTAAAGCAGGATGTGCTCGCCCTTCCGGAACTCCTGATCACTCTCGTTCAGATGTGTTCGTATTTCATATTTGTCTGTTGATAGAAGTGTTGATTAGTTTTTTGACGGTTTGCGTTGGTGACATTTCTGGTAGCCAAAGATTTGTAATTTCCTAATTTAAACCTAGTTCTCGTGATTCCGCTATAATCTTCTTATATCTGATAGTGACCGATAGACGTCGCTATAATCTTCTTCTTATATCTGATAGTGACCGATAGACGTCGAAAGATTGCCAAACACATCAGTCTCATAAATGTATTCTGTGTAGAAATTAAACATTCCGAGAAGTTAAAACTATATATTGTTACGGCAACTACTGTCTGTGTCTTCATTTAAGGTACATACGCAAATGATAAACAGATTCTAATGTATTAACGCACATAATGTTTTTTTACCCTTTTCGCACAAATGCCTTGAAACGTCGGTGAAATATAGTTTTTATTTTGTACCAATTCGGAGAAGATATTCAATAATTTATCAAATTTATTTAAGCAATAGATAGGGAACCGAAGTATAGTTCTATACATTTGTATTCGTAATGTTTATCAAAATTAATTTGGTAAACACAAGTAATTTTTAATTTTTTTTAATTTGAGATAAATTCTTCATTTTTTTAGAGATGCCGCTGGGTCAGGTACCAGTGTTAACAGTTGACGGTCAACAGATTCCCCAGTCAGGGGCCATTCAACGTTATCTAGCTCGAGAATTTGGTTCGTATATTTTTGCTTCTCTGCACAACTTCAAGAACGGGCTAATATGCCAAAAACGGTTATTCACATGATCACCGATGCTATAATCTTACTATCATTCAAACTCATTCCGATGCCATCATTCAAACTCATCTCCGATGCTATAATCATATATCCCCTTCATTAACAATACTGTCTTTCTTTATGAAGCGATCGCTCCAGATCTCTTCTCAAACTTTAGATTGCCAAGAGAGCAGCATTAATCATTGTCATGAATTATACCAAGATAGTGGTTTAACACTTTCATACATAACAGAACATTATACCTTAAATCAGTTATGGTATACTGGTATTTCTGTATCCGTACTTTTTGTTCGATCTTTTAGTTCCCGTTCATATAACATTAGATCACTTAGTAGGTAATTTTCCAAGAGTTTAATTTAAGTATATTGAAACTAATGTCAACATGTTATTTATTTTGCCGATATAGAACGCTAAAAGCAAGGCTCCAAGTTTTTGCTTGTGTCAGCATCAGATGTATACAATGAATTCATTCACGTTTAAAGATATTCAAGACTAGCAAGTTACAAATGCAGAATAATGCGGTCACTTGTAAATAAACCGTTCAATGCATCCAAATCCCCTCCCTGGAGCGTATAACACCCTTCCCTGAAGCGTATAACACCCACATAAACAAAAAAATCTGCATTATATAGAACAGACAAAATCTAAATAAAAGTAAATCTACTACTTGCTCTCCCCCGTTTGTGGATGCTTCTATGATGCGACATAACAAAAAGGGTAGAGCAAGTGAAAGATTTTAATTTTAATTAGATTAAACCCACAGATGTGATCTTATTTCCAAGACCTACACGGCTCGTTAATACAAACCCGGGACCGACAAATACAGAGTAAAGAAATAACCCAAGGAACAGCAAAAGAGAAAATGATACAAAGATCGAGACACACAGAAGGGAAATATAAAATACAGACCATAAAATCAAAGAAAAACCTTGTACTTTATTAAAAATGTAAACAGACAATACAACATAATGATAAGGAAAAACAATAAAGGATTAAATCAAGAACAATCATATTGTTTGAATGGTGTTTAACGCCACTTTTAGCAATTATCCAGATATATTCATGGCGTCCTTTATTGGGGAAGAAGTCAGAGAAAACCGCCGACCTTCGGTGGGAAAAATGACAATCCTTGTCAATTAAGATTGGAGTATAGCGTACCCTGCCCGAAGTGAGACTCGAACCCATTATCTCAGTGTTGACAGACCGCGTAGTCAATAGTAGACGATTTACCTTACCACTCGGCCACCGAGACCCCCAAAAATATAAATTGTTGAATTTAACCAGTGAAAATTGCACAAACACTGACATATAACCATATTACCGTATATATTTATTGTCTCTAGTAAACAATATTAACAGGTATGTCATAGTATACATGCACAACTGCCAGTAGTGAAGGGTGTTACGCCAGAATATTACAGGAAGTAAAAATATCACCCGAGACGTAGTCGAGGGTGGTACATTTAACAAGTGTGATATTCTGACGTTATACCCTCCACAAATTGCAGTATGTGTTATATTACACTAAATACACATTTCAATATATTTCAGAGGCGCAATTTATGGTCAAGAGGGTTTTATACAGAGAGGAGAGTGATTATCGGGTTGATCTATCGTGGTGCTATATCGTTGTTTAGAATGTGTAGTAAGTACAGAATAGATTGGTATTTCTTCCGTAAATGGCCGATTTCTGATAAAGATGACCTAGTACAGATGAGTTCACGCGCACACATCTGTACTTGCTGCGTCATTCAATCAAAACGCCAGAAACAAGAACGTTGTTATGGAAGCATAACAACGTTCTTGTGTGACGTTCTTATTTCCGGCGTTCTGATTGGACGTCAGAGACAGTGGAGTCTAAACAATGGAGAGTCTATAGGATATAGCGATGTGAAAGTTGTTGGTTTATGGAAGAAATAGGTACTTTCGTGCGCTTTTGGGAACGCCCGTGTGATCTTTCACTCGTGATAGAAATGTTTATGTCTTTTGGCTCGTTCCGCTGCGCTCCACTCGCGAAAAGACATAAAATTTCTATCACTTGTGAAAGATCAACCGGTCTTTCCCAAAAACGTATGAAGAACATATTAAACTCATATTAATTATCCGATAGAAACTTAAGATTTTGTATGAAGTATAATATTTAGATTTATTGCAGGTCTGTATGGTAAAAATAACCAGGAGAACACAGAATGTGATATCATTCTAGAAACAATTGAACAGGAGCTCCAACCAGAGTTCAATAAACATTATTATGCGGTGGCAGCCAAGGATGAAGAAAGGAAGGTAACATATTCTTAAAGTCAAGAAATTATATATTTAACGAGTTAAATTTTTAACTTGCACATACATGTCAATTAGAGATAAATTTCAATTAAATTAAATCTGTTATAATTTCAATACACGGTTTTTCCATTTTTTTTTATAAAAGTCACAAGAAACAACTAATTGTGTGCAACTCCAGAAACTATTTTTGTTTTGTCCTCCAAAACATAGTCACTAATACATCCCGAGTCAGAACTATAAAATAAATAAAAGCAGTTGTTAAAATTTTACTGGACATAAAAACCCATTTGTCGAGTGGCTTAGTGTTTAAGGTAGTTCGTCTTCTATTGATCACGTGGTCTGTCAACGTTGAGATTGGGTACGATTCTCACTGCAAGCAGGGTGTACTCGACTCCAATCTTAATTGACAAGGAGTGCCAGTTATCCTACCGCAGGTCTGGTTTTTTCTCCGGGTACTCCGTTTTCCTGTCCAATAAAAACTGGACGCTATGATAAAGCTGAAAAGTTGCTGAAAGTGGCGTTAAAAAACAATTCAAACAAACAAAACTAAATATAATGTAACAGCTCCTAATACATGTAATGTTTTATCAATTCTCTATAACTATGGTTGTAAATTTCCAGGCAGAAATTGACAAGAATGTCCTGGAAAATGTTTATCCAAAATTTCTAGAGTTTATGGATAAATTCCTGAAGAAAAATGGAACTGGATATCTTGTAGGATCTGAGGTAGGAGTTCAGGGCCTGGTTTCATAAACCATCTCAAATTTGAGGATCTCCTCAGCTCAATATTGACCAATGAGATTGGCATCAAATTTAAATTTAAGGAAAATCTCAAAATCTCAATTTGAGAAGTTTTATGAAATCAAGGCCAGTATAGGATAGAAGAGAGTATCAAGGACCAGAAGTTAACAGCACACTACTCAAGATATAATCACAATTTTATTATACCCCATGCGAGGGAGTTGCGGAGGGTATAATGTTTGGTCCGTCCATCAGTCATATTGAATGAATGAATGAATGGTTCATTTGCAAAAAGCAAGAACATGCTATGACAAACAAAATATATACAATTTGAACAATATAACAATATAAAATAAACAATAAGACAGCAGAGAACAAACAATTCGTCATGAGATGATGTATAATATAACTTTCCATGCAGCTTGTCTCTTGGCTTTTGGCTATTGTGGTTTGGTCGGTTTTCTTAGCTATTTTCTTTTAAATAAATACATAGTCTTAATGTGAGAGATTTGCTTGAAGCCTTCATTATAGTATACAGTTTGTGTTTATTTGGCCAGTATAATAGTAGTAAGGTACAAAAAATGTGTTATTAGAAATCTATACGTAGGGCAAACTAAAACAAAGTGATATTCATCCTCCAATGCATTCATTTTGTAACAAGTGCAAAGTCGGTCATTTCTTTGTGTATTATTGTATTCTTATATGCACAACTCCTATGTAACTGCTAATCAGAATTATATGAAACTTTGTAGGAATGAAGGACACCATATTTAGTTGTGCATACCAACATGAAATTTTGATACGATATTTTTCTAGGAATTATTCCCCTTTTGAACTCAGAAACTACTGATCACAATTTTATGGAACTTGATAGGTATGTGGAATTGTGGGGTATATGTGCATGCTCGCTTAGGTTTGTTTAATTTAACTTACAAGGTTGCAATATCATACACTTGTTATATTTTTGTTTAACAAACCTCTTGGCATTATATCTTTTATGTCCAAAATATCATAACTCATTTATTTAACTTTAAATATGTACAACCCTGTATATGGAAGTTAAATAGGTTGGATTAAAACCTTCAGGATTCTGTACGTTTTTATGTTTACAAAACATCCAGGATAAACAAGACAGGGTAATGGCTATATCGTCTAAGACTAACGAGGCAGGGTAATAACTATATTGTCTAAGACTAACAAGGCAGGGTAATGGCTATATCAAGCCTTAGTATAAACAAGCCAGGGTAAAGGCTATATCAAGCCTAAGACTAACACGGCAGGGTAAAGGCTATATCGTCTAAGACTTACAAGGTAGGGTAATGGCTATATCAAGCTTAAGACTAACAAAGCAGGGTAATGGCTATACCAAGCCTTAGTATAAACAAGCCAGGGTAAAGGCTATATCAAGCCTAAGACTAACACGGCAGGGTAAAGGCTATATCGTCTAAGACTTACAAGGTAGGGTAATGGCTATATCAAGCTTAAGACTAACAAGACTGGGTTATGGCTATATCAAACATGAGACTACCAAGTCAGGGTAAAGGCGATATCAAGACTAAGTCTAACAAGGCAGGATAATGGCTATATCAAAGCTTACTATAAACAAGCCAGGGTAAAGGCTATAACAAGCCTAAGACTTACAAGGCAGGGTAAAGGCTATATCGTCTAAGACTAACAAGCCAGGGTAATGGCTATATCAAGACAAAGACTACCAAGGCAGGGTAATAGCTATACCAAGCCAGGGTAAAGGCTACATCAAGACTAAGACGAACAAGACAGGGTAATGGCTATATCAAGCCTAAGACTAACAAGGTAGGGCAATGGCTACACCAAGCCTAAGACTAACAAGACAGGGTAATGGCTATATCAAGCCTTCGACTAACAAGACAGGGTAATGGTTATATCATGCCCAAGAACTAACAAGGTAGGGTAATGGCTATATCATGCCCAAGAACTATCAAGACGGAGTAAAGTCTATATCAAGCCTTTCACTAACAAGACATGGTAATGGCTATATCAAACATAAGACTGACAAGACAGGGTAATGGCTATATCAAGCCTTAGACTAACAAGACAGTGTAATGGCTATATCAAGCCTTAGACTAACAAGACAGGGTAATAGCTATATCAGGCCTAAAGACTAACAAGGCAGGCTAATGGCTATATCAAGCCTTCGACTAACAAGACAGGGTAATGGTTATATCATGCCCAAGAACTATCACGACGGA
Source organism: Limnoperna fortunei (assembly GCA_944474755.1). Classification (NCBI taxonomy): domain Eukaryota; kingdom Metazoa; phylum Mollusca; class Bivalvia; order Mytilida; family Modiolidae; genus Limnoperna; species Limnoperna fortunei. Next base: position 106,999,646 of record OX104111.1, read on the forward strand.
GTTAAGGCTATATCAAGCCTTTCACTAACAAGACAGGGTAATGGTTATATCAAGCCTTCGACTAACAAGACAGGGTAATGGTTATATCAAGCCTTTCACTAACAAGGCAGGCTAATGGCTATATCAAGCCTTCGACTAACAAGACAGGGTAATGTTATATCATGCCCAAGAACTAACAAGGTAGGGTAATGGCTATGTCAAATATAAGACTAACAAGACAGGGTAATGGCTATATCAAGCCTTAGACTAACAAGACAGGGTAATAGCTATATCAGGCCTAAAGACTAACAAGGCAGGCTAATGGCTATATCAAGCCTTCGACTAACAAGACAGGGTAATGGTTATATCATGCCCAAGAACTAACAAGGTAGGGTAATGGCTATATCATGCTCAAGAACTAACAAGGTAGGGTAATGGCTATATCATGCTCAAGAACTAACAAGGTAGGGTAATGGCTATATCAAGCCTTAGACTAACAAGACAGGGTATTGGCTATATCAAGCCTTCGACTAACAAGACAGGATACTGGCGATATCAAGCCTAAGGACTAACAAGACAGGGTAATGGCTATATCAAGCCTTCGACTAACAAGACAGGCTAATGGCTATATCAAGCCTAAGACTAACAAAGTAAGGTAATGGCTATATCAAGCCTTAGACTAACAAGGAAGGGTAATGGCTATATCAAGCCTAAGGACTAACAAGACAGGGTGATGGCTATATCAAGCCTAAGATTAACAAAGTAAGGTTATGGCTATATCACGCCCAAGAACTAACAAGGCAGGGTAATGGCTATATCAAGCCTTAGACTAACAAGACAGGGTAATAGCTATATCAGGCCTAAGGACTAACAAGGCAGGCTAATGGCTATATCAAGCCTTCGACTAACAAGACAGGGTAATGGCTATATCAGACCTAAGGACTAACAAGGCAGGGTAATGGCTATATCAGGCCTAAGGACTAACAAGAAAGGGTAATAGCTATATCAGGCCTAAGGACTAACAAGACAGGGTAATGGTTATATCAAGCCTTCGACTAACAAGACAGGGTAATGTCTATATCAAGCCTTAGACTAACAAGGCAGGGTAATGGTTATATCAAGCCTTAGACTATCAAGACACAGTAATGGCTATATTAAGCCTTAGACTAACAAGACAGGGTAATGATTATATCAAGCCTTAGACTAACAAGGCAGGGAAATGGCTATATCAGGCCTTCGACTAACAAGGTAGGGTACTGGCGATATCAAGCTTAAGACTTAAAAGGTAAGGTAATGGCTATATCATGCCCAAGAACTAACAAGGTAGGGTAATGGCTATATCATGCCCAAGAACTAACAAGGTAGGGTAATGGCTATATCATGCCCAAGAACTATCAAGACGGGGTAATGGTTATATCAGGCCTAAGGACTAACAAGACAGGGTACTGGCTATATCAGGCCTAAGGACTAACAAGGCAGGGTAATGGCTATGTCAGGCCTAAGGACTAACAAGACAGGGTAATAGCTATATCAGGCCTAAGGACTACCAAGGCAGGTTATTGGCTATATCAAGCCTTCGACTAACAAGGTAGTGTAATGGCTATATCAAGCCTTCGACTAACAAGAAAGGGTAATGGCTATATCAAGCCTTAGACTAACAAGACAGGGTAATGGCTATATCAAGCCTTAGACTAACAAGGAAGGGTAATGGTTATATCAAGCCTTCGACTAACAAGGAAGGGTAATGGTTATATCAAGCCTTCGACTAACAAGGTAGGGTAATGGCTATATCAAGCCTTAGACTAACAAGGCAGTGTAATGGCTATATCAAGCCTTCGACTAACAAGACAGGGTAATGGTTATATCAAGCCTTAGACTAACAAGGCAGGGTAATGGTTATATCAAGCCTTCGGCTAACAAGACAGGGTAATGGCTATATCAAGCCTTAGACTAATAAGACAGGGTAATGGTTATATTAAGCCTTTGACTAACAAGACAGGGTAATGGCTATATCAAGCCTTCGACTAACAAGACAGGGTAATGGTTATATCAAGCCTTAGGCTAATAAGACAGGGTAATGGTTATATTAAGCCTTTGACTAACAAGACAGGGTGATGGCTATATCAAGCCTTCGACTAACAAGACAGTGTAATGGTTATATCAAGCCTTAGACTAACAAGACAGGGTAATGGTTATATCAAGCCTTAGACTAATAAGACAGGGTAATGGTTATATTAAGCCTTTGACTAACAAGACAGGGTATTGGCTATATCAAGCCTTCGACTAACAATACAGGGTAATGGTTATATCAAGCCTTAGACTAACAAGACACAGTGATGGCTATATCAAGCCTACAACTAACAAGACAGGGTAGTGGCTATATCAAGCCTACAAGGCAGGGTAACGGCTATATCAAGCCTTCGACTTACAAGGCAGGGTAATGGCTATATTAAGCCTAAGGATAAACAAGGCAGGGTTATGGCTATATCAGGCCTAAAGACTAACAAGGCAGGCTAATGGCTATATCAAGCCTTCGACTAACAAGACAGGGTAATGGTTATATCATGCCCAAGAACTAACAAGGTAGGGTAATGGCTATATCATGCTCAAGAACTATCAAGACGGAGTTAAGGCTATATCAAGCCTAAGACTAACAAGACAGGGTAATGGTTATATCAAGCCTTCGACTAACAAGACAGGGTAATGGTTATATCAAGCCTTTCACTAACAAGGCAGGCTAATGGCTATATCAAGCCTTCGACTAACAAGACAGGGTAATGTTATATCATGCCCAAGAACTAACAAGGTAGGGTAATGGCTATATCATGCTCAAGAACTAACAAGGTAGGGTAATGGCTATATCATGCTCAAGAACTAACAAGGTAGGGTAATGGATATATCAAGCCTTAGACTAACAAGACAGGGTATTGGCTATATCAAGCCTTCGACTAACAAGACAGGATACTGGCGATATCAAGCCTAAGGACTAACAAGACAGGGTAATGGCTATATCAAGCCTTCGACTAACAAGACAGGCTAATGGCTATATCAAGCCTAAGACTAACAAAGTAAGGTAATGGCTATATCAAGCCTAAGACTAACAAAGTAAGGTAATGGCTATATCAAGCCTTAGACTAACAAGGAAGGGTAATGGCTATATCAAGCCTAAGGACTAACAAGACAGGGTGATGGCTATATCAAGCCTAAGATTAACAAAGTAAGGTTATGGCTATATCACGCCCAAGAACTAACAAGGTAGGGTAATGGCTATATCATGCTCAAGAACTAACAAGGCAGGGTAATGGCTATATCAAGCCTTAGACTAACAAGACAGGGTAATAGCTATATCAGGCCTAAGGACTAACAAGGCAGGCTAATGGCTATATCAAGCCTTCGACTAACAAGACAGGGTAATGGCTATATCAGACCTAAGGACTAACAAGGCAGGGTAATGGCTATATCAGGCCTAAGCACTAACAAGAAAGGGTAATAGCTATATCAGGCCTAAGGACTAACAAGACAGGGTAATGGTTATATCAAGCCTTAGACTATCAAGACACAGTAATGGCTATATCAAGCCTTAGACTAACAAGACAGGGTAATGATTATATCAAGCCTTAGACTAACATGGCAGGGAAATGGCTATATCAGGCCTTCGACTAACAAGGTAGGGTACTGGCGATATCAAGCTTAAGACTTAAAAGGTAAGGTAATGGCTATATCATGCCCAAGAACTAATAAGGTAGGGTAATGGCTATATCATGCCCAAGAACTATCAAGACGGGGTAATGGTTATATCAGGCCTAAGGACTAACAAGACAGGGTACTGGCTATATCAGGCCTAAGGACTAACAAGGCAGGGTAATGGCTATGTCAGGCCTAAGGACTAACAAGACAGGGTAATAGCTATATCAGGCCTAAGGACTACCAAGGCAGGTTATTGGCTATATCAAGCCTTCGACTAACAAGGTAGTGTAATGGCTATATCAAGCCTTCGACTAACAAGAAAGGGTAATGGCTATATCAAGCCTTAGACTAACAAGACAGGGTAATGGCTATATCAAGCCTTAGACTAACAAGGAAGGGTAATGGTTATATCAAGCCTTCGACTAACAAGGAAGGGTAATGGTTATATCAAGCCTTCGACTAACAAGGTAGGGTAATGGCTATATCAAGCCTTAGACTAACAAGGCAGTGTAATGGTTATATCAAGCCTTAGACTAACAAGGCAGGGTAATGGTTATATCAAGCCTTCGGCTAACAAGACAGGGTAATGGCTATATCAAGCCTTAGACTAATAAGACAGGGTAATGGTTATATCAAGCCTTAGACTAACAAGGAAGGGTAATGGTTATATCAAGCCTTCGACTAACAAGGCAGGGTAATGGTTATATCAAGCCTTAGACTAACAAGGCAGTGTAATGGCTATATCAAGCCTTCGACTAACAAGACAGGGTAATGGTTATATCAAGCCTTAGACTAACAAGGCAGTGTAATGGCTATATCAAGCCTTCGACTAACAAAAAAGGGTAATGGCTATATCAAGCCTTAGACTAACAAGACAGGGTAATGGCTATATCAAGCCTTAGACTAACAAGACAGGGTAATGGCTATATCAAGCCTTAGGCTAATAAGACAGGGTGATGGCTATATCAAGCCTACAACTAACAAAACAGGGTAGTGGCTATATCAAGCCTACAAGGCAGGGTAACGGCTATATCAAGCCTTCGACTTACAAGGCAGGGTAATGGCTATATTAAGCCTAAGGATAAACAAGGCAGGGTTATGGCTATATCAAGCCTACGACTAACAAGGCAGGGTATTGGCAATGTCAATTGTCAATGTTTTAAGGTAAATGTAATTCTGTATTGTTGCAGCATCACTAATGTGATAATTTCTGTTAAATTAAAACTTTTAATGACAGAATACTCTGTTACAGATGACAGTAGCAGACCTGGCATACTTCAGCATACAGGACAGACTGGTAGTAGTGTTTGGGGACTGTCCTGCTATCACTGATTACCCAGAGTTACTCAAACTCATCGAGACAGTTAAATCTGTACCAAATGTACATCTTTGGCTCGAGAAAAGACCAGATACATTGTTATAAGTGCATATGATAAAAATAAAAAAACAAAACAAAAGTGTTTTCAAATTAATTGAAAACCATAATTAGCCCGATTACAGATATTTATATTGAAATAACATTAATTAATTAGTTGATTGCTTATGACCTTTATTTATTGATTACTGCTGATTACTTTAAAGCTAGTGACAGGACACAGCTATGTTTATGTAGAAGAGGTAAAGCTAAACCACACAAATTACTCAAGTTACATAAAAAAGGAAATCCTCTTTATAAAAATAGTGCATTTAATGGGACATTAAATGCTACCCCACCATGCTACATTGTTTTTAATATTCATGAATACATTTTACTGAATTACAAATCAGACTATAGGAACAGCTGATCATGATAACAGTCTATCTTAAAAGACCATTTTTACCTTGACCCTGGACCTATAAATGGGATAGCGCTTAAAATTCAACCAGATCTTCATTTTATAGTACTTAATATCTGTGCAAAGTTTTTAAAAAATTTGTCGATCATCTGGAACCTCCAATTGTTGACCCAAAAAACCCTTTAATTGGCCCAAGTTGAAAACTACAAATTGGATTGTGCTGAAAACTTAACTTGTTCTTCATTTTATAGTATTTAATAGCTGTGCAAAATTTAAATAAGATCTGTTAATGCATTTTCAATGTATCATCTGGAAACCACCAACTGTTGACCAACAAAACTTGAATTGGCCCAAGTCGAAAACTACAAATTGGATTGTGCTGAAAATCAAACCTTATCTTCATTTATGATATATTTAATAGCTGTGCAAAGTTTAAATAAAATCTGTTGACATGTTTTCAAGTTATAATCTGAAAACCACAGAGGCATGGACAGACAGACAGACAGCACTACGGAAGGATGGACAGACACTAATATCCACTTTGTGTGGTGGGGTATAAAAAACTTAAATGGACTGGTCTCTCAAACTTCATCAAACCAAACACACTTTAAAATGGCTGCCATATTTTCTGGACAATAGATTATATGGCATTTTCTCCATTGGAAATGTAAAGTCTGATAAAAAAGGGCAGTAAGTTGAAGTTTTAATCTTTGTGATGCCAACTGTTTTAGAATAAACTATTTCAATCATTCATATTCTTTATTTTTACTTTTCTTCTTTTCTTTCTTTACTTTCTTCGTTCTCGGATGGTCTTTATCTAAATCGACAAATAAAACAAATTCAAAATGTGGTTCAATTGAAGACTGATCTTTAGAATAAAATCTGCAGATAAATACCACATATATGGGTGAGATTTATAGATTATTAACGTTTTTTGAAACGAGATGCATTTTCTCGTCGTATCTCATCGAAGGGCGACAGCCCTGAGATGAGATGGCGAGAAAGTGCATCGAGTTTCAAAAAACGTAAATAATCTGTTTATCGCTGTTTTGTAACATTGTGACGTCACAGTGTTTACATAACGACGTCTTGACAGCGAGCTGAGATGGGCCCATCCCACGCTAGTAGAGTGAGATGGAATAATATCGCACATAAAGATCAAAGGAAAATACTGCAAAACAGCGATAAGCTAGGATATGATGAGGATACCAGCAAAACATTAACAGGAATTAGTCAAGTGGACATCAATATAATGTACCATAATTACACATAAAATCTGACTGGTAGTTCTTCCGGTTTGTAACAAATATCTGTGTAGTGTGTGAGATTTAAAAGGCCTAAGTGGCTAAATGTAGTTGGCCCTCTACTATTGATTACCAGGGCTTTTAAACAGGACAACTACACCCTTAACTGACAATGATTGCCAAATTTTTGTCAGCTATATCATGGCATCCATTTTTTATTGGGGGAGGAAGCAGGAGTACCAGGAGAAAACCCCCGACCTGCTGTAGGAAAACTGGCAATCTTGTCAATTAAGATTGGAGTCGAGTGCACCCTGCCCGCATTGAGACTTGAACCCGCAACCTCAGTGTTGACAGACCACGTGATCAACAGTAGACGAACTACCTTAACCACTCGGCCACGAGGCCCCTAGAGCTATATGACCTACTTCCTGAAAACTGACTAGGTCCAACTTTTTCTAGTTTAAGGAATATTTCCCAAAATACAAAAATACTTTGACCTTGCATCCATCCATTACATGTACAAATATCCTACTAAATACAAATTCTGTAACTTCAAAGCTGTATGATTGATTGATTGATTAATGGTGTTTAACGCCCGAGCAGCAATATTTCAGCTATATTCAGGCAAACAAAAAAGTATGAGAAGACAGCCAGACGAAACATGTACCCTTATTTTGCCTGCAACTTTCAAACCTCTAATTTGCTACTCAACAAAAAAATTAAAAGACCATTTTTTTCTGAAATAGTGGTGACTATAATAACTAAATTCATCATACCCTTTATTTTGTCCCATAGAACATAAAATAGTTAAATTTAAAGTATCAAAATGTATGCGGTAATTTGGGTTATTTTGGCTGTATTGTTTTTTTACCTTATTTGACCCTTTCAGTTAAAGAAAAAAAATTAAGCACACCAAAATAAAGCATGCACCAAAAATTTAAACACCATAATAGTGGACCAGTTAGACAATATCAGAAAGTCTATGTCTTAAAATACCGGTAAAACACAAGTATGTGCAAAGGAAAATTACAAATATACATTTGAATACATATTTCCTTATTTTCTTAAAAAATTGTTAATGTATGAATTTCTATTCATATTAATTCTATTCATACATAATTATGTCCAGCTTGACTGTTATTCAATTGACAATTAAAATAACCCCTTTATTGTCATTCAATCAAGATATACTGCTGGAATACATAAAGGATTCAAATTTAAATCTGTGATCATCAATTACCGACAGAAAGGACAAAATTGAACATTTGTTTTGTATGATATGTTTGGTAATTACTTAATATAATAAAATTTAATTAACAGATGTTAGGCGTCATTACTGGATTTCAGGTTTATATGCCCTGTTCCCTCAAATTAAAAACCAATATATAATATATGAAACACATATAATAACCTTGCTCACTACTAGGTGCCAAAAATTTAATACATCAGTTCAACACCAAGATTAAACACAACAAAATATATCACATGGATTTTGAGAAAAAAAATGGCAAAATATCCTGACGCCAAAATAACCCAATTTACGTTACCCCAAAATGTATGCAGATGGACTAGCAGATAAAAAAACATGTACCAATATAGGTGAAAAATATTTCTTTGGTAAATACTTACTTAAGGGGGTTTTTAACGTCCTTGACTACCGTAAAACGGTCTCGCACGGACTTATTGCCTAATGGCTTTTATTAAAATTTTTTACCTATTTATTTGTATTTTTTGGGATTTATAGGCCATAAATACTATAAGTGAAATGATAAAAGTAGTCAGAGATGCCGCAACCAAAAAGACTTAGCGGAAGTAGATTTATCTATCAAGCTGCATCCAGCTAGAGAACTAAGACGCTAGCAGAAAGTACTGGACGTGCCATGGCAGCGGCACGTGCGCCTACTCTTATCGAATACTGCCAATGGGGTTTTTAACGTGCCAGTCTCATCTGACAGACGAAAGAAAAAAAATAATAATAAAAAAAATTTACATGTATATATACATTACTATGGCCTTACATGATTAATTTAAATTTGAAAATAATGAAGTAACTCAGTTATATACATTTCAAAGTGGAATTGTATTAAATTTGTTGTTAGTTTATGTACAATATTTTTGTAAATTATAAGATAAGAATGATATACATGTTCTGATGGTTTTTTTTTATTTTTAAGAAATCTATTAGAGTATTCTATTCTGTTTTTTTTTTTTTTTGTTGGTTTTTTTTTCCTTAAATATATACAAGATTGCTATAAACATTATGTACAGGGATTATTGTTCAGAAGTAGGTACCCGCCCGAGACGTAGCTCTTGGCATGCCCTACTTTGTATTATTATTATTATTAATATTATTATTATTATTATTGTCGTTATTACGCGTAATCATCAGTAGGTGCCCGAGACGAGGCTCTTGGCTTACTCTACCGATGACTTTTATTTGTATTCCGAAGTAGGGAACCGCCCGAGACGATGCTCTTGGCATACCCTCCTTCGGTTTGTTTATTTTATTTTATTTTTTTTTTAAATATTTATTTTTGCCGTTATTGCGCGTGTACCTGATAAGGTGCCCGAGACGAAGCTCTTGGCTTACCTTACTGAGGAGTAGGTTTGTTACATGTTATAGGGATTGGAGTATTTATGATTTATTTTCTATGTCCCTCAGTAGCTACCCGAGACGCAGCTCTTGGCTTACTCTACCGAGGTTTGACTTTAATTTGTAGTCGGATCTAGGCACCTGCCCGAGACGATGCTCTTGGCGTACCCTCCTTAGGTGTATTTTTAATATTTTCATTATTATTGTTGCCGTTATTACGCGTGTTCCTCATAAGGTGCCCGAGACGAGCTCTTGGCTTACCTTACTGAGGAGTTGGGTTGTTACATGTTATAGGGATTGGGTTTTTATGGGTTTCCCTCAGTAACAGCCCGAGACGAGGCTCTTGGCTTACTCGACCGAGGATTTGACTTTAATTTGCAATCGGATGTAGGCACCTGCCGGAGACGATGCTCTTGGCATATCCTACTTAGGTTTAATTTAAACTTTTTCATGATTATTATTGCCGTTATTAATTACGCGTGTTCCTCGTAGGGTGCCCGAGACGAGGCTCTTGGCTTACCTAACTGAGGAGTAGTTTGTTAACAAGTTAAAGGGGTTGATTATTTTGGAATTCCCTATGTCCCTCGGGGCCGCCTGGGCAAAGCGCTTGGCTTACTGTACCGAGAATTTTACTTTTTATTTGTTAGTTGTAGGGCGCGACCGTCGCAGAAGACACCTAGGTAGGTGGTGTATACAAGAATTGAAAGGAAACGAAAGAGATAGTTATATACATTTGTGATAATCAATTTCCGTAATAAAATCGACGAGCTCTTTATATATTTGGTTTTTAAATTCTTTAGGAGGGTCTAACAAGATCTTGATATCGATGGTATTGATGTTAAATTTAGTAAGCGCTGTGTTAAGTTTTATTCTGGCGTTGTTATGGGCTATGCAGTGCAGGATGACATGTTCGATGTCTTCTTTGGTGTTGCATACACTGCGGAGCGGCGATATATTTTTGATGTGTTGCCCCATTTGACCAGGTAGAAGGGTGGTGCCAAGTCTGAGCCTAGTTAAAGTTTTTGAATGGTTTCGATTTCCTAGATAGAAAAATGGCTTTGAATTAACTGATGGATTAAGCCGGTAGTACCATGAATTTCGATGTGTGTCCCAAATATCTTGCCATTTCTTTTTAAATATATTTTTCACGATCGCGTAGAATTCAGATGTACTATAGGCTATGTTTATATTTATGTTTTCTTGTTTTAAAGCTGCTTTAGCAAGTTTATCTGCTAGTTCATTTCCTAAGATACCTACGTGGGCTGGTATCCATTCTATTATTAATTCGATTTGTTTATTTCTTATTTTAAATGCTAGCATTTGAATAGCCTCTAAAATATCCGGTCTACTCGATTGGTTATTATCAATTGATTGGATGGCACTCAGTGAATCTGTAAGTATAACTACCTTTTGATATGGATAGTCAGAGTCCACTATCCATTTTAATGCTTTGAAAATTGCTATCATTTCGGTGGTGTATACCGAGATATTATCGGTGCAGCGTTCATGGAATACATATTTTGCTTTTGGTACGGTAAACGCGCAAGCAGTTTTACCAGTGATTGGGTCCTTTGAACCATCGGTATAAAGTTTTTCAAAGTTTTTATATTTACTATCTAGGTGTTCTAGGGTTATTGTTTTTATTATATTAGGGTCATCTCCTTTATCTATTTTATTTTTTAATTCACATGAGGTATTTGCGGTTTTTATAATCCATGGTGGAAGAGTAGGAGGATTGTGTTTCACTATTTGAATTTTATCTAATTTATTTAGTTTTAATTCTTTCCTTACTCTGTAGCCAAAAGGGATTGTGTCATTTTTTCATTTTTGTGATTTTGCTCTATATTCGACACAATCCTCGAGGGTTTCTTTTGCTGGATTTTTTTGATTTTGTGAGCATCTAGCGTAATATTTTAATGAAAATTCGTCGCGCCTAAGTTGCAGCGGTTTTTCGCCTGCTTCAACTAATAGATTTTCCACTGGCGTGGACGTTAAAGCACCTAAAGCTATTCGGAGACCCTTATACTGTATTTTATCTAGTTTAAGTTTAAGACTATTAGAGGCGGAGTTGAAAACCTGGCATCCGTAGTCTAGTATGGACCTGAGTAGAGATTTATACAACATTATCAGAGTTTCAGTGCCCATTCAAAAATTATTAGCCTGAACATATCTCATAAGGTTGAGTATAGGTTTAGATCTCTCCTCTAGGTAGTCAAAATGTTTTTTCCATGTTAATTTACGGTCAAATATCAATCCTAAAAATTTAACATGATTTTCAAATTTTATGGGTTGGTTGCCTAATGTGAGGTTGGTTGATGTTACTTTTCTGTTTCCAAAAATAACACCTATTGTTTTAGTTTTTGAAATCTTAAAGCCCCATTTGATGGCCCATTTACTTACATTATCCAAAGTTCGTTGCATTTTATTTCTAAGTATTTTAAGGTTATGGCCTCTGTGCCACATTGCACTGTCATCGGCAAACTGCGAAGTTTTAGCGGATTTTTCAGCTTGATATACTAAATCATCTATTAAAATATTAAACAGTGTCGGACTGATAACGCTGCCTTGGGGGGTGCCGTTTTGGAGTTCGCGTTCGTCCGAGGTTTCGTTATTTACTTTAACTTGAATTTTGCGGTCCTGTAAAAAGTCTGATATAAAGTTAAACATATTACCGCTTATTCCAAATTGTTTAATTTTGTAAAGAAGACCTTTTCTCCAAACGAGATCGAAGGCTTTTTCAATGTCTAAAAATACCGCCAAAAGATACTGGTTTCTTGCTTTAGCTTTTTGAATTTCTGTTTCTAATCTGATTAAATGGTCAATCGTTGACCGACCTTTACGGAAACCACTCTGGTTGTCCTTGATAATATTATTTTTTTCTATGATGTATTTAAGTCTTTCATTTACCATGCTTTCCATTAGTTTACAAAAGTTTGAGGTCAGTGAGATTGGGCGATATGATTTAGGGTCTGATTTATTTTTATTGGGTTTAAGGATTGGGATTACATTTGCATTTTTCCAAGAAGATGGTAATTGTCCAGAGTCCCAAACTTGGTTTATTAGATCTAACACGATGTTTATCATGTTATCCGGCATGTGTTTAAACATTTCATATGAGATCCGGTCATCTCCCGGTGCGGTAGTTTTTTTGGTTTTAAGTACCTTTATTAGTTCCTCTTTCGTGAAGGGTTTATTAATAGATTTTTTATTATTATCGGGGTTTAGATCTTTTTCTATTGGGTTTTCCTTTTAAAATTTTTCCTTATCCAATTTAAATTCGGGTTCTAGATTTTGGTCGCTACTATCTTCCGCGAAGGACATTGCCAACAAGTTAGCTTTCTGTTTATTAGTTACCGCTTGCTTTTGGTTTTGGACAAGCGTAGGTAGACTAGTGACTTTAGTTCCTTTCATATTTTTGATTGTTTGCCAAACCTGCTTAACATTTGACCTGTGATTTAATTTTGAACAAAAGTCTTGAAAATATTCTTTTCGCGCTTTGTCTGTAATATTTTTGAAAGTTTTTAAAGCTTGTTTATATTCATCTAGATCATGGCTATTTTTTGTTTTATCGAATCTGCGTAATTTATTTCTTTTAACTTTTTTAGCTTCCGTGCATTGTGTATTCCACCATGGACAATTTTTCCTTATATGGACTTTGCCTTTTGTTTTTGGTATGGCAGCATCTGCGATGGATGTAATTTGTTGGCATATGTTGGAGTTATAAATATTAATATCTTGGTGTTTTACGTCTTGAATCTTTACGTTCTGGCATATTTTGGAGAAAAGGTGCCAGTTGGATTTATCATATATCCACCTTTGGGCCGTGCATACTTCATTTTTAATTGGTTTTGATTTTAATACAGTTAGAATTGGAAAATGGTCAGAACCGAGTGGATCTTCCAGAACTGCCCATTGACTATCTTTAGTTAGTGAAGGGGAAACAAAGGTTAGATCGATTTCGGAGGTGTTACCGTTGTTATCTAGACGGGTGCCTGACCCGTCGTTTAGTACTATGAGGTCCATATGTTGTATTAGGTCCTCTAAGACTTGTCCATTTTTATCAGTTTTAATAGACCCCCATAATGAAGACCTTGCATTATAGTCGCCTAGCAGGACTAAATTTTGATTTATATTATTAAAAAGTTTAGTATAATCCTGAAAGTTTAGTGTTTGGTCAGGGGGTCTATACATATTGACAATATTAATTTTATCGTTTTGACAATTTATGGTAACACCTGTTATTTCTATGTTTTCGGCATGGAAGTTGATTTCCGTGTATGTTAATAAGTTTGAAACATAGACGGCTACGCCACCTCCCTTACTTTTTATTTTACCTTTATTGTTTTTTATTCCGTTTCTATTTTTAATTACAGGTGGTTGATATCCATTAAGTTTTATGTATCGGTTACCTTGAAAGTGGGTTTCCTGAATACATATAACGTCGGGTTTTTCGTTTTCGTCTAAGAAATTTTTTAAGGAATTCACGTTAGCATAGAGCGAGCGCGCATTCCATTGAAGGATGTATAGACCCATTATATATACTTATTACTGGATGTTTTGTTTAATAACTATGGTTATGGCTACTTAATTAAATTCCGATGCTTTGAGATTAAGGTTGAGTTGACCTTTAAGGAATCCTAATAGTTGTTCTAAGATTTTTTCTTGATTTTTCTTTATGGATTTACCTTTATGGCCGTGCTGGGATAGGTCCAGGATGGCCTTTACAAACTGTATCGAATTTTTTGTTTTATTTTCTACTCTAGTGATTTTATCCTGCTGGGGAATTTTCGGAGTTTCTTTTATAGGTGAATTGTTTTTGTAACCAGTTTCCTCCTGGGGTGAGGATTCGTCAATTACCAATCGCGGCGGGGTTTTTAACATGTCGGCATAGGATAGGGCGTTATCTGAACTGTTGTTAATTGTCACGGATGTTTTTCCAGCAATATTTACCTGTGTTTTATCTTTAATTAAGTTGACCGCGTTTTTATTGTTTATTAAGTTGACAGGTGTTTCCTGCTTATCCGAGCATTTGACAGTTTTATTTGTTTTTACTGCATTTGAATTTAGACAAGTAGAAGCTTTGTTGTTTTGTGTAGCCATTTGCTTGGCTTCTTCAAATGTCATAAATTTTGCATACATATTTTCTAAAACAGTTTTTTGGTATATATATTGGGGGCATTTTTTATCGTTAGCCTGATGGTTACCCTTGCAGTTATTGCATTTAATAATTTGTGATTTACACATTTTGGTATCATGTTGTTCTGAGCATTTAATACAAGTTTGCTTTTGATTTTTGCAAGTCTTGGCATAGTGTCCTAATTTGGCACAGACCGTGCAGAACTTTGGATTAGGTTTATATTCTGCCAATTTATAATTTAAAGTATGATCCATTTTTAGCTCTTTTACATCTTTTAATTGGGAATCTAGTCTCACTATTAAAAAGCCAGGTTTTTGGACCTCTTTTAGGGAGACGTCGATTTTGTTATAATGCTTAATAATTTGTTCCTGTTCTTTAAGGGATAATACATCCGTTTGTATGTATCGCCATATTGTCTTAAATATGTAGTTAGGGCTGTCCTGACTTTTTTTATTGATTTTTTGGTGACTATTTTTACTTTTAAAGTTGGGGTCGTATAATGAAGCCGTTACATCGTACGGCCCTAGCTTTGTTGCGTCCAGTAGTTTGGAGCGCAACCTAGCTAGTGGCACATGTACCATGTAGCAACTTTTGAGCCTCCTAAATTTGAAGGACTCCTTGCTTTTGTCCCCTAGGAAGCTCAGTATCATGTATTGAAAACTGAACGCCATGATATTGAGGAAGGCCCTGTTACTAGACTTTATTACCACAGTTTCTTCAACCGGATAATCATTTTTGTTTATCTGATTTTGTGAGACCTTTTGTTGTTTGGAGGTCTGATGAGGGGAGTCGGGGCTGGAAAGTTTTCTTTTTTGGTTAGGCATGATTGAGCGGTTTAAAAATTTAACTATAAAATGAAGCAACTTTTTTTTTTTTTTAGGAAGGGAGAAAAACTTAATTATTGACCTAATTTGTATTGGGAGTAAACTGAGATTTTAACTTAAATAACTGCTATTTGCAGACAGATATAATTTAAGTCAAATAGAAACTATTTAAAAGGGAACAGAAATATGTAAAAAAAAAAAAAAATTAATAAAAATACTTATCGTCGCTATGTATGCTGGCAACCACGAAGATACTGAACAAGTGTGGACACAGAAAAACGTCTCGCCTGCATTCCGCACCAGTAACGAAAATAAATTTCGTCATAAGCATTACGTAAATAGCATTAAATATCAGCAGCGGCCTGTATACGAAATATTGTCACCATACCATGCATAGTTACAGGGGAACAGCCGTAACCCAAAAACTTTAACGTAGTCGCTGGACTGTGAAATTGAGGTCAAGGTCAGGTGGAACCTAGCAGACAGTCATGTACTATTCATCAGCAACCTATATACCAAATATTGTCATCCTACCATACATAGTTACAGCGAAACTGCCGTAACCCAAAAACTTTAATGTAGTCGCTGGACCATGAAATTAAGGTCAAGGTCAGGTGACACCTACCAGACAGTCATGTACTAGTCATCAGCAACCTATATACCAAATATTGTCATCCTACCATGTGTGGTTATAGAGGAACTGTCGTAACCCGAAAACTTTAACGTAGTCGCTGGACCGTGAAATTGAGGTCAAGGTCAGGTGGAACCTACCAGACAGTCATGTACTAGTCATCAGCAACCTATATACCAAATATTGTCATCCTACCATGCGTGGTAACAGAGTAACTGCCGTAACCCAAAAACTTTAACGTAGTCACTGGACCGTGAAATTGAGGTCAAGGTCAGGTGACGCCTACCAGACAGTCATGTACTAGTCATCAGCAACCTATATACCAAATATTGTCATCCTACCATGCGTGGTTACAGAGGAACTGTCGTAACCCAAAAACTTTAACGTAGTCGCTGGACCGTGAAATTGAGGTCAAGGTCAGGTGACACCTACCAGACAGTCATGTACTAGTCATCAGCAACCTATACACCAAATATTGTCATCCTACCATGCGTAGTTACAGAGGAACTGTCGTAACCCAAAAACTTTAACGTAGTCGCTGGACCGTGAAATTGAGGTCAAGGTCAGGTGACACCTACCAGACAGTCATGTACTAGTCATCAGCAACCTATACACCAAATATTGTCATCCTACCATGCGTAGTTACAGAGGAACTGTCGTAACCCAAAAACTTTAACGTAGTCGCTGGACCGTGAAATTGAGGTCAAGGTCAGGTGACAGGTGACTGACTGGCAAGTACTCATCATAAGCTACCTATGGACCAAATTTGATGGACCTAGGGCTTGGGCTTACAAATATATGAAGCAAGATGTCAAGTGTTTACGCCGCGGCCGCCGGATTCCCATACATATGTCTCGCCTCCAGCGACTTTCGTCGCAGGCGAGACAAAAACTGCTATGCAAGTAGAGAGTAGAGAGTTATTCCAGACACTGGAGACGGTCCTATTCGTTCGAATGCTACGACACGAAATGTGAATGCTTTGGTAAATTCGATGATTCTAGTTAAACATACTAACCAATCTCTTCATCGTCATGGTGGTGTTTTCTTTTCACATCTTTTACAGGAGAGTCTACAAAGATCAAATGATACAAAAAATGCTGTCAAGAAAATGGTTTTATAAATTTGTTGTCAAAAACATATTAACTCATAAGCTGGACATGTGGCATATTACAGTGGCTTGACTACAACAAGTAGTTAATGTGTGAGAAAGGGAAATAACTCCATACATCCAGTATGTCCCATGTGACCAGTATTTACCAAATCTAACTTGTCTGACTGGAATTTTTACATAAGAAAAACATAATAAAATTGACTAGTTTAGAAATATATTTATCTTGACATCCTTGCCTGTATTAGGTGGTAGATATTTATCTTGACATCCTTGCCTGTATTAGGTGGTAGATACAAAGTAGGAACTGGGAGAAAAATATACAGTACTGTACAAGGTTATTGAAAGAACTCTTTGAGTTCAATTTACATTGTTTTGTCTGCTTATTAGTTTGTTAGTTATTTAAAGCAAATCTAACTAAAGGGTGATCAGGATCAGAAAGCTGGACTACTGATACTAATACTTTTTTTTATTGTATTCTGTATCACAAGGAACCAGTACAGACACAAAAAATTATCATTAAACACATTTAGCTTCATTCTGTGCTTCACCATTCTTACCAGACAAGTGTACCTTTGGCATTTACTTTTCTGACCAATTTTTTTGGGACTATTGGACAAGCTTAAATGGTGGGCCAATCAGCACAAATGAAATGCAAAATCTCCATATTTGATAAACTATTAAGAAGTTTGAACATAATGTTTGGTTTGAACTGAAAGGGCAAATACTTGTATAATTTTGTATATTTATATAAAAGTGATATTAAAGAATAAATTGTAGTCTGTTTGTTGGAAAGGTTTTATGACACTAAAGAAATTACAATCACAATGTTAAAGATACCATGTTGTGCAAGAGACAAAATAATTGAAAACTTGGCTATCATATCATCACCATGGTGGTGCCTCTGTTTCCTTTGTTTGGAGAAATCTGTGATTTTTCATTCTTTGCCAACGAAAATATATTTGAAAATAATTGCTACATCTTTTAATGACTGGAAGCCGTTAAAGCTTATTGCACTAAGTGTAGTTTGACGAGAATCTCGCACAGAAAAACCAACTAATAAAACGTTAAACAATATGATTGATTCATTGATTGATTGATTGGATGTCTGCTTTACGTCCAGCGAGCAGTATTTCAGCTATATTCAGGACAGGAACAAGTTAACAAACAATAAATCAACGCAAAATAGGGGT
The DNA here is from genome assembly GCA_944474755.1 of Limnoperna fortunei. Taxonomy (NCBI): domain Eukaryota; kingdom Metazoa; phylum Mollusca; class Bivalvia; order Mytilida; family Modiolidae; genus Limnoperna; species Limnoperna fortunei. The sequence continues at coordinate 107,017,817 of OX104111.1, forward strand.
GGGATGGGTGACAGGGAATACAATTTGGACTGCCACTGGAAAAGTATGGAGTTTTGGGTAGGGGCAGAAAATTTTGCCTTTTGTAGCGACTACAATGAGCCTTCTCTTTTTCGAAATCTACAAAAGGGGTCTTTATCTTGCAAAGAGCATGGCACTCTCCAAACATGTTACCCACTACAGTCTGTGGTCGGGTACGCGCTGAGATGCTCTGTGGGTCGAGCACTGGGAACCCTCCCAGTATGGTCCCAGTTAAACAATATGTAAATAGAAATTAATTACCTGATTTATGATGTTTATCATGATGCATTATTTTTGGTGCAGCTACAATGTAAAGAAAATTAACATTACATCACACAGTCAAACTTTCCTACCGCAGGTCGGGGTTCTCTCCGGGTACTCCGGCTTCCTCCCCCAATAAAAACTGGACGCCATGAAAAAGCTGGAAAATTGCTGAAAGTGGCTTTAAAACACCATTCAAACAAACAAACAAACACAGTCAAACTGTCCAAAATGAACAATGCATTACATTCTGTATAATTATGTGTACCCCCCCCCCCCCCCCAACCCCACACACACAATTAAGACAAATGTAATAAATTTGACCTTATCAGCCACAAAGTTAAAAGATGTCTATGGTTTGGTTTAAATGTATGGAATAGTTTCAAAAAAGAAGAAGTTTTATGTTTTTCTCATAGGTTCCCATGTCAACTCAAACTTTGTTAAGAACCATCCAATAAGTTGGTTCGAATTGGCCAAGTGGTTTTGGAGAAGATTGAAATGTGAAAAGTTTACAGACAACAACGACGACAGAAGCCAAGTAATGAGAATAGCTCACACTGAACCTTTGGGTCAGGTGAGTTAAACATGATTCAAACTCATAATAAATTAGGATTAGAATAAATTTGTTGGCATCAGAAGAAGCGGGAAAATTGCCCTTTAGAACAAAAACACTTGATACAGAAATATCAAACGAGCATCAAAATATTATTTAACAAAGTTTTCAACAACCATTTTAAGGCAAATGACTGTTTAGTTTCACTGATAACACTGTTTTTTTCATTTACCAGATGTTTCAATAAGACCTAAATCACTAAATCACTGCCTTAACTGTATATTAGATTAACTGCTTATATTGTCTTTTTTAGCAAAATACCATACAATTCAAATTATAGTTCATAATTGAACATTTATCATTACCTGATCCAAAGGGCTCAAATCTGGGTTTTAGATCTTCTGGTATTACATGGATGACAGGTTCTGGATTCTTTAATGGTGGCAGAGGTGGGATTTCTATTGATTGCATTATATGTATCTGACCTTTGAACTTTGGTCCTATAACAAAAATTAAAGCTTTTTTCCAATTGGCAGAATTTTACTATTGTTATAATCCGAAGTTAGTTTTGTGATTTGTCGGATTAATGGTAGAATTCAGTCCTATTTCTCCTAATGTAGCAAATAAAAAATTCTAATTTCGGTCTATTTATACAAAATTCAAATATTCATCATCTTTACGTTATTAAAGCTTTAGACATTGCAAAACTAAACTTGAAATGATCTTTATTGAAGAAATTTCTTTTTTTGTCTTTAAAGATGCACGTTGAAAATGCTATGTTGATCATTTTTCCTTATATGGATAATGTGACCTTATTTTATGATAAACGTGCTAATTTGCATACTATACCAACCATTCCGTAGTAAGAATCCAGTAATTTACATATGTAATAACCAAGATGCAACACGCCATTGAGATTCAGGTTTCTCAATGTTTTTCATGCAGTAAATGTAATCACAAAGAGACACGAATGTCAATTACTACACAAAGCACAGCGGGTTATTAAAAACAGCAATAACTATCATCACATATCAATAATGATCGATTTTAAAACAAAACGGATAATAAAATGGTGACACTGTAAAAAGATATCAAGATCATCAATGTCTGATTGTATATGCAACTTCTTTTGGACATCAAAGTGCCGGGAGTGGTTCACTCCTGCTCTGCTACATTACGAGTAATGGGACTAAATTTGTACCAACGCCAAAAAAAAAGGCAAGGGTACGATTATTCGTTCTATTTTCCAACTGCATTAGTGAAGAAAATTTAACTTTTAAGTGATAAAACTTGTAGCTACACCATGACAAATACCTATGTTATAGATAGTTTTTGTTATGGATTGCTTCTTTACACTGAAGCTACTTTATGCTGCATGCTTAGCATATAAGCATCCAGCACTCATGAAGTAAGGTTGTCGACATGTTCAATGCTCGAGAAAAATATGCACTTAAAATAATCTTCTTAATATAGAGTAATATACATGTTTGCAAATCACCCGTAAACAACATTCTATGAGTTAATTGAACCAAGCCTATGTTATCGTAACAACATGACTTAAATTTAGAATAATTATAAATAAGGAATAACGCTGAAATGAAACTGTGCATAAAAAATGATTCAATAGCTGTAAGAAAAACAGAGAAATTAAAAATATGATTATATAGACATTGTTGCAGATCTAAAAGGACCAGCATATGTTTGTTATTCAATATTATACAATTAATGACATTCATATAGGTTGCTATCAGGATTTTATCAGCCAGAAAAAAATGTAATATATTCACCAATCTGCTAGACAAGGTGAGTATAAATTTTTGAGGGCTGAAATATCCGGATAGCGACCATATATCAAAGTCAGTAATTGTTTTATTACATTAATAAAATCACCATCTTCCTTCATCAGAAAAACAGAGGATGCTTACATTTTGTAATTGTTGTAATGCTGGTTACCCTTTATATTTTCTGTTAATACTGCATTTTGATATTGATTTACCGATAATCCTAATATTCCTGTTTCATCACATTTCAAATATTGAAGAGTATAAAAACTCAATTATTTCATCCTTACATTTTTTTACAGGATATTCAAAAATTACAGATGATTCAATGACCACTAAAATGGAAATTTATAGTTATGTTCGAACAGTTATAAAAACCAAGTCAATATTTGATTCTGCTGAACAGTAGGCAAGCGGAATCCAATATTGACCTAGTTTTGACCAGTTTAAGCCTGTTTTTATGTTATTTTACTCTTTGCGATTTATCATGACCGGAAAGTTGTTAGACCAAACAAAAACAGGCAAAGTTCTATTCCTGTAATAATAACATTAATCATACATGTTCACTTTATCCTAACACAAACCCAGCCTCTGTAGCCGAGTGGTTAAGTTAGTTAGTCACCTACTATTGATCACATGGGCTGCCAATACTGAGGTTGTGGGTTCAAGTCTCACTGCAGGCAGATTGTACTTGACTCCAATCTTTATTGACAAGGATTGCCAGTTTTCCTACCCCAGGTCGGGGGTTTTCTCCTGGTACTCCGGCTTCCTCCCCCAATAAAAACTGGACGCCATGATATAGGTGAAAAATTGCTGAAATGGATTTAATCATCATTCAAACAAACAAACAAACCTAGCACAAAAGTTGACTTCTCTTTACTTGGTATGATAGGACAAAATGATGCCATCTGAAAAAAAAAGAAAATATAAGTATGAAATACTGACTGAACTCTACCTAACAGATGAATTCTATTTCATTCAAGTAATGTAATATTGAACAATAACCAAGAATTATCCATTTTTGGTACCAGATATCCTCATGGTTATCCAATATAACTTTGATAAGAGATCCCACAGGGTAATCCAGAATAATTTTGGCAGGGAATCCCCAGGGTGATCCAGAATAATTTTGGTCAATCTTCCAATGGTAATCCAATATGATTTTGGTAAGGAAATTCCCAGGGTGATCGAGAATAATTTTGGCAGGGAATCCCCAGGGTGATCCAGTACAATTTTGGTAAATCTTCCAATGGTAATCCAATATAATTTTGGTAAGGAAATTAACATGGCTCAATTTGGCCAAGTTTAGTTGACAGTAGTCATGGTTTAAGAGCAGGTTTATATAGACTGCAGACAGGTGTAGGTAATAGGTCATCCCCTGTACCTAAAATAACTTGTTCTGCACCACTTGGCTAAAAAATTGAAGAATGTGTCCATGGGACACGGATGCACCCGCAAGGAAGTCCCAAACAGGAAGTAATTGTCCAACAGGTCTAAAAGTCGCTTAGGACGTACAACTTGTGATACTTAACCACCCTGCCAAATTTCAAATTGTTCTAATGTACAGTTTCTGAGTAAAGCTCGACGGAAATTTTCATACTCGTGTTGATACATTTTCAAATCGGCCCAGTCGAAAACAGGAAGTAGTTGTCCGACAGGTCTGAAAGTCGCTTAGGACGAACAACTTGTGATACTGAACTACCCTGCCAAATTTCAAATTGTTCTTGTGTACGGTTTGTGAGAAAAGCTTGAGGGAAATTTTCATACTCATGTTAACACATTTTCATATCGGCCCAGTCGCAAACAGGAAGTAGTTGTCCGACATGTCTGAAAGTCGCTTAGGACGTACAACAAGTGATACTGAACCACCCTGCCAAATTTCAAATTGTTCTTGTGTACGGTTTCTGAGAAAAGCTTGACGGAAATTTTCATACTCGTGTTAACACATTTTCATATTGGCCCAGTTGCAACAGGAAGTAGTTGTCCGACAGGTCTAAAAGTCGCTTAGGACGTACAACTTGTGATACTGAACCACCCTGCCAAATTTCAAATTATTCTGATGTACGGTTTCTGAGGAAAGGTTGACGGAAATTTTCATACTCATGTTAACACATTTTCATATCGGTCCAGTCCCAAACAGGAAGCAGTTGTCCGACAGGTCTGAAATTCGCTTAGGACGTACAATTTGTGATACTGAACCACCCTGCCAAATTTCAAATTGTTCTGATGTACAGTTTCTGAGAAAAGCTTGAAGGAAATTCGTACGGACGGACATGAGTAAAACTTAATGCCCCCCGACATGTCGTCGCGGGGGCATAAAAAACATCCCCTTTTAAACAATAGTCTTGTTGGGTCGTGCTGTGGGTTGATCCCCATGGAACGATTTCAGCATTCATTGGTAGTACAATAAATTCCTCTTTATTGCATTACCAATATGTCAGTGAAAATATGCAATTAACAGAAATGCAACTTTTTAACAGAAAATATACTTTTCACTGCAATTGTCTTATTAAAAACTGTGTTTATCCATAAAACTACTCAGCTGATTCTTTTCTTATGCTTTAATTCCTGTAAAAGCACTTACAATATAAACAAAAGGTTGTCAAAACACGAATTGATAATTCTAGTGCAAGACACTGTAATTACCTCATTAGGAAAATGTCAGTTTTTGACAACTACCAAATCCTTTTCTGTATTATTTTATGCTAAAAAGATGTATATTTGAATTTCTTAACATTTTTCATTCAATTAACAGAAATTTTTAACAAAGAAAGTATAGGAAATGATTTGGTGTTTTAAAGTCGTATTCAATTAAGAGAAATATGCAATTAATGTGTATGCAATTAAGTATGGATTCCCATTTAATATACCAAAATATTACCTCATTGGTAGTATCAAGAGTTCCCATTACTTCATAATAATCTTTCTGTAAGTAAAAAACACATTTTCTTAACACCATAGAAATTAAAGTAATTTAAAGCTGCATTCAAATTGTATTCTATTGTTAAATGGGTCTAAAACTGATCTTAATTTTACTTGGTTTTATTATTACTTGTGTTTTATTTGTTGTGTTTTTGCAATCATTTATTTCTAAAAAAATAATATTTTTTTGTTTAATTCAATTTTAAGAATGCCCTTATATTTTACAATCTTACAAAGCACCAAGAGCATATGTGGGGTTCAGCAGACAAGTTTCGTCAACACCCACTACGCATAGGGGTTCATTAGACAGGTTTAGTTAACACCATAGGGGTTTGGAAATATAGGATCTTACATTGGTACAAGTGGATTTTCCGAATTCTCAAATCAAGACATTTAAATTAAGGAATTTTAAGTCTTCGCCAAGGCTTGGACTTAAAATTCCTTAATTTAACTTTAAAGATTGGATGACCCTACAATTATAGAGAACTAATGTAAGATTCTGTATGCAAGTCCTAAATTAATATATTTCTATGTGAGTTTATCATGTTGTGGTTTAGTTGTGTAATGAGTGACATTTTCAGTTAAGTTTCCTGTTTGTTTTGTATTATTTTTTGGTGTCCAGTGTTTATTGGGGAAGAAAGCTATAGTACCCTTTGAAAACCATGGCAATCATTGTAAATTACGGTTGGAGTTGAGCACACCCTGCATGGAATACGGCTAAAACCTGAGTGGAGCGCACCCTACGTGGAATACAGCTAAAACCTGAGTCAGCATACCCTACCTGGAATACGGCTAAAACCTGAGTGGAGCACACCCTACGTGGAATACGGCTAAAACCTGAGTCAAGCATACACTACGTGGAATACGGTTAAAACCCGTGTCAAGCATACCCTACATGGAATATGGCTAAAACCCGAGTCGAGCATACCCTACGTGGAATATGGCTAAAATGTGAGTCGAGCACACCTTTCATGGAATACAGCTAAAAAACCCAAGAGTAAGTCGAGCACAACCTGCATGGAATACGGCTTAAACCTGAGTCAGCATACCCTACGTGGAATACAGCTAAAACCTGAGTTGAGCATACCCTACATGGAATACGGCTAAAACATGAGTTGAGCACAACCTGCATGGATTACGGCTAAAACCTGTGTCCAGCACACCCTGCATTGAATACAGCTAAAACTTGCAACCTCAGTATTGACAAGCACAAGATCAATAGCAGATGACTAAACAACCTTACCATTCAGCTAGAAAAACTGTTTAAGATATTATATTAACTTACACTTTTGGTATAGAAATCTCTACATCCGTCCAAATCTACATCAAATCCACTCAGCTGCTCAATATTAAACTGAAAAATAAAGAAAAACAGTTATGTGTTGGTTATCAAACAGTTACAGAAATACAAATGATATTTTCACTCAATTCTTACCAGATTTATCCTTCTGACTTTTTTGTTGAATTAAGTTACCTCAAGATTTTTACAACAAAATTTTAGGAAAACTATTCTGTCTATTTAAGATTACTTATTGAGAAAAATCTAAAACTTAAAACTTGTTGATTATAAATATTTGCGTTAAAAAAAAATGACCCCAACAGGTTATGGTCCTTGAATTTTGTCAAATTAATAGATATATTATTTCTAAATAGTTAAAAATGTATGTCTAGTTGCGTGGAACATGTCTGCAAAACTATATAAAAGATATTTCAAAAAACAAAAAGTTATGGACAAAAAATTTGCCAAAATTGTCAGGAGTGCAACGCTTTTTTGTGACACTTTAAAAAAATGTCATTTTTTAAAAGGTCACCAAATTGTCAAATCTAGCAATATGTGCATAATTCTTATTTTATTACAAAGTTTCATGTGTTAACTTATTGAGAGATATAAAAAGAAAGTATGTTGCATTTAAAAAAGTATGAAAATATTGTTTTGAAAAAAGAACTACCCTGTCAGAAGTGCAACACAAATTTAAGCCATTTTGCATTAGGTCCTTGGTAGAAATTTTTTCCTTTTGTTTTCAATAATAAAACCAAAACAAAATCCTAAATACCTTTTGCAGTTACTGCAAGATTACCTAAAACTGGTAATCTGATCAGGAACACTAAATAAACAGACTTATAATTGCAATTTAATAATTTTGTTGCCATATGCAAAAATGCATACTACTTTTGAAAAATTTTTAAGAGGTAGATAACAAAAGAATGTTTCAGAAATTCTTGAAAAAAATTTTTTTTTTGTAAAAGTACAATTGCATATTGTTCAAAATCTTGCACAGGAAGTCATTAGTATTTGTTACTTTGTTTAAGAAAACAGCAACAAGTTATATGAAACATAACATTGTTAAACTGAAGTAAAATGTATAAATGTTAAGAGTGTTTTACATTTCAAAATTTATTCAATAAAATATTACAAAAACTTTATTTCTTACCTTTTCATTAATTTCTTTTTTTATTTATTAACTTAAATGTATGCACATTTGAAAATTATTACCAAAAACTTGATATGCTCATGTTTAAATTTGACATTTTTTTCACATCTTGGGGTCTTTTTTCTTCACATGTGAGCTCAATTGTGATAGTTGCATAGCTCAGCCAGCAGTGCTATTAAAATGGTCAAAATTTATTTCACTCAATGTGAGACATTCTACCATCAACTTGCTTGTAGAAGCTTTATTTCCATATCACCTGAACGATCACTATTTTGCAGCATTTTCCTTTGATCTCACTCTACTTGCATACCATGATGTCACAATGTTACAAAACAGACTTTTTTTGAAAACTCGATGCATTTTCTTGCCCTATTTCATCTCAGGGATTGCACCCTTCCTTCAGATAGATAAGAAAAAATGCACCTCGTTTTAAAAACATAAATAATCTATAATTATGATGCATGAAAACAAGGAATATTACAAATCATAGATAATACCATTTTGCCTGTACACATATAACATAACCATTTTTTAACACTAGAAAAATTGTAATAAAGAATGAGATTTTCTGTACTGTTAAATGTTATGCTTCCCACAGTATTGTAACGATAAAGAACCTTCTTAGATATTGTGATTTCTGATTTTTTATGCTTTTGGTAATTTAGAGCAATAGTTTAAAAAGCAATTTAAATAAAATTAGAAATGATGACATACAAAAACATGTAACTTGCTATTTAACAAAACTGCTATAATGTGTCGTCTCATGAATGATGACATTAGAAAGTCAACTGAAGATCTATTGAACTTTCATTTTTCCCCAGTTTCTCTTTATCTGTTACAGTTTTTATGTAATAAGGCCATAACTGAAAGTTTTAAGTCATCACAAAGATTTGGACTTGTGAAGTAGGTCATAATGTGTTTAACATTCAGAGAAAAATGTCTTTCTCTGGCTGTTGTCATTTTCAAGCTTAGACCAAAAATAAGAATTCTTTTTTGCTTGCTTGTTTGTTTGCTTATCAAAACCCGGGATACAATTTACAAACCAGATATCCTAAGGATGTTCAAGTACAGAACTGTGTAAGAGCATTAGAATTAGCATGATTTTACATACATCAATAGGAGCTTTTATTAACCATAACTCCTGACCATCCAAATCTTCTTTATATACATCCTTCTTAGACACTGTTAGCTGGGATGGTTCAAACCCTGTTGGAACGTTGTATCTAAAAATAAAGTTGTACATGTCACTACGGCAATACTTAATATTTGGATTAATTTATTAAAATCTTTTTCCTTAACTGTGACAATGATTTTTATTCGAAAATATGAATTACTAGTATATTGCTTTATACTAGTATTAATGAAAGAGTCGTGTCATCTTGTTTTAAATGAATGGCCTGTCACACGGAACGATGAGATCACTGTGAAGTAAAATGAAAACTGTGACAGAAGGACCATGTGAAGCAGAATAAGAACTAAGTGTGAAGTACAATGGCCATATAACAGACGCCCCTGTGAAGTACAATGAGGTCCAATACCTGTGACACATATCCCTGTCAGGTAAAATGAAGATTACTCGTAAGAGAGGATCATGTTAGGTAAGATAAGGACAACTGCATGCGACAAGAACCTTGTTAGTTAAGATGAGGACCCTTATGACCCTGTTAGATAAGATGAGGACCCTTGTGACCCTGTTAGATAAGATGAGGACCCTTGTGACCCTGTTAGATAAGATGAGGACCCTGTTAGATAAGATGAGGACCCTGTTAGATAAGATGAGGACCCTTATGACCCTGTTAGATAAGATGAGGACCCTTGTGATCCTGTTAGATAAGATGAGGACCAAAACTTATGACCCTGTTAGATAAGATGAGGACCAAAACTTATGACCCTGTTAGTTAAGATGAGGACCCTTATGACCATGTTAGATAAGATGAGGACCCTTATGACCCTGTTAGTTAAGATGAGGACCCTTATGACCATGTTAGTTAAGATGAGGACTAAAACTTATGACCCTGTTAGTTAAGATGAGGACCCTTATGACCCTGTTACCACTTAGTTAAGATTAGGATCCTTATGACCCTGTTAGTTAAGATGAGGACCCTGTTATTTAAGATGAGGACCCTGTTAGTTAAGATGAGGACCCTTATGACCCTGTTAGTTAAGCTTATGACCGTGTTAGTTAAGATGAGGACCCTTATGACCCTGTTAGTTACCGTAAGATGAGGACCCTGTTAGTTAAGATGAGGACCCTTATGACCCTGTTAGTTAAGATGAGGACCCTTATGACCCTGTTAGTTAAGATGAGGACCCTGTTAGTTAAGATGAGGACCCTGTAAATTAAGATGAGGACCCTGTTAGTTAAGATGAGGACCCTGTTAGTTAAGATGAGGACCCTATTAGTTAAGATGAGGACCCTGTAAGTTAAGATAAGGACCCTGTTATTTAAGATTTGTTTGTTTGTTTGCATAAGGTTTAACATCCAACTAATTAAAATTAATGTTTTAATTAAGAAGGTAACCAGATTACCCTGTGTACACCTCAAAACTGCGGAAGGAAAACTGGCAATCCTTGTCAATTAAGATTTAAGATTAATAGGTTCTTTCATACATTTTTGGGAAAGACCGGTTGATCTTTCACGAGCAGAAGGAGACAAAAGACTTTCCCCAAAACGTATGAAAATTCCTATTTCTTCCGTAAACCAACAACTTTCTTATCGCTTTAACCTATAGAATCTCCATTGTCTCTGATGTCCAATCAGAATGCTGGAAACAAGAACGTTGTTATGCTTCCATAACAACGTTCTTGTTTCTGGTGTTTTGATTGGATGATGCAGCAAGTACAGATGTGTGTGCTTGAGCTCATCTGTACCAGATATCAGCTATTTACAGAAGAAGAGCACATTTCTCTGCAATAAGACAAACTCCCAACTTCAGAGTTGACAGACACTTGATAGATCAATAGCAGATGACTAACTACCTTATCCACTTGGTCAGGAACCTTGCTAGATAAGATGAGAACCACCAACATCAGTGAATATTATTACCAGCAACATTATTATTCAGTTTAAAATATATTGTACTATTTAACATAAAAAGGGCTTCAGACTATAACCTTGCCAGCAGTCATGTACAATAAAAAGGTGGCAAAATTTGCTTTAGCTGTTCAGACTAGAAATTAAAGTTTAATATGGCGGGAATCTTCACAGAAATTTTCTAATTTATTATATTTATATATTTCTTAAATGTTTTAAAATAATTTAAACATTTAGCACTTGAAACAACAGTTGACCAGTCGACAGGGAACAGGTATATAATAGGTGTAAAATAATTATGTTATTATTGATTGATTGGGACAAAACAGAAGCTGCCCATTTGGCCACAACACTTAATACTTGGCCATCCATTAAAATGACAAACCATTTGACTCCAGATTGTTGTAAACCAATTTGCACTTCAATAGTGTTAAGATTTTGACATAAATAAATTTATCTAGATTTACCTAAGTTTTAGATTTTGTCCTTTCGCTTCAGATGTTTCTTCCTCCTTTCTCTCCTTTTTAGGGGACTTTATTTTCTGTGATTTACCACTCAATATGGATTGTGACATGGAAGATTCAGAGTCAGAAGAATCGGACATCTCCTTTTTATTATCATTGACCTTTTCACCTTCAAATCTAAGCTGTTTAGTCGTCATGTTTCCAGTTGTGTTTTTTACCTTCAAATTTGATTTCTTAGAGGATGTTCCTTTTGATTTTACAGGTGACTGAATACTGAAATCTGACATATCCTCAGCAAGGGAATTATTGTGTTCTTTCACTATCTTATGTATTTCATTGTCAGTACTGTTTTCAGAGTCTGACATTTCATGAACTGCTTTATATTGCCGTGTGGCTTCAAGGTCAGACTTGTGGTCCACAGTCATTGATACATCTTTATTTTTGCCTTTATCTCTCTTGATAAATTCACTGTTTAAAAGTTTGTCACCACTGTCATGACTGTCAGAATCAGTAGGGCTGTCTGGGTATTTTGTCTTATACTTTTTACCTTTCTTGGGACTTGGACTCTCACTCTTTTCCTTTTTAATTGACTTTTTGTCACCACTGTCAGAATCTGAAGAGCCCTCTTGGTATTTTGACTTCTGCTTTTTGCCTTTCTTGGGACTTGGACTTGCACTCTTTTCCTTTTTAATTGACTTGTTGTCATTTTTTTCTACTGTGCTTCCTTCATTTTTGTCTGACCTATTTGAAAATGGTTTTGAGGACTTCCCAGCATCCTTTTTACTACTAGAAGAAACCATATTGACTATACTTTCTGCTTTTTTCTCCTCTTTTTTCTGATATATCTCTAACCTGCAAGAAAAAACATTTACAACATATTTCTTTACTACATGTAAGTAAAACATACCGTATGAAATAAAACGCACAGTTAAACTTCAGACATTAAAAAGTATATAGGGAAACAGTTTATTAGCTTATTATATATGCATAAACCCCCAGGTGTGAATCACTCCCAGCTTGCTCCGTTGCGAGTAATCGGACCTCTTTGTAGGTCCGTCCATAAATAAAAGGCGCTACATTATTGTAGCTAGCCTACATCATTACTGCATGTAGCCAATCAAAAGCTTGCTTTCATTCACGATTTGGTTAAGGGCTATCCTGATGTCGATTGTAAATAAAAAAAGGATGTGTTGCATAGGCCACATGAAATTCAGTATTTTGTACAGTAGTGTTAATGGTTCGTTATTACCGTGTTATTTATTGCGTTACGTTTTCTTTCCACTCAAGAATGAGTAAGAATGACTACTGCCAAACACTTGCTTCTTTCAAGCTATTTCATTGGTTGATATTTTAAAGGTTTGACGTCATATGAAAACGCGTCTAGTCCTGGAATTTCCTAGCTAAGTTTGTCAGGGTTTCGTGGACCTATGAGGACACAGAAACCCTGATTTGTGAGGATGCTATCACATCAATTTTACTTTAATTTCCTTCTTTTTTCTATTTTTCCTTTAATATTTGTCATAAAAAAAATCCTTTTTGCATATTTGAGCAAATAACATAATTCAGGGCTCACCACACTGGGCGAAGTGGGCGACAAAGTCGCCCTACTAGGACCTGAAGTCGCCCTAAAGGCGCCTCAAAAGCGAAGTCGAAGTCGCCCTGTCATTTCCCTCAAGTCGCCCGATGGTTCACATAAGATACTTGTAAATCTGGTCCAAATACTTCACTCTGACTACCAATTTATCAGTAAATGTGTAATTCCAATAAAAAAACGGCAAACAATATGCGTATTTAACATTTTCAAACGATTTACGTCTTTAAATGTATTACGCGCCATTTGTTTATTTACCGGATGTGACTAATTACCGGAAGTGAACAACGAAGAAAAGTAATGTACAACGGCCCATAATGAAAAATCGTAATATTTTTGATAAACAAACACTTTTAATTGGTTTCAAACTTCAGTTCTTTCAAAGAGTATTGTACTTTAACAATTTTCTTTGATAAGTATTTGAGCTTCACTTGAAAGAATAAAGATGTATAGTAATTATTGACATCATGATAAGTTCTGTAGATGGGTGTCCCATGAAGCAATATGGATCAGTACAACTTTGATTAATGATAAAGGTTATGTGCTGTTTGATATTGCATACCATGAATAATAATGAAAAAGAAAGAAAAAAAATGAATCTAAGTGTGTTATGGTTTTAAAACACGAGAAATAATCCTGAAAATTGATGTAAATAATGAAAAATGTATGTAACTACTGTGAATATAATTATTTGTACGGTCCCGCTGACTTCTCCCTAGTGTCTCCTGAAGTCTCCCTATCAGGGCCTGACTTCTCCCTGTTTGGCTACTTTTTTAGAGTGTGGTGACCCCTGCATATATGTTTAAACTTAAGAAAATCAGTAATCCTAAGGAACATACTTAAATTTTGAATGTGAGAATAGATTACCACTTTAAATGCAATGCTTTGCACAAAATCTGGAATTTCAAGTTTTTATATACATGTACTAGTAGGAGCAGACAAGTCTGAACCTCCACTTGCAACTGTCTGTTGTAATATTTTTTGTTCATTTTCCCTGTGCTTTTTGTTTGCCCAAAACAAAAATTAATGGACCAAAATATAAAGAGAAACTTGTCTTTAAATAAATGCAGTGCATCTTCTTTCTCTTTTAAATCTTACAATACAAATCATGTGATATGCATTTTTTTCAAATATTTAAATCCTTGCGACCTTTTTTGTCATAATGAAATATGACTGAAAAATAATACCTAATAGTAATTACATTAATAATTACAGTACTTATATCAAAGGTGGCAAAAATAGTAATTCACGTCTTTCCATATGTGTGCCACCTACCAGAACATGTAAGACTGTAGTTGGTATACAAGCCATAACATAAATGTGGCACACTATACCTTCAATAAACAATTAATTGGCACCTACATAGGTGAAACCCCGGTTAAATTAAACAGAGGGTATTAATGTATGTATCAGATATACAAACTTTGCAGACTTTTGTCGAATAAAAGTGTGCATTTAACATGTTTAAAAACTTTAAAATTTATTCACAATAAGTGTTAACAATGAAGTGTGGTTAATAAGTTTTTAATAAATTGTTAGAAAAATTTCTTTCCCACTTTTTGCCCTAAGGAAATTAATTACCTGTTCACCGGATGCAAGATACTACACCTGGCTGTTATTATTGCAATTATTATTGTGGTGTCAACAAATATACGTGCAATATATGACATAAATGTATTACTAGTACTTGTACATGTTTTATACATGTATGTCTGTCTCTGATGTGTGTGAGCACTGATTTCAATAGGCTGACAGTTATCTGTTATGGATAATAGAGTGATTATATATACTATAGTTAAAAAAATGCCCCCCTGAAAACAATCCTGTACAGGTGACTAATAAGGTACACATGCAATTCGTAATAATTAGTGGGAAAATGTGTTGCTTGTTTTGGATACAACCTTCCAAGCAATATTTTACCCGAATGTTTCAGGATAAGTAATTTCCAAATTGCAGTAGTATGTTCAGTGAAAAATATCGAAAATAAAATAGCTTAAGATTATTTCCTTTTTTATTTTGTTTAAGAAAATTAGTGCAACCCAGAAAGGTGTATGGTTTTATTGCAGTTATGTACAGATGTATTAACAGGTGATTTCAAGTCTATGTAGGAATGCTCCTCCCATCGTTAAGTGTTTTCTGCCACACCTATCGATCCGATTGTAATAGATGTGTTGCTTTTGACACACTGGGCCACCCACCTGCCAATAAATCAATCACATCAGGCATTCACAGGAATGACAATTGACACTGAATACTGGCTATGTTAACGTCCAATTGTTGTTAAATTTCCAGTCAATAATATTATCTGTCAAATGAACAATTGTGTGAACCCAAAAATAAAACAGGAACATCACAATATTGAGACCAAAACATGTTGAAAAACATTGTTTTTATGGTTTCTAATGCATTGGAAATAAGTATTTTCTCACTGAAAGTTAGTAGTAAGCATATACAGCATGTGCGAGTCATAAATGTAAATCACAGTTACCTGCCCCTTTAAGGGAGGTAACACCACTTCATTCACAATCGGCAAATTAACATTTTATGATGTAAATAATTGCTATTATTCTCTATATTATATACTAGTAGTGTTATTCTCATTACATCGTACATGTATTGCCACACCTATTATTTTATCACTGATATACTTATAACATGATTTAGATGATGGTGATGGTGATGGTGTTTAACGCCACTTTCAGCAATTTTTCAGCTATATCATGGCGTCCAGTTTTCATTGGGGGAGGAAGCCGGAGTACCCGGAGAAAACCCCCGACCTGCGGTAGGAAAACTGGCAATCCTTGTCAATTAAGATTGGAGTCGAATACACCCTGCCTGCAGTGAGAATCGAAACCGCAATCTCAGTGTTGACAGACCACGTGATCAATAGTAGACGAACTACCTTGACCACTCGGCCACCGAGGCCCCACATGATTTAGAATAGATATTACAATAAATTGTATAACCTTGTAAACAGTTACAATGCTCTAGGTCTAATTACTTTTATGACAAATTATTCACAAATGAATGCTTTAGGATTGATTGATTGATTAATGGTGTTTAACGCCTGAGCAGCAATATTTCAGCTATATTCAGGCGATGAACATGAAATGCATGATAAAATGAACATGAAATGATGATGAATGAAAATGGGAAGCGACACAAGGAAAAATAGGGGTAACGGATTTTAGATTGCCACTGGCAAATGGGAGGATGGATAGGGTCGGGCAATTTAGCCTCCTGTAGCGGGATCGAAATCCCTACTCATAGCGAATACTACAGCAGCGTTCTTTAACGTGCGAGGAACATGGCATTTTTCCCAACACGGTGCACTAATATGGTTTGCGGTCAGGTTTTCCGTATTATGGCCTGACAACCCCAGCTTGCCAGGGGTACCCCATTCAACCACCTGGGGCACACATCCCAGTCGTTCTTAAGGCAAACCGACCTGACACGCATATCAGGGTACTGGGCGCTATTAAGTCGCCTTTTACAACAAGCTAGCACGACTGTGGTCTATTCTTTTAGCCACCCGGATCCCGCAAGGGGCTATGCTTTAGGAAGAGACCAACTTAATTTCATAATTATTGGATTACAATTTGCTCCTGATATTAGGAATCAAAAGACCTACTGGTAAATTCATAAAACTTATAAGAACAAATCGCAATCACTGAACATACAAGTCAAAGGTCAGTGGACGAACACAAATGCCGCCGCCACAGCCCAACCCCCCCCCCCCCCAAACCACACACACACACACACACACACACAAAGCCTAAAGGGGGTGCTTAATAGAAATATTTTTCAAATGCAAGATTTCAATCGTTAGTGTTGTTAGAGAATGTAACACTATATTTAAGAGGGTTTGTTGCAAAAACGAGATCAATATCGCCATACACAAAATATTTCTGTTTTTATCTCTCCGATGTGTTGTACTGCTGGTTTCCGATATTAGTTGGAAACCAGTTTATTTCTGAAAATAAAATATGTCCTTATGAAACCGACCACGGTCTGATATCGATTGTCCATTCAGGACAAATATGTTGTAGTGCGAGCAGATAAGGCCCCTAACAACATTATTTGTATCTGCAAAAAATACAATATAGAGTGTTTAATTAATAAGTTAGGCATGGACAGTTCACTTGGCAATCCTACTTACACATTCACTGCGCATTCACTGAAAGAGGAGATTCTTGAAAATCACTAATCGATGTTGGCATCATTTGGTCTGAAAATCAAAGTCGAAGACTGTGATTTCCCCTTCTTGTATTGGATACCAAAACTTCACAAAAATGCATACAAACAGCGTTTCATATCAGGATCGTCTAAGTGTACCACCAAAACACTATCGCAACTCATGGCCACTTTTTTGAATGCTAGTCACTTCGGTACCTGGTCACGTCGGTACAAGGACACCTCGGTACTGACATGGACACTTCGGTACTCGGTACCGGACAGTTCGGTGTTTGAAATAAATTGACATATATAAACATGTGTGTAGTTATTTCTTCTTCCATATTTTATTGGCTTCTTGACAACAAAGACTTCACTGTTCAGATACAATTTATTGATAAAACTAATAATAATAAATGTATACAAATAACACTATGGAGCATTACGATATATTACAGCACTAAGAACAATATTCGATATTTATTTACAACGCTACAAAAACAATATCTATCGGTATGTTTCAGCACTAAAACCAAAAACAAAATGTGTCAATATATACTTTACAGCACTTTTTTTAAGTTAATTAAGCCACTCATTCTGCTGCTGGTGGTCCGTAGACGGCTGCACATCTATTCACAACAATAAAAACGCATATTAAAAAATTCAAAAGACCTGATAGATATCTTGAGGTATGAATGTCTTTCCCAATTTACAGCATTAACATATTTGATTTTAAGCTATTTTTGAACTCGCTGAACTGTTATCTCATGTAAATTGCAGTTATCTGTTGGCGTCATTTCAAATTTGTTGTTATCTGTTTTGGGAAAATTAAAAAAATGTTAACCTGTTAATAGACTCCTCTAACCCCACTCTTTGTACATTGCAATCCAATATTTATATTATCAATCATGAGGTGACTTGTCCATTTTGTATAATAGAGGATGAGAACCGTGAACACATAATGCAAGGCAACCGGCGACATTCAATCGAGGTTATACCACAACTCTTTGACATTATATCATCACTAGATTCTAGTTCGCTTCACAAGTTCAAACAAAATTCAAACATCATGCTGCAATTGATCCAAGATGTATGTAATCCAATAGTTCCAACTGATCCAAGATGTCTCCAATAGTGCCAATTGTATTGCAATTTTACGAAACTAGTTATATGGTGGTCTCCTACAAGAGGTCTTGTGTATACTCTTAACATGAGAACAGTTGCTCCAGGCATTGGAGGGATTCCATAACAGAAAAGAACGCAAAGACGATCCTATTGTCTGAAATGTGTTTGTTCGTATGGCGCATTTTACTGTATAGCTCGCATTTGAGATGCTCGCTAAAAATAAGTTGTAGATAAAATGTTACAACTTTTACAGAAAATTATGGCCAAATAATTTAATTTGATTTAGTGTTGAAATTTGATTGGCTGTTTGAAACTGAAAAGAATAGATAATACTTTAAAACTGATCGAGTTATGGTGCGGCGTGTTTTATTGTGCCTTTATTCTTTTTTACTACTGGAAGAAACAACGTTGACGTGTATATGTATATATAACGTAGTACTTGTTCATCCTAATTAAAATTTTATGTATTAATATAAAAGGATAGAAATTTAAAAGAACATTTAAAACTAATAACTTGTATTAGATTTTATTCAAAGCTGTTCATGCAGCGGCCAGCAAAAGAACTTCTGTAGTGTTGACTTAATACTGTAAATATGACGTTTTGCGATAAGATTTTGTAGAAATTGTAAATTCTGATATTTTCATGTTTAATTTTTACCCATCTTCCCAGGTCAGGGGTTCTGAGTCCGCGTTAGCTAATGGAGCGAACGCGGACTCAGAACCATTGACTTGAGAGGATGATTTTTCCATTTTTTTTGGGGGGTTAATAATTCATTTCAGCTGGGATCTGAACGGGTGTTGACGTAAACAGTGTGTTTTACCGTCACAAATAGTTGTTTTCCTTCTTCCGCAATAATAATCAGAACCCCTGCATTTTGGAGGATGGTTAAAAACCAAGTTTGAATAATATGTAGGTCATAAATGAATCAATTACCCTAAATTGTGTTATAATAATGTGTTTCTATTTCCTTCTTTTATAGTTTACATTTTCAATAATGCTTTTAAAATAGCTACATATGGGGAAAAGACAGGTAGAACATGTGGCGTAACGAACTCGTATAGTGAAATATGCAACAGATATGCCACAAGATATTAATAAATGCTGATTTCCACAATCATGAACGTAAAAAAAACTTAGGTTATAGTTATTTTTTGTTTTGTGCATTTAATGTGTGACAATTTAGCACACAGCTTTTGACAATTTAGCCAGAGACATTTGATTATATATCTCAGATTTAGCACGCTTGTGACTATTTAGTATAATAAAATTAACGGTATCCTCTCATAATAACTGGAAATGTTGCTGACTAAAATTTCAGTAATGTATGCAGTCGGGGAAGTTGCGCGGTTTTTAGTTCTGGCATATTTTGTTTTCTTGTAATCCTATGAAAAAGTCCGATGCGTTCTGTATTGTGTGATACACATAATTGTTGATTTATTTTTTTTTTTACATTACCAACACATTTCAGAACCGATGTAGTATAAATTTATGGAATGGGGACGTTATTGAATTCTGGTATGTAAATTGAAATTATATTTTTTAACTTTCGCTATATTCAGCTAACGTATAACTATATTTCTGTCCTTGACATTATTTTGTAAATTGTGATTTGTGTTGTCAAAGCAGTCGACGAGTTGTTCTTTTTTTTTTGGCATTTGTAACACTTCCGGTGTAGCACAATGTCTTTTTTTAATTAAATTTATCTCAATTTTATAGATAGATAGATAGTTTTATTCAGATTCATACATATATCCACAGTTTTACACAATGCAAACATACATTATTAAATTACAGTCATACAATATGAAACATAATCTTATGACATCTTATTTGCAATAAAATTTGCCATGAATGCATCTAGGCTAGATTGTTAAAATTTAATTGGTAGCCATAAAAAAGTAAAAAAGTAGGTTGTGTCTGAACCTGGGATAAGCCCATTAAAGCTTTACAGCTTATTTCCAATGGGGTCCTTTAGTAATTTAGTGTACCCTGCTTGATTAGGGCTAAAAACCAAAAACTAACAAGTTGGCCGACGCAAGATTTAGGCAGGCAAATTGAAATTAATAAAAAGTAACATGTATAACAACTACTAAATATTAATAAATAAATTCACTTTCAAAATTTTCTTTCATTTTTTCAAAAAGGAATTTTTTGATACTTGATTTAAAACTATTAGCATTTTTAATTCTTTTCAGTTCTAACGGTACACTATTCCAGTCCTTAATGGCCTTATAATAAAAGGTATTTGATGATTGAGAATTAACTTGAGGTACATAAAAATTAAACTCACTTGTCCTTGTATTATAAGTGTGGATATCTGAAAGTTTTACAAAATTACTCTTCATATATCTAGGGCACTTATTATAAAAAATTTTATGTGCATGATTTAAACGCATTTGTTGTACTCTTGATTGTACATTCAAAAAACCTGTTGAAGAGAAAACAGGATAATCAACCCTTTTCATATTATCAAATCCATTAATGAATCTTATAATCTTATTTTGCATAACTTGCAACTCTTTCTGTAAAGATTTATTAATACCACAATACCACGACGAACATGCATAATCAAAATGACATTGTATGAGTGCCATGCTCAGTGTCTTTCTTGCATTTGTAGATAAGCTTTTGGCATTCCTGTAAAGAAACTTCAATCTGGCATTGGCTTTTTGTATGATGTTTTTGACAATGATATCACCAGAGACAAATTGGTCAATATTTATGCCCAAGTATTTAACACTTTTTTGAAAATTTATAGTATGTTCATTACAGGTCGGGGCCTCGGTGGCCGAGTGGTCAAGGTAGTTCGTTTACTATTGATCACGTGGTCTGTCAACACTGAGATTGCGGGTTCGATTCTCACTGCAGGCAGGGTGTACTCGACTCCAATCTTAATTGACAAGGATTGCCAGTTTTCCTACCGCAGGTCGGGGGTTCTCTCCGGGTACTCCGGCTTCCTCCCCCAATAAAAACTGGACGCCATGAAATAGCTGAAAAATTGCTGAAAGTGGCGTTAAAACACCATTCAAACAAACAAACATTACAGGTCACAGAGAATTCCCTGACTTTTTGCAGTTTACGTTTAGAACCGAATAAAATACACTCAGTTTTACCTAAGTGAAGTGAAAGTTTGTTGTCAACCAACCAATTACTGCATGATTGAAGTTCCCTTCCCAGTTTTTGAGATATTACATTTAGATCCTTATGCGAATATAAGATGGCACTGTCATCAGCATAAAGGAGCAGCTTGCAGTCAGACCCCACACTGGCAGACATGTCATTGACGTAGCATAAAAATAAAAGGGGACCTAGTATACTACCTTGTGGTACACCGCATGATACTTTACGAAAATCTGACTGGGTGCCATTTGCACTAATAAGTTGTTGCCTGTCAGTCAAATATGATTCAAACCACTTAACAGATGTAACTCCCATAACTTTAAGTTTATTGCATAGTATATAATGATCTACTGTATCGAAAGCTTTTTGTAAGTCAAGCATTATCATGCCAGTGTACAGTCCGACTGCAGTCTGTGATTTTACATGATCTAATAAATGAATTAAACATGTATCTGTAGAAAAATTACCTCGGAACCCTGATTGCAGGTCATATAATAGATTGTTTTTAGTTAAGTATGACTCTAATTGACAATATACTGCTCTTTCTAAAATTTTGGAAATTATAACTAAGATACTAACTGGTCTGTAATTTACGACCTCTAACCTGCTATTCTTTTTAAAAATTGGACAAACCCTTGCTTCTTTCATATCATCAGGTACGATACCACTTTCAATAGATAGATTTATAATATATGTCGCAGGTTTTGTAAGTACACTTGCTCCGTCTTTTAAATATTTTGATGGAATACCATCCAGACCAGTGCTTTTACTTGCATTTAAATTTTCTAACTGTTTATAGACGAAGTCTTCGCTTACTGGAGCTAGTTCAAACTTCAAATTTTTTGAGAAAACTGATTTATAATATTTTCTAAAAATTTCTGAGGAAAAATGATAAATATTCCTTGCCTCCGGTAATTTTGCTACTAGTTTCTCAGCTACGCTTGTAAAAAAATCATTGAAATAGTCAACTACCTTTTTCGAATCGTGACAAACTTCTCCATCTACCTGAATAACAATTTTGCTTGATTCTTTCGGTTTGTTACTATAACCTAAATTTTTCATATGTTGCCATAGTGTTTTAGGGTTGTTTTTATTTTCTACAATTTTGTTCTCAAAATATGTTTCTTTAGCTTTTTTAGTTTCTCTTTGAACTTTGTTTCTCAAACTACAGTAGTTTTTGTAGTCGATAGGATTTCCTTTTTTCTTATATTTTGAAAATGTTTTGTCCCTTTCTCTGATAAGTTGGAGAATTTCAGACGTCATCCATGGCTCTGTTCGCCCTTTTATTTTTATATCTTTAAAAGGTGCAACCTCGTTTAAAATTGAAATAAATTTTTGTTTGAACTCAGCCCAAGCAGCATTGACTTGTCTTTTTAGGAACAACTCTGACCAATCTAATCTTGAAAGTTTTTCAATAAAAATGTTTTTATCATAGTGTTTTGTTGATCTTACTCTTATTTTGTTTACAACATTAGTTTTACTTTTGACAACTTTTCTTGTACAATATGTAATACAATGGTCACTAACACCTGACAATAATACACCAAATTGACTTATTTTCTCTTCATTACTCACAATAATATGGTCTAAAAGTGTTTTACAACTATTTGTAATTCTTGTAGGTTCATTTATAATTTGTTTCATATTATATCTACATAACATTTTGATAAATGATTTTGCTAATGATGACAATTTATTTATGAGACATATATTAAAATCTCCAAAAATAAAAGATTCACAATCTGGATTAATCTTCGACAGAGCTTCCTCAAAGTTGTCCATAAAATCAGTTTGTCTCGGTGAAATGTTGAAATTAATCTTTCAGTGCTTTATCAAGATAAGAATATGCTGAATGGCATACAGATACATATATACTAATATATAGTTTATTATTATAAATTAAAAAAAACTTATTGATCTATAATACAAGAAAGTCTGGCGATCGAAATACTGGTATTGTGAACAATGCTGGATACAAAATTATTCCAGTATTCTATATCAGTATTGTGGTTTACAAAAATCTGATTATTGTAATCAGTTTTGTCAGTTTTGTAATCTAAATAACTGTTGACTTGGAAATAAAAAATAAAAGACTGCAAAAAGTATTACAGGTCTCAAAATCTGAGTGAGGATGCTAAAATCATTTTAAAACTCCCTGCTGTGTAAACATGATTGTAAATTAATTAACCGATGTTTATTACCCCATTTATCTGATGGTAATCTAAGGTAGAACATTAAGTTGTCGGTGTAGGACGTAAAAAACTCCCCAAGCAAGTAGAACAGAAGCTGTTTTATAGCTTGATTGAACAAGCTTACCAGTGACATCCATGTTCCAATATTTTAACTCACCTGTTGCCTATGGCTATTGTTGATATTCACAGAGAACAAGGTGGGTGTGGGGGGGGGGGGGTAAGAGATATTTCTGTGATGTAATTGTATATTAAATGTGCCTTGTTTATTCGTTAATTTGCTATGTAAAAATGAATGACCAATTAAAGACTGACATAATAAACCAAGAAAATGTAAATTTAGATTATGATTTTTATATGAAAATTTAAAAACTATTGTGTTGTAAAAAAAGGTATCTAAATCGTTAAAATCAGCAGTAAAATGCAATAACAAAAAGCAGGATAATAAATTACTTAAATAAAATAAAGTCATAATAGATATTTATTTTAAGATTTTAAAATGTTGATGTAAAACTATTTAAAAAATGCAAGTTATATTTATATACTCATAGAACGAAATCATACATTACTTGGATCATATATGACGTCCTGAAAACTAACACAAATTAAAAAGGTACATGAAATTTTTAAAGATGTAATAATACCCCCAAAAAATTCAGTTATCTAAAAAAAAATGTCATCAACAGTTTATTTAGTTTAAAAAAATCAATAAAGTGAATTATTTCATATTGATTGTTTTACAAAAATACAGCTTTCTAACATTTTTTGTTGTTGTTTGTTTTAAATTCTGAAATTTTTTTAAAGTTTTTAACAATGTTTATGCACATGTATGTAAGATTTCAGTTTGGAAAACATTTACTTGCAAATTTTTTGAAACAATTTTACTACTGTCAAAATAATTCAATAGAAATTGTAATATGTCTGCATTTTTTCTTTGATCTTACGATGCTCAACAAAAAGACATGATAACTGTTGATCTTACACCCCCAACAGAACCACGTACGTGACTATGGGATTTCGAAAAGGTCAATGGTAACATCTACTTATGAGGTTTATTAGATGATAATTTAATTAGCATAGAAGGGGCCTCAGTGGCCGAGTGGTCAAGGTAGTTCGTCTACTATTGATCACGTGGTCTGTCTACACTGAGATTGCGGGTTCGATTCTCACTGCAGGCACTCGACTCCAATCTTAATTGACAAGGATTGCCAGTTTTCCTAACGCATGTCGGGGTTCTCTCTGGTGTTTTTCGGCTTCCACCTCCAATAAAAACTGGACGCCATGAAATAGCTGAAAAATTGCTGAAAGTGGCGTTAAAACACCATTCAAACAAACAAACAAAATTAGCATAGACAACCAATACAAAAAAAAAGCTAAATCTTTATTTCAATATCATAGTCTTTTAGTGATGATCAGATGATAGCCATACTTTTTTAACTGGAAGTAAAAAGGGAGATACATGTAAATCATGTAAAACTGGAAATGGGTCAATTGAGCACTGATATTAAGTTTCTGATTACTTTCGTTTTTTTCTGACAGTTTACCTTGGCTCTGTCGATGGTATCTGAACAGCTCATTTGCTGTCATATCTGTGCGAATGTTGATGACATAGTAATGTTGCTGCATCTAATTGACTTTTGTGGTACTTTAGAGTTGACTATTTGTAATTCTGCGATCCAAGTTAGTGGGTTGTCAGACTCAGCAGCTTGTATGCAAAACTGAAGTTTTCTATTCCTTGTAACCTCTTTTTTTATATGTTTTCTGAACATACTGTCTGTTATTTCTTGTAAAAGTCTGAGGATGTTACATATCCCAGCATCATATAGTTCCTGTGTAGACCAGTTTTTAAAGTAGACTCACACTGTTTTTTGTGTCCCTGTATGATAATCTTTATCTATAATAGACATCTGCTTAGAAATGTCATTAAATAAAGACAATATACCAAGTTTGGTTTAACATGCTTTGAGGTCCTGGTCTGGTGGTTTTTATGCGCTTTCTTGTTAGTTTCTAATTATATAATTAGCTGATTACAAGACTTTTAAATTCTCATTTATGGTCATATTAAATGTTTCATGTTAATGGTGATTAAAATTAATTCAATTTAATTAATGAATCTGGATTGTTGTGTTTCTGTTATTGCCAAAAAAAACTTTAAAAAAACCAAAACACTACACTAATGGTCTTTGAGGATTTTTAAATATATATTCCAACAAGACTTGTTCATTTCTTACATTACAATACTGGTATGCACAATTTTGAATTATTTTTTTTTTAAAGGCTGGAACATTTTTTTTGGAGGGGGGTCAGGGGGGGGCGGGTTATATAGGTGTTGTACACATGAACAAAAAGGCCTAAGGTTGACCTTTATTTAAGATTATTTTATACTAAAACAAATGCATAGCATAAGTAATGATTATTTATTTGTTTATACATGTGAATATGTAAATGAGGTGGCCGTGCAGTACAATTTTAAACATAAAATTAAGATATCATTACATCATATTCTCTGCACCAATATAAATTTGTCTTATGGGTTTCACATTTACTAATACATATTTGAGAAATGTTTGTATGAGCATATTGGCATAAACTCTTTCATTTCTGTTGAGATACATTATTTTACATTGTAGAAATATTCCATTTAGGATTTTCTTATAAAAAATAGTGAAAAATCTCCTATTTATAACGGTACCTGGAGAAAACCCGACCTGGCGTAAGAAAACTGACAAACCTTGTCAATTAGGACTGGAGTCGAGTACACTATGCCTGCAGTGAGAATCGAACCCGCAATCTCAGTGTTGACCGACCATGTCATCAAT
This sequence comes from Limnoperna fortunei, assembly GCA_944474755.1. NCBI lineage: Eukaryota > Metazoa > Mollusca > Bivalvia > Mytilida > Modiolidae > Limnoperna > Limnoperna fortunei. The sequence goes on from OX104111.1 coordinate 107,044,300, forward strand.
AGTAGATGAACTACCTCAACCACTTGGCTACCAAGGCCCCAACTGAGGCCTGTGGTTTAGGGTTGTATCAGTTTTTGACTGGCGTGTCTCAAAAACTAGAAAGTTTGGTTTATTTCTCTGTTGTTTGAGATAGAAATCACATTATAGTATTTAAAGACTTTGCAAGATAAATTTCTGAATGTATCATTTTTTGTGTGTATACATGTATGTACATTGTACTTGCTTTGAAACCTAAGAATGCCTGCTATTACTTCACTTTTCTTCATGTTTCTAAAGCTTGTAATTATAAAATTAAAATATTTCAAAACAATGTAAATATACAGGATCAGTAATATGTAAGAGGAAAATGTGTTTGTTTGTTTAATGGTGTTTTAACGCCACTTTCATCAATTTTTCCGCTATATCATGGTGTCTAGTTTTTATTGGGGGAGGAAGCCGGAGTACCCAGAGAAAACCCCCGGCCTGCGGTAGGAAAATGTGTAACCAAGTTAACAAAATATAAAACATGAAATCAGACATTCAAGTCAAATATTTTATTTTGTATGATAATTATATTTTATAAGTTATAACACAATTTGCACAACAAAAATTGAAGTTTGTATCACATTATACAGACTATCAATCACTTAAAAAAGTTAATTACAAATGTGCTGAGTATCAAATTAACCTACTAAGTATAATCTGACATCACCAACCTAAAACAAGCAGGTTGCTTTTATTTTCTACCTGTACAATCTTTTGACAATTGAAATTTTTGAGCTTAACACATTGGAAATGAGCACTAAGACTACTAGTTTTATATGCCCTCCTATTACAGAGGTATTTATGGTATACACATGTCTGTCCAAAAAGTATGAAATCCTCATCTCAGTTTTTGCAGAAATTGTCCCGTCAATATATTTACTTAGTACATTGATCACGTGGTATGTCAACACTGAGATTGCGGGTTTGATTCTCACTGCAGGCAGGGTGTACTCGACTCCAATCTTAATTGACAATGATTGCCAGTTTTCCTACCGCAGGTCGGGGGTTCTCTCCGGGTACTCCGGCTTCCTCCCCCAATAAAAACTGGACGCCATGAAATAGCTGAAAAATTGCTGAAAGTGGCGTTAAAACACCATTCAAACAAAAACAAACTTAGTACAATGCTGAAATATATATATAATATATCGCCTGAAATAACCAAAGGATTTACATTAACAGGAACAAACAATTTGTTTCTTGTCTTATGCAGTAAGTGCATACTTGAGAATGGGATACAGCTTTTTAAATGCACAGTGGGTACGTGGCAAGGGGGGGGGGTACAGACACTACACAGATTTTTCCAGAAAATTAGGACATTTTTATATCTTTTTGACTTGCTATTTGAGGTATCATCCTGAAATACGAAATTTGAAACTATACATAAAGTTGATTGCAGCTTCCTTAATCTTAACTTCTTATACATCTTTGAAACAGCCATTTAATAATCCATGAACATGGATTTAAATCCTGTTACATATAAAGCTTTTCTTTTTAAATTGGATATCAAACACATTTCAACTTGTGGAAGAATCCTTTCTTGTCTTTATTATAGCAAGAAATATATCTAAGATTCTAATATGACATGCTTTGAGACCACAACTGTGGTAAAAAATGATTTATGTATGTGCAACACGTGATGAGGAGGGAATGTCTTAAAGGGCTTTTCCAATTACGAAACCTTAATGCACTTGAACACCATTCCATATTACATATATTCAACTTATAAATGGTGACACAGGCTCTCATTATCCATAATGCAATCTTGTGTGTTATGGCAAAAAATGGTATTATCTACACTAATACATAAAAATCAAATATACATGTATAGTAATTGTCTTATATTAGAATAGAAATAATTCACCTAGACTGTGTTTTATAATTGTTTTACAATGGGATGGCTATTTATGTAAATATTTTATCCCTCACTGTCACTCAGGATAAACAATGCAACATAAACTGTAATCCCAGTTGTAAAACAATGATAATCCACAGCCACCGTGAATTATTTCTTAATTTAATTTAGAATCAAATATAGAATTAAAATGACAATAAATGTCCTACAATAAAAATATATGAACTGGATTTTTTTCAAATGATTGTTACACCAGTCTGAAGTCAAACTATACCCATTCAAATTATCATAACACTAAATCTGAATAGATTTTTACGATTTTGTAAGCCTTTGTTTAATTTTTGCAAGCCCTCTACAATCTAGACCTATCTAATAAGATAGCACTCTCCATGATTCATATAACATACAGAAAAACTGTTCCGTAGCCATAAGGCTTGATATTATTATTTTGCTGTTAATGTCCTATGTTACAAGATGTTGTCATTGTTCAGTAAATGTAACATATCAGTTTTATACTGTCAAGTCAGGAATCATTTAATATATCTCTACATTGACATCAATTATTAATTTATTTTGAAATATTGATGACTATGACAGGATGACACTACAGTGTAATAATGTAATGCTTCATTAATGTACTTGTTTGTTGTTTACCACACTGTGTAAACACATAGAATTACAAACAATAATTTGTGGTTTTGGAGTAGGTAGGTAAACCATTATATTCTTGTTATGACATTTTTTATTCTTTTGTTGTGGTGAATTGCTCCATTTTTTTTGTTTACATTTTTATGATGTTCTATGACTGTAGTAAATTCCATACAGATAATAATGAAATAAACATGATTGAATGATTGTCTGTAAACTTGTTCACTGCCAAAAGCAGATATTGTATTTCTCCAACCCATCAATGAATACAAATGAAAGACGTGTACAGATAATAAACAAAGATTCATTGAACAGTACAATACACATTTAGTAAGATTGATATTGTTGCAAAGTTGCATAATTATTTGAAAAAATAGCAAATAAAAATAGTATAGTATAAATAGAATATATACCAAGTAACTTGTGGAATAAATGCTGTAAACACTATAAATAGCCCTGTTATAAATACATTTATGTAAAGCTAACAAAATATTATTTTAGAATTGAAATATTTTAGTGTATCTGTATTGTTTTGTAATAAAATATATACTTTAATGCACATGTTTACATAAAAAATGTAATTAATATAAAAATTTTAATTAATATATACAAATGTGTGACTGAAAATCATTTAGAAAAAGTTTAAGACCTCACAAAAGAATTTTACAATTGACACACTCCTGACTTTTCAACAGGTAATCCAGCATTACTAAATATATCAGTGTAGCCAGAATTTCATGGATGGTTACATTCGATTTGTATTCAATAGATAAGGAAGTTGTGCCTCTCAGGGGAGATAATTTTAGATTTCAGCTTCAAGTTGTGTAAGTACTGAGCACATGTATGTAAAATTCTGAATATGTAGTGCATGCAATAAAATAATTGTATGTGCAATTAAGATTATTTTTCTGCTGTATAACTGTAAGTTTTTCCTCTGAGTTGGTTTCTAGTAACAGCTGCATGTAGAGGTTTAACAAGGTGTACTTAATACATACTAGTAGACTTCTATAATGCATAATAAATCAGCTTTCACTTTGGCTCTACTTTGAACAGCCATCTGATGAACTTGAGACGTCTCAATGACCTATCTCATAAATCACACTTTGACCAGCTGTGTCGACATAGGATCCTAATTCTTATTAACTTACACTGAACTGTTATATACTTTTTTATGTGTATGACAATCATAACTGTTGTATGTCAATGGCCTCCCTAATTTGGTCATTAAGCATATTGTATACTTTTAGCTGCTGCCATCTGGTAGAAGGAGTATTATCATTCTGTGTAATGCAATCTTGATGTACATACAATGACAGTTCTGAATGTGCTCTGTGTATTGCAATCTTGATGTACATACAATGACAGTTCTGAATGTGCTCTGTGTAGTTCAATCTTGATGTACATACAATGACAGTTCTGAATGCGCTCTGTGTAGTTCAATCTTGATGTACATACAATGACAGTTCTGAATGTGCTCTGTGTAGTTCAATCTTGATGTACATACAATGACAGTTCTGAATGTGCTCTGTGTAGTTCAATCTTGATGTACATACAATGACAGTTCTGAATGTGCTCTGTGTAGTTCAATCTTGATGTACATACAATGACAGTTCTGAATGTGCTCTGTGTAGTTCAATCTTGATGTACATACAATGACAGTTCTGAATGTGCTCTGTGTAGTTCAATCTTGATGTACATACAATGACAGTTCTGAAAGTGCTCAGTGTAGTGCAATTTTGATGTACATACAATGACAGTTCTGAATGTGCTCAGTGTATCCTCGTATAAGTACATTGCAACAGTGTTACAAATTAAAAACAGGCTATATACCAAACTTATTAAAATTAAATCTTTTTCCCTTTTTGCTATTGTCACTGTCTGTCACAGTTTAAAAAAAAACAATATGGTTTCTCCACATTTCAACAAATTGTCAATTTTTCACACTTTACAATTGTTTTAATTAATACAAGACTCTTAATGTGCGCAGGAAGAACGAATGTTGGATTATGTGTAACTCATATGTAATCATTTTGTTTTATTAATTCACACATGTAACATTTTGGGTTCTTGTGATAGTTCAAAGGTCACATCTCTACCTACAATGCTCCCCAGGTGGTGGATTCTCATACGGGATTCCCCTTCATTGAGGGTGTCAGGCACTTATAGTAGCCCAGGATCTCCCAAGGTGGTGGATTCTCATAAGGGATTCCCCTTCATTGAGGGTGTCAGGCACTTATAGTAGCCCAGCATCTCCCCAGGTGGTGGATTCTCATATGGGATTCCCCTTCATTGAGGGTGTCAGGCACTTATAGTAGCCCAGCATCTCCCCAGGTGGTGGATTCTCATAAGGGATTCCCCTTCATTGAGGGTGTCAGGCACTTATAGTAGCCCAGCATCGCCCCAGGTGGTGGATTCTCATATGGGATTCCCCTTCATTGAGGGTGTCAGGCACTTATAGTAGCCCAGCATCTCCCCATGTGGTGGATTCTCATATGGGATTCCCCTTCATAGAGGGTGTCAGGCACTTATAGTAGCCCAGCATCTCCCCAGGTGGTGGATTCTCATATGGGATTCCCCTTCATTGAGGGTGTCAGGCACTTATAGTAGCCCAGGATCTCCCCAGGTGGTGGATTCTCATAGGGGATTCCCCTTCATTGAGGGTGTCAGGCACTTATAGTAGCCCAGCATCTCCCCAGGTGGTGGATTCTCATATGGGATTCCCCTTCATTGAGGGTGTCAGGCACTTATAGTAGCCCAGCATCTCCCCAGTTGGTGGATTCTCATATGGGATTCCCCTTCATTGAGGGTGTCAGGCACTTATAGTAGCCCAGCATCTCCCCAGGTGGTGGATTCTCATATGGGATTCCCCTTCATTGAGGGTGTCAGGCACTTATAGTAGCCCAGCATCTCCCCAGGTGGTGGATTCTCATATGGGATTCCCCTTCATTGAGGGTGTCAGGCACTTATAGTAGCCCAGCATCTCCCCAGGTGGTGGATTCTCATAGGGGATTCCCCTTCATTGAGGGTGTCAGGTTTTAATAGTAGCCCAGCATGTTCCCAGGTTGTGGATACTCAGGGGATTCCCCTTCAGTTGAGGGTGTCAGGCTATAATAGCTGCCCAGCATGTTCACAGGTGGTGGATACTCGTATGTAAGTGATTCCCCTTATTGAGGGTGTCAGGCTATTATAGCTGCCCAGCATGTTCCCAGGTGGTGGATACTCAGGGGATTCCCCTTCATTGAGAGTTTCAGGCTATTATAGCTGCCCAGTATGTTCCCAGGTGGTGGATACTCAGGGGATTCCCCTTCATTGAGGGTGTCAGGCTATAATAGCTGCTCAGCATGTTCCCAGGTTGTGGATACTCAGGGGATTCCCCTTATTGAGGGTGTCAGGCTATAATAGCTGCCCAGCATGTTCCCAGGTTGTGGGGACTCAGGGGATTCCCTTTCATTGAGGGTGTCAGGCTATAATAGCTATCCAGCATGTTCCCAGGTTGTGGATACTCAGGGGATTCCCCTTCATTGAGGGTGTCAGGCTATAATAGCTGCCCAGCATGTTCCCAGGTTTTGGATACTCGTATGTAAGGGATTCCCCTTCATTGAGTTTGTACATGTATAATAAATGTATACTCTTTGTAGACACCACAAAGGCTATATTCTATGTCCTTAACCTAACACTACCTACTGTTACAGTCACTGTCTATTGGTCTACCTGCCTTAACTTGTACTCATCCTGAAATACTGGTCACTGGACTTGACACAGTCATTCTGTCGGTCAGATCATTTTACCACATGAAATAGACTGGTAAAACAATAATAGAACAGTAAAAAAAGTACATGTATATTACAGCAGTTACTGCCCCTTATTAATTAAATCAATCCTAATTGACAACCATGTTCAATGGTACAAATTGTTATTACATAACGTAAAGGACATCTGAACTGAGCAGGTTATGTGTGTAGGATGATAACTTGTTTACAACTTTCCTGTATATATGTATAGTGAACTTGAAATGTGTAAGAGACATCAGAAAGATAAGATAAGAATTTGTATCACTGATAAAGGCAACATTGACAAAATGAGGATAATCTGATTGTAATGGTCCATATATGTGTAGTGTGTATTCATTAAGGATTTCTGAGACTATGTAGGTACATGAGGATAATCTGATGGTAATGGTCCATATATGTGTAGTGTGTATTCATTAAGGATTTCTGTGACTTATATAATATAATGTAGGTACACGTTACATTATACTTGTACAAGGATTATTTGTATAAAACTTAGGGACACATAATTTAATGTATTTGTTTTGCTACTAGCTGATCCTCTTTTGCACATATAAGAAGATATATGCAGGAGGTCATTCTTGATTGGACAAATTAGTTCATGGTTCTCTTTCATGGTTTGAGCAAAAATATCACATGTATGTATACAGATTTAATTCACTGTTTGTCAAATTTAGATTAACCATTAGATAAAAAGAAATATTCATGATCCATATATTTCATAGGATAATCGACTGTATCGCGAACACATCAATGAAAACTTGCTTAATCCGTCTTTTTTTTATCGGCACTTATAATCCTAATTGTGGTAGTCACCCAGCCCGATTGATTATCCATAAGATATGCTGTACTGACCTGCTAAAAGGAAGATGACTAAAGAAGCTGCACTAAAATGTACATTCATTCAGGTTAATCATTGCAGCTATGTATTGTTATAAAATAGCAGCATATATGTACTTAAGTATTCAGACACATGGTTTTTTTCTTGCATCATTTCCATGCTAACTCTTAAGATTTCATATTTATTTATTTTTATTTAATTTTAAAGTGTTAAGTAATTTTCATGTTTTTTGTGTTGTTCTGTATATTAGTAATTATAACCAATTTAGCCTAAGTTTAAATCTTTCTTGTTTCTGCTGTTTTCTAATTGTATACGAGTAATCAATTGTGTATTGATGCCTATTGACAATGTTATTGAACATGTTGATAAACATTTTTTTATAAAACGGAAGTAAACATTTCCTTCCTGTAAGTAATACACATGAATGTCCCATATGTAATATTAATATATGTACACACATGTATGTCCCAAATTGTATGCAACAAAAAGTGTGATCCAGTGGGAGAAACAAGACATTGTGGTAAACTATATATTATTTATCTTGACTAGGTATCTAATATCAAGAAAAAAATTTGTGATAAAACTTGAAAATGGTTAAAACATGCTTAAAACATAAATTTAGTCTATATATTGTGAATTTAAATGTTTTCTAATGACATGGCAATGCTAAGTTAGGCTCAGCTACAGAATATAGCAATGTCATGCTAGGCCTAACTACATAGCATTGCAATGCTTAGCTAGGCTTAGCTTCAGAAAATGGCAATGTCATGCTAGGCTTAACTTCTGGACATGGCAATGCTTTGGTAGGCTTAACTTCAGAAAATGGCAATGTCATGCTAGGTTAGCTTCTGGACATGGCAATGCTTATCTAGGCTTAACTTCAGAAAATGGCAATGTCATGCTAGTCTTAACTTCTTGACATGGCAGTGCTTTGCTAGGCTTAACTTCAGAAAATGGCAATGTCATGCTAGACCTAACTACAGAGTATGGCTATGCTTAGCTAGGCTTAACTTAAGAACATGGCAATGTCATGCTAGGCCTTACTACAGAGCATGGCATTATGCTTAGCTAGGCTTAGCTTCAGAAAATGGCTTCAGAAAATGGCAATGTCATGCTAGGCCTAACTACAGAGCATGGCAATGCTTAGCTAGGCTTAACTTAAGAACATGGCAATGTCATGCTAGGCCTTACTATAGAGCATGGCAATGCTAAGCTAGGCTTAACTTCAGAAAATGGCAATGTCATGCTAGGCCTTACTACAGAGCATGACATTGCTTAGGTAGGCTTAACTACACAATATGGTAATGTCATGATAGCCAACTGCAGGGCATGGCAAAGTCATCCTTGGCTTAACTACAGGAGATGGCAATGTCTTGCTAGGCTTAACTTAAGGACATGGCATTTATTGCAATGTGTAACTTAAGGACATGGGAACATATTGCTATGTGTAACTTAAGGACATGGCAACATATTGCTAGGCAACACTTAAGGACATGGCACCATATTGCTAGGCGTGACTTAAGGACATGGCACCATATTGCACGTGTAATTGAAGGACATGACAATTTCATTCAAAACTTTCATATACTCATGAAAACCCATGTATATAATGATATTACCCTGATATGTTATACCCTACCCATACATTGATGTTTGTTTGTTTGTTTGATGGTGTTTAACGCCACTTTCAGCAATTTTTCAGCTATATCATGGCGTCCAGTTTTTATTGGGGGAGGAAGCCGGAGTACCCGGAGAAAACCCCTGGCCTGCGGTAGGAAAACTGGCAATCCTTGTCAATTAAGATTGGAGTCGAGTATACCCCCATACATTGATACCCATTCTGAAAACTGGACTGTTTTTTTATACCCCCCGCTTGAAAAGTGATCATGGTGTCCGTCTGTCCGTCCGTCTGTCCGTCCGTTACACTTTCTCTTATTTGCAACTCCTCCTACACCACTGAATGGAATTTGATGAAACTTACACAGAATCTTTGTCACATAGTGCCATTGTGCAGGAGATATTAAACATTTTGATCAGAATGATATTTGGGGTTTCCCATAGAGAACATGGACTTTGTCATTGACCTTATGGGGTCCCTATCTCTTATGTGCAACTCCACCTACATCACTGAATGGAATTTAATGAAACTTACCCAGAATCCTTGTCACATAGTGCCATTGTGCAGGAGATATTTAACATTTTGATTGGAATGATATTTGGGGTTTCCCATAGAAAAACATGGACTTTGTCATGGGCATAAGATCTCTTATGTGCAAGTCCTCCTACACCACAGAATGGAATTTGTTGAAACTTACACAGAATCCTTGTCACATAGTGCCATTGTGCAGGAGATATTTATCATTTTGATCGGAATGATATTTGGGGTTTCCCATAGAAAAACATGGAATTTGTCATGGACATAAGGGGATACCCATCTTTTATTTGCAAGTCCTCCTACATCACTGAATGAAATTTGTTGAAACTTACCTGGAATCTTGGTCACATATTGCCATTGTGCACCAGATATTAAACATTTTGATCAGAATATTATTGGAGGTTTCCCATAGAAAAACATGGACTTTGTCATTGACATAGGGGATGCCATTCTTTGGGGGATGGGGGAGGGTTACATGTTTTATCTGCAACTCTGCCTTCACGTTAAAAAAAGATAAAGTTCATAATTAAGAACACCTGAATTTTCAAAGTAATTGTGAATGGGGGGTATCAATGGTGAGCATTGCTCACAGGTTTTTTTACTCTAGTTTTTAATTTGATTTACAAATGAATACATTTTAAACAAGATAAAACAAAGTTTCAGTGTTTTATTGCAACCAAAATACAGAAATTGTTAATTAAGCAAAAAAGAAAGGAAATACAATAAGTACCAGTTGGAATGCCCCCTGTTTGTTGAAAATGGTTGGGATAACTGCCAGTTAATACACCATGTTTGGCACATTACCATGTTGTCATGGAGACATTATTTAATCAAGGCTCAGACATAAGGATTTTAGCTCAGACCTTTGTATCCATTTATCTTTTGTAAGAATAATTCTTAATACAATGTACTGTGTGTTTGACATTAAGATGTACATGACAGACATTATAAAGTGATGAGTATCTGTCTAGTCAACAGATGGGTACGGTCAAGTAAAGTGATGAGTATCTGTCTTGTCAACAGATGGGTACAGTCAAGTAAAGTGATGAGTATCTGTCTTGTCAACAGATGGGTCTGGTCAAGTGAAGTGATGAGTGTCTGTCTAGTCAACAGATGGGTATGGTCAAGTAAAGTGATGAGTATCTGTCTTGTCAACAGATGGGTATGGTCAAGTAAAGTGATGAGTATCTGTCTTGTCAACAGATGGGTCTGGTCAAGTAAAGTGATGAGTGTATGTCTAGTCAACAGATGGGTATGGTCAAGTGAAGTGATGGGTATCTGTCTAGTCAACAGATGCGTACGGTCAAGTGAAGTGATGGGTATCTGTCTTGTCAACAGATGGGTACGGTCAAGTAAAGTGATGGGTATCTGTCTAGTCAACAGATGGGTACAGTCAAGTAAAGTGATGAGTATCTGTCTAGTCAACAGATGGGTCTGGTCAAGTAAAGTGATGAGTATCTGTCTTAGTCAACAGATGGGTACAGTCAAGTAAAGTGATGAGTGTCTAGTCAACAGATGGGTCTGGTCAAGTGAAGTGATGAGTATCTGTCTTGTCAACAGATGGGTACGGTCAAGTAAAGTGATGAGTATCTGTCTTAGTCAACAGATGGGTACAGTCAAGTAAAGTGATGAGTATCTGTCTAGTCAACAGATGGGTACGGTCAAGTGAAGTGATGAGTATCTGTCTTGTCAACAGATGGGTACGGTCAAGTAAAGTGATGAGTATCTGTCTTAGTCAACAGATGGGTACAGTCAAGTAAAGTGATGAGTATCTGTCTAGTCAACAGATGGGTCTGGTCAAGTGAAGTGATGAGTATCTGTCTTGCCAACAGATGGGTACAGTCAAGTAAAGTGATGAGTATCTGTCTAGTCAACAAATGGGTATGGTCAAGTAATTTGATGAGTATCTGTCTAGTCAACAGATGGGTCTGGTCAAGTGAAGTGATGAGTATCTGTCTAGTCAACAGATGGGTACGGTCATGTAAAGTGATGAGTATCTGTCTAGTCAACAGATGGGTACGGTCAAGTAAAGTGATGAGTATCTGTCTAGTCAACAGATGGGTACAGTCAAGTAAAGTGATGAGTATCTGTCTAGTCAACAGATGGGTACAGTCAAGTAAAGTGATGAGTATCTGTCTAGTCAACAGATGGGTATGGTCAAGTAAAGTGATGAGTATCTGTCTTGTCAACAGATGGGTACAGTCAAGTAAAGTGATGAGTATCTGTCTTGTCAACAGATGGGTCTGGTCAAGTGAAGTGATGAGTGTCTGTCTAGTCAACAGATGGGTATGGTCAAGTGAAGTGATGGGTATCTGTCTAGTCAACAGATGGGTACGGTCAAGTGAAGTGATGGGTATCTGTCTTGTCAACAGATGGGTACGGTCAAGTAAAGTGATGGGTATCTGTCTAGTTAACAGATGGGTACAGTCAAGTAAAGTGATGAGTATCTGTCTAGTCAACAGATGGGTCTGGTCAAGTGAAGTGATTAGTATCTGTCTTGTCAACAGATGGGTACGGTCAAGTAAAGTGATGGGTATCTGTCTAGTCAACAGATGGGTACAGTCAAGTAAAGTGATGAGTATCTGTCTAGTCAACAGATGGGTCTGGTCAAGTGAAGTGATGAGTATCTGTCTTGTCAACAGATGGGTACGGTCAAGTAAAGTGATGAGTATCTGTCACGTCAACAAATGGGTATGGTCAAGTAAATTGATGAGTATCTGTCTAGTCAACAGATGGGTCTGGTCAAGTGAAGTGATGAGTATCTGTCTAGTCAACAGATGGGTACGGTCAAGTAAAGTGATGAGTATCTGTCTAGTCAACAGATGGGTACAGTCAAGTAAAGTGATGAGTATCTGTCTAGTCAACAGATGGGTATGGTCAAGTAAAGTGATGAGTATCTGTCTTGTCAACAGATGGGTACGGTCAAGTAAAGTGATGAGTATCTGTCTAGTCAACAGATGGGTGTGGTCAAGTGAAGTGACGAGTATCTGTCTATTCAACAGATGGGTACAGTCAAGTAAAGTGATGAGTATCTGTCTAGTCAACAGATGGATACGGTTAAGTAAAGTGATGAGTATCTGTCTTAGTCAACAGATGGGTACAGTCAAGTAAATTGATGGGTATCTGTCTAGTCAGCAGATGGGTACGGTCAAGTAAAGTGATGAGTATCTGTCTAGTCAACAGATGGATACGGTTAAGTTAAGTGATGAGTATCTGTCTAGTCAACAGATGGGTACAGTCAAGTAAAGTGATGAGTATCTGTCTAGTCAACAGATGGGTACAGTCAAGTAAATTGATGAGTATCTGTCTAGTCGACAGATGGGTACGGTCAAGTTAAGTGATGAGTATCTGTCTAGTCAACAGATGGGTCTGGTCAAGTGAAGTGATGAGTATCTGTCTTGTCAACAGATGGGTACAGTCAAGTAAAGTGATGAGTATCTGTCTAGTCAACAGATGGGTACAGTCAAGTAAAGTGATGGGTATCTGTCTAGTCAACAGATGGGTACAGTCAAGTAAAGTGATGAGTATCTGTCTAGTCAACAGATGGGTACGGTCAAGTAAAGTGATGAGTATCTGTCTAGTCAACAGATGGGTACAGTCAAGTAAAGTGATGAGTATCTGTCTAGTCAACAGATGGGTACAGTCAAGTAAAGTGATGGGTATCTGTCTAGTCAACAGATGGGTACGGTCAAGTAAAGTGATGGGTATCTGTCTAGTCGACAGATGGGTACATTCAAGTGGTCATTATTAGTCGACTAATGTAGAATAATTGATTTTTAACTAGTATTTCAAATATGGAAATTTATAGATTTTTGATATCTTTCAGGTTAACAGCCAGCCAGCATGTAATCCTTTATAGGCAATAATGGGTTCTACGCCCTTTGATGCCTACAGAAGTATACAACGAAAGTTGATAGACGATCCAGATAGTATATCCTGGACCTCTCCACATAAAGTGTGTGTTCTGAAAGGCATCACGGGAAAGTTGGGCATTAAAGTCAAAGTATATGAGGTAATTGTTTTATTGTAAGATGGTGCATTGGAAACCAAATTTTCATTGCAATAAAAATGTAATATCAGTTCTAGTTGTCCTTTGGTTGACCTTTGTTGAACTTTGACCCACATTGTAACCTTTATAACAGGGACCTTGATGGCCAAAGGAATAACATAGAAATAATATTGATTATGGGGTGTGTCACTGAGATTGTGTGTCTCACTGCAGGCAGATTGTACTCGACTCCCAATCTTAATTGATAAGGATTAGCAGTTTTTTTTTCAGGTACTCAGGCTTCCTCCCCCAGTAAAAAAATGTATACTGCTATATAGCTGAAAAATTGTTGAAAGCATTAAACATCATTCAAACAAACATCAATGTTTATTATTTCTGTATTTCTGTGTTACTTCCAATATGTTATTTGTTTTCCAGCAGATATATCAATAGAAAGTATGTCTTTTTCAGAATTAATTTTTCAAAAAAGCAGGTAATTTGTCTGTATGTAGTGGTGTGTGTAAAGTCCTTCACATACTTTCTTATTTCCTTATGCATAAAAAAACCAAAAAAGGGGCGTTGGAGGACTTATCATGATTCACTTTACGTGATCAGTGATGAGTAGCTGTCTACTTAACAATAGGTCATAGGAGTAATGACCTTAACATTTGATCCATACAAGGCCTGTGGTGAGGGGAGATCCTTCAGGCATCATTCAATGACAAAAATAGTGTCTATTGCACAGCATATCTGAAATTATTGTAATTTTTTTTAAATTCTGTTGTTTTTATATCGGTCCATGAGTTTGACCCAGTATTAGAAGTTTTTAATCATTTAAAGTGACATATTGTATGGGATTGTCTGTTTATGTCATGTTTCTACATTTATCAGTTATGCTCTTTTGAACTCATTATTTGCTGTTTTTCAATGTCCATAATTACTATGGAAACTGTCCAAGTTACAAGTTTTGAAACAATAATTGGCTGAAATTTTTGATAAAACTGGATGAAACTTAACAGTTACTTTACTTTTGTTGTATATATTTGTGGAAATATTTTTTACCTTCTTTAGAAAAGAACATTATACAAATTAAGATAATGTTCATAAGTGTGCAACAAGTGTTTGGTATGTCCAGCTCCCAAATGAAATGGAAGGGACATAATAATAAAGTTGCCATGTTGTCTGTCATACACTCATGTTTGATTCATTACTTTGTTGATGGAATTCTGTGGCAGAAGTTGACATGTCTCATGCCACATTCAGGTCATAACCTTGAAACTCAAGATTACAGTGTGGCATGGACACTAATCTAATTGAGGTTTCTTCAAATTAGGTGGCTCAGTGATCATAGACGAAGTGTCACGGGCAAACGTCTGGTCTCTTCCTTAAATGTAACTTTTAAGCAAAAATTACCCTTCATTGTTTATTTAGGTGTTATTTTGAGTTTTAAAATATGATTTTATAATTTTTGCCCAAATAACAAACATTTCACAAGGTCCAGTAGCATGCAAAATGTAGGTTTTTCATTAAATGTTAAATTAGATTGTGTGTTTTAAACAATACCTATTCACCCCTTAACTGTGTTGTTTGTTCTCGGATTTGGATCATTGGGAAACATCCATCAGCTTCACTGATACTCTGGTGGTATATTAACATAGAAAGATTGGAAGTAACATATTTCAAATGCATAATACAGGCATTTATTTCTGCAAATACCTCTAATACCACGATTGTTAACAGGATATGTTTTGAACTGTTTAATCTCTTTGTGTTGGTTATCCTTTGACTGTTTGCTTGTTAAAGCTCCTTACATAGACTTTTATGTTCACATACAATTTAATTATAAAAACCTTCAAAGTTTGTATCCATGTATAATATTACAATTATATAACAGACTGTTGATATGTGAACAATGGAACATTTATTTTATAAGGGATTACTAACATCTTGTAGGTGGATTTTTTCTCCATTGTTTATTTTATCATTGTCAAAATAGTGGAATTAGTTATTGGTGTCAGTACCAAACTTAATCAGGAAGTGTGTAAAAGTAAAACAGTTTTTGGTTCGGCTGATTTATCAACCTGTCTGATTGCGAGATCATGGGCATGAAAAATTTGAAGAATGTGGAAAAATCTCACATCTTAAATGAATGAATGCCATTTGCACAATATAGTTCGATGAATCTTGTGCAACACTCATTAAAATTAATAGCTGTAAACAATAAATTGAATTATTTTATGCAATTCAAATTTTCTATATAAAATATTCTACTTGTTTTGATAAGAAACTCTATATATAGTCTGTTTTTATTGAATTAATATCATTGCATATGTATTTTAAAATGTACTAAAAAAATTTTATGTGTTAAAAAATGATTTGGATGCCTGTTTTAATCATATTGTTTTATTCTGATTTCATTTTCTTAAATTTTAAATGATTAATTCTATATGTAATACAGTACATGTGTCATGTAATAATAAATGCTTAGTTTGATAAACTCTGACAGCAGGAATCAGTTTCATTAAAACAATCTCCAGATATTAATAAAATGTTAAAGATACCAATGTTATAAAATTTACTGATTGTGTTAGGCGGGGGTGGGGGGGGGGAGTGGTAAAGTACATATTTGTGACACAGGGATTCTATTACCTGTAACTGTAATATTACATATTTGCATTTGCCTGCTAAATGATTATGCATCCTTTGTATACTTGGTATATATAGGGTAATACCGATGTGCGGTCATGTGGGTCACTTTTTTACCTCTCCAAAATATATGAAAAGGTATCTTTGGGTAGTTGCAAATTATCTAAATAAATCCATGCCTCAATTGTCATCTGCAGCAAACCACAGTGATTAAAAAACAAAGCGTTTCATTTTGGCAGTAAATGGACTATTTTGTCCAATTGGGATGCGAGTAATAAAATATATGAATAGGTCTGATTTAATAATTCAATTTATGATAAGATCCCATTTTATAACGTTCGAAAATATATGAATTGGGTGGGTTTTCAAATCTCCATCAGCAGATCTAAACCTAATAGTACCCCTAGATCCCTAGTTACCCCCTCCCCCCTCCTTCCGTGAATATATCTAAATGGGTAATTGCCCAAGTTTGGTATCATCTTATATATCCCAGGCCAGCCGACCATTGAAGACCCTCAGGTCTCTGATTTAATGTTAATATTTTTGTTCAACTTGAATTTGTAGTATGTTAAAATAATTTCTTTAATTTTTGCTTACCGTACATGTAAATGTATATTCTGTTAACATGTATACTACTGGGTTTGCATGTATATGAACATTTAGGTTTCTTTTTCAAGGTCAAGGTCAAGGTTACAGTGTGGTATTGAAGCAAATCTATCTCTTGTCCATAACTTTATTTACATGTAAACAAGTCGACAAAGCATGTACTTCACTGAGGTTGTGGGATTAAGTATCACTCTGAAGTGGCATTAAACAACAAACAAACGTGTACCGTTATACCTGTATACAATTGACTGTTTGAGGAATTAGTTTCACTTCTTTTTGTTGGAGGTTATTTGAAACAGAAAATAAATAATAGAAAAAGTTTTAAATTATGTCTTATCAGTATTGTATGTTAATGAAATAAATAATAAAAAATCCAAATGAAAACATCCATCATGATCTCCTGTGTGCAAACAAACTGATTAAAAATCCTGACAGCAAGTAGATTTTATGCATGTTTTTAACATACAACTTTAAGCTTGTAAGTAATGGTGGTCAAAGTATAATTTTTTCAATTTTTGGTCTTTTCAGGGTAAATCATCGGTTGAGACCTACTCCATAATAACGAAAGTCAAGGAGGAGTGTAGACTTTTAAAAGGACAAAGTTTGTCAGAATTTGAGAGAATTGTATCCATCAACGGTGTCCACATACAGAATTATGTTGAGGACTGTGTTTTAAGTCTTTTACAATCGAATGAATCTGTCATAGAATTGATTGTTTGTCGGATTGATTTGAAACGAGATCGTGACTCTTCTAGCTCCACAGATTCAGCAGAAATGTCAAGTAGACCACCTTTAATGAAAATAAAACCTTTAAAGCCAGGTGAGGAATGTGACAATTTACTGTCACCAAACTCTGCACATTCTATCACTGATTCCACTTTTCCAGGACAGTTCTTAGAACCAGAAAGAAACGTTTCTTTGCCAGTTAAAAGTTCACCTAAGGAAGTGAACAATGTAATTGAACATTACCCATCAGTAGAACTATTGAGAAAATCTAAACGTGGTACAGATTCTGGGAAACTTTCACCTGGGACTGCAGAAACATACCTAAAATATCCACATGGTGTGAAATGGTCCACAACCAAA
This sequence comes from Limnoperna fortunei, assembly GCA_944474755.1. Classification (NCBI taxonomy): domain Eukaryota; kingdom Metazoa; phylum Mollusca; class Bivalvia; order Mytilida; family Modiolidae; genus Limnoperna; species Limnoperna fortunei. The sequence goes on from OX104111.1 coordinate 107,061,934, forward strand.
ACAATCATTCTGGATAGAGGAAGTCAGCCAAATTTTGGATTTAAATTCAAGATCAAGAAGTGTGTTTATGTAAGTTGTAGCTAGTGATGTGTTGTATCAGCCATTTCATTTTTGATTGGTCGATCGTTATTGTTCATTTTTGCATGAACGTATATCCACTATATGTTGCAATAAAATAGTGCATATATTTAAACAAAACAAAAGGCTTGAAAATGAAATTTGTTCCTTAATGTGTGGAATTTAAAGGAATGTCAGCAGTTTTTTTATGGAATTCATCAGTGTATATATGAACTTGCAAACTCACCCACATACTTTACAATGTGCCCTTCATTTAGTTTGTGAGTGAGTTGGTCATATTCATACACCAATAAATTCCCCCAAAACAGCTTTTATTACAAAGGGGAACACCCATTTAATTCATTTTTATATGACGCCACACTAAGTGGTGTGGTGACATGCTATACCCTCTTGTTTTTTATTAGTGTCTGTCCATCTATCCTGTTTGTCAGTCTGTCTGTCTCTCCAAGCCCTGGTGGTCCAAATGATAACTGCAAAACACATGAACAAATTTTGTTGAAACATTGAGCAGCTGTTAAGTTCTATAAAATCATGACAAAGTTCAATTTTCAGCACAATCCCAATTGTAGTTTGTGAGTAAGGGCATGCACCAATTAAAAGAAATGATTGTCACCTATTCTCAGTTTTCAAAAGATCACTTGAAAACTGGAATTTGTTATAACTGCACAGCTTTTAAGTACTGTAAAAAGATCAAGTTGAAGTTTTAGCACACAATACCATTTATAGTTTTTGTGTTAGGCCAATTTGAAATTATTGTTTATTGGTCCTAGGTCATGGTGAAAATTGTCTTCTGAGATGAACTGTTATCATGCTCAGCTGTTCGTATGGGCTGATTTGTAATGTGTTCATGGATACAAAAAAACAATTCAACATGTAAGGGTATCATTTAATGTCCTTTTAGATTGTATATTTTTTTATCCTGTTAACCAATAATCTACCTCATGCCTTTTTGTGGTTTTTACACATAGAATTACTCTGTGGAGTCCAGATCAGAGATACATGTAGTAGTTTGTAATCAGACATAACCAAGAGTCGCCTAAAAACTAACACAACTGTTATTGTAGTTTTAGACCTCAATGTACCAGTTGACTACTGATTTATTTCTCCAATATTGCTTAACTGCCTCTTCTCATTGGACAATCTATTTTTTCCTTAAATCCCCTGTATCATTATTTTCTTTTAGAAATTGCAGTTTATCAGCAAAAATCATTTAATTAAATAATGGAATCGATGTATGGTGTTTAATATTTATTGCTTTTATCTCAGAGGGTTTCACTGATCATTTGATTAAAATAGGATATTTATTACGTTGCCATAGAATGAAAATTAAAAACGTGACTCTTTGTTTAAAGAAGACAGACACTGTAGTATACGTAATGTATTAGGACCATATGGGAATGAAATTTATCCATTTTGTTTGTGGAAGGTTTTATTCCATATCCAAAGGCAAAGGATGCAAATAAAAAATGATATTACACATATTATTTAAAAAAAAATTCATTGGGGCACAAATATGTATTAACCACCTCTATACCCGGACGAGGTGTATAATGTTGACATACATGTGGTATGTTTGTGTTCTCAATGTATTATTTTGATTCTAATATGACATATATTTTTACTTTTATCAACAACGTTACTTTTATCAACAATGTAACCTTTGAGTTGCAGGATTTGTCAGCCATTTAGGACACAAAGTTGATTGTGATGTCATTAAAATGTTAAAAAATCTTGCTATGACATCACCAACGAGTGTAGATCATTTATGACTTTGACATAATGGTTTAACCAGGGCTGTGGACTGGAAACGTTTTAGACATGTCATATTAGAATGAGAAATTGTCTTAAATAATCCTGGAGAAGCAGTGGATTAGTGACAGCATAAATGATGTGTTCTATTAATAGAAACATTTATTTTTACAGATTTTTAAAACTTTCATAAGTTTACTACTTACAGATGTATCTAACATTTGGTTTTCAGATTTTGACACACTTAATGAAAGAGTTCAATATTGATGGACCATTTTACCTGCAAGACCCAGAAGTGAAATTTCTGGAGTCGTTAGCCATGCCTACATCCTAATAATAACTTTGAATAAACAATGTAAACATATGTATAATATAAAAAAGTAATCTAATATGGCGTCCTTCATGTTTTGATCACATTAGGTTTCATTATGTAGAGCCTGCTTTGAGGTCACATTAATAATTCTGACATTAATACAAGCTTAACTGAAAAAAATTTAAAACAGTTTTGTTTTTATTAATAAGAGAAATTGTATAAAATGACATACATACATATATATTTACTACTATGTCAATTTTATTTGCTTTACTTGCTGTTTTGTGATATATCTTACTTAGGTCCAGAAACCAATATGGACATTTAAGACATCCTCTTAGACTTGCTTGAAAATTTAAGGTATCCGACCCATAATTGACCACGTGATCATATTTGGTGTCCCGGATGTCCATTGTTTGTCAATGGAGCAGACCTCGGTAATGTTCTGCAAACATCGGAAATACTATTTGAGCAACTAACTTTTTTCATCAAAACTGTTAAGATTGACTCAAAATAAAAATATATATTTACTTAGTATTATTAATTAGTAATATATTGAGTAAATAAAGCTGCATTTCTTGGTCTAAAAATAAAATTAAACGGTGACTTCAATTATGGGTCGGATACCTTAAAAAAACCAGTTTGATATTTTAGAATCAAAATAGATTATCCCAATTGGTCTATATGCAAATTAGAACATGATCGGACCTTATATGTCTTCATTTTATACCTCGTTCTGCCTCGATGTGAAATATTGACAATTATTAGGTCTGACCATGATCTAATTCGCATGGAACATGCTTGCAATAATCTATTTCTTCAACAATGCTAGGATTTGTGTGTTGTACTAATAAAATGAAACATGTGTTGACCTGTGTTGTTTTGCAGAGACAGGATGATTGGTACACATTGGTTGTTGAAGTAAAGGAGCCTCCTGCTGAAGGCAAGCTGATGATTGGTGATTACATCAGATCTATAAATGGCCAAGCATTGGCAACACCTCAAGAGGTATTGATGACAGCCTTATCATTTCTAGTTATTTTAACTGTTTTTTACTTGGCTGTAAACTAGGAAAGTTGATATGGAGTAAGCGTGCAAGCACAGAAAGTATAGTCCTCTTTTTTTTAAATTTGTGCACTCCATTCTTTGTTTTACTTTTTTCATGTTGAGACCTGAGTAAAGCCTGGGACTAGTATAACTAACGGTATTGGACACTCGCTAAGTCTTCAGTTTAAAAAGTATGATTTCTTTGTCGCGCAAGACCGGAACGAGATTAAACGAGAACGCAGAAATGACAGCCTCTATAGTACAATACGGTACTAATACTTCAGTTAAAATTTGTGCAATTATCTTGTGACAGTAAATATTTGTTATTTTTTTTTAATTTCAAGTGTTTTATTTGCCTCGTTGTATTATCGTGACCATGTTTTATCATTTAAAAAATATTGAAATCAGCGAAAATCGAGAGCTTTTTTAACGGTCGCCATTTATGTATGTCATTTTTACGAATTTTATACTTTCATAAATCATCGTAATGCAAAATTACACATTTAAAAAGTATAGACCAACCAATTTGTCTTTTTTGTCGGGTTGCAGCATATATTTTTTTTTGTTGTGAATCCCCAGTTATTATCGGATTACCTAGCATGAAATATAAGCAGGTTTTCGTGAAGAGGGCGCAAATTTTTAAACGGTCCCCTTAAATAAAACCATAAACATCAAATAATATCATACAAGGGGGCTTTGATTTTAATTCACTGGGACTAGTACAACAAATCGAATTTTAGAATTAGTCAAAACTTTTGTGTTTGTTTGTTCTGTTTGTTTGTTTTGTTTTTTTCATTTCTTTTAATGTGTGTGTTGTGTTTTTTTTTCTAATTTGTTTAATGTTTGTTATAAAATGTATCAATGTATGAATATATACACTTAACTTGCTTGAGTCTCGAACAGATTGTATCGTACAAAAAGCCGTAAATACGATCATATCCATGTCGACACTTGTTCGCAAATTAAGTATTACGTGACGAGAAAAAGTATACGATATCGTTAGATTCCAGTCCCGTTGATTTAAGGTAAAGCTAACAACCATAGTGTTGTTTTACTACAGTAAGAGACTCCACTGCATCCATAGTATAGATTATAAAATTGGTTTTAGGATATAACTTTCAATTAATTTTTTATAGTTAAAAGAAAATTCTTCTGACTTGAGATGATAAGTTTTTAGATTTAAAATTTATAATAAAATAAATTTGTTGTGTGATTTATTTTAAATAAATTTTAGGCTTTTAAAATGATGGAAAGTTTAGAACAATGTTCATCAGCAAGAATAGTCTTACAAAGACCAGAAGGCCTCATTCCCAATTTCAAAGGAAAGATTTCCCTGCCAAAGGACCCTGGAACATGCTCTTCAAAAGGATTGCCAGGAAGTCCCACCATATGTGAACCTGTTGATATTAAACCCAAACGTCAGAACAGTTGTACATCTGGTGGATCAGGAAAACTGTTCCCTTCTGAAATTCATCCTTCTAAACCAGAGGTGGTGAAACCAGCAACAAAGTACAGGCAACCAGATAACAGCACTCTGGTCTCTGGATTGTTCAATGTAGTTAGACCAGAATCTAGATGCTCTAGCTCTAATGAATCACATATGAACTTTCTCACCAATGAAAAACTTGTAGACAATTCTGATGTTCACCTAATTGTACAGGAACCACCAATTCTAAACAATAACAACCAAGTATTATCAGAATTCCAAACAAATCGGACGGTTAAACTGCCGAAAATTCGAATATTTATTTGTGGAAATGAAGCTCGGTTGTTAGCCAAATTGTTAATACCTGCCTCTTTTCTGAAAACAGAGAGTAATACTGCTCATAATTTGTACGAGTGTGTGAAATGTACGATGGACATGAGCAAAGCAGGAGATGTCAGTTTTATGTCTTGGTCATCTTATGATAATCTGCTGCAGTCGGAGGAAACAACAAGGTAGGGTATTATTATGGCTTTTCCAGGAATTAATCCTGTGCCCTCTCCTTTAAAGTGCTTTCTGTAGGGGAGGGGTAATACATCAATTTTCATAAATTGAATCTATTTTGTACAACAAGAAAAATCTACAGTACTAAATTATATATATGTATATCAGCTGCAATGTATGATAACAAAAACAACAATATGGTAATGTGTTTGTAAGAATGCTAGACGATCCGTCCCCAAACCAATCTGTCCCCTAGTCGATCCGTCCCCAAGTCGATACGTCCCAGGTCGATTCGTCCCCTGGTCGTTCCGTCCTCAGGTCGATCCGGCCCCAGTAAAACCAAAGGTAGGTAAAATAAATAAAGGAGGTTGGTAAAATATAAAAAAACCATTCAGAAGTAGTATTTTTAAGTATGGTAAATATGGTATTACACTGGAATTCACTATTTTGAATGCCGAGTATGCATGCCAATTTTGTGACCATGATACAGAGAAAGTTTTTAAAGTCTTCTGAAGAATATCAGATTAAATAAAGTCTTTTTTCATTATGTGGACATGTTATTGTAGAACCAAAGGTAGGTAAAATAAATAAAGCAGGTTTGTTTATTTAATTATTTAACTTATTTTAATTAAAACTTTAACAATTTCCAATTAAAATCAATTACAACACAATTAAATATAATTAAAAACCATACCATATTTTGTTTATTAAATTATTAAACTAACTTTAATCAACACTTTTTCACTTTTTACACTTAAAAACAGTTAAAATAAAATTAAATGTAGTAATATACTTATACATTTTTTATTGGGGACGGATCGACCAACAAATAGGGGACGGATCGTCTGGGGCCGAATCGACTGGGGCCGGATCAACTTGGGGACGGAACGACCTGCTACCGTTTGTAAACAGGTTAGCAGGGTTAAAATGGATGATTTTTGTCTCGCCTGCGATGAAAGTCGCTGGAGGCGAGACATATGTATGGGAATCCGGCGGCGGCGGCGGCGTAAACATTTGACATCTTGCTTCATATCTTTGTAAGCCCAAGCCCTAGGTCCATCAAATTTGGTCCAGAGGTAGCTTATGATGAGTACTTGCCAGTCAGTCACCTGTCACCTGACCTTGACCTCAATTTCACGGTCCAGTGACTACGTTAAAGTTTTTGGGTTACGACAGTTCCTCTGTAACTATGCTTGGTAGGATGACAATATTTGGTGTATAGGTTGCTGATGACTAGTACATGACTGTCTGGTAGGTGTCACCTGACCTTGACCTCAATTTCATGGTCCAGCGACTACGTTAAAGTTTTTGGGTTACAACAATTCCTCTGTAACTACACATGGTAGGATGACAATATTTGGTGTATAGGTTGCTGATGACTAGTACATGACTGTCTGGTAGGTGTCACCTGACCTTGACCTCAATTTCACGGTCCAGCGACTACGTTAAAGTTTTTGGGTTACGACAGTTCCTCTGTAACTACGCATGGTAGGATGACAATTTTTGGTGTATAGGTTGCTGATGACTAGTACATGACTGTCTGGTAGGTGTCACCTGACCTTGACCTCAATTTCACGGTCCAGCGACTACGTTGAAGTTTTGGGTTACGACAGTTCCTCTGTAACTACGCATGGTAGGATGACAATATTTGGTGTATAGGTTGCTGATGACTAGTACATGACTGTCTGGTAGGTGTCACCTGACCTTGACCTCAATTTCACGGTCCAGCGACTACGTCAAAGTTTTGGGGTTATGACAGTTCCTCTGTAACTACGCATGGTAGGATGACAATATTTGGTGTATAGATTGCTGATGACTAGTACATGACTGTCTGGTAGGTGTCACCTGACCTTGACCTCAATTTCACTGTCCAGCAACTGCATTAAAGTTTTTGGGTTACGATAGTTCCTCTGTAACTACGCATGGTAGGATGACAATATTTTGGTATATAGGTTGCTGATTAATAGTACATGACTGTCTGGTAGGTTCCACCTGACCTTGACCTCAATTTCACGGTCCAGTGACTACATTAAAGTTTTTGGGTTAGGGCTGTTCCCTGTAACTATGCAGGGTATGGTGACAATATTTTGTATACAGGCCGCTGCTGATATTTAATGCTATTTACGTAATGCTTATGACGAAATTTATTTTCGTTACTGATGCGGAATGCAGGCGAGACGTTTTTCTGTGTCCACACTTGTTTGGTAAAATACCACACTTTTTTAAAGAAACCTTTTTAGTTTTTAAGTAAGAGAAAACTATGATCTATTCAGAAAATGATATATATGTATGGGTTATTTATGTTTTCTGAAACAAGATGCATTTTCTTGCCTGTAGAGAAAACGCATCAAGTTTAATAAAACGTAAATCTTTTTATCATTGTTTTGTGGCTTTGTGACATCACTGTTCTTACTTCACAACATCTTGACAGCGAGTTGAGATGAGCCCTTTTCACTAATGAGACAGCGAGGTACCTATTTTTAGCCGGTTGAGATAACCTTGTCTCAACCCGTGGGTGAGATAAGAATTTCACGCTCCTTTTCCCGTAAAAATGTATTGTGACGTCAACTGTCGGTTCAGCAATAAAAATTATAAAATATTTGCTTTATTTGTGTTGGTTTACTATGCCTTTTTAAATATCAACATGAAAACAACATATCTGAGCTTCCATGACCCAATTTATGCCACAATATAATAGCGGTAAACATCAAAACAAACAAGGTGATGCAACATGTGTACACTGGAGATTGCGTTCAGGGTAGATAACTCTATTTGTTGCCATCTTTCAATAGAACAGAACCGGATTTTTTTAACGAATTAGTGAGAAATAGAATCAAACACTCTTGGTTGGGCAAGACAGGAAAATCTCTGACACCCGCGTGAAAGATTTCTTTTGGTCTCCAACTCGGCAGAGCCTCGTTGGAGACCAGAAATCTTTTCACTTGGGTGTCTGAGAATTTCACGTCTTGCCCTCCCACCGGTGTTAGATCCTATATATCTCATTGCTAGTAGAGTGAGATGGGATAATACTGCACATAAAGATCAAACGAACACATTGCAAAGTAGCGGTAAAAAATATTTCACTGCAGATACCTGTACCATTAATATTTGATTCTGTAGAAGATCGACACTGTATCTCTTTCACATCTAGGTCATGTGACATTCTGACTTGAAACACCTACAGAAAACATATCATGTAACATTTATAAATACTCTAGGCAATTTCTCTGAAAACCAAGTTAAATCAAATTAAAAAGGGGAGATAATAAGTATTTAACATTAAATTGTCAATTTTTTATACATTGTTATTGTTATTTTTTCGTTGTACACATGTATTAGGTTTTGCATTAAAAAATATCATATGTTCCTTAATCTAGTCTTACTTGTACATGTGTATTCCCTTTATTTATATGATTCTAAAATATATTTCAACAAAAAAATATGTTTTGTACATCCAATGAATAAATATAATAGATTCATGTGCTACTGCCGTGTTAAATGTATTAACTAAAAAAATCAAAACGTAAAAAGCTTGGTTACTTAGAACTGCTTTAAGATTATATATTCACAGGATGTTATGACAAGGCTGATATAAGAGTCTTACAAACATGAGTAAACGATATTACTGACTAAACTAATATATATGTCAAGTGAGAAAATTATGTCAAATTGAAATCAAGGAGAAACAGTCTCACTAAATAATGTAACTTTTATGAGACTATAAATATAATAGTAAAATTCTACCTACATGTAATTAGTCTCGTAACAGTTTTACCTACATACAAGTCGAAGAAGTCTCACTTAATATAGACATTATAATATAACTTAATAAATCTGCAACAGACTTAAATAGTAGTAATAGTCTTATTAAAGTAATAGCAGTACAACTAAACCAAGTTTTAACAGGCTGATATTATTTATTGATTTCTAAAATGAAAGATTACAACAGAAAATACTTTTAATTCTATTGGGGTTTTTTTTATTATTCCAGATTGCATGCCAGCAATGATTCCCTGTCCAATGGCGAGACCACCAAACAAAGGGAGGAGGATAGTTATTTACATCGAGGGGTCGTTAATACAGAAATATTTATTGTTCCGGACGAGAAGTTCTTTCAGTATTGTTGTCAGTATTTGTTCACACAAACAAGTTTATTTTTATTGACGTTTAGTGGTTCTAAAGTGCTGAATTATGCTGATGGTGAAATTTTAAGGTTACAAAATTTGATTCACAGCATTCGATGTTGTGTTGGCTACGACAGTAACATTTTGACGTATGGACTTGTTGGTCCCCATGAACAAGCAGATTTTGGGTCTTCAATTAAGGACCAAGTTCAAACTCTCTTTTATACTTCTAAAGGGCAGCAGATACGCAAATACAGTGTGACAATTCCTGATCTAATTTTACAGTCAGTCGAAGACAACGTGACTAGTGATTCCTCCAAAATACTGAAACAAAATGTATGGAGGGCTGTTAGTGAAACAATGCACAGACAGCATGTTTCCGTTTTGTCTGTTGTAATGATGCATCAACTGGAGGATATGAGGCGAGAGGGAAAGCAGGTTGTTACCGAGGAGGAATTTACAAAACTGTTTAAAATGTCTGTTCCTAATGGTGAACCGAGCTTACAACATGTTGTTTGGACTCATCTGAAGGAATTTGGTGAAATACTCTCTCTAAGTAAGCTATACACAAGATACTCTTTTAAGTAAGCTATGCACAAGATACTCTGTCTAAGTAAGCTATGCACAAGATACTCTCTCTAAGTAAGCTATGTACAAGATACTCTCACTTTCTAAGTAAGCTATGCACAAATACTCTTTCTAAGTAAGTTATGCATAAGATACTCTCTCTAAGTAAGCTATGCACAAGATACTCTCACTTTCTAAGTAAGCTATGTACAAGATACTCTCTTTAAGTAAGCTATGCACAAGATACTATCACTTTCTAAGTAAGCTATGCACAAGATACTCTTTCTAAGTAAGCTATGCATAAGATACTCTCTCTAAGTAAGCTATGCACAAGATACTCTCTCTAAGTAAGCTATGCACAAGATACTCGGGTATCTGCAAATTTGTTTGTGTTTATGTAGGAAATAAGGCAAAGAAAGTTTTCTGTTAAGAACAGGTAGTTAAAACAGTGTATGACGGTCTTTTAAATGTTTTGTCATTAAATTAAGCTGTTGATCAAATGTCATTCTGAGCTATTGCCATTCTTTTTCATCCAACATTTGTCTACCTTCCATATATTTTCCACATTTTTCTTCTCCATATCTACTGAGCGAATCAGATCATTTTAATAGTAATGATGCTTGTAATGCCCTTTACATTGTTCATTATGTACTGATTCAGCTAATCACCCGGTTTCAAAGTTTAATTCTCACTTCTGATTGGCTGAAACTTCCTAAATCCTCTTGAAGAAAGTCATCTGATTGTCTGAAAACTATAAAAATCATTTTGTCTTGAAGAAAGTTCTCTGATTATCTGTAACTTAATAAATCCTCTTATCTTGAAGTAAGTCTACATGTTTTGTAACTTGGTACAAATGATTAGGTCATCAACAAATGTAACATTTGTAACATTTTCTTCTACTAAAAATCTTTTTTAACTCTAAAGCTTATATAGATCAGTTTTGCAGGATTGAAGTTTAGGGTGGTCATTTACAAAGTATACACATTAAATGTTGCTGATTTCTTTTTTGTTTTGCCTCTGGAAAAAGAAGCTCAAAGACATAAAATTTTGTAGGGATTCTTGGACATCTTTAACAAATATCCTTATTTTATGCTGATCAGACTTACAATATGGCAGCCATTGACAAGTTTTTGTTTGGGGCTGTCTAGAGCTTTGATCCTTACGTTATTTTTATAGTAGTCTTACAAGTAAATAAACTTTCGAACATGGAGCATGCCCAAATTTATTTGTCTAACAAGAAGACCATGCTATAAATAATTTGTGAGTGACATTAATATAAACCCATGAATAATTGGGATAACAAGGAGAGAGGTGGTTATAATGGTGTTACCATCAGATTAGGAGGATATTCAAAAGATCAAAGGGAAAAACTTGGGTCATATCACAATGACTATTTCAGTTAATCATCTGTAAACATTGTATATTTAGCAAAATGATTGTAGGATTGAACACCATTTTCAAAGGATTTAGCGGTATAAAAAAGGTGTTGAATCCTTATAATTTTTTAGAAACTTCATTCTGAAATTAATTTGCCTAATGATATTCTCAATTTATGTTTCTTGCTTATTTTGGTAGTAGGATTGACCTTACGTATGAATATTTTGTTGATTTTACATAGTTTTAACTTAAATATGTAACTATTAGGGCCCGGCCACTTTGATGCGGACGCACTATAGTGATCAGGCAGTCTGTCCGTCCGTCCGAAGTTATCGTGTCGGAGCTATAACATTTTTATCTTTTTAGGTTGGCTTTTGATATTTGGTATTTGGCTAAATAATATCAAGGTAATGTGTCACATAATCTTTGACATGACCTCAAGGTTGGCAGGGCCCACAGATGTGGATACCATTGAACTGATATCTAGATTTCTTTAACGAACACAAGAACAGTGTAAAATTTAACAAATCATTAATGTCAGTTCATTAAACAAATAATTTGTTAATTGATCGCCGTCGATATTGAAAGCCGCTATCTTAGTTAACACTGGTTACACTAAAAGTAGTTAAGTCAACATCATTTATCAAAAAATAAATTGAAAAACCCTACCGCAAGTAATCTTGACCAGTTGTATGAACATATTTCTAGATATGCGATAATAAACAGTAATAGTGGTCAATTATGTTTAATAATAGGATTATTAGGATTTAATAACTAAGTATCATTCAGTATATCATATGTTACAGAGGCAGCTCCTTTGAACATCCCGGACAATCAGCAGATGGAGAAATTAATATTCATAGATCCAGAAATCATTGTACATCATGTCCAAAGCTTGATCTGTATCCCACAGAGGTACGCGTCCAGCACGGATGTTGTTAAACAGATCTGGTTTAAACTTGTCGCTACTGGCAACATATCCAGAGAAGACATTTTGACCGTTATTGAATCCCATTCACTTGGAGCTGAAAAAATCTTGAGTTTACTACTAGGGTTTGGTTTGATTTTCAAACATTATGTAGATCAGGATGGTGTGGAACAATACTTTTTCCCATACTTTTTATCAGACCAGGGTACATTAGAATCACAAAAGGTAGAAAGCAGTGATCCATGTCTGTATTTACAGTTTGTAGACCAGACACACATGTCTAGTATGCAGTTTTACCAGCTTGCTTTCAGCCTGTGTAATCACTCGGATGATAAGAAGATATCTCTGTCCAGTGCTGGAACGTGTACCATACATCATCTGGGGCATGAAATCTCATTGGTGCATCACAAGTTTGATGACAGAATGCAGATAGCAGTTAGCAAGTGAGTACCAGTAACTACTGTTGTAATAGTTAAAACTTGTTACAAGTATGTACTAACTGTGGCAATATGGAATAGAAATTAAATACATGTACTGGAAGTAGAAGTTTTACCACCATTCAAAAATGAATAATACAATGATGTTGCATAGGCCAATCAAAGATTGATCGATTGATTGGATGTTTGCTTTACGTCGAGCGAGCAGTATTTCAGCTATATTCAGGACGGGTCCAAGAAGGCTGAACATGAAGAAGTGATTAGTAAAGTAACATCAGAAAAGTATAGTTTACCAAAAGTACTTGTACTGTATGCATTTGTTTGTTCGGATGTTGTTTAACGCTACTTTCAGCAATTTTTTAGCTATATCGTGAACTTTACTGTTAAATTCCTTTTTCTATCCACATATCAAGTTCAATTTTTTGTCATCGTCATGATTGTTGATGGTCTTCTACAACATTTGTGGTTTAATATACAATTTTAATAATGTTTCTGAAGATAAAAGCATAAAATATAGATTTGTATTTATTGTTGTTGTCTTTACATTGTATCTAATACATTAATGTTTTTTTTTTTCAGGAGTGAGAGAAACAAGAAGTTGTTCTGTGTTTATCAGTGGCTGTCAGAAATTTGTAACTCTACCTTAGCACCTGAAATTCAGTATGTCTTGGGTCCAGAATGTCCACTTCAACATAACTGTGAAGTAAAGGGTTCAACAAGCAATATTCATGTGCTTGAACTTTTACAAGGAGCACCAATCTCTTGTAATACAACAAGAATAGACAATGATAGATCTGTTAGAAGATGGCTACAAGATCAGGCAAGTATCCTGAAAATTTATTTCTAGAAAATCAACTGTTTGGGATATGTTTACTGCATAGAGTATGAATACAATGCAATTTAGTTTTTTATTCATTGTATATTTTTATCATAAATGTAATATGTACTCAATTTTCTATAGAACTTTTTTGCTCCATTTGTATTTAAGAAATAGATTATTGCGAGCGGGCTCATTATTAAATATGCATACATTTTAAGCAATAAATATTAAGAAAGCTGAACAAAATTGCATTGTTCAAGTTAGGAGCCTCTAGTTTTGTTAACAGTGTCAGTATTCCATTCTGTTAACAGTGTCAGATTTTCGATCTAACTGGGTTTTTAGGGCCTCTGTGGCCGTGTGGTTAAGGTAATTTGTCTAATAATGATCATGTGGTCTTTCAACACTGAAATTCCAGATTCAAGTTTCACTGCGGACAGAGTGCACTTGACTCTTAATTGAGGAAGTTTGAGGGTTTTCTCCTGGTACTCTTGCTTTCTCTCCCAATTAAAACTGGACGCCATGATATAGCTTAAAAATTGCTTAAAGTGGCGTTAAAACACCATTTAAACAAACAAAAAACACATCTAACTGGGTGTTAGATTTTCCATCTGTTGACAATCTGTTATTTGTTCTCTACATTAACAGTATTGCAGTTTTGCATTAACAAACACCCTGTAAATTTACCGGTAGTTAACAAAGTGTTATTTGTTCTCTACATTAACAGTATTGCAGTTTTGCATTAACAAACACCCTGTAAATTTACCGGTAGTTAACAAAGTGTTATTTGTTCTCTACATTAACAGTATTGCAGTTTTGCATTAACAAACACCCTGTAAATTTACCGGTAGTTAACAATCTGTTATTTGTTCTCTACATTAACAGTATTGCAGTTTTGCATTAACAAACACCCTGTAAATTTACCGGTAGTTAACAATGTGTTATTTGTTCTCTACATTAACAGTATTGCAGTTTTGCATTAACAAACACCCTGTAAATTTACCAGTAGTTGACAATCTGTTATTTGTTCTCTACATTAACAGTATTGCAGTAATTTTGCATTAACAAACACCCTGTAAATTTACCAGTAGTTGACAATCTGTTATTTGTTCTCTACATTAACAGTATTGCAGTTTTGCATTAACAAACACCCTGTTAATTTACCAGTAGTTAACAATGTGTTATTTGTTCTCTACATTAACAGTATTGCAGTTTTGCATTAACAAACACCCTGTAAATTTACCGGTAGTTAACAATCTGTTATTTGTTCTCTACATTAACAGTATTGCAGTTTTGCATTAGCAAACACCCTGTAAATTTACCGGTAGTTAACAATCTGTTATTTGTTCTCTACATTAACAGTATTGCAGTTTTGCATTAACAAACACCCTGTAAATTTACCAGTAGTTGACAATCTGTTATTTGTTCTCTACATTAACAGTATTGCAGTTTTGGATCAACAAACACCCTATAAATTAATTGGTAGTTAACAATGTGTTATTTGTTCTCTACATTAACAGTATTGCAGTTTTGCATTAACAAACACCCTGTAAATTTACCGGTAGTTAACAAAGTGTTATTTGTTCTCTACATTAACAGTATTGCAGTTTTGCATTAGCAAACACCCTGTAAATTTACCGGTAGTTAACAATCTGTTATTTGTTCTCTACATTAACAGTATTGCAGTTTTGCATTAACAAACACCCTGTAAATTTACCGGTAGTTAACAATGTGTTATTTTTCTTGTTTAATAGGGACCAGAAAATTACGAGCAGAAATCCAAATGTTACATTAAGGATTTACCATACACTATATTCTTCAAACTCTATACCCTCCTACAAATACAGACCACACTGGGGCAGGACTGGAGAGGTCTAGGAGGTAAGTACAGATCACACTGGGGCAATACTGGAGAGGTCTAGCAGGTAAGTACAGATCACACTGGGGCAGGACTGGAGAGGTCTAGGAGGTAAGTACAGACCATGCTGGGTCAGGACTGGAGAGGTCTATGCAGTAAGTACAGATAACACTGAGTCAGGACTGGAGAGGTCTAGGAGGTAAGTACAGATCACACTGGGTCAGGACTGGAGAGGTCTAGGAGGTAAGTACAGATCACACTGGGTCAGGACTGGAGAGTTCTATTAGGTAAGTACAGATCACACTGGGTCAGGACTGGAGAGGTCTAGGATGTAAGTACAGATCACACTGGGTCAGGACTGGAGAGGTCTAGGAGGTAAGTACAGATCACACTGGGTCAGGGCTGGAGAGGTCTAGGAAGTAAGTACAGATCACACTGGGTCAGGACTGGAGAGGTCTAGGAGGTAAGTACAGACCACACTTCGTCAGGACTGGAGAGGTCTAGGAAGTAAGTACAGACCACACTGGGCCATGACTGGAGAGGTCTAGGAGGTAAGTACAGATCACACTGGGTCAGGACTGGAGAGGTCTAGGAGGTAAGTACAGACCACACTGGGTCAGGACTGGAGAGGTCTAGGAGGTAAGTACAGACCACACTGGGTCAGGACTGGAGAGGTCTAGGAGGTTAGTACAGATCACACTGGGTCAGGACTGGAGAGGTCTAGGAGGTAAGTACAAACCACACTGGGTCAGGACTAGAGAGGTCTAGGAGGTAAGTACAGATCACACTGGGTCAGGACTGGAGAGGTCTAGGAGGTAAGTACAGATCACACTGGGCCAGGACTGGAGAGGTCTAGGAGGTAAGTACAGACCACACTGGGTCAGGACTGGAGAGGTCTAGAAGGTAAGTACAAACCACACTGGGTCAGGACTAGAGAGGTCTAGGAGGTAAGTACAGATCACACTGGGTCAGGACTGGAGAGGTCTAGGAGGTAAGTACAGATCACACTGGGCCAGGACTGGAGAGGTCTAGGAGGTAAGTACAGACCACACTGGGTCAGGACTGGAGAGGTCTAGGAGGTAAGTACAGACCACACTGGGTCAGGACTGGAGAGGTCTAGGAGGTTAGTACAGATCACACTGGGTCAGGACAGGAGAGGTCTAGGAGGTAAGTACAGATCACACTGGGTCAGGACTGGAGAGGTCTAGGAGGTAAGTACAGATCACACTGGGCCAGGACTGGAGAGGTCTAGGAGGTAAGCACAGACCATTCTGGGTCAGAAGTGAAGAGAAGAGGTAACTGCAGGCTACACTGGGCCACACAACTGGAGAGGTCTAAAAGGTAAATATAGATCACATTGAGCTAAGATTGGAGAAGTCAAGAAGGTAAATACAGACCCCACTGGGTCAGGACTGGAGAGGCCTAGGACCAAACAAACAGTCATTGGAATTGAGGGCAGATGTGGCTTAATTTTTATATTGTTCTTTCTGTTTATACAGTATTTGTATTATGTAATTTGTTTTTTACACAACCATATGTTTATATGACGGAAAAGATATTTGAAAACTTTAATAACATATAATTCCAGGAAAACATAACCATTTATTGTTACATGGTTGACTTCATGAAAATAATATTGAAATAGTCTAAATTTATAGTAAGTTTTAATTTACCCTGAACTCTTAACACAAAAACAGACATTCTGGATAATGAGTGATAAGTGTATGTTAGTAAGCGATTCTTAGACATACCAGAGCATGTGTGTAACTTTACCTACATCCATGTCACCTGCAGGCTTCCCATCATGCAACTGAAGCAGGTTATCTTATAAATACATAGCACAGATATTTGGCTTCTTTTGTTTCCACGCTTTGTAACATAACATGATCTGGTTACAGGTCTGCTGGGACTATCTATACAAGACATTGCATTGTACGAGACACAGAAAGACCCAGCTAAGGTTCTACTCCTGGACCAAGATCAGACTCGGAGACTAACAGTCCCAGAATTGATAGAACTTCTGGACCATTCAGACATGAAAAGAAAAGATCTG
The DNA here is from genome assembly GCA_944474755.1 of Limnoperna fortunei. NCBI lineage: Eukaryota > Metazoa > Mollusca > Bivalvia > Mytilida > Modiolidae > Limnoperna > Limnoperna fortunei. Next base: position 107,079,209 of record OX104111.1, read on the forward strand.
ATAGAATTGTTACAGGATTGGTTAGATAGCAAAAAATAACATGTAATAGATCTACAAAATGTCTGCGAATAGTGTGTGCCATGTACACATTTGGTACAAAGCTACATACAATAGTGTGTGCCATGTACACATTTGGTACAAAGCTACATACAATAGTGTGTGCCATGTACACATTTGGTACAAAGCTACATACAATAGTGTGTGCCATGTACACATTTGGTACAAAGCTACATACAATAGTGTGTGCCATGTACACATATGGTACAAAGCTACATACAGTAGTGTGTGCCATGTACACATTTGGTACAAAGCTACATACAATAGTGTGTGCCATGTACTAGTACACATTTGGTACAAAGCTACATACAATAGTGTGTGCCATGTACACATTTGGTACAAAGCTACATACAATAGTGTGTGCCATGTACACATTTGGTACAAAGCTACATACAATAGTGTGTGCCATGTACTAGTACACATTTGGTACAAAGCTACATACAATAGTGTGTGCCATGTACACATTTGGTACAAAACTACATACAATAGTGTGTGCCATGTACACATTTGGTACAAAGCTACATACAATAGTGTGTGCCATGTACACATTTGGTACAAAGCTACATACAATAGTGTGTGCCATGTACACATTTGGTACAAAGCTACATACAATAGTGTGTGCCATGTACACATTTGGTACAAAGCTACATACAATAGTGTGTGCCATGTACACATTTGGTACAAAGCTACATACAATAGTGTGTGCCATGTACACATTTGGTACAAAGCTACATACAATAGTGTGTGCCATGTACACATTTGGTACAAAGCTACATACAATAGTGTGTGCCATGTACACATATGGTACAAAGCTACATACAGTAGTGTGTGCCATGTACACATTTGGTACAAAGCTACATACATTAGTGTGTGCCATGTACTAGTACACATTTGGTACAAAGCTACATACAATAGTGTGTGCCATGTACACATTTGGTACAAAGCTACATACAATAGTGTGTGCCATGTACACATTTGGTACAAAGCTACATACAATAGTGTGTGCCATGTACTAGTACACATTTGGTACAAAGCTACATACAATAGTGTGTGCCATGTACACATTTGGTACAAAACTACATACAATAGTGTGTGCCATGTACACATTTGGTACAAAGCTACATACAATAGTGTGTGCCATGTACACATTTGGTACAAAGCTACATACAATAGTGTGTGCCATGTACTAGTACACATTTGGTACAAAGCTACATACAATAGTGTGTGCCATGTACTAGTACACATTTGGTACAAATCTACATACAATAGTGTGTGCCATGTACACATTTGGTACAAAACTACATACAATAGTGTGTGCCATGTACACATTTGGTACAAAGCTACATACAATAGTGTGTGCCATGTACACATTTGGTACAAAGCTACATACAATAGTGTGTGCCATGTACACATTTGGTACAAAGCTACAAACAATATAGTACAGTTAGGTACTTCAAGCAGTGGCATATGAGAAGTGGATTAATAAAATATAATTTATTTTATTATACTGATTTTTATTACCTGTTTGTCTAAAATGTTTTGTAATGATGTCACTACATGTAAACAATTCTGAGTTAAATGTAGTGTTTATTAAAATGCTGAGTAAAGGAATGATTTCACAAAGAAATTATTCCTCTTGATGATTTTACTGTATGCATAAATACTGTGATGTTAATGATAATCAAACTGTTATATTTGTTGTGTTAATTAATGTAAACACACCTGTTGTACACAATAATATTTATACATGTAGTGTCATTCAACTTTAGAGTTAATACAAAATTGTGTACAACTGTAAAAAGTCAGACATAATGATTAGCATTGATGTTATTTTATACTTACTTAAGTTCTGTTAACAGGGATGGCCTATTGATTAGAAAATTCATACATTGTAATTTTTGTATATACTATTTTTACATGGAATATGAACCATAATCCTTTGCTGGCAAAAGGTGTGGTTTGTTATCTGATCTGGCAAACCTGGAAATATCCACCATCTCAGTTAGAATATCACAAAAAATTAGGCACCACAAATTTTTGTGACAATATTTTATTCATTTCCATTTGAATAGAGGGTTACACAGGATTAATTAGGAATCATGGAAAACCATGTTGGTGTTTTAATAGATCAGTATAATATATGCAGATATCAAGCATCATTCGACATGTAAAACTTTAGGTGGTGAGATTTTGTTTTCCTCATCACATACATGTGGTAGTTAAGGGTACACAGAATTAAACTTGAGCATACTATTGTTGTTTCAGTGCCTTATTTAATTATGCAGTACTGAAGGGTATACCTTTGTTGTAATGTTCAACAAGAAATAAATTATTGTCATTATCAATTCAGCTCAGCTTATGTATTTTAAATACAGATTTTTGTAAATTTAAAAATGCAAGTTACTTAAGTGCAGACAAGTTTAATGAACTGTACAGGCCAACTGTACCAAGCCAAAATATAAAGTACTTTTGACATACATTAAAGTAAATGTTACTTAGTTTGAACATGTTCCTTAAAGTAAAGATTGTTTCTTTTTAGATGTACTAATAAAACAAAAATTAAAACTGAAAATTAAAGGCAAAATGTAATTTTCTTTGAAATATTGTTTTAACTTTAAAATGTGAACATTGTGGAATAGTTTAAATTGCTTTGTAAGCTGAAATCTGATTGGCTTATTTAAATATGGGCAACCCATATTATACGATATAACTTGCATTTGTCACATGACCTATTCTTACACTGGTAAAATTTAATAGTTCTCTGATGTCATTGCCGTTTTTATAACCCCGCTCGACAGAGTCGGGGGTATATAGTGGTCCTCATGTCCGTCCACATTAGGTTTCCAGATAATAATTCAAAAAGTTTACATCCTATTTGAATGAAACTTTGGGATATTGTTATAAATCAGGTTGATATGAAGCCTATCAATTTTGAGAGAAATCCATCAAATTTCAAGGTCGCAGTCCACGAAAAACATTAGGAATTTTAACAAAAACGTTTCCGGACAATAACTCAAAAAGTTTGCATAGGATTTGAAAGAAAATGTGGGATATTGTTATATATTATATTGGTAAGAAGCCTGTCGATTTTGGGGGAAATCCATCAAATTTCAAGGTCACAGTCCACGAAAAATGTTAAAATTTTTTACAAAAGTGGGGATATCAGTGATCGCTAGGTATTTTGTCCAGTTTAATGTTAAAATTGTCAAGATTTAAAGATAAAATTAATTATAAGGAATATTTCTAATAACTGAGCAGGTTATACTCTATAACATGGTTCGAGTCCTTTACACCATTAATTAACTGCTACACTGTTTATTAGGAATAACCATGTTATGCCTAATGCCATAACCCAAACCATGTTATAGCATTTAACCTGTTTAAAAATTTGAAATATTCCTTAAATACATTTAGGACTCTTTAGGGCTTTATCATGTTTACTGCTTTTTTAATAAAACTGTGTAGATCAGTTTTCACAAAAACATATTTATATTTAATCATAAAGAACTAATCAAGAAAATAGAAAATACCTTTTTTTTATAGTTTGTAAAATACATGTAAAGTTATATAGATGTAGGGGAGATAACTAGTAGATTTTGTTAATTTTTATTTTCAAGTTGGAAATGAGGCTTTTTCCATTCATTCTTGTAGTGTGCAATATTTGGTAAGCAACAAAATATGGGTTGATCTAATTATCCTGTTAATTAGTGACTTTACAAATTTGTAATAAATACCTGCTGAGATTTTAAGGGAGATGGAATCTGAAAGATTAAATTTCCCCTTAAAGGATTTCTGTGTGTACTGAGTTAATATTCTGTATTTAATGCAGCTTGTGTTATTATTACATAATTTTATTTTGTATGATAAAATTTGTTATTAATTGTGAAATTATATATATTTTGTGTTGTCTAATAAATTTTGATACTTATTTCTGTTTACTTGATGTTCTGACCAATGAAATCCTTTGATACTGATTTCTCTTGTGTAATGTTAAACACAAAAATCCCAAAAAGTCTGAAATGGCCGGGTTGGAAAGCAAGTGCCCTAATAAATAGAGAATGGTTTACAATTTGTTGGAAGAAGGTGGGCTGTATAAAAAATATTGGAGTTGATTACACAAAATTTGCACAGACTTCAGCAAATGTTCTGAAAAATGATCAAGTTCCCAAGTCTTGAAAATGAGTACAAAATTCATTGAACAATTCCATAATTGCTGAAACACAACTCCAATAAATGTGCAACCTTTTGTTAAGTTTCAGATTTATGGATTGAAAACTGTACACAAAATAGGCATTTTCTTCTGCAAATGTTCTGAAATGACTAAGTTCCAAAGTCAGGAAAATTTGGAATAAAATCCTTGAATACCTCCATAATAGCAGGTGCACAACTTCAATACATGTACAATCTTTCTGTGAAGTTTTGGAGATGTGTGTTGAAAACTGTAGTAGGAGTTGATAACACAAAAAGATACCCTATTTTTCCCACCTGTCCAACCGACCGACCGCCCAATTTCACCATACTATAACCCGGGTTTCCAAGACCAAAAACTGATAGTTTCGTCTGAAATTTTTTTTAAAAGGGCAAGAACTCACAAAAAGAGTTATTTTTGGCGAAGTGATTGGTTTGTATGCATTGCTCAGCTGATATTTTTTTTGCAATTTAGTTTTGTTTTAGCTACTATAGCATTTGAGTAACATGACAAAAAAATATTGTTGACCTTGTCCTGATTATTTTGCTATTTACAGTTGTATACTAGGTATTACAGTTTTTAGTTTCTTAGGCAAAACTGGTAATTTTGTCTAAAACCATCATTAAAGGCCAATAACTTCTATAAGAAGTCATCAGGAGATTTCAGACCAATAAAGTGAATTGTAGGACTTTTATTGCATATTATTTTTGCAATTTATAGTTTTACTCTCGCTGTTGTAGCTTTTAATTATATGCAATTTCATAAAAAAAATTATTTCCAGTTTTCCTGCAGAAAGTCGGCTGGTTTTCTCCGGGTACTCCGGCTTCCTCCCCGAATACAAATTGGACGCTACGAAATAGCTGAAAAATTGCCACATTAAACATTCAAACAAATGCACACTTCAGTAATCTGAGGCAGGTTAGGCATCCCTAAAAACTTGGTTTAACCCACCATTTCTTTTGACATACCCGTATCAAGTCTGGACCATTGCTGTAGTTATATTTTCGGTTGTTGCTTTTCAAGTTTGCCGATTTCTTAGACTTGAGCAGTTGTATTGGTTTTCGGTATTTTTGTTATTACCTTGGTATAACGGAAGTTTGGTAATAAACGCTATACAACATTTGTATCACAAGGATTTGAAATATATTTTTGGGGTTTTGAGCACCACTGATTAGACGTAACGCTCGTCTGGCGTTGCACATTTTATAACCTTGATATCTTTTGAATGAAATTTTAATTAAAATCTATAACAGCTAAAGTAAAACTTAATCCCTAAATTAAGTTGAAGCACGAGGCCTACAAATCATTTACTTTTGCAGAAATTGTCTGATGACTCCTTATAAAAGTTATAGCTCTTTAATGACAATTTTGAAAAAAAAATCTTTTTTGTCCATGCAGTAACATTGATAGAGCCGATCTGTAAATTACACAAAGTTAAATTTAGCTCGAAGTGATGTGTCTTCCAGATGATTATTTTCAGACTTCTGGGGGCTCTTTTTTCTAAACTGTGACTGACAGGTGTAGATCTAGATATGTTCTATTCACAGTTGGTGGTTTATGTATTTTCTTTCATAGGTGCTTGAAAGGTTTATCTCTCATACAACTATATGAAAGTCTCAATAAGGAACTTGAATGAGTACACATTAAAATCTCTTCTGTTGTCGTCAACTACATGAACTATGTTTGAATCACGTACTGCAGAACTTTGCCTGCCAGGCACTTCCTGAGGCCATAATTGACTAGTATAGCAGGCTAAATATGTCAACATTTTGAAGCGAAGTTTCATGGAACAGATGGCTCATCTAGCAATATACTGCTGCTTGTGTGACCACTTGTAATCTTGGGATTATATTGGGAGGAACAATCCATATTAACTTCCTATGTTTGTTTTGTTTTAAAGGTTATCGCCACTTTTGTCCAGTTTTTACGGGGGGAGAAAAAAAGAAGGAGTGCCGGTGAAAACCCCCGCCTTCGACAAAACAACTGTTAATCCTTATCACTTATAACTTTTTTTTATAGAAATGCCACAAGAACAAATCAGATAAACGAATGTCAATTGTTTTCTGTTTTGTCAGTTTCCAGTACCTGAAGGCCAATTTACTAAAGATGTCACCATATCAACTGTACAAAATGAAAAATCACCGAAATGTCTTTATCGAGCATCAATCAATATGAAAACAGAAAAAAATAAGGAAGGTCAGTAATCCAAAATTAGGTTTGACCTCTAGAAACTGGGAGACCCAAAGATAATGGAAACATTTCAAGCAATGATAGCAGAAAAATGTGTACCATTGGCCTACTTGGAGCTGATTAGCTACAATAATGTAGCTCCTTTCATAAAAAAGGAGCTACATTATTGTAGCTAGGAGCTGATGATCAGCAGGTTTAACCGAAACAATCAGTGAGATCCGTAGTAAATATGTGATCAGCGATACACATTACATACATTATTTGTAGGCACAACTACATGTATCACGTCGTGACAGTTGTGTATATTCGTATCATTACGAGACGCGCAGCGGGATGTATGCAACAGTCGAGAATTAAGAAGTTTAAAAAAGGGCAAAACAAAACTGCCTGTTTAAAATTCAACAAAGCATCTGTTTTTAAAAATAGAGTCCCTGAAGGGCACACATATTATTACGTCATATTTCATCATAGAATGAGAGTAAATCACCAAATCATTTTAGCATTCAGTCAAAAAGTAATTCCGAAATAAATTCACCTTGTATCACCTAAATACATGATACCTGGTTTTGTATGACACAGGTTGTATCAATCGCTAATTTTTCAGATTTTGACAAAATTCATACAATGTACTTAATTTTAGATAAAACCCTGTATAATTGCTATAATACTAGATCTGTGTGACAAGCGGAGGGAGGTAAAGAAAACAAAGTAGCACAACAATATATAGCTGTCAACCAGAAAAATAAATAAAGCATGAAAAGGCAAAGGAAACCTGGATGATCAACACTGTCACGACATAGAAGACTGCCTCAAGAAAAATAACAATAAGAATACGTAACTGGCAAAAGACCCGACCAGTGAAAGAAGGACCCACATACACCATTTAGGATAAAGATGGGTACCGGCTAACAGAAGACAATGCTGTTTTGCAGATATGGACAGTACTTTTTAGACTTATACTATCATGCAAACAGCCAGAGCCAGAGGGGATCCAATTTTATGTCGCATTTGCAAATTCATGTTAAAATCCCATTAAGTAGACTTAAGCCACAGGCAAAAATAAATTATTGCCGAAGAACATGCAAGCTTCAGTCTAGGGAGCACCACAACCAAGATCTATAACCTTAGTTTATTATTTGAAAAAATACCTCCAACTACATAAAAACAACATTCACGTCTTTGTGAACTTAAAGAAAGCATTCGACAGGCTTTTGCATTCTGCATTCTGGTCGACCAGTAAGCATAAGTATATATCAATAGACACAGAAAGCCTTTGTGACAAGGCCACCAGTGCAGTCTACTTTAATGCCAGCATCAGGACTTGTCGTTAGGACGACAGTGGGTGTCACTTACTCTCTTCAAGATTTTTTAACAAATAAACCCCGAGGCTCTGAATAACATGACGGAAGTGTCAGCATCTGTGACAGAAATGCACAGACTTGCTATGCCGACGACATTGATGGCCTTGCAGTAAAATAAGAAGAGCTAGGATCACTTGGTGAAACGCATGAATACAATAGCAGCTGCACATGGCACGAAAAATAGATGCCGAAAAACAAAGATTATATGACCAAAAACACCAACTGTATCACCATTGACATGATCTATAGTAATTAACTAAAAAACTACACAGCTTCAGCTGCCTTGAAGTATTTTGACAAATGAAGGATCATATCTCGAAATACTGTCTAGGATAGCGCAAACAGGGGCGATCTAAAGACCATCTGGAATGATATAAACATTACATTTAGCCTAAAGACAAGATAAGACAAATGCGGACCTATTACTGTATGCGTATCTGTGGTGGACTTTCAACGCAAATTTAAATAGGATACAATCCACGTAAATGAGATGCTTACGGAGACTACGTGGCATAACATACAGCGATCACATAATGAAAGAAGAATATTGGAAGACCATTCATGGCTGTTCCGAAATCGTTTCCTCTAAGAATGATGAAACTGTACAAACCAACAGTATTGGAAGACCATTCAATGCTGTTCCGAAATCCTTTCCTCTAGGAATGATGTAACTGTTCATACCAACAATTATGGAAAATTAATTCATTCAGATGTACTGGAGAATTTGTACCCTGAATTGCAACAAGTTATGTCAAATCCTGCTGAGAACATATACACCTTGGGGAAGAATTTATACCCAACTTCTAACAAGTTATGTCAAATCCTGCTGGAACAACCCTGCTAAAATCATCTACATCTTGGGGAAAAACAGGAGAATTACAAACATTTTAAGCACAGCGAGTTTTGTGTGAGCACTGAAGTGTGACTGTGCTTTGAGACCAGCGGTAACTGACGGTCCTCGTAACAGCAAAGTGTATATACTGGGCTAGTGATACTCTTGCAAATAAACAGACCACCAACAACATGCAGCAGTGGCAGACGATTTATATAAGATGTAGATATTGAATTCTTAAAATCGCGTACCCAGTGACTGCAGATTTAAGTATTCAGGGAAAGGTATATAAACATCATACGTTCTAAAGGCCCACTCTGACCACCACAAGTATACTGAAAGAGACATTATCGAAATAAGATTAGTTCAAAATCTTTCCACCGCGGCGATATATAATGTCATTTTAAACAATGCTATAAAGCATAAATAATAGCGCATGTATAGAAGATCCGTGTAACTTATCAACACATCTTAACATCAAGGAAAATCCTAAGAAGCAAACATGGGCAAGTTGCTACACGTAGCCAAAAGTCCCCCGCCGCTGCAGTATCGAATTGCCTAAGATGTTTGAGAAACGAAATTAGAAATTTGTTGTGACACATTTAGTTTCAGGACAAAATAATAAGCATGTAACATTAGAACTGTTTAGACAGGTATTTAAGAAGAGCTAAGCAACTACATGATAAAACTTCATCAGAAAGTGCAAACTTTAGTAGAGTGCTTGATACAATTTGCTTTCAATATTGTTCAATACATGTATTGCTAAAATAGTCAAAATCCCATAACTCCTAAAATGGTGGTAGAGTATGAACATCTAGACATCACAACAACTAATCCTATTAAATATCAAAGCAATCTATTGAACGGTTTCAGATGCACCTTTAAGATCTACCATTGTATTATATTGCTGAAATGGTTAGTTCCAGAACTTCTAAAAATTGTGATACATCAAAGTCGTAGAAGACTGCACATCTATAATAATTAATCCTACCAACAAACATCAAAGCAATCCGTTAATCGGTTTACAGAGGAGATACGCCTACAATATCTACTATTGTATTATGTTATTAAAATGGTGAAAGTCCCATAACTTTTACAAATTTTGACGAATCAAAATGATGGTAGAGCAACATAACAGTTTATCCTACTAAATATCAAAGCATTTTATAAAGCGGTTTCAGAGGAGATGCGTCCACAAGATCTACCGTTGCACAAAGACAATAGAGTCCCATAACCCTTTGTCAATCAAAATGTCGTTGCGATATGATAAACTAGAAATGATGAATAAGGATCCTACAAAATATAAACACAATCCGTTTAGCGGTTTCAAAGTAGTTGTGTCCACAAAAGTGTGATGGACGGACGGACGCAGACCATTACAACAAAAACGTCATAGCTATAGGACATGATTATATGGAAAAAGAAAATAAATGTGTATTCTCTAAGTTTAGTGCTGAAAGATCGTCAAAATCGCATAATTAAGGCTTAAAATGGAAAGCATCTTTGAATAATCATAATGAGCAAACCAGAACATTACTCGCGAAGACGATGTTAAAGTTTTAACAAATTTTATACCAAAACAAACCAACATCTTATTATAATAACATCAACATATAAATTTGGAGTGAGCCAGTCAATATTTATAAAATTGAGTAGAATAAACATGATTGTTTACGTGTACACTCCACATAACGAAGGTATTTTATTCTGAACACGGACGTAATTTCATCCCGCAAGACGGAGAAAGCTATTTCTTGTGGTTCACCGGTGGTTACTGAAATAAGAGGTATTTTATTTCACAAGAGAAGGAAAGCTATGTCATGATGTTCCTTTCGTGGTTACTGAACATAGAGGTATTGAATCCAGCAAGACGGGGAAAGCTATTTCATGTGGTTCACTTGGTAGTTACTGAACAGGGCTATTTATGTCGCAAGACAGTAAAGCTATGTCCTTAGGTTCCCTGGATGGTTACTGTACACAGATAATTTATTCCGTGATAAGCTGGAAAGCTATGTCTAAAGGTTCCCTGGGTGGTTACTCTACATAGGGCATTTTATTCCGTGAGACGCGGGGAAAGCTATTTCCCGAAGTTCCAATGGTGGTTACTGAACATAGAGGGTAAACTTTACAGCTACAGATAAGCTCAACAGTGATATTAACCAGATTTGTTTACCTTTTAATTAATATTTATTAAGAAAACCTTTATATTACTTATGTTTTCAGAGTACATTGTTCTGTTGTTTGATTTGTGGCCACAAAGTTTGTAAAAAAACGCTGGCTATTTATAAACAACACTGCAGATTCAGAAACCAGATAGATCAATACTGGACATTAATTCGACTAACAATTCAGTCCTGACTTTTTTCATTTGTCTTATTTTCATACAATACAGTTTTCTCTTTAAAGTTTAATTCTGTCAATACCAGTACAGTTTAATAAACCGTATATAAGTATTGTATGGGTTCTGATAAGTTATTTATATTAATAACAAACTCAGATGCAATGAATTATATGATAGGAGTGTGTGTTGCAATGGCATGAAAGCAAATCGAACAAACGAAAGATGTACTAAACAAAAATCAATATAGAAGCTCTCTATCTACATTAAATTGTATCTACAAATTTGGCAGGAATAACGTTCTAAATGTTTATAGGAAATCCCTTCAATTTGCATACATACAAACATATATATCTTATGATTTATTTGATCTTTGTCCACGCTGTATAGTGCTTCCGCCAATGAACAGGGTTTTCGGAGATACCGACAGCTTGTTTTGATTTATCCTGTCTTTGGCGGACAGTGCATTCACAGCATCGTAAATTTCGGACAATTTCTGGTTTTGTTTATCCAGGACTGTTTTGTAAGTCGTGTCCTCCATAGTCGATTTTTCTTTCTGCAGCCGAATTATTTCATGGATCCTCTCGTATGCGTTTTCTATGTCTCGCTTTAAGTCATCCCTTTCTTTTTCCTTCTGTTCCAGTTCCGATTTCAGGTTTTTGTTTTCTGTCACTAAATGTTCTACTTCGACTTCTGCACTCAATTTCTTTGTGCGAGCTACGGCAATTTCTTCGTGCAATTCCTCTACTTTATTTTTAAGTTTTCCTACCTCCTCTTTCAGCTGTTTATTTTCGGCCCTTAACTGAGCATTTTCTAAGTTTGATTGCGTCAGCTTTTGCCATCGTTCATTTTCCTTTTCTCTGATTTGCTTCTGTATTTGCTTTAGTTCTGCATACTTTTCCCTCAGTTTTTCACATTCAGTATTTTTAATTCTCAGTTTTTCGAAACCTTCTTGAAGCGACTTGATCGCACTTTCGTTCTGCAGTAGAATTTGTTTCTTTTCTGATTCCCATTTTTCACTAAACTGCCCAAGTTTTTCTTGCATTTTTCCTTCCATTACTTTCAGGTCTTCATCTCTTCTCCTTTCGAAGCTTGTGAGTAATTCCTCCGTCAGTCTTCCTCCAAATTCTTCCAAAACCTTTGACATTACGGAGGCAACTTGGTCGAGATTCGAATACTCCCTTGAAGTTGACGGATCTTCATAATAAGTCAACTACAATTATATAAACAAAACATAATGTGAAAACATGTTATTGTTTGGACATCAATTCACTGTTAATTGAATTTATTTTTACTTCTTTTTTGTTCCATTTAACTTCAAATTTCTAAAAAATAAAAGCATCCGTTCGTCGAATGAATCGAGATGACATGGAAATATATTTATCTTGAATTCATTCAATCTTTCATCAATATTAACAGGAATATTAAGACCTACTGCTGGTGTTGTTGATTTCCTGTGGGGTGTCTTTGTTCTGACAGGACCTAGAGAGAGCAAACAAAAAATAATCAGTTAGTAAAAGAAATGTACACGTAAAAATTCTACTATAATGTCATGTTTTAGCTATGTAAACAAAGCAGTGTTAAAATTCCAATGAATTTTGTTCGCACATGTGTTTTTGTGTAAATGTAAAAACTGACTTAAAAATTCCAGTTTGTTATGTGTTATAGATAATACTAGTTATTGTTAATTATGCAGTTATTTTTAGTCTGAATTCTGAGATTTGTATGATTTACCATACTCCCGATACATTATTTTCTAACAACTTTATATACATTCGAATTAATATTACGTCCTTCGGTGTGAAGTCACAATTAGAATTCGACGTCATATACGCTTAACTGAAAATTCCAAACTGGAACAATTCAATTTATTAAGATTTCTCAATATTTTTGCTTAAAAGGTACGTATATTCAATAAAATGACGAGCATACATGTTTATGTCAATTTTATTTGCTTTAAAATACTGTTGTGAGATATATCTTATTAGTTTCAAAAACTAATATTACCATTGAAAGCGTCTTTTACAGGCGCTTCAAAATTTTAAATCATTTGTAAGACATATTAGAATCACTATCGCTCGGTATAAAATATTTTCAAATATAAGGTCTGACCATGTTCTAATTGGCATAGAGTCCACTCGCAACAATCTATTTCTTTAATATCTATAGTCTAATCTTGGTAAAATGTAAACAAATTAACGTGGTAATGACGTGATCCTTTCAGCGTTCTAAGGGACCGGTAATTACGTGTTTTTATTGGGATTGGGACTGGTGCAGAATACAATAGGACATTAACTTGTTATACGTGCATATATATGGGACTCACAAGTTTTTGTTACTTTCAGCACTCATAGAACAAGTTTTTATCATAACCATATCATCAAGGAAAAAAATGAAATATATTTTTTCTGACATTTTAATTCAAACCAACATAAGGGACCAATCAATATTAATTAGGTTGGGACCGGTGCATTTCATATTGTCATTTTTAAAAAAGACCATGTTCAATCTCATAATTTTTTTTTTAATTGCTGTCCTACATCAGATGTGTCATACAAAAGTGGGTATCCTATCTAGTGAATAATTTGATGGTTTCAATTCAGTATTTATGTTTGTTAAACAAATTGTGCGATTACAGTGTTGGTTTTGAATTAAAATGTCAGAAATAATATTAATATTTTTTCTTTTTTTGTATTGATGGTTATGAAAAAAACTTGTCCTATCAGTGCTGTAAATAACAAAACTTGTATATGCAGGCAGATATAAAAAAAGTATGTGTCCTATTGTATTTTGCACCGGTCCCAAAACCCCAACTAATATTGACCGGTCTCTGATAAATCAGTATACGCATATCAAACAAGATCGAAATTATAATAAAAATCAGAATTAAAATACTCAATACACAGGACTGTTCACTACCAATATCATAACGTAAATGTTTTATTTAGTTCTGAAAGTATTCAAAGATATATTGAAGTTAGACTGTTTTTTTGTAAACCAAAACTAGTATTTAGAGTTTGCTCTTTTTCAGAATTGCGATTTGTATATCCGTATTGAATGGGGAATACCTGTAAGAACAAGAAAATTATTGAATGGTTGTAAAAATGGACACTTACATTTTTTAAAATTCTTGCATCACCAGATTTTGATTCCCTTGTAAGTAAACCGGTGTGGGAAATTTTCCTTTTTTAAAATAATATTAAGAAATTACAAAATCAGTACATACCACTATCAAGCTTTACTACTGTATTTTGTAGTCTCTCCACCACAAAGAACTGCCTTTCGTTCTGGAGAGCTTCTAAAAACGCGTGATATGCTGCTGGATGAGCAGAAGACAACAACATCTGAATAAATTCGTTGAACTTTCTCTGGGGAGTGGGAGGTGTTGCCGCATCAATCTTTGCTCGATGTTCCAACTGAAAAACATCCCGTTCAATAAGATAGTCTAGCAGTGGATCTAAATCCAGCATTCTTTCCTTCAAATAAGTTAGGTTTTGTGTAATCCGTTTTCTGTGTTCTTTGTTCATGTTGTCAGACGGCTACTATTCCCATAATTTCTACAGAATTAAAAAACGACTTCAAATGAAGAACTTTAGTCTCACTGCCGCAGGTCAAAACACTTCTTACTGTTCATAAAGTTTAAAATTTATAAACTCTGTCGTATACTATACCAAAGTGCTTTGTCTGCACAGAAAATACAAATAAATCACCTATTATATATCTACATATATTGCCTATTTTGTATCGATTAAAGGCTCTAAAAGTAAATAAAACGGTAAAAATTTGATTAACGCATCATATACAGTTGTAGAGTATAAATATATGTCTGTTGTAAAGTAAACACTACTACAACAATGCGTGACAAAGGTGTTTGTAGTTACTTGGATATTAACCAATTTTGACACTCAAAAATTGCATATCTCAATTAAATCGATTTTACATAGAAGTGAACATTAACTTGATGTATATGATCTCGGGTATTGTGTGGTGCCGTTGTTATGAAATACTTGAGTTACCATAAGAACTGTTAAACTTTGTGCCAATTGCAAAAATCCGTAAAATCTTTAGAAAAAACTCATTTAAGCTAGCTTGGAACTTAAAGGTGGATTCCAGATGATAATGCTATGACGAATTGATATTATTGACGATCATGTTTAAATTATGAAAATATTGAAACATGGGGCTATGCCTACAAAACAACAGAACAAGTCGAGTGAGTGAAATCTAATAGCAATGCAAGCCAATTAAGTGTAGATCTATATTACCGTTTTAGTCGTGTAGAAGTAAACAAAGTTCTTCCTCTTAGGTACAAATGAAATTATTCCCAGGAACATTGCAATTGTCCTAAAGTTCTTAAGAATTGTCAAGAATCCAAATATGATTAATATTACTTCCCCAAAACAGTTTCACAGTACTTTTGCTGTCCTTCTTTCACTGCAGACAATATCTTAGTCAACTGTTTTGATAATTCTTTGGTACAGCACGTAGATGAGCTGGCTATGTACCTTGCCTTGTAAGGATTTTTATGTAATTATGGAATCTAAACAAATATGGTAAGTCTTCAGTCTTTGTCATAATGAATATTCAAATAAGTCATGAAGGGCTAATGATTAGCCAGGAATTCATCTTTGTAAAATGTGGGACGTTTGTATGCGGAATTACCAGTTATCCTTGATGCTTATTGAGGCATTCATAGTAATGTGACTTACATACAAACACAATGTTGTTAGAAACCTTGTCTGCAGGAACAACAACATATTTGTCATGGATGGAAGTGAAGCAACTTATAGCATCCTTGTGTTTTAATACGATTTTCAGAATATTCTGTACCGGTACATAACTACCTTATATATAAATTTCTGTGCAATATTAGAATGTACTTCGATGACACAGTACAGGAAGTTTTTAAATAAAGAAAGAATACTTATATATTTCACATACTAACAAACTACAACAAATTTCTGAATTTATGACGCAAGTAAAATCATAACACCTGTATGAAATGTTTAAACATTGACACTGGAATGAAAAGAAACAAACACTTACATAAGAACAAATAATTTTAATGTTCTAACTGAACAAGTATGATGAACAAAATATCAACAATAAACAATGTATTGAGCACAAATTACAGGATACAACGTAGACTAGCCATAAGTGCCAATTATCTTTCAGAAGCATTGTAACTATATTGTGATGCATTCCACCATTTACTATATCAAACCCCTTACTTTGTTTACACAACCGTATTCTCATGAATTTATTTAAGAAAAAATGTCTTGCTTGCTCTCGTTTTACATCTAAAGAGAACAATATTAAAATTTCTATGAATGCAAATCAAAATCGTTTGTTCCATAATATGACAAGAACTTAAAAAAAATTAATAAACTATTTTTATTGCTTGATGGGATATGTAAGCAGGTTATATCTACAAATACCGGTATATTAGTCATTTGTTTCTGCACTAGGATTTATCAAAATGACCTTTCTTTAATGACAAGTAAGGACAAAATATACCCGACTTTTATACAATTAAACATTGAAGCAACAACAGCATTATCTACATTATATTAAACTCATAGAACATAACACAAACTTCATTGTAAGTTTTCCAAGAAATGTACATCAGTTGATTACATATTTTTATCACCATTCATTGGTATAATATAACAACAATCAATATCTTTAAATCCTAGTTATAGAAAACAGTACATTTTTAAAATAGTTATGACTTATACAATGAGTTTGATATTGGATACTTATACCCAGTATCTCATTCCAGTATGTAAACCATTCATTGCAATATGATAACATGGAAAATTATCATTGAGAGTCATAAAACCCAATGTAATAATGACCTGATATTATGTGTCACATCTGTCTATGAATTCCAAAACATGACCTTGGTGTAAATCTAAGGGTCACATTTGTCTACAAGTCACAAAACTTGACCCAGGTGACAATCTAAGGGTCATATTTGTCTACAAGTCACAAAACTTGACCCAGGTGACAATCTAAGGGTCATATTTGTCTACAAGTCACAAAACTTGACCCAGGTGACAATCTAAGGGTCATATTTGTTCACAAGTCACAAACTTGACCTACATGTAGGTGTCAATCTAAGGGTCACATATGTCTATCAATCACAAAACATGACCTTGGTGTCAATCTAAGGGTCACATATGTCTATCAATCACAAAACATGACCTTGGTGTCAACCTAAGGAACCTTCATAAAAATAGCTCCTTTTTTAGTATTTTTAAGGATGGAGCTACAATAGGTCCCATTCCTCGCAAAGGGGCAGGTATAATAAGTTTTCACTGAATTGCTACATACTTTTTAATGTCTTGGAAGTTTAACTGTGTTTCTACAACACCTTATTCACTAGTTTTACACTTTAATGGTAATTAATGCATTGTAGACAAAATTTGTATTCAGGAAGTGCATTTGGTATCATTTTTTATGATTCATTGCATTAGTTGGGGTCACATTTTTACCGATATGATTCTTCAGTACTACAATTCACAATTTCAATTTTGTAAAGAATGCCAACTGCGGTGAAAGGAAAGAGTATTTTTTAAACAAAAAAACCCTTTTTTTTTTGCTCTATTACGAGTAATGGGACCTCTTTGTAGCTATGTCCATAAATAAAAGGAGATACATTGTGTACTAGAATATGATTTCTTCCACTTAAACTATATGCTGAAGTGGGAGGTCATCTTGGATTTCCAACAATTAAAAATAGCTTATATTGCAATGTACTGATTCTAATATGAGCCTCTGAATAAATCAACAGAATATCTATAGGTAAATCATATAAAACATGACCTGCTTACATAGATAACATGCACATCATGTAATGTTTTTACTAAGGACCGACATAACAAGTATGTCAAATTATAAAATTCATTTTGAATATGTCACTATAAGAATAGAAATATAGAAATATTTTTTGAAGGAATAATTTATTGGATAATTTACTACAGGCATGCCATTGTATAGCCTTAGCATGGGTTAATTTACAGCTGATCTTCAGTACAAATAAAACACAGGGGTAAATGCAGATAGTGGGAACATATAAATTGGTTTGGCCCAGTCACAATTCACAAAAACAACAAATTCTTTGTGGACCAGTGCAGGGTTTCTATAAAGATTCCCGAGTACAGTATTACAGTATGGTCCAGTTATGATTGCTGTTCATGTATTTAAAATACACCTTTAGTTTTAGTCAAAATGAGTTGTTATGAATATTGGTAGAATTGTTGAAATGTATCAAAATTTTTAAAGTTAATGAAAAGACTATTCTCAAAGTATTTTGTTGATGATAGAAAAAAATCAAAATCTGTCAGAACTTAATGTTCTATTAAAGTTCTGATCACAACCATCATTGGAACATTTCTGCCCTTGTTCTTATTGGGCCTTACAACACTGACTGAAATACGAAGGGATAGAGGAAAGATTAACTCCTGAAAATAGGTCATAGGTACCTTTAGTCCATGTCAATAAGATATATCAATTGAAAGATAATCACCCTGGGGTAGACCATAAATAGGTCTTATGTTCCATTAGTACCAGTGTACATACAATCAATTGGTAACCCCAGAAGAATCATAACAAAGCTGTTGTTGTAAACTGCCTTCCTCATGCATTATCTTATATACAAAAGATTTCTATCTGACAAAGCTTATGCAATAAATATTCTTTAGTATACCACAAAACAAGCAATTACAGATATTTCTTACATTCTTTTTACATTTTCTAACAATAAGATATGATCTATGTCATATTCCATACATCAAGCGTGTGTTTTGCCTACAACTGTACAAAACCTCAGAAATAGGACACTTTTTTAACCAAGCTATTTCCTCTGCCACTGTTATAGCCAGGCCTGGATGAGAATGCTGAACCTCTGGTCTAGGACACTGAAACGGAAACAAAGACTGGATAACAATGCTGAACACCTAATTACCATTCCAAACCATACTTGTCAATTCAGATTTAATGTAGCCCACATATCATGAAATCAGTATCCGTGGAATCATGGGAGGTTAACTTAACAAATATTTGTTCACTATGGTTCATTTTAATCAACGTTTATCAGTATCAGTTATTAGTACACGACACATTTTAAATCAAAATTTTCATTGGATAATTTGTCTTGACTATGTTTGAACAGTATAAGCTTGATCTCAGTAATGGGAGAGTATACCTAATGACGAGTAATATGCCAGTTCTCTATGATTTTTCGACAGTACTCTACTATACATTTATAAATTGCTTTTTATACGGGATGTTCGTTCAACAAGAATTATCTCCCTTTTTATACTGGATGTTCAGCAAGAATTATCTCCCTTTTTATACTGGATGTTCAGCAAGAATTACCTCCCTTTTTATACAGAATGTTCAGCACGAATTATCTCCCTTTATATTTTGTCATTTAACTGTGTTTATGGTTTTTTACATAAAACAACAAATACACCAGATTTTATTCTCAATTATTGTAATGTAACAATTAATTATCATCTGTAAATACCATAAATTCTGCTTCACACACTGTGAAAGTAACATTCAAGTTAATTTTTCAACTTGCCAGAAAATAATTTTTGATTTTTTTTTTTTGGTTATTTTTTTTTACTATTGTTTCAATTATAATGTTGAATTTCAGTTGGAGTCTTTTTATAAAAATTCAAGTTGTGCCTACGTTATGATTCTGTTGTCTATCAAAATCTGGTTTCTCACAAACAATTGACATTTACCATAGTTTAATTAAGGTTACTGAAATATTCTTGTTACTGTCCATTCATTATTGTGTTATATTTTAATTTCCTTTAAATATTATTTCGCTAATTGTTAAATACTGTTTTTGTTATTTCTTTTCACAATTTTGAATTTAAAATATAAGAATTGTTTTCAATTGTTGGTTAGATTATTGGATATAGAAGACTTTGGGTGGGTTTACGCTGTACACAAACCGCTTCACGGTTTATTGGCGTAAACCGACCCAAAGTCATCTATATCCAATAATCTAACCAGCCATTGAAAACAATCCTTAAATGTACTAAAAATATTATACACTTCTATTTCTGGAACTGTTTTCCTGTAGTGGTGTCTGGAGAGATTTAGTGCCTTCTCCTGCAGATTGTGCACTATACTTACCAGACAACACAATAAGAAAACAGTTCCCTCTTGAGAAGTCCATAATAGATAGTCAATATGTACAATGGACTACGTAACAAAGATTGTGTAAAAGTTTCATCCAATTCCATTCATAGTTGTAGGTGGTGTTGCAGATAAGAAAAGGGTACCAAAAAATGGCAAAGATCATGTTTTTTAATGAGAAAAATCAAATGTCATTCCATTCCAAATTTAAAACATCAAGTGCATAATTGCATTATGATTCTGTGAAAGTTTAATAAAATTCCATGCATTGGTGTAGGAGGAGTGGCAGATGGGTAACCCCAAGTGTAACAGATGAACACCCACATAACAGTGTCCCCACGCTCCCCTTATACAAGAAGGGGATATAATAATAAAAGTAAGATTTATTGTACTGTAGAATTAATGTCATGTAATAATTAAAATGTTTATATATATACCTTTCTTGGAACAAAGTAGGGAGCATCTGTTTCCAGCAATAACCTCTCCAGTGGTATGAACCTGGCCACTTCATGTGTGGAGGTAGCAGTTCTGTAAGTAACCAGTGGGGTCAGTCCAATGAACAAGTTTGGAAACATGTCTAGCCATTTTTTAGCAGATTCATAATTCCCAGTGAAACAATGACAATGAATTTTATAGTTTTTTGGAACCATCTGGAAAAAAGGAATGATTCTATTGGTCATTGTGGATGTTTACAGGTAGGAACAGTATTGGCTGAATGGATGAGCAGGTGACAGATAAGATTGAATGCAATCTTTTGAATTTTCATTGACATATGAAAGCAGTGATTAAGCTAGCACTTGCCACTGTTGCAATTACAAAAATGTGAACACAATTGGATACTTAAACTTTTGAAATTTAAAACTTTTTATCATCAGCACAGGTAAATCACTAGACAATCTAGTGATCATTGATACCCCCGCTTAAATTTTGCAGAACTTTTTTGGGGAAAATTTCTAACGTTTTTTGTTGACTGGTGACCTTGACCATTGATAGAATTCCTCCAGCATCTATAGGCTTCATACCCACCTGATATGTATTATATATCCTTAAGTTTCATTGAATTTATTGTCAGGAAACATCTTTTTGTAAAACTTTCTAAGGTATTTTTTGGGGACTAGAAATTTGATGAATTTCCCTCAAAATCTATAGGCTTCTTACCAACCTGATATATAACAATATCTCAGTTTTATTCAAATCAAATTTAAACTGTTTAGATTATTGTCTGGAAACATTTTTTATGGACTGCAACCTTGAAATTTGACAGATTTCTCCCCCAAAATGGACAGTCGTCATGCCTATCTGATATATAATGATATTCCAAAGTTTTATTCAAATCTGATGCAAGCTTTTTGAGTAATTGTCCGGAAACATCTTTTTTGTAAAAATTTCTGTTTTTTGTGGCCTGCCACCTTGAAATTTGAGGGATTTCCCATAAAATTGATAGGCTTCTTACCAACCCGATATATAATATCTTAAAGTTTCATTAAAATTGGATGCAAATTTTCTAAATTCAAGGCCATAATTTATTCAAAACTCATTGGACCAGAACAATATTTGATCTTGATTAGTAACTCATCTTGGTTGACTTGCATACTAAATATCAGCTCAATAACTGCAAGGGTTTAGAAAAAAAAGTCTGGAAAACGTGTGGCAGGTTGATGTCGTGACGGACGAGTGCAAACTTGTAGTCCCCCTCGATAGTCCACATACCATATAGAGATAAGTTCTGGATCCATATTACACCATATGGCCTGCAGTATCATGAATTATTTGATGATTAAGTTACAATGAGATGCAACACTAATAAAGTTATGAAATATTGTGTCTTTATATATATTTTCATTCAACCACATTCAACATCCTGAATATAGCTGAAATATTGCTTGCTGGACGTAAAACAACAATCAATCAATCACATTCAGGCCTCTGTTTCACTCGGTAGTCATAAAAGGTACAGCATTTCTAATTCTAAACTTGTATGACTGTTAACATAGAAGTTTACACGAGGGGTTAATTTCTGCTTATTTTAAAGTCACTGAATATGCACCGACATGACAGTTTTGACAAATAAATCATGAAAATAATCAATCATCCATGTTTACAGTATTTGACTGACTGTAGGACAGCACTGGGTAACAAAACTCAGGGCTATACAACGATAAAAATTGAATAAGTAACATCAGTTTAGTGAGACTGCTTATTAGGAATACACTTTCTTGTGTCAATACCTCATCTAAAATAGCCAGGGTATCCTCCTCAGCATCTCTGCAGTGGATTACTAGAGGTTTGTTCATGTCTAATGCTATCTGGATCTGTTTTCTGAATACTATTTGCTGTACTTCTTTGTGTTTCTCAAACCTGTTATACATTGTAAAATGTGATCTATCAACAAGTTTTCATTTATTGAAACTTAGAAAGATAATGATTGACTTCATGAAAACATTGCATAATTTATCAATACTTTCTTTTTACCAAGTGGCTTTATTAGTCCCTGTGTAATGAAAGCTCAATAAATTTAAGTTATGTACTAGTTATCTCCCTTTTTGAGGAGGTATTTTCACCCATATTTTGAATGACACTTTCTGCCATTTTATTCTTTTTTTTCATTCCTATCTCAATATCTGAACTCCTTGCCCGGTTTATCAAAAAGTTCTACAACTAACAACCTAACAAGCTTGTACAAACAAGTGTGGACTGTGAGCACTAGTGATATCCCAGATTTCCCCAAAATTTTGCATGTATGTCAACTATGTGTAAAAATCTAAGTATTCGATAAACAGGAAGTAGATGACCCAGGACCATAAAATCGCTATACATCATATGGTACTATAGGATAAAGCAATATCCAAAATATCAGGCTTCTGCATCCTATAGTAGCTGAGAAAACTGCAATGGAAATTTTTGCATGTATGTCAACTATGTGTAAAATAGGTTATTTTAAACAGCCTTTGTGAACTGCACCCAAACAGTTTTTAAAAAAGCATATTCAATTGATATGCTAATTGAAATAAAACAAGTGTGGATAGTATTTCTCAGGTAATACCAAGTCCCTTACTGGCAAATAAAATTTTCTAGTCCAAGAGCAACATGGACCAGCACTAAGTCATGCTAAATATACCCCCACTTGACCATTTTTGGCTTGGAAAACAGGAAGTAGATAACTGACTGACCTGGAAAGGGGGGGGGGGGGGGGGGGGCACAGTACAAATAATAATGCTAAAGCTGTGCACCAAATTTGAAACTAGAGTAAAAACACCTGTGAGCAATGCTCACCATTGATACCCCCCGCTTCACAATTACTTTGAAAATTCAGGTGTTCTTAATTATGAAATTGAAACTTTATCTAGTTAAACGTGAAGGCGAAATTGCAGATAATACATGTAACCCTCCCCAATCCCCCAAAGAATGGCATCCCCTATGTCAATGACAAAGTCCATGTTTTTCTATGGCAAACCTCCAATAATATTCTGATAAAAATGTTTAATATCCAATGCACAATGGCAATATGTGACCAAGATTCTGTATAAGTTTCAACAAATTCCATTCAGTGGTGTAGGAGGAATTGTAAATAAAAGATGGGTATCCCATTATGTCCATTACAAACTCCATGTTTTTCTATGGGAAACCCCAAATATCATTCCGATCAAAATGTTAAATATCTCCTGCACAATGGCACTATGTGACATGGATTCTGTGTAAGTTTCAACAAATTCCATTCAGTGGTGTAGGAATGAGTTGCACATAAGAGATGGGTATCCCTTATGTCCATGACAAAGTCCATGTTTTTCTATGGGAAACCCCAAATATCATTCCAATCGAAATGTTATATATCTAGTGCACAGTGGCAATATGTGACAACATTCTGTGTAAGTTTCATCAAATTCCATTTAGTGGTGTAGGAGGAGTCGCACATAAGAAATGGGTATCCCCTTTTGTCAATGACAGTCCATGTTGTTCTATGGGAAACCCCAAATATCATTCCCATCAAAATAATAAATATCTCCTGCACAATGGCACTATGTGACAAGGATTCTGTGTAAGTTTCAACAAATTCCATTCAGTGGTGTAGGAGGAGTTGCACATAAGACATGAGGACCCCCTTTGGTCAATGACAATGTCCATGTTTTTCTATGGGAAACCCCAAATATCGATCCGATCAAAATGTTTAATATCTCCTGCACAATGGCACTATGTGACAAGGATGCTGTGTAAGTTTCTTTAAATTCCATTCAGTGGTGTAGGAGGAGTTGCACATAAGAGATGAGGCCCCCCTTAGGTCAATGACAATGTCCATGTTTTTCTATGGGAAACCCCAAATATCGATCCGATCAAAATGTTAAATATCTCCTGCACAATGGCACTATGTGACATGGATTCTGTGTAAGTTTCATTAAATTCCATTCAGTGGTGTAGGAGGAGTTGCACATAAGAGATAGGGACCCCTTAGGTCAATGACAAAGTCCATGTTTTTCTATGGGAAACCCCAAATATCGATCCGATCAAAATGTTAAATATCTCCTGCACAATGGCACTATGTGACATGGATTCTGTGTAAGTTTCATTAAATTCCATTCAGTGGTGTAGGAGGAGTTGCACATAAGAGATAGGGACCCCTTAGGTCAATGACAAAGTCCATGTTTTTCTATGGGAAACCCCAAATATCATTCCGATCAAAATGTTAAATATCTCCTGCACAATGGCACTATGAGACAAAGATTCTGTGTAAGTTTCATCAAATTCCTTTCAGTGGTGTAGGAGGAGTTGCAAATAATAGAAAGTATAACGGACGGACGGACACCATGAACACTATATACCCCCGGGGGTATAATCAATCCTTTTAGTAGATGCTGAGAAATCCGTTACGAAAAATTTTCCTATTTTGACCCTTGAAACAGTCCAAGTCAGCTCGGAAAACAGGAAATAGATAACTGACTGCCCTGTAAAGAGGAGGGAGGCACAGTACAACTCATCATGCTTAAGCTGTGCACCAAATTTGAAATCAATCCCTTTAGTAGAAGCCAAGAAATATGTTACACACGGATGGATGGACAGACAGACAGATGGACAAGGTGATTGCAATATAGCCACATCTCTCATCCTGTAGGGGACTAAAAAAATTATAAGATACTTCATCAATAACCAAAAAGCTGTTTAGGTATTGGCCTGCAAAATGGGAAAAACCTAAAATAAGAAACATCACAGGTAAGTAAATGTATGAAAATCAATGATTATGTTTTTTTGTTTTAATGTTGTTT
Source organism: Limnoperna fortunei (assembly GCA_944474755.1). Lineage (NCBI taxonomy): Eukaryota > Metazoa > Mollusca > Bivalvia > Mytilida > Modiolidae > Limnoperna > Limnoperna fortunei. The sequence continues at coordinate 107,104,590 of OX104111.1, forward strand.
ATCACTACTTTCAGCAATATCATGGCATCAAGTTCTTTATTGGTAGGAAAACTGGCAATCCTTGTCAATTAAGATTGGAGTCGAACGCACCCTGCCCGAAGTGAGGATCGAACACACAATCTCAGATTTACAGACTAAGTGATCATAAGTAGACGAACTACCTTAACCACTCAGCCACCGAGGCCTGTCAATGTTTATGAGGCATAAACATCTTGATTAATGTTTAAATAGCACATTCAGTGCATGGTTTTCTCTTCAAAATATTCCATATGCACCTTTTGTCAAATATTAAATAAAATAAACAGTTGAAAAGATTCAACTGAAGAAAACCCTGATTTGTATAAAGATAGATGGCCTTTGCCTCATACTGAATCGAACTATAAAGCTTACATTCCAGAGTAATCCAAGCCAATTTCCCCTACTGCCACAACTTTAGAATTTAAGAGACACACTTTCATATTATTTTCTGTCCTCTCTGTGTATTCCGTAGCATTTTTAGGATGACAACCAAAGGTCAACCAAACATCCTCTTCCTTGGCTAAGTCACTCCACAGCCCTACAATTGTGTAAAATTAAAGAAATTCAACAATTTTGTAGCTAGAGATTGATTGCAATACAAGAACGAAGTTGGATTTTTGTGTCAATGATTGATTATAATTGAATGTGATTGGTCAGGGTGATCAGATTGAGTATTGATTATCGTTGTGGATCTTTATAAAATGCTTAACACTACAAAAGCTTAAGGCATACTTTAATGTAAACTATATAATGGTTAATGACATCAAACATCACATAAACAAAACACAGAGAAATAGATGGTGAACAAATTTAACCTTATTTGCCATGGACTGCCAGATTTCCTGCCTTCGTAACATAAACATTATAGTTGTATATCCTTTAATATCTGACCACAAGTCATTAATTTGTTTTAGTTCTTTGTTTTACTTAGAATAGTAAAACATGAAATTGCCCAAAACATATTACTGGTCTCCTATATATTGGTAGTTGAGTTTGGTGCAACTACCAAAACTACAAAATAATCGTATTATTTATAATTTATAATTAGTAACCTACCATCTTGTCTAAAGCTGCCCGGGTGACAAAATACAGCAACGCACCCATCAAAGTTGTATGGCATCGTATCCTGGTTATCAACCTTGAACTTGGACCACGTTCCCCCAAATCCACTCCTATTAAACAGGAAGTCCAGGTGACAATGAGAATCTATGTAGCTGCCTTTATAACTCCTACACTTGTTTATAAATCTGACCTTCCAGCTTGTTGTCATGGATGACTGACTATCAGAATCTCCTTCTGTCTGTTTGGATTTCTGCAACATGTTAAGTCTTGATTGAATATTGTTTGTGTCATGTTCTGTTAATTTAGAATTTTTCAGAAATCGTAGTCTGGCTTCCATTCCACGTATGGATACAGATCCACGCTTATATTTTTCCTCTAACTTGTCTTCTTCATTTTGCGGTTGAGGATGTTTGTCCTCTAATGAAGTACTAAGTGAATCATCTTGAGTAATTATCTTTCTTGAGGCAGTCACAGATGGACAACTAGTACTGGAATGTCTTCTTTGTATTGTTTCTGGAGTAGTATGTCCATACCCAGCCGATATCATTTCTGGACTGACCCATCCGGGGTAGGTGTATGGTGGATACATTACAGAATACCCACAAATAGGAGAGTCAATACGAGATTCTGGACTAGCCCAGAAAGGCGAGTATCCTTTGTTTTCTGTAGGTCTAGATTTAATAGCATGGTCTGTGCTTTCTTGTGACACAATGCTGAAAACTTCTGATCCATCATCTGTGAGGTCAACCAAGTCACTGTCTCCAGACCATTTCTGTGAACACTGCTTTCTTTGATTTTCAGGAAACTTTTTACTAAGAACAGTTTGCAGAATTTGATAATTACTTAATGTTGAAGAACAATCATGGAATTTTGATGACCCCTCATCTGAATCAGCAGAAATTACTCCCTCCTCCTGGCAACACTCTTTTACTTCAGAAGACACATCCCCTCTAAAAGATCTCACGTCGCTAAGCACATATTTCCTGTCTTTTAAATGCCTTGAAGCATCCAAGATTCTTAGCCTTTTAGAACTTTCCCCTTCGGAACTTGAGTCATCTGTTATAACTACAACACCCTCAGTTTCTTCCCTTGACCTCTTTTCAACCTGAGATGACCTTGACCTATCATCTTCAGATTCATCAGTTTCACTAAAGGAATAATCAACAAGTCCTTTCTTTGAATGTTCTTGAGATAACAACTTTGGAGATCCTAACTGAATATTTCTTGGTAAGACTGGACCTATAAATCCTGGTGAACCTTCTAACACAACACCACTATCGTTGTGTTCTCCGTTGTCGGTGTCTGACTTACCTCTACCAGAGGGCTTACTAGCTGTAGTCCTTAGTTTACTGGAGATATTTTGATAAAACTCCTGTGCACATACAAAAGGGGAGACAACTGTCTTTGTGGACTGTGGACCCTGTTGTTGCACAAGATGAACCGGTATGTCTTTGGGTTTAGGCTGAGGACCACGATAGGCCATTCTACAAGGTGACACCTGTGATCTGCTATGAAGCATTTGTTCCCAGACTTGTGATGGAGGTGGCGGTGGAATCCTACCAATGGAAAAAGGCATTGGAGGAGGTATAACTGTCTTTCTGGAAAGAAGGGGAAAACCAGGGGGACCTAATCTTATACCGTCTGAAAAAAAATTAAAATATCAAAAATTTAATAAAGGATCAAAGAAGTTGAAGCCATAAATAAACATACAAAGTAACGATGTAATTCTAGATGTTTCTCACCTATTTTACTAATCATTATGACCCAAACTCATACTATATGGACATCATTGTAACATATAAAAAAATAATGGTATAACAACTTATATCAAAAACCCTGATTTTATACATGGTCAACAGTAATGAAGTCGCTGCTATCTTAGATTTCCTATTGATACCCAATTGATGAATTTTAAGGACCATCAATGACAAAGTCAATGTTTTTTTATGGGAACCCACAAAAATCATTCCGATCAAATTTTCTAATATCAGGTGCACAATGGGACTATGTGACACAGACTGTGTCAAAAGTTCATAAAATTCCATTCACTGGTGTACGAGGAGTTGCAGATAAGAGATGGTTACCCTTTTATGTGAATGACAAAGTCCATGTTTTGTTATGGGAAACCCCAAATATCATTCTGATGAAAATGTGAAATACCAGGTGCACAATGGGACTATGTAAAAAAGATTCTTTGTAAGTTTCGTTAAGTTCCATTTAGTAGTGTAGGAGGAGTTGCACATAAGAGAAAGTGTAATAAATGGATGGACTGAGAGACCCCCCTCCACCATCAATATATACTGTGATTTCATTTTTATTCCTGGGGTACCAATTTTCGTCATTTTCGTGGGTGGGGACAAACCCCGAAATTGAATATTCAAAGAATAACGATCTCACGAAATCTATAATGACGGTAAGCTGATATGAGAAACTGCTATGGAACGGTTGTTTACATGGATAATGACGACTGATGTTCAAGGTGCATCGTTATATTGATGTTTTCGATATATATGACAATTTTGCATTATGAACAACTTTAGTGTGTTTATGACACTATATAGAAATACAATTCATTAAACAAACATCGTTGTTATTTTTAATTGCGTAATACCGTCCGTAATGAATATACTTCCTGTTGTGACTTCGTTGTAAAGTGTTGATGAATACACAAATATTAAAGTAACTTTCTTAATGGAAATAAATATTGGTAAAGTAATCTATTTTTTTACACCTTTTATACTGATTTCCATCTTTAAAAACCACTAATTATATCACCAAGTTTATTGCCTAACAAACAAACTTAATCTTTGCCAAAGGGAATGTACGACGAATTTACAATGAACTGTTTACTTAGATTGGTTTTAATAAAATGACATGCTCATTAATTGTGTTAATTATGTTTAGGGCTACAAAACAAAATCTGTTTAATCTTTATTACTTCATGTTCTTTTGCAAACAAAACAGTCATTATGCCTTTTTCAAGAAAGGAAGCTAGATGTACACTATCGCTTGATGTATGGTATCACATGATTTTATTTAGGGCACTTGACTCAACGCACAGTCTTTTAAAATTGTTTTTACAAATGACATAAAACTGCATAAAACGCAACCCCTTTCATAAATTTATGTTCAGTGTGGGCTTTGCACCACGCCACAAAAAACAAGTCTGGACACAGAAAGATGTCTCGCCTGAATTCCGCATCAGTAACCAACAAAAATTATGTCATAAGCATTAGGTAAATAGCATTAAATTGTTATACAATGCATGGTTACAGAGAAACGGACCTAATCATAAAACTTTAACTTAGTCACTGGTCAAGGTCAGGTGACACCTATAAGGCAGTCATGAACTATTCATCAGCAACTTATATACCAAATATTGTCATCCTACCATGAGTGGTTACAGAGGAACAGCCGTAACCCAAAAACTTTAACATAGTCGATGGACCATGAAATTGAGGTCAAGGTCAGGTGGAACCTACCAGACAGTCATGTACTAGTCATCAGCAATATATATACCAAATATTGACATCCTACCATGCGTGGTTACAGAGGAACTGCCGTAACCCAAAAACTTTAATGAGTCGCTGGACCGTGAAATTAAGGTCAAGGTCAGGTGGCACCTACCAGACAGTCATGTACTAGTCATCAACAACCTATATACCAAATATTGCCATCCTACCATGCGTGGTTACAGAGGAACAGCCGTAACCCAAAAACATTAACGTAGTCGCTGGACCGTGAAATTGAGGTCAAGGTCAGGTGACACCTACCAGACAGTCTTCTACTAGTCATCAGCAACATATATACCAAAAATTGTCATCCTACCATGCATGGTTACAGAGGAACTGCCATAAACCAAAAACTTTAACATAGTCGCTGGACTGTGAAATTTAGGTCAAGGTCAGGTTACAGGTGACTGACTGCCAAGTAATCACCATAAGCTACCTCTGGACCAAATTTAATGGACCTAGGGCTTGGGCTTACAAAAATATGAAGCAAGATGTTCAAGTGTTTATGCTGCCGCTGCTGCCGGATTCCCATACATATGTCTTGCCTCCAGCAACTATCATCAGGTTTCGTTTTGCATCGTCTTTCTTAAGCCATCCCATTTCGCTTTAATGTTGCAGCTTTCAAATAAAAGTACCATAAATTTCTATGATCCCGTGATCAGCATTACAATTAAGCGATTATATTTTGAATACTGAACAGCATGAATACCCAAAATTCGTAAGCAATTCCCGCATTTTTCAATTTTGGATTTTTTTTATTGTGCGAACCACGAAATGTCTTTTTTCCTCATACCATTAAAATTGATACCAATGAAAATAAATGAAACCACAGTACCCCTTAGCAGGGGTATAACAAACAAGTGTGGACTGTGAGCACGCTCACATAGGGATGCCCCCGCCTCTCTTTCAAGTCCAATTATCTCCCCTGAACAATATCAGACTGCGACGAAAATTCTTCATGCACATCTACATATGATGTACTTCCTTCATGTAAAGTTTCATCAAAATCTGTCAGGGGGTTTAAAAGCAGATGCGCTTACAAGGGATGTGGACAGAAGGACAGACGGACAGACAGACAGACAGACAGGTATGATGACTATATTCATACAGAAAAATATCTTAAAAAAATTAAGAAGAGAATTATATATAGTTTAACTGGACGAAAATGTTTGTAAACATCTGGACACAACGAAATTTGCAGACTCGTACCAGTGTCTTAAAATCCACTGTTTTGCTTATGGAGAGCTCTCTCGAGGTCCCACACAGAAAAAAAAAAAAAAATTGGATGGCAGAAGATTCTCAGACTACATCTACTTGTGAGGCCTAGGGACATCTATAAGGTCTGTAGTTTGTGATTGGGTATCATCTACTTAGAGAGGAACATCTACAAGGTGTGTAGCTTGTGATTGGGTATCATCTACTTAGTGAGGGACATCTAGAAGGGCTGAAGCTTGTCAGGGCTTTTCCTGGCCTTTTTGGGAATGTCCTTCTCCGCTGATTTTGGGAAAATTTATCGACATTAAATCACGTTTCAAAGTTGAGCGTATGCAAACAGTTATGCAATTGTATTGATTAAAGCGCAAAAATGATATCGATGATCATAATTCTCCCTCCATTTTAGAGAGCATAAGTGTGAAAATATGCGGTACGATGTCGGAAAAAAACCCGAAAAATATCCGGAAATTTACGATTGGGAAATTTAAGTCAAAATTGGGAAAAAAGAGGCAGTTTTTGCCATTGGGAAAGGTGCCGATATTCGGCACTAAATAAAAGGGAGGAAAAGCCCTGCTTGTGATTGGGTATTATCTACTTGTGAGGGACATCTATAAGGGATGTAGCTTGTGATTTAGTATCATCTACTTTGTGAGGGACATCTAGAAGGCTGAAGCTTGTGATTGGGTATTATCTAATTGTGAGGGACATCTATAAGGGCTGTAGCTTGTGATTTGGTATCATCTACTTAGTGAGGGACATCTAGAAGGGCTGAAGCTTGTGATTGGGTATTATCTATAACGGATGTAGCTTGTGATTTGGTATCATATAGTCATGAGGGACATATATAAGGGCTGTCGCTTGCGATTTATTGTCATCTCAGAGGGACCTCATCATTGTTGTCATCTACCCTTAACATGTGCCTGTCAACACTGATGTTGATTGTATGTGTGCTAATTAGATACCATCTCTGTGGGACATGCTGACCTACAGGTCAAGGTCAAAGGTCATCAACCATATAGTATGTGACACATGGCCTTGATATTATCTACCCACATATCAAATACATGTAGCAAAAGCCTAGCTCAAAAGGTAAAAAGGTATAGCACGGAAAAGATTACTTTTAGACGGATGGACAAACTGATCACTACAGGGCATCTGCCACAAAGTGGGAAGGCCCTTATGATTGCCAGTCGTCTTATCAGATCCTAGCATTACACCACATGATTAAAAAAACTATTCTAATATAACCTGTTTCCCCTGGCTTGTCATCATCTCTTTGCCTTTGACCTTTGGCCTTGTTGTTGTTGTTTATATCTGGAATAGGCATTGTTCTGTAAATTCCCTCCATATCTGAAAATATAACAATACATTGTTTTCAAAAGCTTCCAATTTAATTGCGGCACACAGAAAATTTCAGACAAATCAAAGGAAGAATATTGTCAGAACCTTGCATTGATCTGTAAACGGGCCAGAAATACCTGGCAGAACCTTACTAGTACATTACTACATGAATAGACCAGAAATACTAGAAGCTTACATTTCTACGTAACAGGCCAGAAATACTTGGTAGAACCTTACATTTCTAGGTCTAGTAAGTTTAGCAATAGCCCAATGCCAGGTCTAGTAAGTTTAGCACTAGCCCAATGCCAGGTCTAGTAAGTTAAGTTCTAGCCCAATGCCAGGTCTAGTAAGTTTAGCACTAGCCCAATGCCAGGTCTAGTAAGTTAAGTTCTAGCCCAATGCCAGGTCTAGTAAGTTTAGCACTAGCCCAATGCCAGGTCTAGTAAGTTAAGCACTAGCCCAATGCCAGGTCTAGTAAGTTAAGCACTAGCCCAATGCCAGGTCTAGTAAGTTAAGCACTAGCCCATAGCCTGGTCTGGTAAGCTAACCACAAGCCCAATGCCAGGTCTAGTAAGTTGAGCTCTAGCCCATAGCCCGGTCTAGTAAGTTGAGCTCTACCCCAATGCCAGGTCTAGTAAGTTAAGCACTAGCCCAATGCCAGGTCTAGTAAGTTAAGCACTAGCCCAATGCCAGGTCTAGTAAGTTAAGCACTAGCCCAATGCCAGGTCTAGCAAGTTAAGCTCTAGCACAATGCCAGGTCTAGTAAGTTAAGCACTAGCCCAATGCCAGGTCTAGTAAGTTAAGCACTAGCCCAATGCCAGGTCTAGTAAGTTAAGCTCTAGCACAATGCCAGGTCTAGTAAGTTAAGCACTAGCACATAGCCCGGTCTAGTAAGTTGAGCTCTAGCCCAATGCCAGGTCTAGTAAGTTGAGCTCTAGCCCAATGCCAGGTCTAGTAAGTTAAGCACTAGCCCAATGCCAGGTCTAGTAAATTAAGCACTAGCCCAATGCCAGGCCTAGTAAGTTGAGCTCTAGCCCAATGCCAGGTCTAGTAAGTTAAGCTCTAGCACAATGCCAGGTCTAGTAAGTTAAGCACTAGCCCAATGCAGGTCTAGTTAAGTTAAGCACTAGCCCAATGCCAGGCCTAGTAAGTTAAGCACTAGCCCAATGCCAGGCCTAGTAAGTTGAGCTCTAGCCCAATGCCAGGTCTAGTAAGTTGAGCTCTAGCCCAATGCCAGGTCTAGTAAGTTAAGCACTAGCACATAGCCCGGTCTAGTAAGTTAAGCACTAGCACAATGCCAGGTCTAGTAAGTTAAGCACTAGCCCAATGCCAGGCCTAGTAAGTTGAGCTCTAGCCCAATGCCAGGTCTAGTAAGTTAAGCTCTAGCACAATGCCAGTTCTAGTAAGTTAAGCACTAGCCCAATGCCAGGCCTAGTAAGTTAAGCACTAGCCCAATGCCAGGCCTAGTAAGTTAAGCACTAGCCCAATGCCAGGCCTAGTAAGTTGAGCTCTAGCCCAATGCCAGGTCTAGTAAGTTGAGCTCTAGCCCAATGCCAGGTCTAGTAAGTTGAGCTCTAGCCCAATGCCAGGTCTAGTAAGTTGAGCTCTAGCCCAATGCCAGGTCTAGTAAGTTAAGCACTAGCACATAGCCCGGTCTAGTAAGTTAAGCACTAACACAATGCCAGGTCTAGTAAGTTAAGCACTAGCACAATGCCAGGTCTAGTAAGTTAACCACTAGCCCAATGCCAGGCCTAGTAAATATGACTTCAGTATATCTGGAGGTTAAATTTATGGAACCAATACTGATTATACTAGGGTGATTAATCACTTGCTTTAACTGTTTTGAGGCTATGAATAGATATCACTACAGTATGACTGTGTTAAAAACATAATGACAGCATCTAAATAGTAACGTAAATCAACATTAGGTCGTCACAGTCTTAAAGTCGTCAGATTTCTTTATTGCAAGATTCTCGTTTATTGCTTTATCAGACAAAGTTAGGAGACAGTCTATCTTAAAGCAGAAACATTTCTCCTTAAAAGTAATTCCTAGCACTATTTGTGAAATAATCTTATTATAAGATTCTAGTGATTGTTGAAAAGACCAGGAAAACTATGCCTTTTTTCTCTCTTGGCGATGATGTTTTGATAATACCATTCACTGACGATATGCACGTAGCCACGAATCAAGCTAAGGGAATTAGTCCAGTGATATGTACCATGTACCATAAAGTATAATATGTAATGACCAAACAGTTATTTCTACTCTATCGTGTGTATTTATTGATATAAATGGCATTGAAAGTGTTTGATGACTTAAGGGCACTATATCGACCCCTTAAGGTTCTGGCATTTATTAACAATATAAGAATAAATTCTGCATTAGGTCATCATGTTGATTTGATATGGAATATAAGTCGCAACATGTATTAAGCAAACATTACACCAATATCAATCAATTTCCTAGCCAATTTTGTGTGGATTGTTGAAAAGTTTAGCCTATCTATTCTATAGCAATCTTGTATAATGTTTATATCCCATGAGGGGCATTGGTGGCCGAGTGGTTAAGGGAGTTAGTCACAACTATATTGACTTGGACTGTCAACACAGTGGTTGTGGTTTCGAGTCTCACTGCAGGCAGGGTGTACTGGTGTAATAATAAAATAAGTTTAAAACATTACATCTGACTAGATGACGACTTTCAGACAGTGGTGTCCTGGAGCCATCAGAATAACCCTTCTGTCTATTTTCATTTATTTAATCTATTAAGATAAACACCAAGAATTCCCAATTATGTGTCATTTGGAGGACAAATGTTTTTTTTTGTGTTTTGCAATACAAAAGTGTATGCCAAAATGTCTTCATCTAGTTAAAAGGTACAATTAATTCAAGAACTGAAGACTTAATGTCGATTTACATTATTATATTGTTTTTTTTTTCACAACCTTGGTCCAGCCAATTCACATAAAAATTACTCAATAGCAATACAATAACTTATAAAAATCAGAAAAGTTTTAGATGGCTGGGAGGCAAAGCATGTGCCTTAATAAATGGGAAATGGTTTACAATTTGTTTGAAGAAGGTTTCGAGTCCGTGTTAAAAGATGTACTAGTAGGAGTTGATTACACAAAATATGTACTGTCTTCTACAAATGTTCTTTAAAATGACTAAGTCTGAAAAATTAGTAAAAAATTCCTGGAACATTTTCATAATTGCAACTTCAATGCATGTGTCTGTGCAGTTTCAGAATCTGGATTAAAAACTGTGGGAGGAGATGATTACACAAAATAAACACCATCATCTGCAAATGTACTGAAAAATGACTAAGTTCACAATGCTGGAAAATAAGGTAAAAAATCGTGGAACACTTCCATAATAGCAGGTGCACAATTTCAATAAATATGCAATCTTTCTGTGAAGTTTCAGATATATGGGTTGAAAACTGTAGGAGGAGTTTACACAGAAAAGTCTTCTGTAAATGTTCTGAATAAAGACTAAATTCACAAGTGTGAAAAAGTAGAAAAAAATTATAAAAATCCTTGAACACTTCTATAATCTGATAATAGCAGGTGTACAACTTCAATACATGTGCAATCTTTTTGTGAACTTGCAATGATCTGGGCTAAAAACTGTAAAAGGAGTTAATTTATAATCCAGGTTTCCACTCCTTGTAACCCTGCAAAATATATATGTGTCCATTTCCATTTTTACACCCTACAATAATTGCTTCCATTAGGCTGTGAATATTCAAAATGCTTTTTGAATCATGTATCCTCGCCACATAAAGTCCAAATTGTAACTATTAATTTAAGTAAAAAACACATTTGACATTTAATAATAGTTTTTAAAAGTATTTTAAACAAGAAAATTTTTCTATGTACACTGATATACTAGTATTGATAAATCAATAGGTCAATAACTAATGTTGGCAGGACATCAAAATCTTGACATTTCATTTCGAGTTAAAATTACAGAAGCCACTGAAGAAAAACAGTTGTTAGGGCTTTTGTGGCCAAGTGGTTACGGTAGTTAGTCATTTACTAGTACTTCGTGCCTTTCAACACTGAGGTTGAGGGTTTGAGTTTCATTTGCAGGCAGGGTGTACTCGACTCCAATCTTAATTGACAAGGATTGCCAGTTTTCTACGAAGGTTAGGGGTTTCTCTTGGTACTCTGAATTCTTGCACCAATAAGAACTGAACACAGCAATATAGCTGAAAAATTGCTGAAAGTGGCATTAAACACCATACAAACAAAAACATTTGCTGACCCAAATGTTCCATTTTTAGTAACAGTGCCCATGTTTGTAAATGGATTAACCTCTAACATAAATTTGAAACTAGATACCCTAAGTATGACTGTGGCTTCAGAGGAGAAAAGCTTTATTTTAACAAGATGGACAAGAATGCCAAGCGATGACGAAAGCTTTCATCATTTGCTCTGATGAAAATCATCTTGGCCCAGGTAAACTAAAAACATTTAGTAGTCTATTCCCCTTTTGCACCAAATATAAAAAATATGGAATTAACATCTTTTCCTTCTGTTTAGATCTCAGCTGATTGACAGGCCATACAGATGCATGTAGTAAAAATTACCTCCAAATGGGTAGTGAAGCCAGTAATCATGGCTTGTCCTAATCTCACACAGACGAGGGACCTGGCACAGACATGTGTGCCAGATCCAATACTGCTGTACCGAGGGATGACAGTGGCAAGTAGACAAGTCTGGATAATAATTACTCATATAATGGCGATTGATTTCATTCTCGATAAAACACAATTCTGCATTTTTATCGCCTCCTGTTAAGTTTATTTTGGTATCTGATATTTGATAATCCATTTCGTCATCTTTCTGTATGAATTCACCGGTCTCGTTGCTCAACAGTGAACACTTGTTCTTACAAGTCTTTCTTTCCGACAGATTTATGTTGAAACTTTCATCAGCAAATTCCTTTGTAGTAATGTCAGCCATACTCAAATCTATCTCACTATTTTCATAATCGGACATGGTTGGAACTCCACTTAGAGTGCTCTGAGATTTTGGACTGAAAGTCAATAGATCACACCTGGGCAAAGATGACATTGAAGAAGAATCATTCATCAAATAAAATTCACCATTCTCCATCTCATTACTGTTTGATTTTGTGGACATGTCCTCCTTGTCAATGTCAGCCATGTTGTTTTTTGCTATAGAGATTTCTAAAGTATTTATGTCCTCCTGATTTTTATTTATTTGTTTGACAGGTGAAACTGTTGTAAAACTGTGAATATCAATTAAGCTGTTCTCCCAGTCCTCTGTAGACTGGTGTGTCACTTGAGATCTATTATTCCCAGATAATTCTACAGTGAGGCTGTTCCCTGCTATTTTTTTATTTCGCACATCAAATCCAATTCTTTCCTGCCGAGGTATTGTATTCATACCACTATTTAAAAAGGCATTTAAATTTGCTTTGAATTCTGGCGACAAACATCCTCTACCTTTTGGAACAAAAGGTTTTGGAAAAAATGGAAGCGGTGTCTGATTGACATTTGTATGTTGTACTGTCATATAGGAATTACTAGCTGGTAATACTGTCTGTTTATGACAACTGTCTCCTGTTTCATAGTTGTCTGTACCATCAGAAATCAGAAATTGATCAACAGGAAGTAAATCTGATTCCCAGTCCTCATGCTGAAGTGTATTATCTGAAATAGACGACAAGGGAGATAAGCTCACGGTAGCTCTACCACGTCCCATAATGTGGGAACAATTCTTTGGCTTTTCTAAATCTGCATTTTCAAAGCGGCTCTGCCATTGTTTTTGCTTCTCTAACAAAATATTTCTTTCATTTTCTTTATGTTTGAACTGTTGCATAAGCTCTACAATTTGCATGTATGGACTTCCAGACAGACTTTTAGATCTCCTTTCATCAGATTTTGGAGATGTGTAAATATCATGATGTAAATCACACTGTGGTTCATCTTTCTTTTGTCCAATAGTTGATATTTTCTCACTTTTGATACTTTTCATTTTTTCTTTTATAAGATTGTCATATGCATCCCCATGAGTTGAAAGGTCATTTTCAGCTTCCATTACCAAATGAGCTGGGGGACTCAAATTCTCTGTACATTCACTAGTATATTCATAAAAATGTTCTCCAACATTTTTAATACAAGCAATTCCTTTTGTACTTAATGGAGTTCTACTGTCATTGTTTCCATTTGTAAAACAGTCAATCTTATTTTCAATATCCCTCAAATTCTCATTCATATCAAATCCATTTTCCTGGACACTATGCATTTCCGTGATCATGTGATCATAACCTGGATTCTCCAATTCTTTAAGACATTCCTCACTACAATTAGATGCATATCCACCAAATCTGTGCTCAGTTTCAACAGGTTCAAGCCTAGCAGCAAAACCGTGCTCAGTTTCAACAGGTTCAATCCTAGCAGCAAAACCGTGCTCAGTTTCAACAGGTTCAAGCCTAGCAATTTCATTTTTTTCATGTTCAGACTCGGGAAATTTTAAATCAGTTGCATGAACATCATTTTCAGTTTCAAGTTCATTTATATCTTTAATTTTCACAAGCCTGTGTTTGTTATCATTACATTCATATTTTGTTAGAGCAACTCCATATGTATTTTCTTCATAATCGTGATCAGTTGGAGTTACTCCACACTCATTACTGTCAGTCTTGTGATCAGTTGGAGTAACTCCACTTTCATTTCCATCAGCTGGAGTAAGTTTGTCCTTACCTACTTCAGGTTGTTGTTCTGCTCCAAGTAGAAAACATTTGGTTTCCGTAACTTCATTATTAACTAGTTGAAGGTCACAATGTGGTTCTATATCCTTGTTTCCAGACAGTTGGTCATTTGTTTCAATGTTCACTTCCTGTACTGACAATCTAGAAGGTAATAGGGAGATCTTTACAGAAGAAGGAAACAATTCTACAGATGTTTCATTCAACTCCATATTTTCATTTATAACAATACATTTTTCACTCTCAGAATGTATGAAGTTTTCAGACTCTGTAGAATGCTCAGATTTGTGTTCAGACTCTCTAGTCGTTTTATCTTTTAAATCCATAATATCTAAACCCTTTTGTCTCTCCATATTTAATTCACACAAATGATTCTTCATTTCTACCGTTTTACTGACAAACATTTGTTCACTGACATGGTGGCATGCTACCACTCCATGGGCATCAGGAAGACATTGTTTGGTGTCTCCACATACTGTATTCATTCCATTACTAATGGATTCTATCTTTTCCATGTCATCATTCTTTACCCATTTTTCATTACTGTTCTCGTCAACTTCTGACCACGTACTTTCCTCTGATTCCAGTCTTTTCAGAACAGAGTTTACACTTTTAACATCTAATTTATCAGTGTCAATATGTGTTATATTTCCCAAATTTTCATTGGTCCAGTCAGAGACATTTAATAGTTCTAATGACCAATCTTCTGACTGACCTACTTTGTCATGGACTACATTCGTATAAGGACCTGTTGCCATAGAGCTTTGTGTATTCAAACTGTTATTTGTGTTACATGGTCCAGCAATATTACTGTTCAGATTCCTGTATTGAGATCTAGACTGGAATTCCCTATGACATCCTAGTGGTCTGTTCGAATTCCTTTTGTGATTATAACTATAAAGACCATGTGACTGTATGCGATTTCTATCAGAATGTAAATGAACTTGTGATGAGCAATGCAACTCTTTTCTTGAAGATTTTGCATTATTCAAATGAGCACTGACCTCATGTAACTCCTTCTGACTTTGACAGTTATTATTCTCATCAGTCAGACTTGTGTTTAAATTTCTGTTTTTTTCCTTTGGTAGCTCCTTCACAAAATTTTCATGATGGAGTTTAGACTTCCGAAATCTGGGAGGTGTGTGTTCCCGTCGATATGGTTTATAGTCCTTATTTATTTCCTTACATCTCTGTACAGACTTGACATCAGAAATACTGTCTGTGTTAGCATCCAAAGTTATTCTGCAGATCTCATTATTCAGTTTTTCCTCTCGAGGAGGTGATACTTGGTTTGGTTTATGATGCATGTCTGCATAAGGAGACCCTCCGTTGGGTTCTCCTGGACGTATGTCTTCTTGGTCAATTTTTGACAAATTTCTGTTCGACTTCCCATGCAACAGCTGTGTATGTGGTGACTTTTCAACATGAATCATTTCCTGCATTGATCGACGAAAAATTCTTATCAATCCACATTCGTCTTTCTTGCTTCTATTTTCAGATGACGCCATACCAGACTGAAAAAGAAGAAAAAATCTCTGTACACATTGTAACATTCTCATTTCAGGGAGTATGAAATTAAAACAGAACTATATAAACACCATAGATTTGTAGAGACATATACCACATGTAAAGATACACAATATTCAATTTTTTATTACTTGTACAAAAAGATCCCTCATGAGAATTTTCCTTTTTACATTAATGTTTTACAAAATTCATTACTTTACTGAAGGTACTCACCATTCTCTTTCATTCTTTTAAAATTTTTATCCTCTCGGAAGTTGCAAGTCTATACTGAAAAACTATGACCAAAACACGAACATAAAGGGATCTAAAATAGTACAAGCAACAAAAAATTATTTTTTAATACATGTTACAATAGCCAATTATAGGATTATACAATAGTATTTTCCCCTTGGCTTTGGCAAAGCACATCTAATATTGTAATTTATAGGTGTTTCCTCTTTTTGGCTAAGCACGTAAAATTTTGTAATTAAACATATTTTATTGTTCGAAAAGAGCAACAAATGGATCAGACACAAGTTGGTATATGTGTTTCCCTTTTTTTGGCTAAGCACATCTTATTTTGCAATGTAAAGGTGTTTCCTGTTTTGGGTTAGCCCTGTATAGGTGTTTCCCATTTTCAGCTTAGCACTATAGGTGTTTCCTGTTTTTGGCTTAGCAATTTATAGGTGATTGCTGTTTTTGGCTTAGCACTGTATAGGTGTTTCCTGTTTTTGGCTTAGCAATTTATAGGTGATTGCTGTTTTTTGCTTAGCACTGTATAGGTGTTTCCCGTTATAGCTTAGCACTGTATAGGTGTTTCCCATTTTTGGCTTAGCACTGTATAGGTGTTTCCCGTTTTGGATTAGCACTGTATAGGTGTTTCCTGTTTTGGCTTAGCACTGTATAGGTGTTTCCCGTTATAGCTTAGCCCTGTATAGGTGTTTCCCATTTTTGGCTTAGCACTGTATAGGTGTTTCCCATTTTTCGGCTTAGTCCTGTATAGGTGTTTCCTGTTTTGGCTTAGCACTGTATAGGTGTTACCCATTTTTGGCTTAGCACTGTATAGGTGTTTCCCGTTTTGGCTTAGCCCTGTATAGGTGTTTCCCGTTTTGGCTTAGCCCTGTATAGGTGTTTCCCGTTTTGGCTTAGCACTGTATAGGTGTTTCCCATTATAGCTTATCCCTGTATACTAGTAGGTGTTTCCCATTTTTTGGCTTAGCACTGTATAGGTGTTACCCATTTTTGGCTTAGCACTGTATAGGTGTTTCCCGTTTTGGCTAAGCCCTGTATAGGTGTTTCCCGTTTTGGCTTAGCCCTGTATAGGTGTTTCCCGTTATAGCTTAGTACTGTATAGGTGTTTCCTGTTTTGGCAAAGCACATCCAATTTTACAATATTCATTAAATAATCTAGAGATGAATTTCACACAAACATTTTTGGTTTGTTGGAGATTTTAAGCTTCTAATGTAATTTATCAGCTATATCAAGATGTCCAGAGGTCTACATGTATTAGGTATATTAAAAAAAAAGGTTGTCCTGAGGTCTACTTGTATTACAGGTATTAATGAAATGGATGTCCTTGAGGTCTACTTGTTTTGCAATTACTAATGTTTGTTTGTTTGAATAATGTTTAATGACACTCTCAGCAATTTTTCAGCTTCATCATGGTTTCCAGTAACGGAAAATTTCATAAAAAATTACCATTTAAGGGCAATAACTTATATAAGGAGTTATCAGACAATTTCAGACCAATCAAGTGAATTGTAGGGCTTTTATTGCTGATCATTTTTGCCATATACAGTTTCACTCTACCTCGTATAGTTTTCAGGTTATATTGTAAATACCAAAAATTTTGTCAAAAATCGTCAATAAAGGGCAATAATTCCTACAAGAAGCCAATACACAACTTCCCACTAATAGCAACTATTGTAGACCCTAATGTGCTGATCAATTGATCAATTTGAAATAACGGTTTTCTCTATAGCTATTATAATTTTTTAGATAATGATCAAAAACCTGTGTTTACCCCCCCCCCTCCCATGTTCTATTTTTAGTAACAGCCACCATATTTGTCTGTTGATCAACACCCTGGGAACAAACTTGAAACTAGGAACCCTAAGGAAGATTGTGGCCAAGTTTGAAAAAAATTGGCCCAGTGGTTTCAGAGGAGAAGATTTTTGAAAAAGTTTACGATGGACGACAGACGACTGACACCAAGCAATAGCAAAAGCTCACATGGACCTTCGGTCCAGGTGAGCTAAAAATTGATCTTACAATAATAATTTTGATAATTCATGGGGGGGGGGGGGGGGGCTTTAAAATGGTTCCATATTAATCTCAATCATAGTTTAAAGTTTTGAAGGAATATTTTGATGGAAGTAAAAGGACATGTACTTGAAATCGTCAAAAGTATCGATTGTGTATCGCCAAACTTCTGACCTATCTCTTTTAAACTGTCAGATAATCCTATGCTGTCACCTCATCAGCAAAGTCTAAAAAAATTATTGGACAGCAGAGTATTCTTGATTCTCAGACTAAAAAATTACAAATATCAAATTCTTCATCCATTAACTAAAGCAGACCATCATCCAAACGAACTATTGCCAAAATTTACTATAATAACAAAAATGGAATACCGAAATAACAAACTAGTTAATTACTAGGCTAATAGTTCAAAAAATTTTAAATAAGATGACATTTTTATTGTATTTGTTTTTGTTTGAATGGTGTTTTCAGCAATTTTTTCAGCTATATCATGGCATCCAGTTTTTATTGGGGGAGTAAGCCGCAGTACCCGGAGAGAACCCCCGACCTGCCGTAGGACATTTTTATTTTAAAAAGGATTTTGTATAAGTCCAAACCAGGGTTTGTTGTGTGATGCATTTGGGCATGTGAGAAAATTCTATTTTGTGTAATCAACTCCTACAATTTTCAACCCAAATCTCTGAAACTTCATAGACATACTCACAAGTCAGGGTTTCTGTGTCCTCATGTGTTCACGAAACCCTGACAAACATCATGACCATAGCTAGGAAATTCCCAGGCTAGAAGATTTCATATGATGTCATACCTTCAAAATATCAACCAATGAAATAGCTTGAAAGAAGCAAGTGTTCGGCAGTAGTCATTCTTACTCATTCTCGAGTGCGAAGAAAACATATAACTTATAACCTACAAATAATGCAGTAATAACTAACTATTAACACTACTGTACAAAATACACTAAATTTCACATGGTCTATGCAACACATCCATTTGGTTTATTTACAATCCACATCAGGATATCCCCCAACGAAATCGTGAATAAAATCGAGCTTTTGATTGCCTACATGCAGGTATGATGTAGCCAATCAAAATGGTGACTTCTAGTGTGGGAATTTCTAAGCTAAGTTTGTCAGGTACAAAACCCTGACTTATGTGGAGGCTCCATAGAAAGATTGCACATGTATTGACGTTGTGCACATGATATAAGGCCAAAAAAAATATATGTGTGTTTACTGTTAGAATTATTAAATAGGTAGTAGGTTTATTTTTTGCCCCTAATTTTCCAGACTTTTGCAGAATATGTAATCAACTCCTCATACACAGACCCAAAAACTTCCTTGTACAATTTGTAAACCATTCCCCTTTTATAAACTTAAGGCACAAGCTTTGCAACCTGGCTATTTCGGACTTCTGCAATTTTTAATATGTTACTAAGTGCATTTTTATTTAAAAGTAAAACACTACAATCTGTGTTTATTTGAAAAATTAGTTAAATTTACAATTATGATTGATTTCATTATTATTAAAAAGAAACTACTTATTAATATTAAATGACAATTGTTATTGCATAAACTCAAGTCAAGATATCTTGGTTTTTTTCAGCTTGAATATTTCTGTTATATTCACATATTTTTTTTTCAAATATCTTATTTGGCAGATAAGAAAATGCAAAAATTAACATTTTAATAAAATTTGTTTCGTTGCAGAGTAATTAAATAAGGGATGTTGCATTGAAGAGAATGGTTAGTATTTAAAAATTTACCAAATTCATTGATTTGGAATTTTATATTCATCTTTCCCTAAAACATGTAAAAAATTAAATTTTTGGTTCAAAAAAGGTTATTTGAAACTTGCAAAAATATATTGGTCATGAAAATCCTAGAATGCAGGATTTTGTTTCATTTAGCCCTGGGCTTCTCGACCCAGACCCAAATATTGGAATTGACTTGCCCGTCAGGAAAGTTAGCTGACTTTTCTTATTTCTATCCCTGTAAAATCTACATGTATTATACATACAGTACTAATGAAATAGCTGTCCCGAGAAGTCTTCACAAAAAACTTTTAACCATACGCCAGTCAGACTTCTGAACAAGTGTGGACACAGAAAAATGTCTCACCTGCATTCCGCATCAGTAACGAAAATAAATTTCATCATAAGCACGTATTGTCACCACACCATGCATATTTACAGAGGAACTGTCCTAATACAAAAACTTTAAGGTAGGTGCTGGACCGTGAAATTGAGGTCAAGGTTAGGTGACACCTACAAGACAGTCATGTACTATTCATTAGCAACCTATATTGCCATCCTACCATGCATGGTTACAGAGGAACAGCCGTAACCCAATAACTTTAACGTAGTCACTGGACCATGAAAATTGATTGATTGATGATTGATGGTGTTTAACGCCACTTTCAGCAATTTTTCAGCTATATCATGGCGTCCGGTTTTTATTTGGGGAGGAAGCCGGAGTACCCGAAGAAAACCCCCGACCTGCGGTAGGAAAACTGGCAATCCTTGTCAATTAAGATTGGAGTCGAGTACAGCCTGCCTGCAGTGAGAATCGAACACACAATCTCAGTGTTGACAGACCACGTGATCAATAGTAGACGAACTACCTTGACCAGTCGGCCACCAAGGACCCCAGTGAAAATTGAGGTGAAGGTCAGGGGACAGGTGACCGACTAGCAAGTTTTCATCATAAGCTACCTCTGGATCAAATCTGATGGACCTAGGACATGGGCTTACAAATATATGAAGCAAGATGTCAAAGTGTTTACGCCACCCAAACCGGATTACCATACATACTAGTATGTCTTGCCTCCAGCGACATTCATCTCAGGCGAGACTAAAATTGGAAGTCTGAATTCAAATTTACCATGTTTACAATAAAATCAGAACAGTTGTGTGTGTCTTGCAGTGTAGACAAATGAACAACACTTGGCAATCAATCTATAATACACTTTTTTATACATTTTTAAACCTCCAACTTTCCAAAGTTTTAGCTCAATTAAACCAGAAATAAAAAAGTTATGATAATATAAATTGTATGAATGTTAAATCTGTGTCAGTAAGGTGCCATGTTTTCACAAGCAAACAGGTGATTCAGTTTTATTTAAAAACAAGTAATTTTTGTTGCACTCCCCTGCTTTTTATACCACTCAAAATAAACTACTTTTTTTTTATGTTGTCAACATTTACATAGTAAATTTGTATTTTGTTCTAAATTCAATAAATTATGTGTTCAAACCAACATAAATTATTTATGTGCTAAACACTTGAAATATCTGATTTATGCACAAAACTCAGCACATTTCAGTTTTGTGTACTCATAAAAATGCGATAACAGAAACACTGAAGACTAATTTATGATACTGTAAGGCGCAGTGACCATTAGAGTTAAATATGGAATTTTAAAACTGAGCCTTGGCGAGACTTCTTGCATATAAATGGCATGAGTACCTATTTCTTTGGTATATTTGTAAAGTAACGACTTGCAGAGCCCAAAATGTTACAGACTTTCCATCGTTTAATATCATAATACCAGAAACAAGAATGTTGTTAAGTTACCAGTCTTTCGAAATTAGCACTGGTCCAACGGTCCACAGTCAGTAAAACAGACCATCGGGATGGTGGATTTGTCTGCCAAATGGGCTGACTGACCGATAAAAATTACAAGCCATGTTTCCTCCTATGTCGTGTTTCTCAAATTGTAGCTATTAAATAAGTCATGTATATCAGGTTTGATTACCTCGTCGTGTCGTAATTTTCTGATTTAATTGGTCCATCATCGATAATAAAATAATTTTAAACAGACTGGCAGATAATTTACATGCCAAAGCTGACCCATATTGGGTTTTTTTTCTGACCTGTGAATTTTAACGGGCAAAAATTTTGGATCTACAGGTCTGACTGACCTGTGGATTCAAATCTTAATTTCTTTGACTCAGTTACCATAATAACATTTTTGTTGTTTCTGGCATTTTGAATGGAGGATGCAACATGTTCAGATGAGTGGGCGTGAGCTCACATAGCTACAATAATGTAGCTCCTTATTTTTTTTGGACGGAGCTACAAAGAGGTCCCATTACTCGTAATGGAGCAAGCCGGGAGTGATTCAACCCCAGGGTTTTATGCATATAATATGCTATTAAACTGTTTCCCTAAATTGCTACATACTTTTTAATGTCTTTGAAGTTTAACTGATATTTCTACAACACCTAATTCGTTAGTTTTACACTTTATTCGTAATCATGGCATTGTTGTCAAAATGTGAATTCCGGAAGTGCGTAATTTCTGAATCGATTTAGTAAAAATTTATCCGGATCAAGTTTTTTCCGGCTTTATTGCATTAGCTGGGATCAAATTTTTACAGATACGATTCTACAATTCTACACTCCACAATTTCAATTTTGTCAACAATGCCATGATTACGAAAAAGTGTTAAAATTATTTAATTAGACATTGTAGAAATATCAACTGAACGGCGGAGAAGGAAAAAATATAAAGTGAACAAAAATAGCAGTTTAAAAGCGGAAAATATGTATTAATCTCAAGGGTGTTTTTGCTCCATTACGAGTAATAGGACCTCTTTGTAGCTCCGTCCAAAAAAAAATAAAAAAATAAGGAGCTACATTATTGTAGCTAGAGCTCACAAGAATCATCTGTACCAGAAATGGGTATCGGCATGATCAGTAAGAACAAACTTTTAATTTGTCTTGCAACGTTAGGCATCCAATTACAAATTATTCTACCAAATTTTAAATTTTAAATGACAATGTCAAGGATCTAAGCACTTGTCAGAAAATAAACATCTAATAGTGAGCATATATTATGTAATCATAATTCTAATGAGAATTTAATGCTGAAATGATGGCTACTTTGCTTTATCTGGTGCTATCTTTTTTCAATGATTAATGGCATAGGTATGTACAGTTGATGTTTTTTGCTTATCATGAATAATAATGAAATAAAACAATCTGTGGTTTAAAAATGCAAGCAAAATCATCCTGAAAAACCACAATATTTACAATTTGAGGTCAATAAAAGAAAAAATTTGTAATGACTCCACAAGTACATGTATGTTTATGGTTTCCCTTACTTCTCCCTAGAGTCTCCCTATCAGGGTCTCACTCCTCCATGTTTGGTTGCCAGCTCACTGTAGCATTTCCTTTTTCAATCTATAAAAATGATGAAAAATGTGAGTCTGACAAATAATAGGAAGGACTGACAATTAGGTCTGTCAGTCCTACTTTCTGGCAGACCCCTCAGCATAATAGGAAGGACTGACAATGAGGTCTGTCAGTCCTACTTTCTGGCAGACCCCTCAGCATTTTTGGCAACTCTGAGTTGTCAAAAGTATTGTGCAAATAAAATTGTTAAATATTGATGCCTTAGATTCCAGTAGTTAACACTTACTGGCAGGTTCTCACTTAGGATTGTTTTCTCTATCTTGGCTACTGGATACTTTTGTCTTCAGCTTCACTCTTGGGATCGTTTTATCTATCTTGAATACTTGATATTGTTTTCTTCAAGTTTCAGGAATCTGAAAAATTTATGTGTCAAACTGAGTTTGGTTGTTTGTATGAATGGGCTTCATGCCACATTTAGAAATTTTTAAAAACTATTTCATGGCATCTACATTTAGTGTCTTAATGGAAGCCCGATTACCCGTTAAAAAAAAACATGACAATCCTTGACAATAACGTTTTGTAGTTAAGCAACACTTGTATCAACTCCAGTGTTGACACGCTGTTGATCATTAATAAATGCTCAGCTATATACACATGTAGGCCAATTGGCCCTTTTATAGACTAATATCATCCTCCCCAATGACCACCCACTTTACCAGCCAAAATCCTCATGCATTAAGTCTTTCTAATGTTAAAGACAACCCTATAGGCAACCTAGGACCACATATTTTTGACCCTTGAAGGTAAATTACCCTTTGTGAACAACCATTCATGATTTTCACTGCTTGGATGTCTCAATGGGTCTAAATTTTTGTTTTTAATCATAAACTAGTTCACAAGTTCACAACAAGCTTAACAATATGTTTAAAGAAAATGCCAAAATCATGTGTTTGTTTGTTTAAATGGTGTTTAATGCCACTTTCAGTGATTTTTCAGCTATATAATGGTGTCAAGTTTTTAATGGGGAAGAAGCCGGAGTACCCAGAAAAAACCCAACCTTCGGTAGGAAAACAGGCAAAAATCATGTGCCAGAAAGGATGTTACAAAGGAAAAAAACCAGAGGCTCTTAAGCGCTCGTATCGCTCACCTGATTTTATAGGCAATGAAGATTTCCCCGATGATTGATTGATTGATTAATGGTGTTTAACGCCCGAGCAGCAATAGATTTCCCTGATGTTAAACTGTCTTGTAATTTTCAATAAACTTTAAAGAGAACCATTCAAACAATATTGCTAGAAAGTTTTGTTTCCATTAGTAACCGGTTTTATAGAGATTTTTTTTAAATTTGCCCATAGGGTCCTATGATAAACTAAGTCCTGTGGTGGTGGCCATTTTGAATTTCCAATTGGCAATAAAAAACATCAACTTTAAGGAAGACTATCCAAACAATATTGTCAGTAAGTTTTGTTTCCATTGGTTGATCAGTTTCAGAGAAGAAACCTTTTAAAACTTTTTCCCATAGTGTTTACTGTTAATCTATGTAATGCTGTGGTGGCAATTTTGATTTTCCTATTGGCATAAAAAACATAAACTTTTAAGAGGACGTTCCAAACAATATTGATAGTACGTTTTGTTTCCATTGGTTAACGGGTTAAAGCGGTTTTAGAGAAGAAGCCTTTTTAACATTTTTCACAAAGGATACTTTTAAACTAAGTCCTGGGGTGGTGGCCATTTTGATTTTCCAATTGGCATAAAAAAACATAAACTTATTAAAGGACCATCCAAACAATATTGCTTGTAAGTTTTGTTTTGATTGGTTAAACAGTTTCAGAGAAGAAGCCCTTTTTCTCCCATATGTTTAACTATGTTAAACTAAGTCTTGCTGTGGTGGCCATATTGGTTTTCCTATCCAAATAAAAAACACAAACTTTGTAAAGGTCCATCCAATGAACATTATGGCCAAGTTTGGTTTCAATTGGCTATGTGGTTTCTGAGAAGAAGATTAAAATGTAAAAAGTTTACAGAAGCCGATGCAGATGCCTCCGACGGATGCAAAGTGTGTAACAATAGCTCACATGACCCTTTAGGTCAGGTGAGCTAACAAGGTGATACGATTAAATCAAGGGGGAAAGACAGTATGATATTGCAGATATTTAATTTGGTGTCAGCATGGCAGAAATATAGAATAAAACTGAAGTTATTCAACAAGGTGAGATATGTTACGAACATAATAAATCAAAACATTTTCAAATGTAACCTAAAAAACTCAACAGAAAAATCAGAATTTTTGCTTTTACTAAAGAGATAGAATGAATAATTGCACACTCGGTTTTTTTTTTTTTGGCGAAGGGACAAATTTAGTCACTTTGATGTCCAAAAAAAGTTTCATTTGTGGTCGATATTGATATATTTTGCCATTTTTAATAACCTGCTGTGCGTTGTGTAATAATTGACATTCGTGTCTCTTTTTAATTAAGTTTACTACATGAAAAACATTGAGAAACCTGAAACTGAATGGCGTATTTCATCTTGGGTCGGTATACTAAGTATGTTACTAGATTCTTACTATGGAATGGTTGTTATAGTATACAAATTAACATGTTTATAATAAAATTAGGTCACATTCATCTTCAAAGACAAAAAATGAAATTTCATCAATAAAGATTGTTTCCAGTTAGTTTCGCAATGTCTAAAGCTTTAATAACATAAAGAAGATGAATATTATGTTTGAATTTTGTATAAATAAACAGAAGTTAGAATTTTTTATTTGCTCCATTACAAGCAATAGGACTGAATTCTGCAGTAAAATTCCGCCTACTACAGAGAATCATAATGAACTAGAAAGTGGAACCTGGGCACACATAAAAAGTAATAAAATCAGTGATAATGCAAATGAAACAGAAACTGAAAAAAAATCACTTAAGGAGTTAAGGAGACATGTGACAAATAGGACAACTCTTTTTATTTTAACAGATAATAACAGCATCAAGTTGGTTTTTGTTTTTTTTATAATTCAAACTGTGTAATAAAATATACTGGTATTGAATTTCTGCATATATATCTTGCTTCCAATCAACTGACCAAGCTGCCTACAGTGAATCCCCTAAAAAACACCTTACCCATTCTAAAACCACTTTCATGACTCATATGGTGTGGTCTTAGAAAACTAATAAATTATTTTAAGAATTGAAACACCTCATATTTTTCTAGAACTAGAGGCCTGTATCGCTCACCTGAACCTGAAACCAAACAACCCTTTTTTAACCTGCTTTTCTTTCCTATAAGGAATTGCCCAACACTAGAACTCCAAGTCATTAATTTTGCCCTTTTAAGGGAAATATCTCCTAAGGAGGAGCTTTTGATGCTTAGAGGGAGAAGGGAGGTTCACTTCATATTTGCTGTACCTGTTATACTTTTTTAACTATCAGCCGAAAACTCTCTTGACCCCCCCCCCCCCCCCCCATCCCCCTTTTTTATTTCTACTTTAAGCCAACGTAGCTATGTAGGTAGTAAGCTGTCATGATTTGCACAATTTTGGTAGATGATGTGTGCAGTGTTTCAAAGCAGTCCTTTCATTGGATAAAGAGGAGAAGATTTTTTAATATAGGATTAAACACTGGGTTTTAGGAAATTATCAATGTGTAAACTCCAGCGACTCACTCACAAACTAAATAAAGTCCGAAGGACTTAATGTCAAGTTTGTGAGGGAGTCCCCGGAGTTTACACATTGATAATTTCCTAAAACACAGTGTTTAATCCTTATAATTCTGTGAAATAATCATTGCAATTTTTAAAACAGCAAAAACAGTTACAGAAACCCACCTAGACCTCAAAACGTACCTAGGCCGGAAAGCATAAGGATATGCAAAACATAGTACCAAAGGAATCGCCGTTCTGTAGAATATTGATAGGAAAAAAACAAAATGAAACACTAAATTGTATTTATATTATATTTTATTTGAAATCTCAATCGATTTAATTAGAAATCATTGGGGCAGAGAAAACATTGTCCCCTCTCCATGATGATACGCTAGGACGCCATCTTGTTTACAATGTCAAATGTTTTTATCCAATCAAAGCACTTATAGTATGCCCAGAGTGTATGGTCATTCAAACACTCGACACAGTGTAGAGTGTTTCACGGTGTTACACCGAAATTTTTGAGTGTAGACACTCAAAATCACCCACAGCTTATCTCTACCCCAAATTGCAAACAATAAATTGTTTATTCAATTTGTTGTTAGTCACTCTTGCATTACCAACAGCTATAGACTGGTAAAGTCATGTCAATACGAAGAATTTAGAACTTTAAAATTTTTAATAATTTTCATAAATAAATCGGAACTTGCACTAGAACTGATTTTTTTAAGAACAACTTGATATACGGTAATTAAAGAAAAAGACAATATACAGTCCTTAGTTCAAGTAACAACAAACGGTATACCAGTGATGATGTGTTTTGTCCTTATTATTTCATATACATCATATCAATTCGGTTTTTTTTTGCGGCAATACACTAATGTTAACATTTTCTCTAGACAAGGTGCATGTGACAAAAATAACTACACAACTGTTTAAACATGCGGTCAGCAGAAAGTAATCGAGGTCAAATATACATTAACATCTTTAATGTACCAAAACCATGAAATAAAAATAGCAATTTCATTTAAAAAAAACATTATCTGTATACACATTAAAAATGTCAATTTTTTTACAACGACTTTGACCCATATTAGAGATAAAAATAGATCGATTGGTTTATTTGCCAAGTAACTGTTACCAGTATAACGATGATTGTTGTTTTTATTGTTCTAGTTTCATTATGTTTTTACTGAAATAATATGCGAATTTAGTTTCGTTTGTCCAAAAAATTGACAATAGGCATACACTTAAAATATTTTTCTCCCAACTCTAGACTAAAGCCACGTGTAACATGTACATAAATACACAACTGACCTGTTAAACCGTGTGCTTTGCATAAAGTATAATTCGGGATAAAAGCTTTACATTTAACTTCAGTATTGCTGAAATTAAAAAAAAAGTAAGTTCTGTTTGAAAAAAATTCTTATTCACGTAAAATAGTTTTGAAAATACAATGCTGACCGAAATAGAAATAAATAAAAATATGTTTCAAGGCATGCTCACGATTTGCATAAATTTGCGAAGTGAAAGAAGCTGAACTGTGAATTGTACTAGCACAGCTCACTCTCCTCAGACTTCCAGGATTGCAATAAATCAAATCATTAACGTTGCTGAAACCACTAAAGACGCTAATTATTTATAATCAATTTTAAAATATAGATAGAAGACCTACAAGTTATTTCTACATGCGCAAAAAAGAAAAATCGTGAAGTTCGAAGATAGAACACATTTTAATTTTGTAGTAAGGAGAAAAGACATTAGTTGGTTCTTTTTTTGCAATAAACAATCGATACAATATATTTTCTACACCCTGAAAATCAGAAAAACACAGTGTCACACCGTGTTACACCCGAAAGTCGGTACATCAAGGGGATTAATTTTAAGGTGGTGATAGATAACAACACTCTGAAACACTGTGATTCTCCGAGAAAATTTCGGTGATACACCGTGTAACACCGAGAAATTTCTCTTATTTGAGTGTTTGAGTGACCACACACTCTGGGTGTACTGTAATATAAATAAATTACAGCATGAATAGAATTATAATCAATTAAAATTGATTAAAAAAATGTTCAAGGAGAAAATTCCTAAACGGTTCATCAGACAATCTTTTTTGTCCCTCATAGAGCAGAACAATTAAGCAATGCTTGATTTTTCTCAAGTTCTAATAGTTTTCAAGAGTTTGAGGCAAAAATGTCAAAGCTCATCAATTTCGACAATTAAAGGGCATTATCATACAACTTCGACCCAATGGAGTGTTTGGTATAGCTTTCGATGCTGATGAAGCCATGTCTCTTTGGTTTCCCTGTATCTGTTATACTTTTTGAACTATAAGCCATAAACTGTATTTTGACCCCCCCCCCTCGTTCTATTTTTAGCCATGGCAGCCATGCTGGTTAATCTGCTGCCATGGTTGGTGCAAACTTGGTTGAGGACATTTGACGGATGATGCTTACAAAGTTTCAAAGCAGTACTTTCAGTGGTTTCAGAGAAGATTTTTACAAATAAATTAAAACTGATTAAAAAAACAGTTCTCAAGGGGAATAACTATTAAATGGTTAATCAGACAATCTTGACCACAAAGCCATTTTTGTAGCTCTCATACAGCAGAACAATTAAGCAATGCTACCTTTCTCTTAGTTCTAATACTTTTCAAGATTTTGAGGCAAAAATGGCAAAATTCATCAATTTTCGACAATTAAAGGGCGATAACTCCTACAAGGAGTCATCATTCAACTTCAACCCTATAGTGTTTGGTAGGGCTTTCAATGCCGATTAAGGCATGTCTCTTCGATTTTCTTGTATCTGTTATACTTTTTGAACTATAAGCCAAAAACTGTATTTTGACCACCCCCCCTCCCCCTGTTCTAGTTTTAGCCATGGTGGCCATGTTGGTTAATCTGCAGCCATGGTTTGTGCAAACTTGGTTGAGGACATTTGACAGATGATGTGTACAAAGATTCAAAGCAGTACTTTCAGTGGTTTCAGAGGAGAAGATTTTTAAAAATCAATTAAACTGATTAAAACTAGAGGCTCCCAGGAGCCTGTATCGCTCACCTGAACCTGACACCAAACAACCCCTTTTTATCCAGCTTTTCCTTGCTATAAGGATTTGCCCAACACTTCTGCAAAAATCATTAATTTTGACCTTTTAAGGGAATTAACTCCTATAAGAAGGAGCTTTTGATGCTTAGAGGGAGAAGGGAGGTTCACTTCAAATTTGCTGTACCTATTATACTTTTTTAACTATCAGTCGAAAACTCTCTTGACTCCCCCCACCCCCCCCCCCCCTGTTTCCTTTTTTCTATTTTAAGCCAACCTAGCTATGTAGGTAGTCAGGTGTCATGATTTGCACAATTTTGGTACAGGACGTCCTAAAGATGATGTGTGCAATATTTCAAAGCAGTCCTTTCATTGGTTAAAGAGGAGAAGATTTTTTAAAATCAAGTAAAATTGATTAAAAAAATGTTCAAGGAGAATAATTCCTAAACGGTTCATCAGACAATCTTGACCCTTAAGTCATTTTTGTAGCCCTCATAGAGCAGAACAATTAAGCAAAGCTAACTTTTTCTCTAGTTCTAATAATTTTCAAGATTTTGAGGCAAAAATGTCAAAAATAATCAATTTTGACAATGAAATGGCAATAACTCCTATAAGGAGTCATCATACAACTTCAACCCAATGGAGTGTTTCGTAGAGCTTTTGATGCAGATGAAGGCATGTCTCTTCGGTTTTCCTGTATCTGTTACACTTTTTTAAATATAAGACAAAAACTATTTTACCCCCCCCCCCCCTTTTCCGTCCTATTTTTAGCCATGGTGGCCATGGTTGGTGCAAACTTGGTTGTGGACATTTGACGGATGATGTGTTCAAAGTTTCAAAGCAGTACTTTCAGTTGTTTCAGAGGAGAAGATTTAAAAAATCAATTAAAACCGATTAAAAAAAACAGTTCAAGGGGAATAACTCTTAAACAGTTATTCAGACAATCTTGACCCATAAGTCATTTTTGTAGCCCTCATAGAGCAGAACAATTAAGCAATGCTAACTGTTTCTCTAGTTCTAATAATTTTCAAGATTTTGAGGCAAAAATGGCAAAAATCATCAATTTTGACAATTAAAGGGCAATAACTCTAACAAGTCGTCATCATACAACTTTGACCCAAGGGGTGTTTTGTAGAGCTTTAGATGCTGAAGAAGGAAGGTCTCTTCGGTTTTCCTGTATCTGTTATACTTTTTGAACTATAAGCAAAAAACTGTATTTTGACCCCCTTGTTCTATTTTTAGCCATGGCGGCCATGTTGGTTAGTCTGAGGCCATGATTTGTGCAAACTTGGTAGAGGACATTTTACTGATGATGTGTGCAAAGTTTCAAAGCAATCCCTTCAGTGGTTTTGGAGGAGAAGATTTTTGAAGAAAAGCTAACGACGACGAGGACGGACATGAACAATTATTTTAGCTTTTGATTTTTGACATTTTGGCGGGAAAAAACCCGAGAGTGAAAATAAACAATAATTTTCACATGGGATTTACCGTGATTTCTGTCACTTGGAAAATTCAATATTTCATCTCCATCTATATAATAATATGCGAATCTCCAACTTTGTAAAGGCCCGAAATTTTATCTCTAGACTATGGAGCAGCAAAAAATAGTAAAACGAGAATTGTGAAATATTTGCACCACAAAGACAGAAAATTCTGTCTATAAAATTACTTGATCAAAATTTATTTTAAGGTTCATATTCTAACATATGAACTCCCAGGTTTTCTAGTTTGTCGAATGAATCCAAATTGATTTTTTTACTTAGTATTGAGGACACTGACATTCTAGCAGCCACTGCCAGATTTATATTAGATAAAGATATTGTAAACTAAAAAATTACAGTGATGTTTAGATTTTCAATATGATATTAATATGAACATTAATATTCCAGTAAATTGTCTCATCATGTTGTCTTATGTATAATTATGTGTATCTATCAATTATTCTTTTACTCTTTTTTGTACAACTCTCATTGCTCCCAGTGGGCTCCTGATTTTGAAATAAACGATATGTTATGTATTCTAACATATTTCTAATTAAATCCTACTTGAATTCAATTCAAATATGACAATGTAGCAGGCATTTTCATACATTTTTTTTGTAAACTTATTCCATGATGACATGAGATCTTGTAAAGATATTGAAGCCATTATGAAAATTGCTTTTGACTGGTATGGTGTCAAGTAAAATTTAAGGTAAAAGAGTTAGGCATGATCAATGAAAATTTTTAATAAGTAAAGACAATACTACTACAGGGGAATGCCAATGGCAATTGGCATGTTAAGTCATGGCTTTCATTTTTATTTAGAAAATGTTGATTAGACAGATTGGGTACTTAGCGAAAGGTTGTTGCATGGTAGTAAAGTTAGTAAAATAGTTTTTATTCAATCAGACTGTTCATGTCTTGTGCCTTAATTACAACTTCAGTTCACTGGTAGTACTGCCACTGGTGTTTTATAGAAATTATACCACATTACCGGCCATGGAGAAGTTCTCGTCACCCGATCTTTTGACAGTTTTTGTGAAAAATTGGAAAATTTAAATGGTATATTCGTAATTTGGTTTGAATTTCAGATAATAAAATTTATCAAATGAAGCCTTTCCCGTCGATTTTAATGGAAAAATAATGGCAGTCACCAAAAAAATGACGAGAACTGATGGTCATTTAAACATGTTAAATGACGATAACTACTCTCGGACTATAAACTTTTAATATTTCGTTAGAAATTAATATAAAAAGAGCAGAATGTAATTGAAGACGTTTAAAAGGTTTCTTACAAGATAAATTATACAAAAAAGGGGGATCCTGTACTGTCTACGAGTAACACTAACAAGTTGAGTTGTCTCATGGATTGTGTCCTGAAAATTTACAAGACCACGTATTTCTAATTTCTGAATCCAATTTCTACATTGCATTCACCTGCAACTCATAATGTATACAGTGCATATTTCACGCTTAAAGAATAGAAAATAATAGAAAACCGGAGTCAGGTTTACTTTCTACTTTTAAAATGTTGTGCCAGCTTCTGCAACTTCTATTGCGCATGTTTTCCACCGCACGTGTATATCCTAATTTATCTTCTAATTAAGAGAGTTCATCAAAAAATTTCTAAGCAGTACGCTCCCCTTTTGTCTTTAGAAAACAGTTTTGAAATATTTGTTCTATTTTAACTCTTTTGTGTAGTATTTTAATTGAAATGTAGTTTACATACAACACATGACCCCAAACATTTATGGACTCATGTCTTGCTGTCTATATATTAATTTTATTTCAGGTGCGCCTGAGGCGTATTCGTATTATCCGGTGTCGTATTAATACCGAGCTACCTATGAAAATTAGCTACGGTAGTAAATTTTAATACCGCGGAGCTATTAAAAATTGACTACTCATGTAAACAAGCTACCCTATGACATAAATTAATTAGATTTATCTCCCTTATACCGTAAGGTGGAGTTAGATAGGCGTGAGCTATTAAAATACTTATTTTAATAAACAAACTTATTTTTATAATGTTATTTATTATCTACAATGCCATAACGGCATAAACTGGGGTCTGTTACTAAATAATTTACCAAACGTTTGTTCTACAGTCCGTAGATTTGCTCTGAAAACATTTGTGAGCGAACATCTTCAGGTATGTTTTTGACTATCTCCCAATTATCGCATAATTACAAAAGATAAATTTAGCAACTAATTAATTTTAATTGATCAAAGAAGTAAAAACCCAAATTTTAAATGCTATCTTCACCTAAATTTTACAATTTTACGTAATTTAGTTTATGTAGTTTAAAATGGAATTAAACATTTTTCATTTTCATTTTTATACGCCTGTCAATGACAGACCCCCCCCCCCCCCCCATGCGTGCGTATTATGGTATACAAATGTCTATCCTTCGTATCTTGCAAATAAGATTCACAGGTAATGTGTTTAGTTTAAACATATTTATTAATTTTAAATTCAATAATATGTACAAAATACATCATACAAAGAATAACATACAGGATTCGGAAATAAGCATGTAAGCTTTTGTTAATCCGTCTCCTTACAATTCCGACAAAGTGTAATATCAAAACTATAAGCATGCTTACAGAATGAATAGAAATAGAAAAAGGACATGTAAATGTTGTCAGGAAGTGTAATCAATAAACGAAACAGTCAATGTGACATTGGAAATGATGGAATAGTGAAATGCAGTTAAAAAAAGCGTTTGCTTTGAACAATATATTTTTAAACAAGATTAAAGACATTAATATTTTCATCTAATGTTAGAAAATCTGACCCATACAATAATAAGTTAACATCGACAGGTTGGTTTAAATTAAGAGTATGTATGGTACTATAACGAAGATGATCGTACTTATAACATTCAAAAAGAAAATGATAGGTTGATTCGACATGACCACATGTACATTTTGGAGAATCCACAAGGTTTCGCAGAAACAGGTGTTCATTTAGTGAACTACTGTTCATACGAAGCCTCGCATGTAGAATCTGCCCTTTTCGAGTTCCGACCTAATAGTATTTTGGGGTTACTTTGCTACGAGTCTCCAATTTATTTTTAAATATACTTAACGAGGTAGACTTTCTTACATCTAAAGGCAAATTATTCCACATGTTAATGGTCGCAGGCAGAAAATATTCAGAGTAGAAGTTCGTTCTTGTACGAAGATTAACAATATTTCGACTTGGCGAGTAAAATGACTATGTCGATCACCAAATGAACTAGGAACAAGTTCCCATAAATAATTTGGGGATTCCTTGTTTATAATCTTATATAATTGAATAAGTCGATGTTTTTCCCTCCTAGCCGAAAGTGTTTCCCAACCTGTTTCTTGATAAAGTTTTTCTAACGACGTCAATTTTGTCCCTTCCGTAACAATGCGCATAGCGTCTATCTGGACACTCTCTAACTTGTTTACTAAGTATTGTGTATGGTTATGCCATACCACATCGCCATATTCCAGAATTGGTCTAATATAAGAAAAGTACATTCTCTCCAGGACATACCTGTCAAGGACAAATCGTGCCCTACGAAGGAAATTAACTCTATTATAAGCTTTTTTAACAATGTAATTAATGTGGTCATGCCAAGAACCATTACTTGAAAAATAAATGCCTAAGTGTTTATGCGAAGCGACTTCTTGAATATTGAGCCCGTCCATAACAATAGGTGGATGAAGTGGCTTGACTGATTTACGAGATATAGTTATCGTTTCAGTTTTATGTGGGTTAAATTGTACTAACCACTTTTTTGACCAGCTATGAATTTTAGCTAGATCCCTATTTAATATGTCAGCAGCGACTTCGGGACTATCTACAATTATATAAATGCTAGTGTCGTCTGCAGAAAGCTTAACACAAGCATTCATATCTTCTACAATATCATTAATAAATAAAAGAAACAATAAAGGCCCCAAAATGGAACCCCGAGGAACACCTGCATTAATAGATGCCCAGTCAGAACTACCACCGCTTAAAACCACTCTTTGTTCCCTCCCTGAAAGATAGTTTTTAAACCAGAGTAATAAATTTCCATCAATACCATAATTCTGAAGTTTGAATAAGAGTCCTAAGAGAAACTCGCTTGTTTCTGTTTCAGTGTTATCTGGTTTTTTTTCGATTTTTGAAGTCGCTGTTTTCTGTTTTCTCATGTAAATTGCTGTTATCTGTTATCATTATTTTAAATCTACTGTTATCTGTTTTGAGAAAAATTAAAAAGTGTTAACCTGTTAATAGAATGAAAGAAAAGGAAACAACCCTATTGTTCCCGGGGAAATAAAACAAAAGGGAAACAACTCTATTGGTCACCGGTAAATAACCTTTAAGGTAAAAAAACAAATAAAAAGGTCAACAATGCAGAAGTTTAGATGAGAACAACACAAATTTCAGTAAATTAAAATGTACATGTACATGTTTAGTGTTAATTGGCGTACAATATAATAAAACAAGTACGACCCTCTCTTATTGAGGGAGACATCCATATTTGTAAACTAACCCTCGTTGAAGTTGTTTGCCTCGGGTTCGGGTTAAGAAATTTGATTGTTGCCCTCAAGAAGGTGAAGTCAAGGTGAAAGTACTAGATTGATTATTCATTAGTTTATTTATTTATTCCATAGTTCTGCTCTACATTCTCTTTTCTTACTTTTGCTACCATTCACTTTCTCCTATGACTTCACTGCCACCTTTATTGTTATTATTTACCTAACAATATACCGGTATATTTATGCATGACAAATGTCCGAAATATGACCCATTAAAATAGGATACCTTACAGCTATGTATTGCATGATGGGTAAATAAGAATTATAATCCTCGAAAAAAAGTAACCTTACCCTGTAGATTTTTGTAAGCATCTATAAAACTATTACCTATGAAAAATCGGCAACATTTCATCTATGCATTACAACAAAGTGAGTAATCAGAAAGATGACCCATGAAATAAGATACCTTATATCTATGTATTGTATGATAGAGGTATAAAACTATTATCCTTAAAAAAGCATCTCTGTATTGTATTATAGGGGACCAAGAACTATACTCCTTGAAAAAAGCGACCTTACTCTGTAGATTATATTAAACATGTTTAAAACTATTACTCATGAAAAATCAGCTACCTTACAAAAAGAGGAATCAGAAAGATGACACATGGAAATAAGATACCTAAAATTTCTGTACTGTTTGATAGAGTAATAAGAAATATAATCCTTGAAGAAGCAAGCTACACTGTAGATATTATATATTAAAGATAAATAAAATTATTACCCATGAAAAATCAGCTCCCTTACATCTTTATATTGTATAATAGAGGAATCAGCAGTATGTCCCATGAAAATAAGATACCTGAAATTTCTGTAGTGTATGATAGAGGAATAAAAATTAAAATCGTTGAAAAAAAGAAAGCTTACCCTGTAGATTATATAATTAAATGTATAAAACTATTACCCATGAAATATCAGCTGCCTTAAATCTATACATTGTACAAATGAGGAATCAGAAAGATGACCCATGAAAATAAGATACCTTATATCAAGGTATTGTATGACAGAAGTATAAAACTATTATCCTTAAAAAAGCAACCTTCCCCTATAGATTAAAATAAACATAAAACTATTACCCATGAACAATCAGCTACCTTACATCTATACATTGTACAAAAGAGGAATTAGAAAGATGACCCATGAAAATAAGATACCTGAAATTTCTGTATTGTATGATAGAGGAATACGAAATATAATACTTGAAAAAGCAAGCTACCCGGTGGATTATATTAAAGCTAAATAAAACTATTACCAATGAAATACCAGCTAACTTACATCTATACATTGTGCAACATAGCAATCAGAAATATGACCCATGAAAATAAGATACCTAAAATTTCTGTACTGTATGATAGAGGAATAAGAAATATAATCCTTGAAAAAGCAAGCTACCCTGTAGATTATATTAAAGATAAATAAAATTATTACCCATGAAAAACCAGCTACCTTACATCTTTGCATTGAATAACAGAGGAATCAGCAGTATGTCCCATGAAAATAAGATACCTGAAATTGCTGTTTTGTATTTTTTATTAAACATAAGACTATTACCCATGAAAAATCAGCTACCTTACATCTAGTATACATTGTACAAAAGAGGAATCAGAAAGATGATCCATGAAAATAAGATACCTTATATCTCTGTATTGTATTATGGGGTAACAAGAACTATACTCCTTAAAAAAAGCAACTTTACCCTGTAGATTATATTAAACATGTATAAAACTATTACTCATGAAAATCAGCTACCTTACATCTATACATGTACAAAAGAGGAATCAGAAAGATGATCCATGAAAATAAGATACCTTATATATCTCTGTATTGTATTATGGGGTAACAAGAACTATACTCCTTGAAAAAAACGGTTATAGAATTTCTATTAAAATTCAAAATTATTTGTCTAATTCCTTGGGGGGGGGGATCTTCCATTGAAACGGCGACTTTCCATCATTGACTATAATAACCGTTTTGCCCTTAAAATCAGACCATTTCGCAATAAAATGGGTCATCGACCAGGTTTACAAAGTATCTCCTCAATAATACCCTTCTCTATCTTAATATACTGTCGCGGTTTAGCGAAAATGTTGCTTGATTTGACGCTTTTAAAATGATTATATCATGTCGTGTGGTTATCCTTAAATTTGACGGGTGGCTTTCAATTTTGAATTGGCGAGAATGTGGAATTTTATCGTAGAAAGTTATATTGCTCTTCTTCATCTGAGTAGTTTGTCTTTCGTAAAGGTTTGTCGTCAAACCATTTATTTTTAACATTTAAACGTTGATAGAAAATTTTTCGGCAGCCATGAAAACGATTATCTATGTTTATAATTTAAATCAGTTTAGTTAACTTTATACGTGTATTAAATAAGAATGAGAGACTATTTAGCATGTGAAATTGGTTTATCAGTTTGTTTTGTTTAATCATATTTTATAGAGGTTAATAAATCAATTAATATGGGCATGTCTCAATTTCTGGTGTGGCAGAGATGAATTCTGACTTAGGAAGATATGTGGCTCCTGTTTCGGAAATTGTTTGATTTGTGGATTGTCTTTTTTGAGTTTCTTTTATTCGGCATTTTGTTATTACCTTCATTTATTTCTGATTAACTACAAAGTACACAGTCACAGAAAAAATAGGTATATATGGTATTAGATTTCAAAACTAATGTGAACACTACACTCAAACCAATCGGAGGAGAGACCCTCGATTTTTTATGTTCATGAACATATACAGTTTTGCAAGAACAATAAAATTTCTAAAAACAGTTACCTTAGATATATGGTATACAATATTAATCTAATGATACATGGTAGGCAATAATAATGCAATGACATGACCTCGTATTTGTTTGCTTGTTTAAGTAGTGTTTAACGCTTGCACTTTCATCAATTTAACAGCTATATCAAGGGGTCCAGTTTTTTTATTGTCATTTTAATGAGAGTTTGGGTAATACATTTTTCAGGATCATAAGGGGCTTCATCGATTTTAACGGCGAAAATTGTCATGATAAATTCACTTTTATAACATTTTCCATCAAAAATATAGTATATAAAATGCTAAGACATAATAGAAATGCAAAAACATGTTAGTTTAATGTGTGTTTGGGTATAATTTGGGTAAGTTTGGGTATGTTTGGGTAAAAAGTCACACCCATCAATCGACTCCTTAATTAACCCAAATACAACACAAGAACTAAAGAATATTTGTTCATATTTAAAAGAATCTTATACACTAAGAAATTTACATCTTTAGAAAAAATATATGTGTATAATTATCTCATCATATTGTATAGCAAAATGCCACTTAGTGTACATTGTCATACTATACACAAACTTTATATATTTTCACAATTGATTATTTCATTATAATTATTGAATACATACCAATATACTTTTATGTCGATAAACGTACTATCTGTTGTGTATTAGATTACGCAATATTGTAAATATGACTATGCTTTATCCAATTAAAAAATTTGAATTTGATATTAACACTTAACGTTCGCGGCGGATCTAAAAAAATATCCGAAAGCAAATTTCCATCCTGCATCCAATATAGTGATAGCATCAATATATATGCCATATTTTTTTAAATGATTAGAAGAAAGGGGGCTGGGGGAAAGATACTAAAATGATCAAAAGTTATCTATTGTTAGGTTAAGATTGGGACAAACTATAAATTAATTAGAACCTATACCATCTTTTTTTAAGAAAATGCTGATAAATTATGTGCAGAAATTAATACAAATGTTTATAAAATGTTTGTTTTCAAGGAAAACAATCTCCATCTTTTCTTCGAATTACTTTTAACTAGCACCTAAAACAACTTTGTAAGAGAAACAACGTAATTTAAGCTTACATAACTGTTATAAGTCAGCCTAAATAGCTGGTCGGTAAAATTTATTCACAGGAATTTTACTACATATAAAAAGGGCCATGTCACCCCCCCCCCCCCATATTTCAAATGGTATGGGGCTTAATTCATGTTGTTCCATTTTAGTGATTCTACTCTGTATCACTTTGATGTAATAAGTAAGTCCATAGTATCACTTTGATGTATATACAAATATAATGGTACTTTATTCTAATTTCTTAACGTGGCGAATTCTATCTACCAGAAGTTCAAGATTTCACTGTACTCTAGGTACCTCTCTGACGACTCCTATAGATATATATGTAGTTCTAGCAAATTATCCAACAGTGATGAAATCTGAAGGCGGTCATATACAATATCTTGAAGATGGTCAAGATTTTATCTGAATGTTTTCTGCATTTAATTACTTTTATGCTGTTGCACACTGAAACTAATAATGTCAATTTTATTTGTTTACTGCTATAAAGATGTAGATAAATTCTTACACATCTAGTGAAGCTACCTCTAGAGGATACTTCGCCTTCATTAATAGATTTAATTAAGTTACATTTGTTTTAGTGTTCAATATATAATCATACTAATATATGTCCAAGTTAATGTGTCTACCTGTCGTCTTAATTTGAACAGAGCAACAATTGATCTAACATTAAAATTGTCACATTAAAGTAATTATAAATAAAATAATTCATTTTATTCATATATACTTAGGAACAATTATTGTTAAAAATAAACTTTCATATAAATATGTTCACCTACTAAGAAGATGTGTATTGTTGCTATATTTTACGACATGCATTTTTAGAACTAGATCAAGAATATTGATGTGAATATTATTATTATTATTATTATTATTATTATTATTATTATTATTATTATTATTATTATTATTATTATTATTATTATTATTAAGGTTTACTTTTTCCAATATGACGCTTGCTTTCCAAATTCCTTCTCAATTTTGTTATTTTTGCTCTTTTTGCTTCTCATTTTTCCAAAAAGGCAGTGGAAAAAGTAAGAAATATTTCATTTTTAAAGTTTCGCGATAAATTGTTATCTGAAAAGATTCTTCAGAATCAGCCAGTGAGATCGAAGCAGTATTCCAAATCTCCAAAATATTGATACCCAAATATATTTTACTTTTATATCAAACATAGCGAAAATGTCAAACACCAAACGCACTGTACATTTTCTTATACATGATGGTGTACTTAGCCCAGATCAAACTTTTAGCAAATAAATTTATCCAATACAGATCGGATATGGCCTCGTTAGACGAGTGGTTAATTAGTTCGTCTAAAATTGATCACCGGGTCTGTTAACACCCTTTTTACAACTAAAATACTTAAACAACTGAACATTGTTAATATTACATACATTGCTACATTTTAGTCACAACAGAGTCAAGGTTATGACCCAAACCGCTCTATGAGCAAAACAATCTGTTTAATTAAAATTCGATCCCTCATCTCTCAAGTTTTGCTGATACATCGCGTCGAAAATAAGTACAGAAGCCATGAGAGGACGAATTCTAATTAAAGTGGACAAAACCATAAGAAGATTGAATTTCTTTGTTTCACAATACCAGTGTTTAGTTCGGCTTCTTTAACAACTATAAAGCATTGTTTTCGTAGGACAACCGTACATACGTACGTTCCGAATGTACTGAGATTTTTTGTCTTTTTTCAGTGGGCCTCGTTGGCCGAGTGGTTAAGGTAGTTCGTCTACTGTTGATCACGTGGTCTGTCAACACTGAGGTTGCGGGTTCGAGTCTCACTGCTAGCAGGGTGTACTCGACTCCAATCTTAATTGACAAGGATTGCCAGTTTTCCTACTGCAGGTCGTGAGTTTTCTCCGGGTACTCCGGCTTTCTCTCCCAATAAAAACTGGACGCCATGATAATTGCTGAAAGTGGCGTTAAACCCCAATCAAACAAACAAACAATCTTTGTTCAGACTATACATTTCATTAGGGTGTCTTCCAGATTGTGCCACTTTTGATAATTATAGGTAAAGAAAGATAGAAAAAGTGATTAACAATGATGGACGACATGGGACTTCTAAGTGTTGGACAATAGGGAAATGTTTTTTTTAAGACTGTCACAGCAATGGTTTAATACAGATAGTTTATAATATAATATATAACATGACAAGATTAAAAACTATTTTATTGATTGATTGACTGATTTATTGTTTGTTTTTATGATCAATAAATAATGAGAAAAGTGATTTACCACCGGAAACAGAATTTTGACTTCCACTGAAATAGTTATGAGGCGCGTAGTTTTAAGCATAATATATCGCGGGTGCAAAGTGCCTACAGAAGGAAGGGGTCTTCATCGCGCAAGAAACGCAGTACTCCGCAAACACTTTATCCACTACGGTTCGCGGTCAGGTTTTTTGCCGTTTCGCATAAGACGGGATAAATGATCAAATTCTAAACTGCAGAAACCAGTTGTACTTCAAGGATAACAGATAAACAATGTGTGTCTTGATTGACTGCTTAATTTGGGAGATAGCTACCCGATTGGCCAACAAATACTAGTAAGCAGAGCTAAGTTAGGGATGAAAACCCTTCATTTTTACGGGGCGGTGGCAATCATAATGGGCAGACCGCCGTTCATGCCACTCTAGAAAAGCCGAGAAATCACGAATCGCTTACGATGAATGAAAAAGGGGAAAAATATGCAAGATAATGGGAATCAAACCAATCTAATTAAAATTATATCTTCACTTGGCTCCCCCTTTTGCTATTTTCACGACGACAATAGCAAAAGGGGGTCAAGTGAAAATATGATTTTAATTAGATT
Organism: Limnoperna fortunei; assembly: GCA_944474755.1. Taxonomy (NCBI): domain Eukaryota; kingdom Metazoa; phylum Mollusca; class Bivalvia; order Mytilida; family Modiolidae; genus Limnoperna; species Limnoperna fortunei. Next base: position 107,146,786 of record OX104111.1, read on the forward strand.
GGAATCAAACTTTTTAAAAAGGAAAGTGGCATTGATTTGTGTATGTTTATTATAAAATGTGTATAAAACTTTAACGGAAATTTCCGAAGCGTAACATTTTCGCGAACAGGTCTATATCATCTATTTTTGTGAATATAATGGATCTAGGATACTAAACAATGATTTCTTGGATACTGCTTTTGATTTTTATTTTATGGACAAATGATTCCGGTTACAAGACAAATTTTAATTCTTTTCCTGCTTACTGACAATGTTAACATCAACTATCTTACCACGTATGATGCATCTAGAGATGCTTAGTATAGTGCTGTCTCTCACCTATATTTTACGGTTGCCTGATTTGGATATCTAAACATCGTGTACTTATACTGAAGTGATGTAAATAATAACAATACATATTGCCATTTAACATTAAAAAAACAGTACGTATTTTTGTCCATACAGAAAAATAAAGCTTTGAGACGGCTAGCTTTTTAGGAAAGATAATACTTGTCGTATTATATACCTCACAACTTTCTTTCCTCTACCGGAGATGCGCTGTAGCTCGGACACTGGGAACCATCACAGTATAGCCCCAGGGATAACAGTTTTACCCATATCGGATAAATAATAATGAAAAAATATTTTATGGGCCATTTCAAAGCTCAAGTTTTGACCACAGGATAAAAATTCAAAATTAAAGGTATTTTGATCCTTTTCTCTTTAAGATCATTTTAATGGCAACATTAAACTTGTAAAAATGGATTTGGATGATTAAAATAATAATCTGGATTACAAACGTCCGATGTAAATCACATGTTTAGATACGTTAATTTTCATTTCTTCCACATTTAACAAAAGGTTGCGTTATTTATACAATGGTGACTTACATCGTATATAGAATTTTTAAACAAAAAATATTCTTATATTTAATTGTATTTTACTGTACCTCCACTTTGAAAAAAGTCCATTTACTATCAAAATGTTTATAAAACAAAAGCAATAAAAATTAAAATGACATATAAAGAATAATATGTATTTTGTGTTTCCTGTCTGTTAGAACTTGTTCTCCTAGTGTTTATTTCCTCAATTGTCTTCACAGAATTGCAACTAATTATAACATCTGTGGGCATTCCTATACACATTAACAACCATTTGTTATCATTGCATGAAACATGTTTTATTGGTTTATGTAACGACATAAAGACATTAAATGTAATCAAGTGATGTTAATAGAGCACTTTTATTTGATAAGTCACCGCGGTTAACCTCAGCTTTAGATGAAAATAAGGGGAATTGGGTATATTTAGATAATTTACAACTACTCAAATATATATGTTATTCAATGAAAAGAGCAACCTTTTCATATAATTTGGAAGGGAAAAAAGAGACCCTTTTGGGCTGCACATCCATATTACCGTACCCCAACTCCAATCCTCTCGTGAAAATTTCATATTTTTGCATTGGTTTTGTTATTGTAACTTGGTGGAAGGGCGATAATCCAAACACGTTATTATTGGGTAGCAGATTTTCATAACGATCTTTCGGAACACATCGATGTTTTACCGAATAAGTATTCCGAACATTAAAAAGCAGCTTGATTGTCATGGTAGCAAAATTTAATACGACACCGGCAGTATCTTTAAGTGTAAATTCAAATGTAAGTGTTTGTCATAACATTCGGAATCTGAAAATGTTTCTCCTTTAAATTTTTTTTATTTATTTCTGTTGTCTATTGATTTTTCCCGATTTTATCTGGGACTAGTATAACTAGGTTCCTGATTCCATTTGTCACATTATTTTCAACAAGGAAAAGATTTCCTTATGAATCCTTATAGCTTGGTTTGCTGAAAATAAACCAATGTACCAATAACCTGATAGTCCTGAAACCATTGGTCATGTACTAATAACCTGATAGTTCTGAAATAAGTGGTCATGTGCCAATAACCTGATAGTTCTGAAACCATTGGTCATGTACCAATAACCTGACAGTTCTGAAACCATTGGTCATGTACCAATAACCTGATAGTTCTGAAACCATTGGTCATGTACCAATAACCTGACAGTTCTGAAACCATTGGTCATGTACCAATAACCTGATAGTTCTGAAACCATTGGTCATGTACCAATAACCTGACAGTTCTGAAACCATTGGTCATGTACCAATAACCTGATAGTTCTGAAACCAGTGGTCATGCACCAATAACCTGATAATTCTGAAACCATTGGTCATGTACTAATAACCTGATAGTTCTAAAACCAGTGGTCATGTACCAATAACCTTATAGTTCTGAAACCATTGGTCATGTACCAATAACCTGACAGTTCTGAAACCATTGGTCATGTACCAATAACCTGATAGTTCTGAAACCAGTGGTCATGTACCAATAACCTGATAGTTCTAAAACCAGTGGTCATGTTCCAATAACCTGATAGTTCTGAAACCAGTGGTCATGTACCAATAGCCTGATAGTTCTGAAACCAGTGGTCATGTACCAATAACCTGATAGTTCTAAAACCAGTGGTCATGTACCAATAGCCTGATATGCTTGGGTTGATTTTTTTCACATGTAATACTTCGGTAAAGTTGGAGGAATAGTTTTATATATTTTTTTTATATAAAATACCGAGACATGATTTTATAAAGTACTAATTTCAAGGACGATATTACAAACTGACGAATAACAGAAAACTCTCAATCACAAAAAACAAACACACAAATGATACAACAAACTATAATCGAATAGCAACTATGTTGATGGCATAGAAGTTTAGTAATAATTGGTTTGATTATGTCGCCATAATAATTTGAACAAAAACAAAAATTATTTCAGTATTTAGATATTAAATTGAACAAGGAAACAGACATATGGTTCTCATTAAATGTCAATGAACCCACTTAACAACGGAAACTCATTAATTAGATAAATGACTATTAATTGGAAACAGATTAAAACTATTTTTTAAAATAAGAGGAAACGGCTCTTCGTACACAATGACCTTTCATTCATGTCTTTAGTTTCTAAAAAATAATGAATTACAAAGAAATATTAACAAGTGTAGACATATAAACACACAATATTACATATGGATATAAACCGGTAATGTCAAGAAGGAGAGTTATTAAATAGCATGGAAATTTATTGCCAAAATTATAAACATATAAGCATATGATGCACCGTTACTAAACCGGTTGTAGGTTTTTTTTTTTTTGGAAAAAGGCGGGGGGGGGGGGGAACTCGGACAATATGAGAATAGCATAGTTTCCTAGCTAGTAAAACGAAATATATATAGAGTATAGGTGTTTCCAAATCAACAGAGCTTCCGGAATGATATTTATGTCAACGATTTATGTGTCGGAGAAAGGATAGGTATGCTGTTAATTCTCCCGTGAAATCGAAAACGCTCAAATACGAAACAAAGACAAAACCAGAAATAAATTAAGTAAAATATACTGTTTAAAAAAAATGGATCTAGCTCTTTCGCATTTTTCAAAATACAAAAGCACGATAATCGGTTAAATCTATAAAAGCACACATCAATTCTATCACTAACGTTTGTCATGTGTAATTTGTGGTTAATTTAACCGCTACCTTAAAGTGTATATAAGGGCAAGGTTAAAGCTTGAATTCATCATAAAGTTAAAAAACTGTAATGCCAAGTTTGGACCCTGTCACTCGAAATATCGTCATTGGCCGTTTCCAGACCATAGTATCACAAGTGAGATTGCACGAACTGAAAACGTAAAGCAGAGCGCAATTTCTCTGCTGAGGAACAGATACCAGCAGACTGGCTCTACCAAGGACAGCCCAAGGCCTTGCATATCTATATTTGTTATTGTAAAATCTATCAAAAAACATCTTCTTATATCCTTAGAAATTCATTGTGTTTCTTTTGTTTTGTTTTGCCTAAAATATTCGCCTGTTTCAAGACGAGGAATAATTTGGTTGAATTAATTATTTACCTAGTACACTACCAGTGAATAATTACCTAGATAATCAGGTCAACTATTTATCTATAACATGGCCATAGACATGAAAGTTAATAATTTATCTATCACATATCATGTTTTAAGAGTTTAACAGTAAAATATCGATTAGGTTTTTGACTAACGGATAAATTAATGTGTAACCAACAGCTGAAATTTGATGTTTTTAATGGTAAATTAGTTATATTATAAGTTACAGCATAGCGACAATGCAAAAGGGGGGAGCAAGTGAAAGATCCTATTGCGTTTGTCCACACAATCTTCATTATATAAATTGACTGGTCCCTTACTTCCTTGTGGAACAATATTTTCAGTCTATTACAGCCTTATTTTATGGAGTGCAAATCGTAATCTGCGTAGCCATTCATTGGCGATCATCTGATGTTTCCGAAAATTGCCATTGATTTTAATGTATCAATTCCGCCTATACGTAATAATATTTCCATTCGATATGTATAGACATTTTACTATTCGTTACAATGATTATGCTTTCGAAATACTAACATTTGTTCGTTCTACTCGTTGAAGTGTCTGATTACTACTATTAGATCGTTCTAAACATTGAGGTTTCTGGGAACTATCATTTTAACTTTCTACACTTGACGGTTAATAAAACAAGTATTAGCTTTCCTAAAAAGCTAGCCGTCTCTAGGATTTATTTTTCTTTGTGAACAAAATTACGTACTGTTTTTTAATGTTAAATGGCAAGATGTGTTGTTATTATTTACATCACATCATTATAAGTTTAGATAGCCAAATCAGGCAACCGCAAAATATAGGTCAGAGTCAGCAATTGAAGCATGCACTTTGCTAAGCATCTCTAGATGCATCGTACGTGGTAAGATAGTTGATTAAACAAGGAGCTACATTATTGTAGCTAATAGTTGATTGTCAGTAAGTTGTCTCACGCTAAAAAAAAGAAAAAAGAAAAGCTTTTGACGGCAGAGGACTCTCGGACTTGTCAGTAAGCAGAAAAGAATTAAAATTTTTCTCTTAACCGGAGTCATTTGTTTTTCCGTGTTTCTACGTTTAATTTTTATCTGGAGGGGCTACGAAGGGCTTTTTCGACCATTTATGATTGCGGCCGTTATGATTGCTATCGCCCCCTAATCATGCGGAGTTTTCATCCCTAACTTAGCTCTGCTTATTTGTTGGCCAATCGGGAGCTCCCGATTTAGCCTATTATGATTGCTACCACCCCGTAATCACGCAGGGTTTCATTCCTAACTTAGCTCTGCTTATTTGTTGGCCAATCGGCAACTATCTCCCGATTTAGCAGCCAATCAAGACACAGTATAGTTTATCTGTTATCCTTGAGGTACGACTGGTTTCCGCAGTTTAGCTTTTGATTATTTATCGCGAGACGGGAAACAACCATTCGATCGTTCTGTGCTTTAAGGTTTCCAAGTATTACAAATCGTTCTAATCACGAGTTTTCTGAACTTTACCATTCGTTTATTCTGTTCTGCACTTCCGAGACCGTTCGTTTTCCTCAAGTTTATGAAAAACAGTCATTCGCTTGTTCTGTTCTTTAAGAACACAAACCCGATCTGATTAAAATTAAATCTGTCACTTGCTCCCCCTTTTTTGTTATGATCGCTTCAAAGCAGAAAAAGGAAGAGTAAGTTAAAGGATTAATTTAAATTAGAATGACACAAACCGGCCTATACTCATTTGTGTTACATAATTTTGAATATTCAGTGAATTTTATTTATTTCATGCATTCACGTTAACGAAAGTGTCTCACTTTTGACAAAAAGTTTTTGCAAGATCATAATTTCAGACGTTAATTTTAAAAAGTGCATAAAAGCACATTTGTGCACGAGAGTTACAGTCATCGACAACATCAAATGTTTATGTGTCTAGAATTACAATTTCGATTTTAGGGCAAATTTTATTTAAAAAAAGTCTTTAAAATGCAAACAATAATATGGTGAATTCGGTAGACTTAATATCAAACTTCAATTATAAGAATACAAATTTTGAATTTGAAATAAAATTCTTGATATAAACATGATGGAATCAATGTAATTCATTTACATAATTGTTCAATACATGTATACAAGTGTTTGGAATAATAAGAATCATATGTTACTTGAAGGAATAGTAATCCTCCGAGACTATTCTTTGAAATTATAATACCGATATATAGTACTTTTACCTAGACGAAAGTAGAATGCAACACTAGTTATTAAACAGTGTAATTTCGATGAAGTTTTATGATTCCTACGTCATGATTTCTACTTTACTGAATTTTTTTCAGGATGCTCGAAACTCGTTTATTTTGATATTTTACTATGATCTCATCAATAATATTTTCGTATCATTATTAAGTTTTTATTTACCGTCGTGTTGTGAAATAAACATAAGAAGGCACGTTTATTTTAGTAACGTAGTAATTGCGATTCCTACGTTACCTGTAACATTTTGTCTACGTTGTATGTCATCATAAAACATAAACATAACGTTGGTTATTATTGGTGTTTTGGTGCAAACATGTGTTCCTATACTTGAATCAAACATCTCTTAATAATATGAAACAAAAATTGAAAAAAAATATGAAGACTTATTCTTCAATAAACTAAAATCATCTACTAATGACAATAAAATATTTCTATACAGCCAAATTAAAACTGAATACAAAATTGAAAGTTTTATTATGAAAACTGATTTCGAAAATAGAAAAAATATATGCAAAATGCGAATAAGTGATCACTTTTTAGAAATTGAAAAAGGGCGATATAAACGAATAAAAAGAGAAAATAGAATATGCCAGTACTGTCATACAAATGACATTGAAGACGAATTCCATTTCTTCTTCAAATGCCCTAAATACAAATCTATTAGAGATGAATTTGAACATAAAAATATTAAAACTTTCAAACTGGAAAATGACATAATACAAATAAATAACCTACTGAAAATATTGTCTTCATCGAATCACTTGCAACACGTTGCTCCATTTATAAAAAAGTCAATTGTACTGAGGAAAGTGGAACCTGTGATTGCATGATTCACCACTTCTGATAATACTTTTATTTATCATATAGAGTTGTTATTATAAATGCACTTAAACAATCTTGTGTATTTGAAGTTTCAATGTTTATTTGTAATTGTTTATTTGTATGCTTTCAACCCTTAGGGGTATAATTATGCATTATTGAATAAAGTTATTAACAATATCAAAATCTTCATTGCTATAGGCTATTACTATCATTTCTATGACGTGCATTTCAGTCTGCTAATCGAGTGCTTGTTAGTAATAAAAATAGTTAAAAATATCGTAGTTTTGTAATTTGGTTAGTTCGTACTAATTTTCTTTTCCTTAATTTGCCCCTGAAAAAGATTTTATACGTAACGTAGGAAGCTATATGTTGTTTTTTTTTGTATAATTTCCTCCTCTTTGGAGCCTTATTTTACTCAAACTCTATCTTTGATATTGAGCGAATTATTTGAAATCTGAATTTTCCCGGATTTGGCGTTTTGAAAATAGTTTCGACCTCAAAAATATGATGTGGTAACATTTTCTTGATTTATTCGTTTGAACGAGATTGGCCTATTATTTAAAAATTCCACCGCATGATGATGGCCATCGTCATATTTCCAAGAGAATATACTGATTCAACTGTAATACACCTGATTAAAAATGGTAATATTAGTGAGGTTAAAAAATAAAGACCTCTCTTTAAGTTTCATTTCTAAATGTTTAGGGAGCCTAGATTGCTTCTTTTATTGATCGCGTACCTATCTTACTACATTATTGTAGCTAGACAAGGATTGCCAGATTTCCCGAGTGGGGCTCGGTTAAGGTAGTTCGTCTAATCACGTGGTCTGTCAACACTAAGGTTGCGGGTTTTAGTCTCGCTGCATACACGGTGTACCCGACTCCAATCTTAATAGACAAAGATTGCCAGTTTTCCTACCACAGGTCGGGGGTTTTCTCCGGGTACTCTGGCTTTCTCCCCCAATAAAACTGGACGCCATGATAAAGCTGAAAAACAATATACAAACAAACAAACAGATTTCCCGACGAAGGTCAGTTTTCACGTGTACTCTGGCTTTATTACAACAACTGACGCCATTAATTGATAATTTTCAATAGTGGCGTAAAACACACAAAAAAAAACCAAAAGACAAAAAAAACCATGAACAAACCAAACAAATTGACTATACATTTCTAAAACTCTATTCCGCCGTCCATCTTCACTAGTGAACGGGATTCTTTCGGTGAATCTACTCAATGAGTTTGTGAAGGCATTAGGTGAACGGTTAGTTTTGTGTGAATCAAGACAAGCGTTTGATTGGCACAAAGATCTTTTCTGTAGTGCAGAACATTTCCTTCACAGGTCTAAAAAAATTTATGCGAAAAGGCTTAAAGGGCAGAACTCTGGGGAATAAGCCAGGGGTACCAGTAGGATCTGTCACGTTCTTATTGTTTATAATGACATCTAGAAAGATATCGATGCCTCCATATTTGATTGGTTGCTGATGATACAAATATTTACGCAATAATTGATAACCTTCATGACTCGAGATTCCGAATATAAACTGCTGTAATCAAACCTGGTCCTTTAACTACATGTAAGGGTATTATAAACCCAATATCATTTGGCGCAAAATTTAGCAAGAAAACTTCGTTCTCGACAATTTTGGTTTCTCGTTTTCTGGCCATATTTCGCCGAATTTGTGTTTTAACCGATTATAGTGTGCTTTATAAAAGCACCTGCGCGTTTTCCCCTGGTGATTATTCGACACTTATTGCAGGAAGTAAACATTGACATGTCAGGTATTATTTATATTAAGTATGAACATATCAGAGTCAGTAAACAAAACCGTTGTAATGCGCCTATTTTGGAATGCTGTGACGTCTTTTAGCGTAATTAAAAGATTATTTAATATATAAATGGATACATGTGTTTAAAAAAGACTAATTTTTTCACAATCTGATTTTTGCAGGTTTCAACAAAAAATATACGAGTAAAATCTTTATTGAATTCGGTAGGTATCCAAACACATTAGAGGCAAAACAGAGGTGACAGAGGTATTTAGTTTTTAGATTATCAAATGTTACAGTTTGTGTAATACACATCCTTGGATCCCAAATTCATTTCTAGAAAGATATTTTTAGGGAGTAGCTTTTCCTTATTATATATTCAACAGATAAACACCCGGTAGTATTTACAATTATATATAGTCCGGTAAACAACAGGAAGCATTTAAAACAGTACTTAGATAATTCCTTAACAAACGTTTATTGTTTTATTTGCGGTCGATATTAGGGCGTGGAATTATAAAAAGAAACAATTAGTTGCAAGGAAGACATCGCTGTCTTAATCGAAATCATGATCGAAATAAGCGAATATATAAACCTTTTTCGGAATTATATACAATGAGTTTTCTAAGGATAAGGATACTTTAAACTAGTTCAACTCGCCACATTTTAAGTGACTTTACCTGTCAGCATACTTTACTTAGAAAGGATTCCCAGTGCACGACCCACAGAACTGTGGATACAGCACTACAGAAATGGCATGTAGTGGATTCCCTCTCGAGGCGGATGCTTGGGTGGTCCTGTCATACACGGTCGGTTCTGTGTGCCACGCTCTCTCCCCTGTCGCACGAGATTGCAGTAATTGTCAAAAGTCACGCTTAAATACGCGACTTGATTTCTTAGCCTTTTCAATGCGGCATATGACATGACTCAACACATACACATTATACATAGGTTTGATAATGGATGCAGATAGTTAACACTTTAATTATTAAACGCCTTTCTTTTTTTCTTTTAAATTTTGTTTAACAATTACAACATTAGAGTTAATGTCAAAGTTGGTTCGGTACAGATCGACATCCGGGTTGATGATACAACGCTGTGTACATAGTACTTAAAATTTTTACATATATCCGGTATTAGTGTAGATAATGAGTGCATTTTTTTTTTATAAAGCCGACAATACCGTTATTCGAGTTATATCGCGAATTTTAAATGATATAGACAAAATAAATTAAGTTCAATGGCATTAAGTGCACTGTTTTTGAAGAATATTTAGAAGTAAATTGAAAAGTCATTTGAAGAAATAAAAGATGTATAGCTGACTGTGTCCATTAAATTTGCCTCCGAAAGTCTTAACTGTGTAATATAAAGAACATTCTTAAGATATTCTACTATTCTCTAGTATCTGTAATCGTCATCACATAAATGGTATTATATGTTCTATCAAAACACAGTTATGGTGGTTCAAATCTTCAAAATCTTTATTAATTATAGGCCATATTCTGGCGAGCATCATATTCATAAACAACACAGTTACATAATATAATGTACAGTTAAAAAAGATATAAAAAAAGAAGATAAAAAAATAAAAATAATACTGTTAAATTCAAACGACATGGCATATATGACATAATGATTTACCAAATATTACGTTAATTTTATTTCCTGATTGTATTTGCTTCTTTGATATATTAACAAATTGATTTTGTGAGAGTTGGATTTTGGGGGTTAAGAACTCCTAAGGTTGCGGGTTTGAGCCTATAGCTGCATACTAGGTGTGCTCGATTCCAATGTCAATTGACGAGAATAGCCAGTGTTTTACGTCACAATTTTTAACCGGGTACTCTGGCTTCTTCCCCCAGTAAAAACTGGACATTGTGATACAGCTTAGAAAAATAATGAACGTGGCGTTAAACCCTGTTCCAACAAAAACACATTAAAATATACTTTACTCTTGAAAGCCGTTTAAGACTCACTTTATCTTTCATAAAATCCTGGTTTATAGGTCAAGAATCATTTTCCTAAAACAACAGTACACTCAGAAATTACCTCTATCAACTATTTTGCATGTATCTGAATTTAGTTTTGTATTTTTCAATTTTCACAGACCGGTCTCTGTGACCGTGTTTACTGACAATGTCCCGACTGACCGGTGACAAGTCACTGACAATGTCCCGACAGATGACAAGTCCCTGTGACTGTATACACTAAACTGACAATGTCCCGATCGGTGACAATTCCAGGTGACCTTTCTAAAAAAGGGACAAGAAAGAGAAAGTGATTGAAAAAAGCAGGAAAGACAGAGAGAGAAAAGAAAGAGCGAGCGAGAGTGTTAATATTGTTAAAATTTGTAGTCCTCAACACCCTCTCAATTGCGTAATTCTCACCAGCTTCTAGGGTAGTCCGAGAATCCTCTGCCGCCCAACGCTTCTTTTTTTCGTGGGACGTCCCACGCAAAAAAAAGCGTTGGACGGCAGAGGATTCTCGAACTACTTCTGGGGGCTTCACCCCCTACTGCCGATCTAGGGCGCTGTGGTCCACAAACCACTTTCCCGAATTTCGTCCCCTTAAACCGATTTTCTGGATCAGTCAATGGTCAAATAAAATCAAGCCAGTTAGATATACAAATAAACTAAACAAATAAACTAAACCTTTATTTACACCCTTCTTAATTTTCATTGTGCATTAGAAGCCATCTGACATGATAGACACTGGAATGCACAAAAGAAGTTAGTTAGTGACCAGTCCTGAATACTCCCCATCATAAAGGGAGGTAACAAATCATTTACCAAATGTACATGTGCATATAATTGTTTGAACATGTTGCCATCCAATTTGCTTAGGACATATATAGTTCCAGCTAACATATCCTCGGCGTTGATCGCATTGTCATCGCTGTAATAACCACAGTATCTGGATTTCATACGATATACACATTCACTCGTCATTCGATTGGCTCTTGTAATACTTTTCAGTTTTCCCATGATGGTTTTTGAATGAATCATATATTCCAGCACTTTATTGACATTTTTAAATGTATCACTACTACAGTCAGAAGACTCCATTTTGACGCCTTCTGCGTACATGTCATCTTTCATGTCGCTGTCTATTTGTAATGGGTCGCTGCTTTCACACAGCTGTCTCACGGTGTAATTACCTACATTTCTCATGGAAACCATGGAAACACTTTTTTGGAAACAGTGTGAACCCACTTTGCAATGTGTTAACTTATTTTCTTTACTTTTATCGTTCGGTTCACGTTGTAACCACGGTTCTTGCATATCAAGATCTTTCAACGTCTTGCCTGAAATAAATAACATTATTTCTTCTGCTTTATTTTTGTAAACATACTCGTACACTTCTGATAATGGTTTCATCAATTGTTGATACAAGTGCTGTTCATAAAAGTCCCATACTTTGTTCATAGATATTTCGTTACATGTACTTTTCTCCGAACCTTTCCGTTTGGAAAGCTGTTGCACCAATAATTGACACTGTTCATGAATATGCTGAGTGACCTCCCCTTTCAACATTTGAGTGAACCGTATCATTGGCGATTCGTCATCGTCAGATTGGTTAACATTTTCGTATGAATTGACACTTAGTTTGTTTTTGTCCTTACGAGGAGGGAGAGCATACTCTGACATGGAAATAAAAAATGGAATATCGGCGTTTCGTTTGTCGAACAATGCTCTCTCGTCTAAAAACTCTTTCATTCTGTGTGTAGTTGTGCTACAAAAGTTCTTGTATGCTTGTGTGACGACACTGGACTCCTTCTCAAGAAGACATAATATTTTCTCGTTTAGCGTCAACCATTTTTTAGGCTTAACACTACTTCCAAGTATGTCTGTTGATATCCTTTCGCCACCTTTGGGTAAATCACAACCAGTAGTTTCGCCAGCAGTTACCAGATCATTACAAGCCTGAATAATTGCTTCACGCACTGACATTGTTTTTACTTTTTCCTCAAAAAGAGTTTTTATAATCGATTTGTCACACCTGACCTGTTCTCGTACTTCCATGTAGGATTCGTGAGCTTCATTAAAAACAATCTTTTTAGGTTTTTTCTTCTTTTTTCGTCTCACCAGAATGTTCGTATTAATGGCTTCTCTGGTACTTTGAAATTTCAAAATGCTTGACTGTACCTCGTCTCGTTTCTGTCTGCATTCTAACTGTTTAATTTTGCCATCATCGGTGACTGGTTCTCTAGACATGTCTACACAATTCTGTAAAGTTACCAGTTTATTATTTAATATTTTTATATCCGGGTTTAGGTCTTCAAGTATTCCTGCTAGAAATGCCTCGTTGCATTTCATTAGAATGTCTTGGTTTACAAAATTTTCAGTTTTGAGTAGAGTCTCTCTTTTTTCGCGGAGAATATTCTCCGTCTCCTGAATTTTTGTATCTTTTGTCACCATTTGTTTATTAATCTGCGAAATACGGTTCTCAACGTCAGATAAGATTCCGTTTAGAGTTGGAAGATCTTCCTTTTGAAGAATAATTGCCGGGAGAATATGTAAATGCAAAATTCGGAAAATTTCCTTAGCCATATTGTCGCTTTTATTCGGTTTTTTATTACTAGGCGATATTAAATTTATCGCAGAATTAAATAATTCACATTCTTCTAGACGAGAATCATCGAAAATCGACCGTTTTGTTGGCGAGTCCTTCATTTGCCAAAACACATTCTTCAGGTCGCAATCAATAAGTATAGATTCTATTAACAAGCTCTTGAACCATATTGCCGGTTCAACCTGAATGTCCAGTTCAATATTGTTCACAACCGGAACATTAAAATCTCGGAGAACAATTCCTGAAAAATTACACATTTTGTCACGATACTTTAGAACAAGATCCATAATTAGGTGATTATTTCTCCAACCTTAACTCTTCCTTTTGGTCTAAGTACCTGATTATTTACACATAAACACACATTGGTGTTCCCTCTGCCATTCTGTACAACGTAAATTTAGTTTTTAATAGATCTAAATTGTAAACAGTTTTCCTGGTATAAATAAACACGTGGATTATGTTTGTTGTTACACCCGGAAGTTTGTACTTAAAAAAACCTCATATTATAATAGGTAATTGTTTTTTCATTATTTTGTCGAAGTGATGAAATTGATTTTTTTATGTTAAGTGTGAGTGATTGAGGTTTTTCTGAGTAAAAATTAGAATGTGAAGTTTGTCAAGCCTTAAATGGATTAAAAAGTAAAACAAACTAGTATTTTCAAATATCAAAAAGGCCTGAAAAGGCTAGGAAACTGTCTTATCAGCACAAGCCGAAAGTCAAATGACAATAACAAGTCTGGATTCATGCAGACTAAGACACAGAGAATCCATCCATCCAATCATCCGTGGCCTCGGAAGCCGCCTGTTTAAGATAGTTCGTCTACTATTAATCACGTGGTCTGTTGAGGTTGCGGGATCGAGTCTCAATGCGGCCATGATGTACTCGAATCCAATTTTAATTAACAAGGATTGTCAGTTTTCATACCAAAGGTCAGGGGTTTTTCTCTGGGTACTTTGGCTCCCCCCCCCCCCCCAAATAAAACTGGACCCCATAATATAGCTGAAAAATTGCTGTTAGTGACGTTAAACAACAATCAATTCAAACAAATAAAACAAAAAGCAAACAGAAAGTGAGTTTAATCCAAACCCACTGGTGCAATCAGGTGCTCCTGACGAGTAGAGTTTGCCACTAGGTAGACGCCCGTAGAGTTATTTATTCTTATGTCCAGTGACGGAGCGACAATAACTTATTGTATTTAAGAGATTAATTGTTCTACAAGGAAGAAAATGGATTTTAATCGGGTTATCGCTACAAATCTTAGTAAAGACTCTATTTATTGAAATTTTCATGGTTGATTTAAATTTTATTTTACGTCAGATCGTCGTTTTGTGGCTTTGGTAATATTATATTAGAAGACAGCCAGCTAGCCTGAAACTTATGTCTCACGGATTTGATTGATTTGATGTTTTCTTTACGTCCAGCGAGAAGAATTTCAGCCATATTCAGGGCGAGAACAAGGTAACAAACAATAAATCAATGAAAAAGGGATGGATGAGACTTAGGGAATAAAATTTTGACTGCCAATGGAAAAGTATGGACTGTTGGGTAGGGCGAGTAATTGCATTTCGTAGCGGCTACAATGAGCCTACACTTTTTTAAAATCTACAAAATGAATCTCTATCGTGCTAGGAGCGTGGCACTCTCCGAACACGTTAGCGACTACGGTGCAAGACATGGCTTTCCGTACTGTCACCTGACAACCCCACAACAAGAGGGTCTTCCCTATCCGCCACCCCGGGACAAGCTGGGCTGCTCTGTGTGACGAGCACTGTTAACCCTCTCAGTATCGTCCAAGTCAAGATTTGAAAAAAAATTATAGCTATCCAAACCTTTTAAGTAAAGATGTTCAAAAATAAATATGGCGATAAACACAAACCTTACAATACACCAATCAACCTTACAATACACAAATCAACCTTACAATACACAAATCAACCTTACAATACACAAATCAACCTTACAATACACCAATCAACCTTACAATACACAAATCAACCTTACAATACACCAATCAACCTTACAATACACCAATCAACCTTACAATACACAAATCAACCTTACAATACACAAATCAACCTTACAATACACCAATCAACCTTACAATACACAAATCAACCTTACAATACACAAATCAACCTTACAATACACCAATCAACCTTACAATACACAAATCAACCTTACAATACACAAATCAACCTTACAATACACAAATCAACCTTACAATACACAAATCAACCTTACAATACACAAATCAACCTTACAATACACCAATCAACCTTACAATACACAAATCAACCTTACAATACACAAATCAACCTTACAATACACAAATCAACCTTACAATACACAAATCAACCTTACAATACACAAATCAACCTTACAATACACAAATCAACCTTACAATACACAAATCAACCTTACAATACACCAATCAACCTTACAATACACCAATCAACCTTACAATACACCAATCAACCTTACAATACACAAATCAACCTTACAATACACAAATCAAAGACCAAACAACAGATCACCAAAACAGACCAAAGAAAGAGATCTTAGAACAAGTACGCCATTATTGTTAGAACTAAGCATTACGGACACTCAGAAACGTACTATACTAACAAAAAAGACTCTTTATACAATACAGAACTAACATAACCGAGCCTGCAAACAACTTAAATAAAACCACTAGAACAACAATCGAAAACAAATAATAATTAATTTAAGCAACAAAAGAAAAAAAAGAACACAAAGAAAGATTAAGGTTAGTTACATTGTGGCAATTAAGAATCTGGATTTGTTTACAAAATTTACAAAAACATATCATTAAACTTCCCCACGTTCTGACAATGCAGGTTAAAACAATGATAATTGTATTGCACTCAGTGTTTGTTTCGTCTTTTATATAGAAGTTTACAGAAAACATAACATAAAATAACAAAGGAACTGTTTACTCATATTCATGAAATGATAAAATTGTAAAAGGAACCGAAAAATGTTTGTTCTTTGTTTTGGACTTGCTTGTAGTAGAGTGTGCTTTACTCCCAACGCGACAAGTCTTGGTTAGTCTTCCTGGCGTGGGTTTTCACCGGCTACTGTAGCCTTCCCCTAATAAAAACTGGACGTCTTGATAAAGCTGAAAAATTGCTTAAAGTGGAGTTTAACTCCTTTCAAACCAACAAAACAAGATATAACTGTTTTCCTGAGAACTGCCGTCAATATCAATAATGTACCTTAGTCTGTAGAGGTTATTGACTTTCTAGATACATATGCAAGGTAAGTAGAAAGTCTATTTATATAGATATACAACGTAAGTAGAAAGTCTATCTAGATACACATACAAAGTAAGTAGAGAGTGTATCTAGATACATATACAACGTAATTAGAAAGTCTATCTAGATACACATACAACGTAAGTAGAGAGTCTATCTAGATACATATACAACGTAAGTAGAAAGTCTATCTAGATACATATACAACGTAAGTAGAAAGTCTATCTAGATACATATACAACGTAAGTAGAGAGTCTATCTAGATACATATGCTACGTAAGTAGAAAGTCTGTCTAGATACATTTACCACGTAAGTAGAAAGTCTATCTAGATACACATACAACGTAAGTAGAAAGTCTATCTAGATACATATACAACGTAAGTAGAGAGTCTATCTAGATACATATGCAACGTAAGTAGAAAGTATGCCTAGATACATTTACCACGTAAGTAGAAAGTCTGTCTAGATACATATACAACGTAAGTAGAAAGTCTATCTAGATACACATACAACGTAAGTAGAAAGTCTATCTAGATACATTTACAACGTAAGTAGAAAGTCTATCTAGATACACATACAACGTAAGTAAAAAGTCTATCTAGATACATATACAACGTAAGTAGACAGTCTATATAGATACACATACAACGTAAGTAGAAAGTCTATCTAGATACATTTACCACGTAAGTAGAAAGTCTATCTAGATACACATACAACGTAAGTAGAAAGTCTATCTAGATACATATACAACGTAAGTAGAAAGTCTAGATACATATACAACGTAAGTAGAGAGTCTATCTAGATACATATGCAACGTAAGTAGAAAGTCTATCTAGATACATTTACCACGTAAGTAGAAAGTCTATCTAGATACATATACAACGTAAGTAGAAAGTCTATCTAGATACATATACAACGTAAGTAGAAAGTCTATCTAGATACATATACAACGTAAGTAGAGAGTCTATCTAGATACATATGCTACGTAAGTAGAAAGTCTGTCTAGATACATTTACCACGTAAGTAGAAAGTCTATCTAGATACACATACAACGTAAGTAGAAAGTCTATCTAGATACATATACAACGTAAGTAGAGAGTCTATCTAGATACATATGCAACGTAAGTAGAAAGTATGCCTAGATACATTTACCACGTAAGTAGAAAGTCTGTCTAGATACATATACAACGTAAGTAGAAAGTCTATCTAGATACAAATACAACGTAAGTAGAAAGTCTATCTAGATACATTTACAACGTAAGTAGAAAGTCTATCTAGATACACATACAACGTAAGTAAAAAGTCTATCTAGATACATATACAACGTAAGTAGACAGTCTATATAGATACACATACAACGTAAGTAGAAAGTCTATCTAGATACATTTACCACGTAAGTAGAAAGTCTATCTAGATACACATACAACGTAAGTAGAAAGTCTATCTAGATACATATACAACGTAAGTAGAAAGTCTAGATACATATACAACGTAAGTAGAGAGTCTATCTAGATACATATGCAACGTAAGTAGAAAGTCTATCTAGATACATTTACCACGTAAGTAGAAAGTCTATCTAGATACATATACAACGTAAGTAGAAAGTCTATCTAGATACATATACAAAGTAAGTAGAAAGTCTATCTAGATACATATACAACGTAGGTAGAAAGTCTATCTAGATACATATACAAAGTAATTAGAAAGTCTATCTAGATACACATACAACGTAAGTAGAAAGTCTATCTAGATACATATACAACGTAAGTAGAAAGTCTAGATACATATGCAACGTAAGTAGAAAGTCTATCTAGATACATTTACCACGTAAGTAGAAAGGCTATCTAGATACATATACAACGTAAGTAGAAAGTCTATCTAGATACATATACAAAGTAAGTAGAAAGTCTATCTAGATACATATACAAAGTAAGTAGAAAGTCTATCTAGATACATATTCAACGTAATTAGAAAGTCTATCTAGATACATATACAAGGTAAGTAGAGAGTCTATCTAGATACATATACAACGTAAGTAGAAAGTCTATCTAGATACATATACAAAGTAAGTAGAAAGTCTATCTAGATACATATACAACGTAAGTAGAACGTCTATTTAGATACATATACAAAGTAAGTAGAAAGTCTATCTAGATACATATACAACGTAAGTAGAACGTCTATTTAGATACATATACAAAGTAAGTAGAGTCTATCTAGATACATATACAACGCAGGTAGAAAGTCTATCTAGATACACATACAAAGTAAGTAGAGTCTATCTAGATACATATACAACGTAAGTAGAAAGTCTATCTAGATATATATACAACGTAAGTAGAAAGTCTATCTAGATATATATACAACGTAAGTAGAAAGTCTATCTAGATACATATACAAAGTAAGTAGAAAGTCTATCTAGATACATATACAAAGTAAGTAGAAAGTCTATCTAGATACATATACAACGTAATTAGAAAGTCTATCTAGATACATATACAACGTAGGTAGAAAGTCTATCTAGATACATATACAAAGTAAGTAGAAAGTCTATCTAGATACATATACAAAGTAAGTAGAAAGTCTATCTAGATACATATACAACGTAGGTAGAAAGTTTATTTAGATACATATACAAAGTAAGTAGAGTCTATCTAGATACATATACAACGTAAGTAGAAAGTCTATCTAGATACACATACAACGTAAGTAGAAAGTCTATTTAGATACATATACAAAGTAAGTAGAAAGTCTATCTAGATACATATACAACGCAGGTAGAAAGTCTATCTAGATACACATACAAAGTAAGTAGAGTCTATCTAGATACATATACAACGTAAGTAGAAAGTCTATCTAGATATATATACAACGTAAGTAGAAAGTCTATCTAGATACATATACAAAGTAAGTAGAGAGTCTATCTAGATACATATACAAAGTAAGTAGAAAGTCTATCTAGATACATATACAACGTAAGTAGAAAGTCTATCTAGATACAACATAAATAGAGAGTCTATCTAGATACATATACAAAGTAAGTAGATTTATGACTTGGAATTGTAAAGGTGTAATGTCAGCTTCCTCATATCTTAGGAAATGTTTAGCGGCAAATAACGTGCATTTCTGTGCTTTATCTGAACACTGGCTCCGAATGTGTAACATCCATTTCCTTCCGCAAATAGATGCTAACTTTATACCGTATGCAAAAAGAGTCGATCAATCGTGCCCAAGTCTACTCGAATTTACTAACTATCGTCAAGGGGTTGCTTTACTTGTCCACAAAACGTTCGATCAGTTTATAGTTGGAGAAATCGACATTTCTTCAGACAGAATAATAGGTATCGAATTATGTCTCCCTGACGAACAGCGTGTCTTTATTTTTTCTGTTTATTTGCCTGCTGCCTCTCTGCCTATTACTCACTTTAAGGACCAAATTGACTTGTTACATGAACTTTATACTACAAACAGCCGTCAGGGTATCGTTGTTATATTAGGAGATCTTAATGCCAAGATTACTGGTGATCGGTGCGCTCGTTTACACACGATAGACGCACTCAGTATTTAGATGCAGCAATTAAAGACATAAATGTTTTCTCTGTAAACTGCAGTTCAAAATGTAAAGGCCCTAAGTTCACATTCCAGGGTTATGAAAATGGCCCAACTTCTACGATCGATCATATACTTCTTTCTTGTGACCTTCAAGATAATGTTCTGTCTGAAGAGGTCTTAGATGACAACGCATTGAATTTATCTGATCATCTACCTATTGTTAGCGCGGTATCGTTTAGGCCATCAGTCATACCACATTCCACCGATTCACATGGCAATCTTAATAAAAAAATAGCATGGGAGAAAGCTATCAGTAACGGTGCCGTGAGAGACTACACATTTGCAGTGTCTCAACATCTTTGGTCGCTCGATCACAACTTACAAGACATAGAGTTGTACTATGACAACGTAATCTTCGCGTTGACAAAAGCTGGATTTGAGACTTTACCTTGTATCCAATTTCGCAGGCATTTGAAACCATATTGGAATAGCGAATTATCAAAATTCATCGCGATATGATCGACAGTCGCTCTAGCTGGATTATTGATGGGCGTCCTCGGGTCAAAAGTAGCCAATCATATTCTCACTACAAACATTCCAAAAACTTGTTTCGAAATGAACTACGCTTGGCATATGCCGTCTATACCACATGCTTTGTTATTGGGAAGACTTGACAGAATTTTCAAAAACTCATCAGAATTTACTGGTCTAATATCGTCATTACATCTGTCAGTACGCAGATAACTTAGTTTTTGAACGATGCTGTCGTCATCAGCTAAAGACTCTGGTATTGTGGCGATAGATTCGAAGTGGTCTGCAAATGTATTACATACATCATATGGATTGCACAGTAATTTGTTGTTAGTTTTTAGTGATATGGAATGTGCACCTTTGCGATTTCTACTGTTTATTAAAGAAAACGCTAGTTTTTGGTCTGTTTTAAGTGACTCTTGGATTTGTTGCGATAACGATGTAATATATGCTTCATATCCTACGAACACTTAAAATATGGTGGAAAGTCTCTATTAAAACATTTGTGCTCCTTGTTCAACTTAATTCTAATTAAGTGTATCGTCCCTTCTTCTTGGAAAGAAAGTGTCATTGTGCCTTTGTATAAGGGCGGAAATAAGCCTAAGCATGATATAAACTCTTACAGGGCGATATCACTAATTCCATGCGTTTGCAAGGTTTTTGAGAAACTATTAGACCGTAGATTAGATGAACTACTTTTGAACTTTCCCAATCAACAGCAAATGGCATATCAGCGAAATCTGTGTAGTACCTTTGCCTCGTTCAATCTCCAGGAAGCAGTCCATCATTATCTCGAGAGACACTCCTCCGTTATTGTCACCTTTCTTGACAGCAAGCGTACATTTGACACTGTTAACCATGCTGGCCTCAAAATAAAATTACATCAACTTGGAATTACGGGAAAATTCTGGAAACTGATTGACTTTATGTACCAATGATTAAAAAGCTGTATAAGGTGTAACAGCGCACACTCTCGTCTTTTCAACATGGACAGAGGAATCAGACAAGGTAGTTCCTTATCTGCCAAGCTCTATTTAGTCTTTATTATATGACTAACATTTATCGTAATTTTGATTGGCCCAGGGTATCATGAAAAGTATTATGCAGATAGTGTGTTAACCTCAAAGTAGATAAAAATAGACCGATATAAAAGTTTTGACTTTTGAGTAGCTAAAAATAGAATATTTATCACTTTACAGTAGTTAAAAATAGAATTCAACAATAGGAAACAAGCATTAATTTGATTGGTTGAATTTAAAACATCAGCCAATCAAAATCACTCTTTTAAAACATTCTATTTGTTGACATTGTTTCAAAATGGCTGACTAGCAGCAGCAACTGTCAATGAACATGAACTTTTTTTGCCAATTTTCATAATTGCTTTAATATTACAACAAATTTGTATTGGAAAATGTTAATTTCTTTCAATTTAAAATGTGATATTTTACTGTTGTTATTGTTGAAATAAATTTTTATTGTTATCTTATTTTATTAGAGACTTCCAGTGTAAAAGTAAAAACAGTCATATAATAAAACATTCATCGACTTTTATATAGGTTAATACCTGGTTTTATCAACCCTTCAAAAATAATATCCACCCTCGTCGTTGGCTCGGTAGATATAACTTTTTCAGGGTTGATAAAAACATGTATTAACCTATATCAAAGTCAATAAATGTATAATATCAACGAACTTATTGACATTGTTACCTCATCCGAAAAAGGTGCTGTAATTGTAGATCTCAATGTCGGGTGTCCTGTTCAGGCAGATGATATTGCCTTATTATCTTGTAATGAACAATCAATGCAAAACATGATTAACTTGTGTGCGGACTATAGCGTTAAATGGAAATTCGAATTTTCACAAGCAAAAAGTCAGATTATGGTGTTTTCAAAACGACCGATGAATGTCAAACTTACACTGCACGATGGGCTTATTCCTGAAAGCAAGACCGTAAAGCACGTTGGAATCCTACTAGACAACTCTTTTGATTCAATGGAACGTACAATCTCAGCTTGTCGAACAATTAGATCGTTATCCATGACAATCATAAAACAAGCAATTGTTTTGAATCCATTAACATGTGTCAAAATCATACAGCAGTTATGCTACTCCAAGGCCTTATATGGCTGTGAACTTTGGAACAATCTATCAAAACCTAAATTGTTATTGCTCGAACGTGCACATCGGTATGTGTGTAAGTATGTACAATGACTACCAATGCGAACAATGACTGATATGTGCATCTCTCTTCTAGGTTGGACTTCGATAGAAAACATAATAGACAAAAAGAAACTGTTATTCTTCGGGAGACTATGTGCCTTACCGTTCAGATCCCTACCAAAACAAGTGCTAATGACAAGACTTCTACTGTGTCTCAATAACTGTGCAACTTCCGAGAGTAGTTTTATATCGGACATTTTAAGAATAATACAGAAATATGACCTAATGTCTCATGTAAATGATTTAATAAAAACCAGTATTTTCCCTACAAAAACTCGATGGAAAATAATTGTCGAAAACAGTGTAATAAATCTGAGTTTGCGAGAAAGGAACTTTCAGCACGCATTAACAACGATATAGACTTCTCTTACCTTAAATTATTCACAACTTTACAAAGCCGCACAGGGCCTGGACAATTGCGCACAAGCACGTCAGCCTAACTAAGCAATGCAAATTTGTTGTCTCTATGTGCAGCCTAGTCAAACCATCAGAAATACCCTTTATTATGCCAGAAATGTGGCATGTTCTATACAGATCCTGCTATTCATATTTTAACATCCTGTGAATCACTAACATCTTTAAGAGACAATCTTTGGTGTGAGATTATTAACATTGGGCCTATCGAATTTAGCGTTGCGCTACACAACATGGACGACACTACGCAAGCTTTGACCATTTTGTCATGTAATTCGGATGGATTCTTCGAACTTTCACCTGATGATTCCGAAAAATTCAGTATAATATGTTTGAAATACATCTATAAACTGTGCAAAGCATATGAATGAACCCAACCAGTTGTCGTCTTCTTCCTGCTAAAACTAACTTGGTCTAAGCAATTATTGACTAAAATAACCTCTGACCACTGAGATTTTTGTACCCATCATTTGTATTCTTAATTTATTTTCTCATTCTCTCATTCTTTTCACCTTTTGTTCGTTTGTTTTGCTATGTTTGTAAATATTAACCATGAATACTCTCCTTTAGGAGGACAATAAAGTATATATATATATAGATAGAAAGTCTATCTAGATACATATACAAAGTAAATAGAGAGTCTATTTAGATACATTTATAACGTAAGTAGAAAGTCTACATAGATACATATACAACGTAAGTAGAAAGTCTATCTAGATACATATACAAAGTAAGTAGAGAGTCTATCTAGATACATATACAACGTAAGTAGAAAGTCTATCTAGATACATATACAAAATAAATAGAGAGTCTATTTAGATACATATACAACGTAAGTAGAAAGTCTATCTAGATACATATACAACGTAAGTAGAAAGTCTATCTAGATACATATACAGCGTAAGTAGAAAGTCTGTCTAGATACATATACAACGTAAGTAGAGAAGCTATCTAGATACATATACAACGTAAGTAGAAAGTCTATCTAGATACATATACACCGTAAGTAGAAAGTCTATCTAGATACATATACAAAGTTAGTAGAGAGTCTATTTAGATACATATACAACGTAAGTAGAGAATCAATTTAGATACATATACAACGTGAGTAGAGAGTCTATTTAGATACATATACAAAGTAAGTAGAGAGTCTATCTAGATACATATACAACGTAAGCACAAAGTCTATCTAGATACTCTTCTTACTAGATACAAAGTAAGTAAAAAGTCTATCTAGATACACATAAAAAGTAAGAAGAGTTTATCTAGATACATATACAAAGTAAGTAGAAAGTCTATCTAGATACATATACAAAGTAAGTAGAAAGTCTATCTAGATACACATACAACGTAAGTAGAAAGTCTGTCTAGATACATATACAACGTAAGCAGAAAGTCTATCTAGATACACATACAACGTAAGTAGAAAGTCTATCTAGATACATATACAACGTAAGTAGAAAGTCTATCTAGATACATATACAACGTAAGTAGAAAGTCTATCTAGATACATATACAACGTAAGTAGAAAGTCTATCTAGATACATATACAAAGTAAGTAGAAAGTCTATTTAGAGACATATACACAGTAAGTAGAAAGTCTATCTAGATACATATACAACGTAAGTAGAAAGTCTATCTAGATACATATACAACGTAAGTAGAACGTCTATCTAGAGACATATACAAAGTAAGTAGAGAGTCTATCTAGATACATATACAAAGTAAGTAGAAAGTCTATCTCGATACACGTACAAAGTAGAGTCTATCTAGATACATATACAACGTAAGCAGAAAGTCTATCTAGATACACATACAACGTAATTAGAAAGTTTATTTAGATACATATACAACGTAAGTAGAAAGTCTATCTAGATGCATATACAAAGTAAGTAGAAAGTCTATCTAGATACATATACAACGTAAGTAGAAAGTCTGTCTAGATACATATACAACGTAAGTAGAAAGTCTATCTAGATACATATACAAAGTAAGTAGAAAGTGTTTTTAGATACATATACAAAATAAGTAGAGAGTCTATTTAGATACATATACAACGTAAGTAGAGAATCTATTTAGATACATATACAACGTAAGTAGAAAGTCTATCTAGATACATATACAACGTAAGTAGAGAGTCTATTTAGATACATTTACAAAGTAAGTAGAAGGTGTATCTAGATACATATACAACGTAAGTAGAAAGTCTATCCAGATACATATACAACGTCAGTAGAAAGCCTATTTAGATGCATGTACACCGTAAGTACAAAGTCTATCTAGATACATATACAACGTAAGTAGGAAGTCAATCTAGATGCATATACAACATAAGTAGAAAGTCTATCTAGATACACATACAACGTAAGTAGAAAGTATATCTAGATACATATACAACGTAAGTAGAAAGTCTATCTAGATACATATAGAACGTAGGTAGAAAGTCTATTTAGATACACATACAAAGTAAGTGGAGGGTCTATCTAGATACACATACAAAGTAAGTATAGAGTCTATCTAGATACATATAGAACGTAGGTAGAATGTCTATCTAGATACACATACAACGTAATTAGAAAGTTTATTTAGATACATATACAACGTAAGTAGAAAGTCTATCTAGATGCATATATAAAGTAAGTAGAGAGTCTATCTAGATACATTTACAACGTCAGTAAAAAGTCTAACTAGATACATATACAACGTAAGTAGAAAGTCTATCTAGATACATATACAACGTAAGTAGAAAGTCTATCTAGATACATATACAACGTAAGTAGAAAGTCTATCTAGATACATATACAACGTAAGTAGAAAGTCTATCTAGATACATATACAACGTAAGTAGAAAGTCTATCTAGATACATATACAACGTAAGTAGAAAGTCTATCTAGATACATATACAAAGTAAGTAGAAAGTCTATCTAGAGACATACACAAAGTAAGTAGAAAGTCTATCTAGATACATATACAACGTAAGTAGAAGTCTATCTAGATACATATACAACGTAAGTAGAACGTCTATCTAGAGACATATACAAAGTAAGTAGAGAGTCTATCTAGATACATATACAAAGTAAGTAGAAAGTCTATCTCGATACACATACAAAGTAAGTAGAGTCTATCTAGATACATATACAACGTAAGCAGAAAGTCTATCTAGATACACATACAACGTAATTAGAAAGTTTATTTAGATACATATACAACGTAAATAGAAAGTCTATCTAGATGCATATACAAAGTAAGTAGAAAGTCTATCTAGATACATATACAACGTAAGTAGAAAGTCTATCTAGATACATATACAAAGTAAGTAGAAAGTGTTTTTAGATACATATACAAAATAAGTAGAGAGTCTATTTAGATACATATACAACGTAAGTAGAGAATCTATTTAGATACATATACAACGTTAGTAGAGAGTCTATTTAGATACATATACAACGTAAGTACAAAGTCTATCTAGATACATATACAACGTAAGTACAAAGTCTATCTAGATACATATACAACGTAAGTAGAGAGTCTATCTAGATACATATACAAAGTAAGTAGAAAGTATATCTAGATACATATACAACGTAAGTACAAAGTCTATCTAGATACATATACAACGTAAGTACAAAGTCTATCTAGATACATATACAACGTAAGTAGAAAGTCAATCTAGATACATATACAACGTCAGTAGAAAGCCTATTTAGATGCATATACAACGTAAGTAGAAAGTCTATCTAGATACACATACAACGTAAGTAGAAAGTATATCTAGATACATATACAAAGTAAGTAGAAAGTCTATCTAGATACATGTAGAACGTAGGTAGAAAGTCTATCTAGATACATATACAAAGTAAGTAGAAGGTGTATCTAGATACATATACAAAGTAAGTAGAAAGTCTATCTAGATACATATAGAACGTAGGTAGAAAGTCTATCTAGATACATATAGAACGTAGGTAGAAAGTCTATCTAGATACATATACAAAGTAAGTAGAAGGTGTATCTAGATACATATAGAACGTAGGTAGAAAGTCTATCTAGATACATATATAACGTAAGTAGAAAGTCTATCTAGATACATATAGAACGTAGGTAGAAAGTCTATTTAGATACACATAAAAAGTAAGTGGAGGGTCTATCTAGATACACATACAAAGTAAGTATAGAGTCTATTTAGATACATATAGAACGTAGAGAGAAAGTCTATCTAGATTCATATACAAAGTAAGTAGAGAGTCTATCTAGATACATTTACAACGTCAGTAAAAAGTCTAACTAGATACATATACAACGTAAGTAGAAAGTCTATCTAGATACATATACAAAGTAAGTAGAAAGTCTATCTAGATACATATACAACGTAAGTAGAGAGTCTATCTAGATAAATATACAACGTCAGTAGAAAGTCTATCTAGATACATATACAAAGTAAGTAGAAAGTCTATCAAGATACATGTACAACGTCAGTAGAGAGTCTATCTAGATACATATACAAAGTAAGTAGAAAGTCTATCTAGATACATATACAACGTAAGTAGAGAGTCTATCTAGATAAATATACAACGTCAGTAGAAAGTCTATCTAGATACATATACAAAGTAAGTAGAAAGTCTATCTAGATACATTTACAACGTCAGTAAAAAGTCTAACTAGATACATATACAACGTAAGTAGAAAGTCTATCTAGATACATATACAAAGTAAGTAGAAAGTCTATCTAGATACATATACAACGTAAGTAGAGAGTCTATCTAGATAAATATACAACGTCAGTAGAAAGTCTATCTAGATACATATACAAAGTAAGTAGAAAGTCTATCAAGATACATGTAAAACGTCAGTAGAGAGTCTATCTAGATACATATACAAAGTAAGTAGAAAGTCTATCTAGATACATATACAACGTAAGTAGAGAGTCTATCTAGATAAATATACAACGTCAGTAGAAAGTCTATCTAGATACATATACAAAGTAAGTAGAAAGTCTATCTAGATACATATACAAAGTAAGTAGAAAGTCTATCTAGATACATATACAACGTAAGTAGAAAGTCTATCTAGATACATATACAAAGTAAGTAGAGAGTCTATTTAGATACATATACAACGTAAGAAGAAAGTCTATCTAGATACATATACAAAGTAAGTAGAAAGTCTATCTAGATACATATACAAAGTAAGTAGAAAGTTTATCAAGATACATGTACAACGTCAGTAGAGAGTCTATCTAGATACATATACAACGTCAGTAGAAAGCCTATTTAGATGCATATACAAAGTAAGTAGAAAGTCTATCTAGATACATATACAAAGTAAGTAGAAAGTCTATCTAGATACACATACAACGTAAGTAGAAAGTATATCTAGATACATATACAACGTAAGTAGAGAGTCTATCTAGATAAATATACAACGTCAGTAGAAAGTCTATCTAGATACATATACAAAGTAAGTAGAAAGTCTATCTAGATACATATACAAAGTAAGTAGAAAGTCTATCTAGATATATATACAACGTAAGTAGAAAGTCTATCTAGATACATATACAAAGTAAGTAGAAAGTCTATCTAGATACATATACAAAGTAAGTAGAAAGTCTATCTAGATACACATACAACGTAAGTAGAAAGTGTATCTAGATACATATACAACGTAAGTAGAACGTCTATTTAGATACATATACAAAGTAAGTAGAGAGTCTATCTAGATACATATACAAAGTAAGTAGAAAGTCTATCTCGATACACATACAAAGTAAGTAGAGTCTATCTAGATACATATACAACGTAAGCAGAAAGTCTATCTAGATACACATACAACGTAATTAGAAAGTTTATTTAGATACATATACAACGTAAGTAGAAAGTCTATCTAGATGCATATACAAAGTAAGTAGAAAGTCTATCTAGATACATATACAACGTAAGTAGAAAGTCTATCTAGATACATATACAAAGTAAGTAGAAAGTGTTTTTAGATACATATACAAAATAAGTAGAGAGTCTATTTAGATACATATACAACGTAAGTAGAGAATCTATTTAGATACATATACAACGTTAGTAGAGAGTCTATTTAGATACATATACAACGTAAGTACAAAGTCTATCTAGATACATATACAACGTAAGTACAAAGTCTATCTAGATACATATACAACGTAAGTAGAGAGTCTATCTAGATACATATACAAAGTAAGTAGAAAGTATATCTAGATACATATACAACGTAAGTACAAAGTCTATCTAGATACATATACAACGTAAGTACAAAGTCTATCTAGATACATATACAACGTAAGTAGAAAGTCAATCTAGATACATATACAACGTCAGTAGAAAGCCTATTTAGATGCATATACAACGTAAGTAGAAAGTCTATCTAGATACACATACAACGTAAGTAGAAAGTATATCTAGATACATATACAAAGTAAGTAGAAAGTCTATCTAGATACATATAGAACGTAGGTAGAAAGTCTATTTAGATACATATAGAACGTAGGTAGAAAGTCTATCTAGATACATATAGAACGTAGGTAGAAAGTCTATCTAGATACATATATAACGTAAGTAGAAAGTCTATCTAGATACATATAGAACGTAGGTAGAAAGTCTATTTAGATACACATAAAAAGTAAGTGGAGGGTCTATCTAGATACACATACAAAGTAAGTATAGAGTCTATTTAGATACATATAGAACGTAGAGAGAAAGTCTATCTAGATTCATATACAAAGTAAGTAGAGAGTCTATCTAGATACATTTACAACGTCAGTAAAAAGTCTAACTAGATACATATACAACGTAAGTAGAAAGTCTATCTAGATACATATACAAAGTAAGTAGAAAGTCTATCTAGATACATATACAACGTAAGTAGAGAGTCTATCTAGATAAATATACAACGTCAGTAGAAAGTCTATCTAGATACATATACAAAGTAAGTAGAAAGTCTATCAAGATACATGTACAACGTCAGTAGAGAGTCTATCTAGATACATATACAAAGTAAGTAGAAAGTCTATCTAGATACATATACAACGTAAGTAGAGAGTCTATCTAGATAAATATACAACGTCAGTAGAAAGTCTATCTAGATACATATACAAAGTAAGTAGAAAGTCTATCTAGATACATTTACAACGTCAGTAAAAAGTCTAACTAGATACATATACAACGTAAGTAGAAAGTCTATCTAGATACATATACAAAGTAAGTAGAAAGTCTATCTAGATACATATACAACGTAAGTAGAGAGTCTATCTAGATAAATATACAACGTCAGTAGAAAGTCTATCTAGATACATATACAAAGTAAGTAGAAAGTCTATCAAGATACATGTACAACGTCAGTAGAGAGTCTATCTAGATACATATACAAAGTAAGTAGAAAGTCTATCTAGATACATATACAACGTAAGTAGAGAGTCTATCTAGATAAATATACAACGTCAGTAGAAAGTCTATCTAGATACATATACAAAGTAAGTAGAAAGTCTATCTAGATACATATACAAAGTAAGTAGAAAGTCTATCTAGATACATATACAAAGTAAGTAGAAAGTCTATCTAGATACATATACAACGTAAGTAGAAAGTCTATCTAGATACATATACAAAGTAAGTAGAGAGTCTATTTAGATACATATACAACGTAAGAAGAAAGTCTATCTAGATACATATACAAAGTAAGTAGAAAGTCTATCTAGATACATATACAAAGTAAGTAGAAAGTTTATCAAGATACATGTACAACGTCAGTAGAGAGTCTATCTAGATACATATACAACGTCAGTAGAAAGCCTATTTAGATGCATATACAAAGTAAGTAGAAAGTCTATCTAGATACATATACAAAGTAAGTAGAAAGTCTATCTAGATACACATACAACGTAAGTAGAAAGTATATCTAGATACATATACAACGTAAGTAGAGAGTCTATCTAGATAAATATACAACGTCAGTAGAAAGTCTATCTAGATACATATACAAAGTAAGTAGAAAGTCTATCTAGATACATATACAAAGTAAGTAGAAAGTCTATCTAGATATATATACAACGTAAGTAGAAAGTCTATCTAGATACATATACAAAGTAAGTAGAAAGTCTATCTAGATACATATACAAAGTAAGTAGAAAGTCTATCTAGATACACATACAACGTAAGTAGAAAGTGTATCTAGATACATATACAACGTAAGTAGAACGTCTATTTAGATACATATACAAAGTAAGTAGAAAGTCTATTTAGAGACATATACACAGTAAGTAGAAAGTCTATTTAGATACATATACAAAGTAAGTAGAAAGTCTATTTAGATACATATACAAAGTAAGTAGAAAGTCTATTTAGATACATATACAAAGTAAGTAGAAAGTTTATCAAGATACATGTACAACGTCAGTAGAGAGTGTATCTAGATACACATACAACGTAAGTAGAAAGTCTATCTAGATACATATACAACGTAAGTAGAAAGTCTATTTAGATACATATACAACGTAGGAAGAAAGTGTATCTAGATACATATACAAAGTAAGTAGAAAGTCTATCTAGATACATATACAAAGTAAGTAGAAAGTCTATCAAGATACATGTACAACGTCAGTAGAGAGTGTATCTAGATACATATACAAAGTAAGTAGAAAGTCTATCTAGATACATATACAAAGTAAGTAGAAAGTTTATCAAGATACATGTACAACGTCAGTAGAGAGTGTATCTAGATACACATACAACGTAAGTAGAAAGTGTATCTAGATACATATACAAAGTAAGTAGAAAGTCTATCTAGATACATATACAAAGTAAGTAGAAATTCTATTTAGATACATATACAAAGTAAGTAGAAAGTCTATTTAGATACATATACAAAGTAAGTAGAAAGTTTATCAAGATACATGTACAACGTCAGTAGAGAGTGTATCTAGATACATATACAACGTAAGTAGAAAGTGTATCTAGATACATATACAAAGTAAGTAGAAAGTCTATCTAGATACATATACAAAGTAAGTAGAAAGTCTATTTAGATACACATACAACGTAAGTAGAAAGTCTATCTAGATACATATACAACGTAAGTAGAAAGTGTATCTAGATACACATACAACGTAAGTAAAGAGTCTATTTAGATACATATACAACGTAACTATAGACCATGCTAATGCATTATATACTAGTATTTTCTTGAGAATTTGTCACTCTCTTCACGCGTTGGTTACAAATCAGCAGCTTGGAAACAATATAAACATAGTCCAGTTGTAGTTTTCAGAATTGCGTTGGAGAAAGGTTTTTTAACCGCTGAAAGTCATACGCACATCAAGTTCTTAATGTTCGTAACATAACAATCGGGGTTTGGTTACATTATTGTAGCTATGTCGTAGTTACTTACATTATTGTAGCTAGGTCGTAGTTACTTACATTATTGTAGCCAGGTCATAGTTACTTACATTATTGTAGCTAAGTCGTTGTTACTTACATTATTGTAGCTAGGTCGTAGTTACTTACATTATTGTAGCTAGGTCGTAGTTACTTACATTATTGTAGCCAGGTCATAGTTACTTACATTATTGTAGCTAGGTCGTAGTTACTTACATTATTGTAGCTAGGTCGTAGTTACTTACATTATTGTAGCTAGGTCGTAGTTACTTACATTATTGTAGCTAGGTCGTAGTTACTTACATTATTGTAGCTAGGTCGTAGTTACTTACATTATTGTAGCTAGGTCGTAGTTACTTACATTATTGTAGCTAAGTCGTAGTTACTTACATTATTGTAGCTAGGTCGTAGTTACTTACATTATTGTAGCTAAGTCGTAGTTGCTTACATTATTGTAGCTAAGTCGTAGTTACTTACATTATTGTAGCTAGGTCGTAGTTGCTTACATTATTGTAGCTAGGTCGTAGTCACTTACATTATTGTAGCCAGGTCATAGTTACTTACATTATTGTAGCTAGGTCGTAGTTACTTACATTATTGTAGCTGGTCGTAGTTACTTACATTGTTTTAGCTAAGTCGTATTTACTTACATTATTGTAGCTAGGTCGTAGTTACTTACATTATTGTAGCTAGGTCGTAGTTACTTACATTATTGTAGCTAGGTCGTAGTTACTTACATTATTGTAGCTAGGTCGTAGTGACTTACATTATTGTAGCTAGGTCATAGTTACTTACATTTTGTAGCTAGGTCGTAGTTACTTACATTATTGTAGCTAAGTCGTAGTTACTTAAATTATTGTAGCTAGGTCGTACTTACATTATTGTAGCTAAGTCGTAGTTATTTAAATTATTGTAGCTAGGTCGTAGTTACTTACATTATTGTAGCTAGGTCGTAGTTACTTACATTATTGTAGCTAGGTCGTAGTTACTTACATTATTGTAGCTAGGTCGTAGTTACTTACATTATTGTAGCTAGGTTGTAGTTACTTACATTATTGTAGCTAGGTCATAGTTACTTACATTATTGTAGCTAAGGCGCAGAGTTACTTACATTATTGTAGCTAGGTCGAAGTTACTTACATTATTGTTGACGGGTCGTGGTTACTTAAATTATTGTAGCTAGGTCGTAGTTACTTACATTATTGTAGCTAGGTCGTAGTTACTTACATTATTGCAGCCAGGTCATAGTTACTTACATTATTGTAGCTAGGTCGTAGTTACTTACATTATTGTAGCTAGGTCGTAGTTACTTACATTATTGTAGCTAGGTCGTAGTTACTTACATTATTGTAGCTAGGTCGTAGTGACTTACATTATTGTAGCTAGGTCATAGTTACTTACATTTTGTAGCTAGGTCGTAGTTACTTACATTATTGTAGCTAAGTCGTAGTTACTTAAATTATTGTAGCTAGGTCGTACTTACATTATTGTAGCTAAGTCGTAGTTATTTAAATTATTGTAGCTAGGTCGTAGTTACTTACATTATTGTAGCTAGGTCGTAGTTACTTACATTATTGTAGCTAGGTCGTAGTTACTTACATTATTGTAGCTAGGTCGTAGTTACTTACATTATTGTAGCTAGGTTGTAGTTACTTACATTATTGTAGCTAGGTCATAGTTACTTACATTATTGTAGCTAAGTCGCAGTTACTTACATTATTGTAGCTAGGTCGTAGTTACTTACATTATTGTAGCTAGGTCGAAGTTACTTACATTATTGTTGACGGGTCGTGGTTACTTAAATTATTGTAGCTAGGTCGTAGTTACTTACATTATTGTAGCTAGGTCGTAGTTACTTACATTATTGCAGCCAGGTCATAGTTACTTACATTATTGTAGCTAAATCGTAGTTACTTACATTATTGTAGCTAGGTCGTAGTTACTTACATTATTGTAGCTAGGTCGTAGTTACTTACATTATTGTAGCTAGGTCGTAGTTACTTACATTATTGTAGCCAGGTCATAGTTACTTACATTATTGTAGCTAGGTTGTAGTTACTTACATTATTGTAGCTAGGTTGTAGTTACTTACATTATTGTAGCCAGGTCATAGTTACTTACATTATTGTAGCTAGGTCGTAGTTACTTACATTATTGTAGCTAAGTCGTAGTTACTTAAATTATTGTAGCTAGGTCGTAGTTACTTACATTATTGTAGCTAGGTCGTAGTTACTTACATTATTGTAGCCAGGTCATAGTTACTTACATTATTGTAGCTAGGTCGTAGTTACTTACATTATTGTAGCTAGGTCGTAGTTACTTACATTATTGTAGCTAGGTCGTTGTTACTTACATTATTGTAGGTAGGTCGTAGTTACTTACATTATTGTAGCTAGGTCGTAGTTACTTACATTATTGTAGCCAGGTCGTAGTTACTTACATTATTGTAGCTAGGTCGAATTTACTTACATTATTGTAGCTAGGTCGTAGTTACTTACATTATTGTAGCTAGGTCGTAGTTACTTACATTATTGTAGCTAGGTCGAAGTTATATACATTATTGTAGCTAGGTCGTAGTTACTTACATTATTGTAGCTAAGTCGTAGTTACTTACAATATTGTAGCTAGGTCGTAGTTGCTTACATTATTGTAGCTAGGTCGTAGTTGCTTACATTATTGTAGCTAGGTCGTAGTTACTTACATTATTGTAGCTTGGTCGTAGTTACTTACATTATTGTAGCTAAGTCATAGTTACTTACATTATTGTAGCTAGGTCGTAGTTACTTACATTATTGCAGCTAGGTCGTAGTAACTTACATTATTATAGCTAGGTCGTAGTTACTTACATTATTGTAGCTAAGTCATAGTTACTTACATTATTGTAGCCAGGTCATAGTTAATTACATTATTGTAGCTGGTCGTAGTTACTTACATTGTTGTAGCTAGGTCGTAGTTACTTACATTATTGTAGCTAAGTCATAGTTACTTACATTATTGTAGCTAGGTCGTAGTTACTTACATTATTGTAGCTAGGTCGTAGTAACTTACATTATTGTAGCTAGGTCGTAGTTACTTACATTATTGTAGCTAAGTCATAGTTACTTACATTATTGTAGCTAGGTCGTAGTTACTTACATTATTGTAGCTAGGTCAAAGTTACTTACATTATTGTAGCTAGGTCGTAGTTACTTACATTATTGCAGCTAGGTCGTAGTTACTTACATTATTGTAGCTAGGTCGTAGTAACTTACATTATTGTAGCTAGGTCGTAGTTACTTACATTATTGTAGCTAAGTCATAGTTACTTACATTATTGTAGCTAGGTCGTAGTTACTTACATTATTGTAGCTAGGTCGTAGTTACTTACATTATTGTAGCTAGGTCAAAGTTACTTACATTGTTGTAGCTAGGTCGTAGTTACTTACATTATTGTAGCTAAGTCATAGTTACTTACATTATTGTAGCTAGGTCGTAGTTACTTACATTATTGTAGCTAGGTCGTAGTTACTTACATTATTGTAGCTAGGTCGTAGTTACTTACGTTATTGTAGCTAAGTCATAGTTACTTACATTATTGTAGCTAGGTCATAGTTACTTACATTATTGTAGCTAGGTCGTAGTTACTTACATTATTGTAGCTAAGTCGTAGTTACTTACATTATTGTAGCTAGGTCGTAGTTACTTACATTATTGTAGCTAAGTCATAGTTACTTACATTATTGTAGCTAGGTCGTAGTTACTTACATAATAGTAGACAGGTCGTAGTTACTTACATTATTGTAGCTAGGTCGTAGTTACTTACATTATTGTAGCTAGGTCGTAGTTACTTACATTATTGTAGCCAGGTCATAGTTACTTACATTATTGTAGCTAGGTCGTAGTTACTTACATTATTGTAGCTAAGTCATAGTTACTTACATTATTGTAGCTAGGTCGTAGTTACTTACATTATTGTAGCTAGGTCGTAGTTACTTACATTATTGTAGCTAGGTCGTAGTTACTTACATTATTGTAGCTAGGTCGTAGTTACTTACATTATTGTAGCTAGGTCATAGTTACTTACATTATTGTAGCTAAGTCATAGTTACTTACATTATTGTAGCTAGGTCATAGTTACTTACATTATTGTAGCTAGGTCGTAGTTACTTACATTATTGTAGGTAGGTCGTAGTTACTTACATTATTGTAGCTAAGTCATAGTTACTTACATTATTGTAGCTAGGTCGTAGTTACTTACATTATTGTAGCTAGGTCATAGTTACTTACATTATTGTAGCTAGGTCGTAGTTACTTACATCATTGTAGCTAGGTCAAAGTTACTTACATTATTGTAGCTAGGTCGTAGTTACTTACATTATTGTAGCTAGGTCATAGTTACTTACATTATTGTAGCTAGGTCGTAGTTACTTACATTATTGTAGCTAGGTCGTAGTTACTTACATTATTGTAGCTAGGTCGTAGTTACTTACATTATTGTAGCTAGGTCGTAGTTACTTACATTATTGTAGCTATTTCGTAGTTACTTACATTATTGTAGCTAGGTCGTAGTTACTTACATTATTGTAGCTAGGTCATAGTTACTTACATTATTGTAGCTAGGTCATAGTTACTTACATTATTGTCGTAGTTACTTACATTATTGTAGCTAGGTCGTAGTTACTTACATTATTGTAGCTAGGTCATAGTTACTTACATTATTGTAGCTAAGTCGTAGTTACTTACATTATTGTAGCTAGGTCGTAGTTACTTACATTATTGTAGCCAGGTCATAGTTACTTACATTATTGTAGCTAGGTCGTAGTTACTTACATTATTGTAGCTAGGTCATAGTTACTTACATTATTGTAGCTAAGTCATAGTTACTTACATTATTGTAGCTATGTCGTAGTTACTTACATTATTGTTACTAAGTCGTTGTTACGATCCTTTTGAAGAAACTTTTGTCTGATTAGTAGTTTCATTTAAAGTCACTTGAGTTCTATCTTCACCTGTTATCCGTCGCGCGGATCCGATAACCTACTGAATAGTTTTGAGAGAAGTATCTAGGCAAATGACCTGTTGCTTCAATTTTTAATCATTACACAAAAGTCAAACCAATAATAACAATACCGCAACTATTAATTCTTAATTGTGCATACCCTAATTACAAGCAATAAAAATTAAATATTTACAGAAATTTTGAAATATGTCTGAGCCATATCTTCTTACTTTTATTAACTATAAGCAAGTAGGATTCATAATTTTTCATATAAAATTATGATCAAAAGAAACCGTAAACGGTTTATTCTTTGCTGTATCGTATTCAATTACCAAACTTAACTTGAAAAATAATTTAATAACTCACTAACTTGTACAAACTTGAGTGAGGTTCTTGTTTCACTCTTAAATACTGTAGCGCTAAAAAATGCTCTGCAATATTTTTACGTCCTTTTGATAGGAAAGGATACCCCGACCCTATATTGCAAGATAACTGTAAATGAAATAAAAACCATGTTTGCTGTTAATAGAACGAACACTGTTAACTGTTTACAGATTTTTTTCTCTGTTATCTGTGAATTCATTTTATTCACCACTTTTTTAAATGTAATTGAGTCTTCACGGAAGGGTGTAATATACATAAGATTCCATACTAATTACTATGGGAACGCTGATTAATGTATGCATTTTCTCGCCGTATTTCCCATCGATGAGATTCTGTTGTTATCTTTTTTCGAGTTTTTAACTCATTGTTTTCTGATTTCTCATGTAAATTGCTGTTATCTGTTATCATTATTTTAAATTTACTGTTTTCTGTTTTGTGGAAAAAATATTGTAAACCTGTTAATGGACCCCTTTTGGCCTCCTACCCTTTTGAATGTGTTTAATCTAGAGTAATTACAAACATGCCTCTATGAAATGTAACCGGTTTACCATTCAAAGGCTTAAAATTTAAATGTTGATACACATTAGTAAATTGTCTCTTGGTAAGTTATCTCATTTACATTTTAACGTTAAAGGAATCAAAATTACAGTAAGCAAAGAGTTGACCATGATACTTCTGGTCACTTAAACCTGCTAACTTTAAAAATGACATAACTTATATTATTGCACTGTTAAGCTATTATATCTAGTGCACTGACCATAAAGTTCTTGACCTGTATATTCTTGATATAATCGTGAAATATACAATCTTCACTGTAAAATGGGAAAGATACAATTTTTAACCAAATTGAATTAAAAAAATCTTGCAGAAAACCGTTTAACGAAGAGTTAGTGAACATCGGGAAGATATCTTGTTTGGAAGGTACAGAAACGTCTGTTTATAGTTGACACAAAAGTGTCACTGAAGAATGATAGTTTTATCTTAAGTCTTTGCACTACCATTTAGATGTTATGCACGTCAGATCGCGTGTGCCGCTTAAAAGTTTGCATTTAAATGTAAATTTTTAATTAATAGAAATACTGATATGTGACTCATTTTTAGATTTATTTAATGCTTTAATACGCGAATCGACCGAATCAGATACATTGGCTGGATGATAGCGATTACTTGATGGCCATCCTCACCAGTCAGGGTTTCTGTGTCCACGTGTCTACGAAACCCTTACAACCATACATAGGAAATTCCCTGGCTAGAAGTCAATATTTTGATTGGCTACATCATACCTGAATGTAGCCAATCAAAAGCTCGCTTTCATTCACCACTTGGTAGGGGATATCCCGATGTTGATTGTAAATAAACCAAACAGATGTGTTGCATAGACCATGTGAAAATCAGAGTATTTTGTACAGTTGTTTATTACCGTGTTATTTGTTAGTTGTGTTACGTTTTCTTCCCACTCAAGAATGAGCAAGAAAAAATAGAAAAAAAATAGAAAGAAAAAATTATTATTTTCCTGAGGTCAATATTTCAATTAAGAAAAAATGTCAGACTAGTTACAAAACGAGTGAATACACACTGTAAACTCATTGATTGGCTTTTTATTCCATAAAAAAAAATTATCCTGACCCCAAGTGCCTGTGAGAATGACCACTGCCAAACACTTGCTTCTTTCAAGCAATTTCATAAGTTGATATTTTGAAGGTTTGACGTCATATGAAAATCTTCTAGCCCGGAATTTCCTAGCTAAGTTTGTCAGGGTTTTGTGGACACAGAAACCCTGACTTGAAAGGATGCTTGATGGCTTGTTCAGCGGAACAGTGCAGGGGACAAAAATAACCATATTTTGATGCAATTTTAGTATACAGTTGCGCTTTAACATGACCAGAAAGCAGTTTTTAGACCAATCAAAAACACGCAAAATTCTATTCATGTAATAAATAATCAACATTTATGGTATACCCAGGGTCAATATATAATTACTATGTATGACATACGCTAGGTCATTATATAATAGACATGTATGACATACCCGAGGTCAATATATAATAAACATGTATGACATATACTGGAATTAGGTCAACATTATACAATTAATGATGGTAACCATCAGGATTTATCAGCCAGAAA
Organism: Limnoperna fortunei; assembly: GCA_944474755.1. Taxonomy (NCBI): domain Eukaryota; kingdom Metazoa; phylum Mollusca; class Bivalvia; order Mytilida; family Modiolidae; genus Limnoperna; species Limnoperna fortunei. Next base: position 107,186,978 of record OX104111.1, read on the forward strand.
AATTGTAATATTTGCCCGCGGAACCGCTAGGCGAGGAGAATATATATTTTATGAGGGCTTAGAAATCCTGATAGCGACGGTATATCAAAAACAGTAATTGTTTTATTGCATTAAAAATATCATCTTCCTTCATCAGAAAAACAGAGGATGCTAACATTTTGTAATTGTTGTAATGTTGGTTACCCTTAATTTTTTCGGTTTCCTCGGGTATGTCATAAATAGCTTTTTATATAATGACCCCGGGTATGTAATACGTGATGTAATATATATTGACTTCTGGTATGTCATACATGTTTTTATACATTGACATCGGGTATAACATACATGTTTATTATATATTTGCCTCTGGTATTAAATTTCATACATGTGTATAATATATTGACCTCGGGTATGTCATACATATAGTTTATTATATATTGACCTTAGGTATGGCAAACATGTTTTATTATATATTGACCTTGGGTTTGTCATACATGGCTAATTTTTGACCTGTGGTATGTCTTACATGTCTATTATATATTGGCATCGGCTATGTGATGAATGCAGCATCTGTAACTCTTGTATATAGTGTCCAATTTATAAATATAGTATGCAACAAATATATTTTGTATGTACAGACACCATCCTCACAAGTCCGTGTTTCTGTGTCCACATGTTTCGTGGACACAGAAACTCTGACTTGTGAGGATGGTACAGACACTTACATTTGAAAGTCCTACATGGGCATCTGCAGGTAATGGCAGCGCCCATGAACGAACGAACAAAAAACATGTTTTGAGCTCATAAAAGATACCATGACCGCAGATTTAACCAAACAGAAGCCTTTAAAATAAGTATTTTATCAAGAAAATGCAATCTCTGATATCAGAATGAGCGACGCAGAAGAAACAAACCTGAAAACGCGCAATGACATTGCGGGTACGTCCAATAACCAACAAAGTGAAAATTTGACAAACCTAGACATTAACACTGTTTATAAGACTACCCAATTTCCTGTATCCCTACTAAACTTAATGAACCATCAGGGAAAATAGCTAAAGAATCCCTCAAGATAGAATGTATAGACAATAATTTATATGAAGAAGATGCAAACATGGTAGCATTTAGAATTGAGGCCCCCAGGCTAGTACTCTGGATAAAAGCATTACAAATTTTATATTACGACACATATGGTAAATCAGACAACTTTTGCATAAAGTGGTATGATGATCCCAAGAATTGGAGCGACAAAGTTACAGGGAAAAAAACTATCTGTATAGATGTAGGGACACAAGCTATAAGTTTGTTATACAAGATCACATTCTACTTAAACACAGGGGTGCTCCAGGCCCAAGGAAAATACAAAGATCAGTTTGTTTCAAGAGACTTCCTTAAGTTGCAAGCCCTTCTTCCAAGAATAATCGAACACAACAAATTAATAACAGTCGAAAACAAATTATCTCAAGACAAAAGTGAACAAATGGCTTCATGTACAGGTAGCAGAACGGACAATCACAAACCAGGATTCTCAGCACTAACTGATCCACAACCTAACATTATTGACAGTAACAACAATATGCGAGATAAAAATGACAACAGCTGCCAAACTGATCCATATATAGAATCAAGTATAGTAAATTTTCAACAACCACAAACCAAAATATGATTGAGAACTTAGAAATTAAATTCACAGAAGCATTGGAAAAAATATGTACACAACAGGCAAGTATGCTGTGTTCAAAATTGTCTGAGATGCAGGACACTTACATTAAAAATGTTCATTCTTACGAGGCAAACTTCGACAATATGATGGACAAATTTAATAACATAACCAATAGATATGTGCAGATAGAGAAGGAAAACACTGAACTCAAATCAAAACTTGGATTTCAAAATCATGTCAACACACTGGAAAATGAGCTAATAAAATCTGAGATGGATAGCAAGTGTAATCTTATGAAGCATCAGCAAGATGTACAATCCCAGAAACTGCAAAAACTTGAAGCAGAAATCAACAAAATGGAAGCAAGCAAAAACGAGCACCTCAACAGAATTGAGGAACTTGAACATAAACTTAGCAATGCCAGCTTACTGATTGAATCCAAAGAAAAAGAAATATTAAGTTTGAAACTACATAATAGCAGAGATGATAACACAGATTTCAAACTGGTAGAACCAAGACGACAAGTACAGAAACCGCATGTTATCATCATTGGTTCCTCAAACATCAAAGAAATCCACCCCGAAAGACTCTCATCGCATTATACAGCCAACAAAATTATGGCGTATACCTTGGATGAAGCAGAAAAGGAAATTAGACAATTATGCAACTCTCCATCTGTTTTAACTATTCACAGTTTAACTAATGATCTAAAAACATCTGAGCCCGCTGACTGTATTGAGAAACTACAAAAAATAGTTGATGTAACACACCAGCTTCGCGAGAATACTCATATGATCATTTCACTACCAACACCTAGATCCGACTCAACAAATTTCAATACAAATGGACAAATGATAAGTATGAATTCTGGCAAAGGAAATGTTCAGATCAGACTCTATGGTCACCTTATGTGATAACAGCAACATGGCATATAAAGGAGAGGCACTGAAGCGATATATTGACGAAAAAGATGGATACCACTTATCACCGAGTGGTGCAGCTATGTTGGCGTCAAACATTAGAGATACAATAGACACAGTGCTCAGTCTTCCAAAACGCCGTAAACAATTCAACAATTCAGGCAGATCCTATCAGTACAGAGGCCAGGGTATTTCTACTAGAGGCAGAGGCTATGGTCGTGGTCGTGGTACTAGAAAATAACTCAAAGTAAAGCTATACAAAGAGGCTGTTTATATAGATATAAAGTACAAGAAGTACATTAATTAATATTTTCATTTAAATTTTATTGTAAACCTATTGTATTTTCTCTTATTTTATCTAGTCATAAGAACTGTATTGCTACTTTTTGTTTTGACTAAAAATTTGTAAGTCTTTATTCCTAACATAGGGCATAGTTTTTTGTTAACAATTAACTGTATAGAGAGAACTAGAATATGAGATCCTCACTTAATATATCTACCTGGAATGTTGGGGGACTTGTCTCAGATACTTATGACAAAACAAAAGACCCCAGTTTTATAGCAGAGTTAAAAAATGATGATATAGTCTTATTGACAGAAACCCATGTGGGATATGATTCAAATATTATTTTTGATTCTTTTTCATACCACCCCTTCTGTAGAAAAAAATCTAAAAATAATAGATACTTTGGGGGTCTTGGAATACTTATTCGCAATAATATTAGGAAGGGTGTTAAAATTTTAAACCATGGGACTTCAGAATTTCAGTGGATTAAATTGTGTAAAAACTTTTTTAACTTTAAAAAAGATATTTTTTTTATGTCTCATATATTTTGCTCCGAGACAAAACATTGATATAATAGAGATAGTTGAGAAAGATGTGACTGAAAAGTATGGTTTGTTAGGGGACATTATACTTTTGGGGGATTTTAATGACCGTTCAGGTTCAGAAAAAGATTTTATTGTAAATGATGACATCTCACATATTCCTATATATCCTGAGTATTATACAATTGATAATCTCGACAAAAGAACTAGTTGTAATAATGTTATTGATACAAGAGGGAAGGATTTATTAGATTTATGTATTTCAAACAAAATAAGAATTTTGAATGGGAGGATATTTGGAAATACCACTGGTAAATATACTTGTTATAAGCCGAATGGCTGTAGTGTTGTTGATTATGTACTTGCATCTGAATGTTTGTTACCTTATATTTTGTACATGTCGGTTTCAGATTTCAATGGCAATTTTTCTGACTGTCATTGCAAACTATCATTTAAGATTTTAGCCAGTTTTGAATATAACAAGAATATTGATAATGACATGCAAGATTTTCCAAGTCGCTATATTTGGAACAGTGAATCAATTCTAAAATTTCAAGAATCACTAAATCACCCCATTATTCAAAATGATATTAAATCTTTTCTAAATAAAGACATAAATCCAGATGAGACAGGCATTGCCCAAGCAGCAAATAAAATTCATAATATACTTGATAATGCTTGTACTCTATCTCTTCGAAAAAAGACCAAGAAAAAGATGAAATATAAAGCAATTAATAAAGAATGGTTTGACAATGATTTAGAAAAAATTAAAAAGTTGGTAGACGATAAAGCAAAACTTATGAACAAATATCCTAAATATCCTCTGGTAAGAGGCTCATTCTTTAAACTTAACAAGAAATATGCAAAATTAAGGAAAACCAAAAAAAGGGAGTTCAAAGCACAAATAATGCAGCGTCTTGAAACTATGAATTCAAATAATCCAAAAGAATACTGGAAGCTTGTGAATCATCTTCGAAATAACACAAGGGAAACGCCAGAGAATAATATAGAAGGAAAAGATTGGTTTCAATATTTTTCCAATTTGGCTAGTGTTAAACCAAACTATGATACTAAACTTAAAGAGATAGAAGAAAAAATAAAATCTCTTCAAAATAAAGAGAGTGTTAATTCACTTCTTGATAGGAAAATTTCTAACCAAGAAATAGATAAAGCTTTCAAAAAGCTGAAATATGGCAAGAGTACAGGATTAGACAGCATCAGTAATGAAATGCTAATACCCTTTAAATCAGTTTTACAGGCATCAATTCTAAAACTCTTTAATGTTGTATTTATGTCAGGTTTATATCCCGATCTTTGGTCTTGTAGTTACATAAGACCAATTTTTAAATCAGGAGATAATTTGAAACCAGAAAATTATCGAGGAATTGCCATAAACAACAGCCTAGGTAAACTATTCAATATAATACTAAATAATAGATTTAATGAATATCTAGAAAAAAATAATCTTATTCATGAGACTCAAATTGGCTTTAGCAAAAAGGCAAGCACAGCAGATCATATATTTGTTCTTAAATATATCATAGAAAAATATTTAAAGCTTGGTAATAAGAAACTCTTTACATGCTTTGTAGACTTTTGCAAAGCATTTGATACAGTTATTCATTCAGGGATTTTTTATAAACTTTTACTGAATAAAATAAATAGCAATTTTTATAATATCATAAAATCTATGTATTCCAAAGATATGTTATGTGTAAAGATAGGAGATAAAATAACAAGATCTTTCTCCTCAAAAATAGGGGTGAGACAAGGTGACGTTCTCAGTCCCAACCTGTTTAAATTTTTTCTCAATGATTTACCTATTTAGAAAAAAAGACAGACTGTATATTAATAGACAATAAAAAGATTCCCTGTTTGCTATATGCAGATGATTTGGTGCTTCTTTCTGACACAAAAAATGGTCTCCAAAGTAAATTAGATTTATTGAACGAGTATTGTAGAGAATGGTGCCTAGAAATAAACTTTACTAAATCTAAAGTCATAATATTCAATAATAATGGTAAAGTTTTAAAAGACAGTTTCCACATTGGAGACAACTCTATTGAATGTATTAAAGAGTATAAATACCTTGGTTTAATAATTGAAAACACAGGAAAATTTAATGAAGCTAAAAAACAACTTTATCATAAAAGTATGAAGGCATGTTTTAAAATGTGTAGTGATTTAAAATCTGCTAGCTCTAATGTTAGACTTTATCTTCATTTATTTGATCATTGTATTAAGCCTATTTTGTTGTACGGTTGTGAAAACTGGGGTGTTGTAAATGTAACTGAAAAAAGAAAATCTTTATCATTGTATGACATCTTTAAAGATTGGGAAGCTGAAAAACTTCATATAAAGTTCTGCAAATATGTTTTAGGGGTTTCAAAACAATGCACAAATATTGGTGTATTAGGTGATTTAGGAAAATACCCCTTATATATAGACATTATTAAACATTTTTTCATATATTGGTATAAGCTAGAACACAATCCCAGTGTGTTATTACAATCTGCATATAATGAGTATAAAAACAACCTTAAGTCTGGTAGTATTTGGTACTCCACATTATTATTATATTGTAATAAACTCAATCTAGATTTAAATGTATGTAGACGAATGAGTAAAGGTAAATTTAAATCATCATTAATAAAATGTTTGAGGGATAATTTTTTGAATAGTTGGGACAATATAAGAAACAATAATATTAATGATACAGGAAAAATTGATACTTATTTCAGATTCAAAGAAATTTTTTCCTTTGAAGAATACTTAAATATTAAAAATTTTGATAAAAGAAAAATCATTACTAGATTTAGATTAAGCAATCATAGATTGCGCATTGAGGTTGGCAAACATGAAAGAAGTCCAAATATTATTTCTGGAAAATTAGAAAAATTAGCAAGAACAGCTAGAATTTGTTTGTATTGTAACACAGGAAATATTGAAGATGAAATTCACTTTTTATTAGCATGTCCTTTATACTCTAGTTTAAGATTAGATTTTTTAAACTTTTTACAAAGTAAATTCCCTTCATTGATATCCCTTAATAATAATAGCTTGTTCTACTGGCTAATGACAAACGAAAACTATGATTTCAACTGTAAATTAGCAGATTTTTTACAAGTACTATATGATAAAAGAGATAACTATAACAAATAATGTGCTGTTTTCATACCATTTTTTCTTGTTTTTTATTCTTTGTAATGTTTGTAATTAACAATCTACAGCAACAGTTCTGCATTGTAATGTTATGTAATTCAGTGATTGTCATTAATGCTCTGTATAGGGCCCTATGATTTGAAATAAAGAATTATCTTATCTTATCTTATCTTGTAATGTACCTGTCGAAATTTATACTAGGGGCATCGGTGTTTTATTGGTAAGGTAGTTCGTCTACTATTAATGACGTGATTTGTCAACACTACGTCTGCGGGTTCGAGTCTCACTGCAAGCAGGGTGTGCTCGACTCAATCGTTATTGACAATGATTGTCCGGGATTTTCTTCGGGCTCTGAAGCTTTCTCACCAATAAAAACTGGACGGCATGATAAAGCTGAAAAATTTTTGAATTTGGCGTTAAACAACACAAAACAACATTAATAATATAAATATTGCTTGCAGTCACTGAAATGTTTATTTAGTATCAGCCCATTGTAACTTGTTTATGCTATGTGGTGATCTGGAATATACTTTGTGTTATTTATTTATATATTAAATACAATGAAATTGCTCTAGATATGTTAACTGTCGGAAAGAAACGCGTCTTGACTGGAGTTAAGGACCAACTACAGTAACACTATAAGCAAAGTCGCAAAGTCGTCGGACTATAGTCACTAGTGCACCACTGTATGTGTGATTTTTTTCGGGTAAAAATAAAGCAGAAACTTGTACCTCTATTTGACTTCAAGAACGTCTCCAAGAAATCAATAAGTTATCTCGCTTCGTACATTTATCTTCGACCGAATTCCCTAGAATTTCGCTTTAAGAATAAATGTCGACCCCTAAACTTTTTGCCGATATTCACAATAACAGGACACGCTGATTTTAATAACCAAAAATCGCCGAAACAATACACAGCTGTTTCATGCTAACCTATCAGTCTTTAAGACATGTATACTATATATCTCAGAACAATTGGAAAATGTCGGTAAATAGTAGCTTGTCTTGAATCAAGTCTGCCAATGAAATGGTAAAATAGTGATTAAAATGACACATAGCTCATGGCAAGTTTGAATTTTTATAAATGTTTATCTTGCATGAAATCTGTCGTTGCAGACAATTTTATTAGTGCAACCGGATAAATTTGTATTGCCTCAAGTCCGAGTAACTTGGGTGACTTATTCTTTGTGATATTTGACATTTAAGATTTCATTATGTAATGGTGCGTCATACGATGGAGGATATTACACAGCGAACAAAATTCTAAATTAAGTTCGATTACCTTTGTGTATAAATTAAAAAAATAATAATTACTTCTCTAGCACAGCACTTCAATAGTGCGGCTGAAATAATTGTTTAAAATAAAGTTTGCTTCCCTAACAAGGTACTGTTTTGAGGTGTTTGGTGTCACCCGAAATGACCTGATGAGTAAACCTGTGTAGAGCTTATTTGCTATAATCATCTGTAAACTATAGACTTTCTTCATCAGTAAATTTAAATGTAAACTCTAGACTATTCCTTCATCAGTAAATTTCCAATGTAAACTCTAGACTATTCCTTCATCATACTAATAAATTTATACCATCAGGTTATTATTTATATAAGACTGCGTTGACACCAAACTAAAAGGGGAGTTTAGTTTTTGCTTTTTTTGGTTTTTTCTGTTTCCTGTTTAAATTTTTTTTAACCTTTTTTAACGTTATATTAATTATGACACAGTAAGTACTATTTATTAATAGGCCAGCGGCGATTTTTATTTTCAGATCAGTTCAAATTATCTTAAAGAATGTTATGTATTGATGATTAAAGTAGTTAGTAAATGAGAAAATATCGTGTTTTCCGGTTACGTGACGTCAGCTGTTGCCTATGAAAAATGTGCACTTTTACCACGATTCTAGATCATTTGTTATGCAAGAAAAAAGTTTTCTAACGCGTAAGAGAACTGAATTTATTATTGCACATTTTTATTCAATCTGATTGGAACTCAATTATACTACTCCTATAGTCATGTCACACTAAATACATATACGTTTTTAAGTGCAGACTGTAGAGACGTTATCACACAATTCCGGCACAAACACAGTTGAAATTCTGATACTTTGTGACGTCAAAATAACTTAAATGTTCTTTCAGTTAAATATAACAAGACTAATAGGTTCTTTCATACGTTTTTTGGGAAAGACCGGTTGATCTTTCACGAGTGATAGAAATTTTATGTCTTTTCGCGAGTGGAGCGCAGCCGAACGAGCAAAAAGACATAAAAATTTCTATCACGAGTGAAAGTTCACACGGACTTTCCCTAAAACGTATGAAAGTACCTATTTCTTCCGTAAACCAACAATTTTCACATCGCTATAACCTATAGACTCTCCATAGTTTTAGACTCCATTGTCTCTGACGTCCAATCAGAACGCTGGAAATAATGAACGTCATAGAAGAACGTGTTGTTATGCTTCCATAACAACGTTCTTGTTTCTGGCGTTTTGATTGGATGTCGCAGCAAGTACAGATGTGTGCGCGTGAGCTCATCTGTAATGGGTCATCTGTACCAGAAATCGGCCATTTCCGGAAGAAGTACACAAACACACACTCAACGTTACAATGCGTCCATGCACGCTAAAAATACGCAATCAAATGTATATCTAGTTGGTCGAGTTTAAGCGCCGTTGAAAGTCATTTATGATTGGTTAACTCTATCAGAGGCGACTAGAAGGAGATTGTAAAAATATGCATATATATCACTTCAGAAAGAAGATGAATCGCAGAGAATATAGACACATTATACATGTGTACGATGTAATTTTTGTTACTAATATTAATCTAGGACAGTAATTTAACTCTGCATTTTTGGCCGACGAAGTTCAAACCCGGGTTATAGTATGGTGAAGTCGGGCGGATGGGCGGGCGGAGAAAATAGGGTGCACCTTCTATATATAATGGAAGTACTCCAGGATTTTTCCTAATTATACAGACTTGGGAACTTAGTCATTTTTCAGAACATTTGCAGAAGATGTAACCTATTTTGTGTCATTAACTTCTACTAGTTTTCAAGCCTGATCTCTGAAAATTCACAGAAAGATTGTACATGTATTGAAGTTGGGCACCTTCAATTATAGAGGTGTTCAAGGATTTTTTCCTGAATTTACAGACTTGGGAACTTGTTATTTTTGAGAACATTTGCTAAAAGACGGTGCCGGCCTATTTTGTGTAGTCAACTCCTCCCTTTTTTTACACAAACCCAAAACCTACTTCCAACAAATTGTAAACCTTTCCCTATTTATTAAGGCACTTGCTTCGCAACCCGGCAATTTCAGACTTTTGCGATTTTTATACATTATAGGATGAAAAGTTACTTGCCATACAGTCACAATAAGTATAATGCAACATAACATGCCCCGACCAATTAAACAAAAACAAACAAAACACATATACACACAAAACAAAACAAAAAGAATCCAAATACAAAACAAGGAAAACGGGGAAAAGATAACAATGAGCGACCCATACTCCAGGAAAAATTAAAGCGAACATCGCAGATGCGATCTATACGATCATAATCATTTATAAACTTAAATGTTGTACAATAAGATTAAGGACAGAAAACCTAGTTGATGATTACATTAAGTCTTGTGTATTCTTACATTACTATATGAATTCATTATTTTTTTAAATTATTTTATTTATTTTTATTTTTTTATAGATTGCTTATTAGATTTAAAATAACTTTGTTAACAATTAACAAAGTTATCAATGGCATGTGCCACGTTTATTGGCTAATTAGATTACCTGAATACCCCAATTTTATTGCCTTTGAATTTGCTAATTATAATGAAACATTTATTTTATTTTTTGGGAGAGTTACTGCAACGAAAAAATTACTCCTTCTACCATTCTAAAGTCAGTTGGTGGCACCGAAGACTGTGTAAAGACTTAAAATGTACAATATTGTTTATGTTGTGCCTAAAATTGTGCTTTGCTTTTTTATGTTGTGCTTGTGCTTTGTTTTAGTGCACTTAAATATTTATGAATAAAGTTGGGAGTGTGTGAAAGTGGTTTGTGTTTCGAGTGAATAGCATCTTTACTAGTACACTCAAATTACGGCGATGAAAGAGTGTCGGTGTAACGGACGTTAATTTCGTTGAAACGCACTATATATTTTATTATTTAGGAGTCAATTGGTTAGAGCAATAAATGCATGATATTTTGAAAGTAATTTACCATTGGGTTCATTGTTTACATTGCTGAGTAAAGGAAAGCGCCGAATTCTAGTATGGACGAAATTCGAGTATGTGACCATATTTGAAATTTTTGCAGAGGCACTGTGTTAGGGTGCTCTGAAGTAACGTGATGACCATTTAATAAAATTTTAAATAACAGATTGATTAAATTCTTTAAGAAGTCAAACAGTATATGTAAAGAACAAATTGGTTTTACTGCGGGTTGCAGAACAACAGATCATATGTTTGTTTTAAATACTTTAATAAATAAATATGTGAAAAATGGATCAAAGAAACTTTATGCATGTTTTGTAGATTTCAAAAGTGCATTCGACTCTGTACCACATATTGGATTATTCTACAAACTGAAGTCTATTGGAGTAGGATGCAAATTTTATAGTATAATTAAATCTATGTATAGCAAAATCCAGCTTTGTGTAAAAATTGATAATTTTAGATCAGATTTTTTCTCATCAAATATACACGCCGGGTATTCGGACACACAGAACAGGGTGGAACAAAAGAACGGGTGAGGTGGATGAAAACATCGTGTTCAAGTAGGTGTGTTATTTTCATTCTGAACGTATTGAAATAGGATTAAAGACAGAAATAAGTTAATGCAGCCTTTTGTATATCCCTGAACTACTAGTACACCAAGTATTGTCTGTTTTTACTGGAGAATTAATCCACAGGAACGTCATGAACACAGAAATTACTTCGGAAAAAGTCGACTTCCAACTTTCGTTGAATGTAACTTTTCGCGAAATGCAAGTTACAAAGTCTTTTTGGTCAATATAGATACCCCAATGCATACTTGATTATCTGTGAAAAGTTGAACTTCTAACTCAACGTATTAAGCACAGTATTCTTTATTATCCAAACATAGTTAGCGAAATTTTGACACAACGGACCGCGGGTGATTCGAGATGAAGACCACTAAGAACGCGGGTGTTGGACACACAGAACAGGGATTTAACTAGCAATGACCTGGTATTAAAGAAGTGTCTAATCACTGTTTTCTTTAGTTTTCTGTGTCCAAATGTTGTAGAACACCAGTTTAAGTCATGTTAGTCCTATATCTTTGTTATAGAATACATTTTATGTGCACTTACGTATACTAAGTTAACCTCATACTAGTATATTACGGTGGTTACATCGACATATTCTCTGTAGTTAATATATGTGTTTTGTCAAATTCGTGAAGTACCGTACTGCTTATATATTATTTTTATAAATATAGTATTATTCAGGCAACATTTGACTCGAACACTTAGAACGCGGGTGTTGCACACACAGAACAGGGTATATGTAAGACCGTCCTGAACAGTTTATCCACTTTCTTTTAGTTTAGATGGAACGACTTCTTCGTGTATTCTAGTTTGATATCTTTTTTTTGTTTCCCATTGGTTCGTGCAATATAAGTTGTCTGTATTTAAGCGTTTTGGTGCCATGATCAGATGAATAAAGGTCTATAATTGTTTCTAAGCATTTATATATATACGTACAAACTTTTCCTGTATGTTTATAGTGGATTGATTTGACATAAACCCAATATAAGGACAAGGCTTAGAAACGGAGTATAATGGCGAGGCTCTGCCCAATCTTCCCAGTTTCGTGCCGAATCCTTATATTGTGTTTATGCTAAGTCAATATACTAATATTATGTTTATCATGCAATCTATCCTTAAATATTTCCTCTTAAAAATTTTTGTAATTGTATCCTTATTAAGCCTATACACATAGTGCGCAGTATTTTGGTAATCAACATGATTGACGTAAATTGTGTGATGTTTCAAGAACAATTTCTGCTTTTCAATGTGAATTATGAATACAAAAGTAATGCACGTAACAAGTTTAGTAAAACATTATCAACAGAAATAACAACAAGATACTATTTGCAATATCACATTAGTTGTACTGTATTACGAAACTCGTCGATTCGGCGTACAAACTTTTCCTGTATGTTTAATGGCGATCGCACATATGTACAATATTCGTTCATCGTCATAAAATATATTTGTACTAGCCTTAGAAACAGGTAGGAATGCGAGGTTCTATCGACAATTTCTTACCCGTTTTGCGGCGAGTACAAATAAACTTTATATTTTCCGACAATGTACGAATATTGTTTTTATTCTGCAACCAGAAAATCCATTTTATACTAATGAAAAGCATTAAAAGTGCACTTTAACCGATTTTTTACTTGAAATTTTCGGCGCGTAATCATGTGATAGCCTGACGTCACAAACAAATATCGTATTTGACAACAAGCCGTAAACCAGAACAGAATACTAAATATCGTTAAAAGTATAAGGACAGGGGCACCAGGAGCCGACGTCATTATTTACAATTCTAATATAACGTCCTTCATACGCTTTGGCCCGCTATGACGTCACATTTAGAATTCCGACGTCATATGAAAGTAGCAATCGGAACATCTCTCGGCCATTTCCGTCAAGTGTCGGGGAAATAACCGAGGTGATCCGATTTATGAAAATAGCAAAAAATCCGACCGAACAACAAGAGCCAAAAGTCAAGGGACAGTTACAAATCCGGATATAGACAAACGCAATACAAAAACCAAAAAACACAGAGAGTAACCTGAACCCAATAAAAACCATGGGTGCACTCAGGTGTTCCGGATCAGTAAGCAGTGTCTGCCTCTAATTAGACATTAGTCGAGTTACTCCTTGTCATGTCTAGGGAAAGTCAAATCCAGGAATAGGAAACACTATGACGCAGCGAAAATGTCAGATCGTATTTGAGACACTGATTTCCCATAACGATCAATTAAGTCATGGTGACGACCATAGAACTTCTGAAGAGATAACACCAACTTAGGTACAACAAACCCTTGTTTGAGTAGTTTAGCAGTCAACAGCAGTGATCGATCAAGAAAATCGGAATACCTATCCCAGGATCTAGAATAACGTATAAGTTGTGAAATGAACACACCATACACTGGAGCTGCTGGAATGTTGCTATCAATAAACGGAAGGTTGAAAATAAGAAAGTTGAAGTCTTCACGTTTGTACGGTAGAGTCTAGTTTGTAGTTTTCCTGAGTCTATTTCTAGAAAAAGTTCTAAGTAAGAGGCTGACCTTAGTGTATTGGTGGTATCTTTAATGTCAAGCTCGCAGGGTAAATTGAATGTAAATAGTCACCAAATTTAGCATTGTTGAGGGACAAAACATCAGCAATATAGCGGAATGTTAAATTAAAGGTCTGGGCCAGTGTCTTTTCTTTCTTCGTCAGTAGGCCTTCTAGGAACTCAGCCTCATAAGAGTACAAAAACGGGTCGGCGAGGAGAGGAGCACAATTAGTACCCATTGGAATACCAACAGTCTGTTGAAAACATGTCAACCAAACATGACGAATATGTTGTCGATCAGAAAATCTAACATATGACAGATTTGGTCTTCAGTATTATATTTAGAGTCATTTATGACGAAATAAGTCTGTCATATACGCTCAAATACAATGCAATTTTGTTAAGATTTCTCAATATTTGTTTGCTTAAAAGGTATAAGTATTTTCAATAAAATGACGAGAATATATGTGTATGTCAATTTTATTTGCTTTAACATACTGCTGTGGGATATCTCTTATTAGTTTTAAAAATCAAAATTACCACTGAAAGCGTCCTAGCTCTTAGAGCCGCTTCGAAATTTTAACTCATTTGTTATACATATTAGAATTGAAATAGATTATTGCAATTGGTATCTATGCGAATTAGAACATGGTCAGACCTTATATTTTTCTTCATTTTATACCTCGCTGACAAATATATGGTCCGACCATGTTCTAAAGCGCATTGATACCAATTGCAATAATCTATTTCAATTCTAATATGTATAACAAATTAACGATTAATATATATTTTTTTCACCCTCATAAATGACACGAATAAGCTTTCATATATTTGTATAGTTGAACCGGTAGTTGCAAAATAAATAGACATTCATGGTCTGGATTTGCAGGGTTGCGCCATAATACTTTGAATTTAGCCTGTTTGAAGTGTTTGTTTTAGAAGAGAAAAAAAACAACATAGATGAAAATAATATATTTATTTATGGATTAAAACAAAATCACGTATTTGCGCGATTGCAACATTCCGATTTGTTTACATTTGGCAAGAAAGGTCAAACAAGTACATTACAGCAATACACAAAAGTAGTTCTTAAACTGGACTTGGCTAAAACTCGTTTCATAGCCAGTGGCAGTGAAACACATACAAAATTTAAGCTGCTCAAATCGAAGGATTGCAGGATAAACATTGTTCCTCCTCTATTCCTGAAAAGAAAATATACGGTTGCTCATTACAATAATAGAAAGGGGACGAAACAGTTTAAATAAAAAATATAAGCATTTTCACCCGGTTCGTTGTGTTCTCTAAGGAGCACACACCCGCGGTCCACAGTATCCTCACCCGCGGTCCGTTGTGTCAAAATTCCGCTAACTATGTTTGGATAATGAAGAATACTGTGCTTAATACGTCGAATTAGAAGTTCAACTTTTCAAAGATAATCAAGTATGCATCGGGGTATCTATATTGACCATAAAAGCTTTGTAACTTGCATTCGCGAGGAGTTACAATCAACGAAAGTCGGAAATATACTTTTTCCGAGGTAATTTCCGTGTTCATTACGTTCCTATGAATTATTTCTCCAGTAAAAACAGACAATACTTGGTGTACTAGTAGTTAAGGGACATACAAAAGGCGTTATAAACTTATTTCTGTCTTTAATCCTGTTTCAATACGTTCAGAATGAAAATAACACACCTACCTGAACACGATGTTTTCATCCACCTCACCCGTTCTTTTGTGTTCCACCCTGTTCTGTGTGTCCGAATACCCGGCGTGATATAGGTGTAGGACAGGGTGATAACCTAAGCCCTAGTCTGTTTAATTTATACCTCAGTGATTTACCATCATATTTTGACACTAAATGTGATGCTGTGTCCTTAAATGGTGAAAAAATTAATTGTCTGCTTTATGCAGACGACTTAGTTCTATTGTCAGAAACTGAGAGAGGTCTTCAGTACTGCCTTGATAAACTATCTTTTTACTCTGATAAATGGCAGTTAACTGTTAATACAAACAAAACAAAGGTTTTAGTATTTAATAAGGCTGGTCGTTCAATTACAAAAAACTTTAGATTAAATGATAAAATTGTAGAATCTGTTCAGAAATATATATACCTGGGCATTTGTTTTTCAGCCTCTGGTACATTTTCTTATGCAAAAAATGAACTATATCAAAAAGACCTTAAAGCTTCTTTTAAGCTTAGCAAAGCATTCAGCTCATCTAAACCAAATGCATCCACACTTATTCATATTTTTAATCATACAGTAAGACCCGTTTTATTATACGGGTCTGAAATATGGGGAAGTTTCAATGCCTCTAAATTTATACAAAATCCTGAGAAATACATTACTATGGAATTAGATGTTAGTTCTTGAAAAAGTAGAAACAAAATTTTGTAAATTTATTTTGGGAGTTAGTAAAAAAACCAGTAATTCCGGTGTAAGATCAGAACTCGGATGTTTACCAATTCTTTATTATGTACTAACAAATATGCTCAAATATTGGACTCGACTCCAAGAAGATGAATCGGATAAAAATTTTATTCTCAAGGCAGCTCTAAATGAATCTTGGTCTATGCATGAAAATAATAAAGAATCATGGATAAGTTGTATTTATCATTTACTTAATTTTTAAATGCCAGTCATTTATTTAAGAAAAAGGTAGAATTTAAAAATAAATCAGTGTTTAATATTTTAAAATATAAAATACACTCTAAATTTATGGAACTATGGACTGATAAACAAACAAATGAGGAAGGTAAACTAAGAACATACAAAAAATTTAAATCCCATCTCCAACTTGAACCATATCTAAAGTATGGTAATCAAGACCAGAGGAGATTGATGAGTAAATTTAGACTTAGTGCTCATAATCTCAAAATAGAAACAGGACGTTACACTAAAGTTGAATGTAACAATATATAATTTGCGATCTTTGTAAAAATAATATTGAAGATCAGATTCATTTTCTCATAGAGTGTAATGCTCTTAACTGAATAAGAACACACTTTTTATTTTTTTTTTGAGAATAAATGTAAGAACTTTAGCAAATTATCTTCTACAAATAAATTTATTTGGCTGTTAAGCAATGAAGATAGAGAAATCATCATAAAATTATTCCAAATGCTAGAAGAACTATTCTTGAAAAGAGATTCCTTACTTTGTGTTAATCAGGTGTCTTCGTAAAGTATATATATTGTATAATTTATAATAGTATATTAAATATTCTTATAAGTTCCAAAGATAAGACCTGCACCCCCCCCCCAAACCCCTCATCCAGACAGAGACAAAAATTTGATTTGTTTTTATCATAAAACTGTTTTTTATATGTATGTAATTGACTTGTTACTAAAGGTAATTAGACTAATCACATGTTTTGATATTTTGATTTTTACTCATTTTGTTTTGTTATGAATAATTGTTCTGCCTCTCAGGGGGCTCCATAAAATAAAATAAAATAAAATAAAATTTGTCTTGTCTTTGACTTGACCATAAAATATGTGATTTAGGCTGCGACATTCATATTAATTTTAGCTGATAATTTTCCTACTTATATATGGTTTTCGTTTTTTGATCTACATCTACATCTACATCTACATCTACATCATACGTTGCTCCATCAATTGCTGATGACTAGACAACGGCGCGAACAGACCAAGGCGCGCATATGAAGAACAATAAATAAATAAATAAATAAATAAATAATAAAAGATTAGAAAAAATATCAGAAATCATTTAGTTAATTTAAATAATCAACATAAAAAGCAAATGGAAAACTGAAAATATTTACATATATACAAAAACGATCTGTACTGATATGAATTACATAATGTGAGTTTGGATCAGTGATTTAAACTGATCCAAAGTACTTGCATTGACAATGTTGACAGGTAAGGAATTCCAAAGAACAACTGTATAAGGAAAAAAACTGTATTTAAAATAATTTGTTGTAGTGGAGAAAGTATGATATTGAAGGTTGTGTCTGTGTCTTGTAACTGATGGTGGAAGTGTAGTTATGTACTGTGTTGGGTCTATAGCTACTAATTTGTTGGATATTTTGTACAACAAGGTGGCTCTATGAATTTGTCTGCGTGAATTAAGTGTTTTCCATTGAAGATGGTCTAACATAGATGTAACACTACTGGTGTTGTGGTGTCTTCCAGTTACATACCTAGCCGCTCTTCTTTGTACTTGCTCAATTTGATTAATTGATTTTTGGGTGTGAGGAGACCAGACAGTTGAGCAATATTCTAGATTAGTACGTATGATGGATTTATAGGCTAGGCTTTTAGTGTTTTCATTGTTTATTTGAAGGTTACGTTTTAAAAATCCTAAAAGTTTGTTGGCTTTACAAGTGATGTTATTAATATGGTGGTTCCATGACATGTCTTTAGAAATTGTAATTCCGAGGTATTTGGCTGAATCAACAGACTCCAGAGTGTGACCTTTAAGATGGTATTTATGAAGATATGGTGTTCGTGATCTTGTGACTGACATTGAGTTGCATTTTTGTGGATGGAATTCCATGCCCCAGGTATGTTCCCAATGGGCAAGCCTTGTTAGATCTTCTTGTAAAATTAAACAGTCCCTATGGTCTTTAATAGAACGGTACAAAATACAATCGTCTGCAAAAAGCCTTGTTTTAGAAGAAACTGAGGAAGGAAGGTCATTAATGAAGATGAGGAACAAGAGGGGGCCCAGGACAGATCCTTGGGGTACCCCACTAACTACAGGTAGTTTGCCAGAAGATACTCCATCAAGAACTACTCGCTGCTGCCGATCATGGAGGAATGATGAGACCCAATTCCAAGTGGAGCCTCTGATTCCATAATTGTCTAGCTTATACAGGAGTTTTTGATGGGGAACCTTGTCAAAGGCTTTGGAGAAATCTAGGATAATTAGGTCTGTTTGGATTCCGGAGTGCATGTGGTCTAGTATTTCATGGGAGAGTGAGATTAGTTGTGTCTCGCAGCTCCGTTTGGCTCTGAAACCATGTTGACAGTCTACCAAAATGTTATGTTGGTCAAGGTGTTTAAGTATGTTAGAAGCAACTATGTGTTCTAATAGCTTGCAACAAATACAGGTCAGTGATACTGGCCTGTAATTACTTGCAAGATATTTCTCCCCCTTTTTAAATACAGGAATTACATTGGCCTGCCTCCAGTCTGATGGTACTTCGCCTCTGGACAGAGAAATATTAAATATATAAGCCAGAGGTCTGGCAAATTCTGAGGCAAACTGTTTAAGGATTCGTGCAGGGATAGCATCAGGACCAGTAGCCTTGGAAGGATCTAGATTATTTAGTAGTTTTTTAACGCCTTCTTCAGTGACTGTGATGTTATGCATAGAAGGGAAATTGTTATTTAGATGAGGTAGTGTGTCAGATTGACTGTTATTAGACACTGTGAAAACAGAATGGTATTGTTTATTCAGGATCTCAGCTTTTTGTTTTGTGTTGTCTATGACCATGCCTTCATGTCTTAATGGTGCGACTCCAGAATTATCTTTTTTAATGTTTTTTATGTAATTCCAAAACTTCTTCTGCTTTTGTGTCGTGTCTATGTTTTCGTCATAGCATATGATGTGTTCTAAATGGGACCAGTAGGCCTTCCTAGTTTCTTTTTGTATGTTCTTTTTTATCTCTCTGTACTGGCGTGTTACTTTATCAGATGGGTGTTTCTTCATAGATTTAAACAGTTTGTCTCTCTTTCTAATTAATTTTTTGATTTCACTGGTTATCCATGGCAGTCGTTTTTTAGAGTTGTTAATCAATTTAGATGGTACTGCCTTTTCAATTGTATCAAGAACTTTATTTTTAAATTCATTCCAAATTTCATCTATTGTCTCATGTGTATGTTTATTTTCAAGATCAATTTTTGCAATATTTTGTTTAATAAGTTGAGTATTAGCTTTTTTGTACAAATATATCTTTCGTGGTGGTTTTTTTATCTTATCTGGCCTAAGACTAGATTCTATGTAAACTATTTCGTGATCAGATATACCCGGAATTACTTCTACCTTGTTTATAAGTGTGCTGTTGTTTGTAAAGAACAGGTCTAAGGTTGTTTCAGATGTGTCTGTAATGTGAGTTGGATTCATTACTACTTGTTCTAATGAGCAATCATTGCATATATCCAGAAGTTGTCTGCATTGCTTGGTGCTTTGTGCATATGGCTTGATTGACTGGTCGATCCAGTTAATACCGCCAAGATTAAAGTCCCCGCCAAGCCAGACATGACAGTTACGACTGTGTTGAACAGCACTGATAGATCTTTTCAGTTCAACCAGATAGGATTCATCTGTAGTTTTAGGAGGTTTGTAAAAACTACCAATGTACAGGTCAGGAGTGCCTGTTATTTGCACTTTTACCCATAACAGTTCAGTTTTGCCTTCTACGTGAAGGTCAGATGGTTCTGAGCTGAGGTACTTATCGCTTACAAGTATGAAGACACCACCATGGGCGTCTGATTGGCGGTCTTTTCTATATGCATTAAACCCTGATGGAAATATTTCAGTTGATTGTACGTTACTTTGGAGCCATGACTCATTACCTATTATTATGTCCGGTTGAGAGGTTTCTATCATATTATCAAGGAGTGCTTTTTTATTTTTGATGGATTGGCAATTGACAACAACTATTCTAAGAGGAATATCATGCCTTTTGTGTTTGGTGCGACCACTTGGTTGAGTTTTTGTGACTGGTGAGGAAGCAGCAGTAGGGCTTCCAATATCTGTCTCAATGAAGGATGGGTCACTAAGTGGGTCATAAATAGTTGAATTCTCATATACTGAAGTATCAAAAATGCATGAAGAAAAGTTGGGTATGCCACATGTAATACATTCCCATGAGACATTATGTAAACCTTGATACACCAATGTGTTCATTCCAATACATTCCTTGTGATACCATCTGTCACAAGAATCACAGCATACACCTGCTGTTTTCCAGGTGACTGCTTTATTGCAGGACCCGCAAGGAAACTTCGGTGCTCTAGGTCCTGGGTTTGGTTCTGGCGAATATGAATTAGCTAATAATATCTTAATTAAATATATCAAATAAAACAAATAATGCCGGGAATATACAAACTTGTCTTCAGCACCAGGTGATTTGTTTTTGTCAGGATGATATTTCAGTGCCATTTTTCTATATCCTTTTTTAATTTCATCCTCTGTAGAAGTTTGTATATTCCCGCCATTATTTGTTTTATTTGATGTATCAATACGTCGATCCAGAATTTTCTGTAAAATGCCGGAAACAACTCGATAAATTCTGCGCAGACGCAGTTTGACCTACTGGAGTTTTTATAACGACAGGTTTTACAAACAACACATATTAATCGTCAGTTATTCACAGCTAAACGTCAGTGTACATAGTTTAATGATGGGTAAGGATTATTATAAAATTCTTGGTGTGACAAAAACTTCTACAGAGGATGAAATTAAAAAAGGATATAGAAAAATGGCACTGAAATATCATCCTGACAAAAACAAATCACCTGGTGCTGAAGACAAGTTCAAAGAGATAGCAGAAGCTTATGATGTTTTAAGTGACCCTAAAAAGAGGGAAATTTATGACAAGTATGGTGAAGAAGGACTGAAAAACGGACCATCGCCAGGTGGCAGTGGAATGCCGGGAGGTGGTACTTACCATTATGAATTTCAGGGCGATCCCAGGGAGACATTCCGTATGTTTTTCGGTGACAACGACCCATTTGCAGGCTTCTTTGGAGGGGGAGGAGGACCAGGTCAGCGTGTGTTTCATTTTGGTCCAGGAAGTGGTGGACATGAAGGTATGGACGTTGATGATGACCCTTTCGGGGGCTTTGGTGGTTTCCCTGGCGGGCCAGGAGCACCAAGGAGAAAACGAAAAGACTCTGCTGTTGTGCGAGAACTTCCTGTGGCATTAGAAGATATTTTCAAAGGGACAACTAAGAAACTGAAAATCACACGTAAAGTGCTCAATCCTGATGGACGAACAACCAGAAACGAGGATAAAATATTGACAATCGAAATAAAACCTGGTTGGAAAGCAGGTACTAAAGTAACATTTCCAAAAGAGGGTGACCAAACACCAAATAATATACCTGCAGATGTAGTGTTTATCATAAAGGACAAACCACATCCGACATTTACAAGAGATGGATCAGATATAAAGTTTAAAGCAAAAATTACCCTCAGAGATGTAAGTATTATAGTTTCATTTAAAATTAATTATTGTACATGTACATTTAGAAATTGCAGTATGATATACCAACAATGTACGGTACTATACTATAGTATATTGGCGTATTAGAGTTAGACGTGCTGTGAATGAATAAAATATTAGTTCTTTTTCATCGCATAAATGTCAAAAACAAACAATGTTTGCAGTATAAATATATATATATTTTATCGACTTGCATGAACTTGAACCATGCAGTCAAAACAATCCATTTTCCATACTATTTTCAGCTACATTGTAATTTACATATTTCAGTTATATCAACAGATACTGCCTACTATTCTGTATAACATCATAAACTGAATGCCTTGAATTTAGTAAGACTTAGTTAAATTTTAATAGTAGTTTTGCACATCAAATTTAAGTCCCGTTTCAACTTCAAGTATAATATTTTAGAGGATATTCGGACTAGACATATTTGTGGTTGTATTGGATCCTGAACCTTAGGTTATTGTTCTACTAACAATAAAATGACATTGATTTATATACATGTATTGTGTCGTGTGGCTGAAGACAGTGTGTAAACTGGTAGTGCTTATATACAATTGAAAAAAAAAACAATGTCCAAATGTTAAAAGGGGGGGGGGGGCAGGGGAAACTTTTTTTTTATAGTATCACAAAAGTTACTTTGGTATTTAATATTTTTAAGAGTAATGTTGATGCTTTGTTTAATTGAAAACTGTATTAGGTTACTTTATATGCTGTGAGTCATCATTTCTCTTTAGCAGAGTTTTAACAAGTAAATTCTTAATTTCAGGCATTATGTGGGGCAACATTACAAATACCAACAATTGATGGACGAAGAATACCGCTGCGTCTTACTGAAGTCATAAAACCAAACTCTGTAAAACGAATTCAGGGAGAAGGACTTCCTCAACCTAAACAACCCTCACGTAGGGGAGACTTAATTATAGAATTTGATGTTAACTTTCCAAGTCAGTTAACACAAAGTGCTAAAGAAATTCTTGCAGACTGTCTACCTAGATCTTAATATGGTTGTTAATGTTTGATGGGATATACAAATTGGTTTCAACATACATTTGTAGAACTATGTTACTGTTGAACCTTAATTTCAGTTAAAATAGATAATGCATTCTTAGTGTATGTCTTAATGATAAAGTGTAAGGTTGTATGATACTATTTATATTTTATCTAGACAAGATATACTTGCTACAGGGAAGAGTAGGTGTATATTTCATGTTCTCTGGACAGGAGCCAGTTCAGTGATGTGATGAATCACTTCATGCATACATTGTCTCTAGAAATCTAGAACATTAATGGAAGGTCAATGTGCCATGGTTGATTAATCTATCATGAACCTTTTACAAGTCATTGAGTAGAAGAGCTTATATGTTTAATTTAAAGTTATGAACCAAGTCATGATTTTTTACTATTTATATATAGGTATATTTTAATTTCGTAGGGGAAAGTAGTTGGCATTAAGACAGATATGATGAGCATGATTGATTTGTGTTTAAATAAGTTGAACATTTAGTTAAACATGTGAATGTATGCAGAATTACACACATGAACACTTAGTCAAATATTGGGATTATTCCTACATTTAGGCCTATTGGATTATTCCTACATTTAAGCCTATTGGATTATTCCTACATTTAAGCCTATTGGATTATTCCTACATTTAAGCCTATTGGTCAACATAAGTGGGTAGTAATACAACAAAATTTAAACCACTCAAATGTATAAAACTGGTTAGTCAACTATAGCCTCGGGTAATTTTTCCTATATATTGTAGTACTAAGGGACTTGTTCAGATTTAACATTATAAGTAGCTTGGGTATTAAGGATTGTTGTATGTTGTGTTGCAGCTTTTTTGTTACTGTTTGAATGATTGTTCTTGTTTTAAATATTGAGAAAGTGTTATTTTTGCATTTAAGTATGTAATGTATGTTGAAAAAGTATGCTTGCATTGTTTGATAGTGTTATACGTGAAACTGCTAGTATACATGTTCTTGCAATCCATCAAATATATTTATTTAAAGATGTGTTCATTTCTTGTGCCTTTTGTTGAGACCTATATGTATACAGGTGACTTTGTTTGAATTGCTACTTTAAAAAACTCGCTGTAGTAAATACAGTTTAGTGAAAAAGGTTTGTCAATGAACATATTCAATTGTTTTAATTAATATTTATATTTTAAATCTGAAAATTTGTTACAAATATACTTAGATAACTAATTTTAACAAATAAATGTAAAATTAACATTTTTGCACAATATATTTAGATATCAAGCGTTTTGTATAAAAGAACATTTATATAACATTTCTTTCATTGTCAAAAATAACCTTCTCATTCCAGTTTATTAGGAGTTTGAGTCAATTTTATTTACGTGAAAAAACTAGCTCATGTTTTTATGATACATGAATAAAAGGTCCTTGATATGATTTAATGCAGCTGCTAATTTCTTCAGTAATTAGTTTTATACTTCCAAATGGGGCATTTCAATAACTTTGACAAACGAATGTCTGTATATCTTAGAATATTATACAAAAAGTCTACAATTGTTACTGCAATAAGCAACGGTGCCGTGCTTTAATTCATCTCAAAACCATAGCTAGGCATTAAACATAGAATAAATGCTCTAATGGTAATGCTTTACGGCTACCAGTGAGTTCGAAGCCATCAACAAATAACAAATATTTCATACTATGCCGACATTAATTACTACATGTATAACACGAAACAATACGAACATAAACATAAGGTATGAATTTTTGGTAACTAATACTGCTCTACAATTTACAATAAAGACACAGAGCGAAAATGTAAAAAAGTGAGTTTGAGTACAAATGAGAAGTTATCTCCGCATGAATACCTCATATTAAAGTAAGACTGAGATTTTCTATGTCTAATTATTTCATATCAATAATGTAACATACCATTCCATTGGATAATTTGCAGTCTGTATTTTAAGCTACAGTTAATGTGTTTAAGAATAAAAGACTCAGCAGGGCTGTAATCAGCAAACGGGCTGTATCCAATCTACTGTTACAGCCCTAAGTTTGATACAGCCCTGGCTGTAAAGGTGATACAGCCCGATCAAAAAAAGATTATTTGAATTTTCAATTTTCATGTGCCTCAAATAAATGTAAATAGCATGAATAGATTGCTAATTACTAAACAAAATGTAAAACATGTAAAATATCAACAGAACATATTATTTAGCACAAATGCTAAACAATTACAGGTAAGCAAAGTTCATTTTTTCTTGTATACTATTGAACTTGTTTGTTTTCTAATGTTTTCAATGAAATAAAAGTAATAGTAACTTGTGTGTAGGGCTGTATCAGAATTACGGACTTCTGAAGGACCCGATACGGACCGTTTATTTGTTACAGCCCGAGCCAAATGTAACAAGATAAACGGTCTGTATCGGGTACTTCGTCAGTCCGTAATTCTGGATACAGCCCTACACTCAAGTTGCTATTACATAATTATTTGAAACATTATCGGTTGCATGTATTTTGAGAATTCCAAAGTTCTTTTACATAAAAACTGAAAAGGTAACAAGATGTAGGCACTAAATGACGATATTATATCATTCGAACAGACCGCAAGATTGTTAAATTGAGTGAAGTACAACATAATATGCATCGCGTATTACACATGTAGACACATGAAGTTACACAACAAAGACTCATAAATCTGGAAAGAGACTATTAACACAAATATACATCGTCATGATCGTTTTGTTCAAAATCATTGAAATGTATGGTTTAAGCACCCGTTTTCGTTTATTGTTATTTCTAGTAAATAAATAATTATAATAATCAAACAAGTTTTATGTCCCGCCCCACAAGGCGAAGGTAGCATTCAGATTTTCACAATGATCGTCGCTTCGAAAAATAGGTTCGAACGTCCAAATAGTTTCGTCATTCTTTTGGGATTTCATTATAATAAGAATATTTTGATGACTGAATAAATGGTACGTCATAATCTGTTTTTAGAAATCTCGGAATACTGTTAATCGATGTGCGTTACATTGACTTTAGGCGTACATTTCTCGTCTTTTGTAAATTGGAAAGGTTGGATGTTTGGTATTGCTATTGTAACGGTAGAGCATGAAATAACATAATGTCACCTCCGGGGATAGAACCCAGAATCTCAGGCCAGCCCTCTAACCAAGTGAGCTAAGGAAGTACTCCGTTAGCTCAGTCGATTTTGACTGGCTATATATCTACTACATGCTAGAACGCAGATAGGCCTCCTGTTACACTATCTTTACTAATAGGTTGTTAGTTATACGCACTTCTCACTGTCAGCCCTCTTACGTCCTGTTTGCCCGCCATGTACGTATAAAAAATTCCGTCAAACATTTATCGGCTTTCGTTAGTCGGAAAGGTTGGATATTTAATAAGGTGTTTAATATTCATGGATTGCACGATCTAAACATTTGAAGACCTTTGGATCACTACTTCCTTTTTGCCGCTCATACCTAAAAAACCGTCAAACGGCTTCCGTAATCTCTCTCCGTGATTGATATGAAAAGTAATAAATAATACCCGCTTATTTTAAAGATATTAAATACCAGGAAGATCATGCTGTAAATAGATTGTGATTTGACCTCAAAAAAGAAAAACAACGTGTCGAAAGTCAATTACAAATCCTGATATAGGCAAACATATATTACGCCCACATGCCAAATATCAAAAAGCCTACCTGACGATACCAAGTTACTGCCTGACACACACAACAATATGGAGACACTCTTTAACCTTTTTCACAAAAACCCACTAAGAAACTCGTGAAAGGTGGAATGCACCACTATTTATGCCAATATATCCTCAAAGTGTATTAGGAAACAACTTTCAGACAAATTTAGCTCACAATATCAGCTGTAGAGAAGAAGAAAAAGAAGAGGGGGTAAAATGTCAGACAAAAAACAATATGTCTTCCAACTTCAAGATGCATAATAAAATATGAGGTGCATATATTCAAATGTATACAAACACTAAGCATAGTTTGAAAGCTTTTATTCGATTGTTATTGTGTATCGCTTCATCGTCTTTTAATATATTTTATTCCCTGTATCAAAGTTAAAACATAACAAAAACTGGAAAAACCTACCTGCGCCTTAATCGTTTCGAAGTTGTTTAGATCATTTTTCGTCGTGTCTTACTACTTTTCACCAAAATGATATAAGTCGGTTGATCGGTGTGTATACAAGGGCATACAGATTGAACAAATACAACGAAACAGTTGTACTTATTATATGTTGGTGGAATAAATCTGAACCATTGTCATTTGTAAACTTCGTGTATGACCATACAACAAGGGACTGTCAGTTAGCTGTCACACACTATATGTACATGGTTAATCTGAGTTAGTTAATAAATGATCATCAGCTCAACGCTAAAATTGAAAATCTGTATCTGTATCTGTATCTTGTTCATAAATTTGTTGCTTATTAAGGGACCTCAAAATTATTGGGCACAAGTGGGTATTTCATTAAGATGACATTGGGTTCACTTTAAAAGGTCAGGACCTTTATCAAATTTACCAATTGATCATTTAAAAATGACTAGTTACATGAAAATTTGGTTGCTTCATTAAAGGTCAAGGGCATTGAATCAAATCTGTGTCTGGACCACATCTTTGTTTGTTGACAGATTTTCATATAATGTGGTGCAATTGATCCTCTAATGTAATTTAGGCACATAATTCCAAATTCTGGCTGAAGGTCAAAATACAGCTACTTTGTTGCTTCTATTTTTTGTGTTTACGATTTTACAAGTACAACATTGTAACATGCACTATATAAGGTCAAGGTTATTGTGCGACCTTAAAGCAATTCCTATTCACCCCATAGCTTTGTTTTTATGTCTTGCCAAAGAAAGTTTGACACATTGCAGAAATGTATCTAAGATGGCTATCAGCCCTCTACAATGTTTGAGGTTCTTGTGCCGATCCAAAACTGCCGCCACTGCATGTGGAAAATAGCTTTAGATAGGACCTTATCGTAAAAAGCATACTAACAGCTTCTTATCTAAAACTGTTATTATGAAGATATGAAGCTGCTTGAATAGTTATCTTATTATTATCGTCTGATTCCAAACTGCTTGGCAGATAGACATTAAAATATTGCAGAAATGTGTATCTTAGATTTTTTTGCACTGATTTAAAGTCCAAGATGGCTACCACCATGCAAAACGTACATCGGACCTTAATGGGAAAAGTATACAAAATCTGAAACTGTTCCGCAAAATTAAACCAATTTATGCAAAGAAAGCTTGGATAGTTACGTAAGATGAGTTTTAAGCCAATAGAAAAGTAAGCATGGTTGCCAGGGCAGCTAATGCGTTCTGAAAAATTAAAATGGGTTTCATGACAAAGCGCTAGGTTTTTATATAGCGCCATACAAAGTGGCGGGTGTTATATGATACCCTCCGTATCCATATGAATGTCCGTCTGTGTCTGTGTTCGGTGGTTTCCAAATGATAACTTGGAAAAGCGTCAACAGATTTTATTTAAACTTTATACAGCTAATAAATACCATAAAATGAAGATCAAGTTCTATTTTTAGCAAAATCAAATTTGAAGTTTTCGACTTGGGCCAATTCAAGGTTTATTTTGGTCAACAATGGGCGGTTTCCAGATGATAACTTCAAAAAAGGCGTCAACATATTTCTTCTTCAAACTTTGCACAGCTATTAAAAACTATAGCATGAAGACCAAGTTCAATTTTCAGCACAATCTAATGTGTAGTTTTCGACTTAGGCCAATTCAAGGGTTTTTTTTTTTGGTCAACAATTGGCAGTTTCCATAGGATACTAGTAACTTGAAAACATGCCAACAGATTACCATAAAATGAAGATCAGGCTGAATTTTCAGCACAATCTCATTTATAGTTTTTGAGTTGTGCCAATTTGAAATAAGTTTTAAAAGGTCCAGTGTCAAGGTACAAATTGTATTCTGAGTTGGAGTGTAGGCTTATTCGTAATTCAGTAAAATGTGTTCATGAATATTAAAAACAATGCAACGTGGCGGGGTATCATTTAATGTCCCATTAAATGGCGTATATTTTATTTGCTTGAATGGTGGTTAACGATATTTCAGCAATTTTCAGCAATATTATGGCGCTTGTTGTTTTTATTGGGGGAGGAAGCCATAGTACCCTGTGAAAACTCCCGACCTTCGGTGGGAAAACTGGCAATCCTTGAAAATTAAGATTGGAGTGGAGCGCACCCTGCCCGCAGTGAGACTCGAACCCAAAATCGCAGTGTTGACAAACAATAGTAATCAATAGTAGACGAACTACCATAACCACCCGGCCACTGAGCCTCCCCAAAGCGCTTGGCAAAAGAAAATGTGATATTGTAGGGATGTACCTCAGATAATTTTCTAGTAAATTAGAATGTTTTGTGTTGATCCAAAACCCATGATGGCAATCACCATGGAACAAATCCTAACAGGAAACCTGTGGGAAAAGCATACAAAAGGCTTCTCCTCTAAAACTTTTTCCACACATTTAAACTCAATCTAATTAAAATTATATCTTTCACTTGCTCCCCCTTTTTGCTATGGTCGCCTACACGCAGCGACCATAGCAAAAAGGGGGGAGCAAGTGAAAGATATAATTTTAATTAGATTGATTTAAACTGAAATTGTGCTGAAATGAGGCTTGGGGAGTTCTTTTATCATTTTTGATTTGTTTAAGCCGATTGTAAATTCAACCGGGTTGCCTCATTAATGCCCTCTGAATTACCAAAACTTCAAAATAGTTTCCTTATATGGTTCTTTACAGTTAGATGTTTTTAGTTTGATTCAAAATCTAACATGGCCGCCACTATGGAATATATCTTAACATAGGATTTATGGGGAAAAATATTCAAACGGCTCAATCTATGAAACTTTCCCACATATTGAACCTAAAATATGTAGAATTTAAGACAGGATAGTTCTTTATTATTGAGTTCTTCAAGGTAATTAAACTTCAACATGGCTGCAAGAGCTGCTAATAAATTCGTTCTGATTAACTGAAATTTTAAAATTTGGTTTCATTCAAACCACTCAGTCAGAAGATTTGTAATATTGTAGAAATGTACCTTAGATGTGCAAATCCTCAATCCAAGATGGCCAGCGGATTGCACAGATTATTTTTAAATGATGCGACCCTCCAGAAAAACATGAACGGCGTCTTCTAAGAAACTGACTTATATATTGTTTACATGTTGTGTGCAGGTGGTTCTTGTAGATGATTTACAGGTTCAGTGTTTAGATGATGTGTACAGGTGGTTCATCTGATTGATATACAGGTTCAGTGTTTAGATGATGTGTACAGGTGGTTCATCTGATTGATATACAGGTTCAGTGTTTAGATGATGTGTTCAGGTGGTTCATCTGATTGATATACAGGTTCAGTGTTTAGGTGATGTGTACAGGTGGTTCATCTGATTGATATACAGGTTCAGTGTTTAGGTGATGTGTACAGGTGGTTCATCTGATTGATATACAGGTTCAGTGTTTAGATGATGTGTACAGGTGGTTCATCTGATTGATATACAGGTTCAGTGTTTAGGTGATGTGTACAAGTGGTTCATCTGATTGATATACAGGTTCAGTGTTTAGGTGATGTGTAAAGGTGGTTCATCTGATTGATATACAGGTTCAGTGTTTAGGTGATGTGTAAAGGTGGTTCATCTGATTGATATACAGGTTCAGTGTTTAGGTGATGTGTACAGGTGGTTCATCTGATTGATATACAGGTTCAGTGTTTAGGTGATGTGTACAGGTGGTTCATCTGATTGATATACAGGTTCAGTGTTTAGGTGATGTGTACAGGTGGTTCATCTGATTGATATACAGGTTCAGTGTTTAGGTGATGTGTACAGGTGGCTCATCTGGTTGATATACAGGTTCAGTGTTTAGATGATGCATACAGGTGGTTCATCTGGTTGATATACAGGTTCAGTGTTTAGATGATACATACAGGTGGTTCATCTGGTTGATATACAGGTTCAGTGTTTAGATGATGTGTACAGGTGGTTCATCTGATTGATATACAGGTTCAGTGTTTAGGTGATGTGTACAGGTGATTCATCTGATTGATATACAGGTTCAGTGTTTAGATGATGTGTACAAGTTGTTCATCTGGTTGATATACAGGTTCAGTGTTTAGGTGATGTGTACAGGTGGTTCATCTGATTGATATACAGGTTCAGTGTTTAGATGATGTGTACAGGTGGTTCATCTGATTGATATACAGGTTCAGTGTTTAGATGATGTGTACAGGTGGTTCATCTGGTTGATATACAGGTTCAGTGTTTAGATGGTGTGTACAAGTGGTTCATCTGATTGATATACAGGTTGAGTGTTTAGATGGTGTGTGCTGGCTGTACAGTCTTAAAACTATATACGTCGATAGCGAATGTGCTTATTCAAATTATTTCTTATACATATACTCCGCCAATTGCACCTAGTACGTTTAATTCTAATTGGTTGTTATTACAAACTTGTGTTGCAGGATCTTTTGTTCAATTACTTTAAAGCTTGCTTCTCCTGCATACTGCGTGTATTCTCAATTGATCGGGTTTGCAAGAGCTGGGAGAGAGTATACGGATTTTGCCCACCAGTATTTTTCGAAATAAACTTATAAACCAAGGTTACAAGAAAAAACGACTCGTCCGCGCTTTTAATGTTTTACTATAGATACCATTTCCTTGTTGAAAAATATTTTGTTTGAAAAAACAATTGCAGATAGTTTTCAAATTGTGAATTCAGTACACAGCGTTTGGTCTACGATAGTTATTGGATACAACTATTACTGACTAGTGGTATATGATACCCCATCCATTTTCACCAACAAACTAACCGACTTATATCATTTTGGTTAAAAGTAATATGACACGATGAAAAAAGATATTAAAAAAGTTTGATAAGATGAAGGCGCACGAACATTTTCCAATTTAAAAAAAAATTTTTATACAGGGAATAAAATATATTAAAAGACGATTAAGTATAGATATAAGAATCTATGTATGCAGTTCTTTAATCTCCTATTTTTATTTTTGTCCATCTAATCTAATGAAATAAACGGAAAAATGCAGATGTCGAACATTCAAATGATAAAATCAACCTTTATGATATTTTTTTTCAAATCTACCTTTTAAGTATATAGAATATTCATTTAGCTGTCGTTTGTGCCAAAGGTGTATACAACTTACTGCATAAACAATATTAATTTGTTTTTAATTGCATAGTCGGAAAAAGTAGGATACGGGATAAACCAGTTCAACAGGGGCGGATGCAGCCTCAAATGAAAGAAGGGGTCCAAATTTGTCATGGTGGCCGAAGGCCACCATGCCGACCTCGCAGAGGTCGTATTACGGCAGGGGCTCTGAACGAAATGGTGTAAAACCCTGCATTCTGACGATTTCCTGACACCTAAAACATGTCCGTTAAAATGTCATTTTGTTATGCTAAAACAAAAGTAGGGGTCCAGACCCCATGCTTGTTAAAACGAAAGGGGGTCCGGACCCCCTGGACCCCCCCCTCTGGATCTGCCACTGCTCAATGATACGATTTAAACAAGAAATACGAGTTTTTAAATACTATTAGACACTGCTAATCGATTGCATCAGGGTGCACTTTATCAATTTGTAACTTAATAACCTGCTGCATTTAAATAACATATTTTTAATATTGATTTTCTGGGCGCATGAATAGTAAGATATGCAGATTAATTTTGATTATCGTGCCTAAAGTGCAATTTACAAATTAAGATACACAATTACAGTGGAATAAAAGCTTTCAAACTATGCCTAGTGTTTGTATACATTTGAATGTGCACAGCTCTTATTTTATTATGTATCTCAAACAAAGTTGCATATTGTTTTTGTCTGACATTTTACCCCCTTTTCGTTTTCTTCTTCTTTACAGCTGATATTATGAGCTTAATTTCTCTGAAATTCGCATCCTTAAGATATATTAGATAGGCATAAATAGTGGTGCATTCCACTTTTCAGGAGGTTCATATTGAGTTTTTGGTGAAAGAGGTTAGAGGGTCGCCATATTGTTGTGAGTCTATCTGTCACTCCGTCCACAACAAATCGTGTTCGGGCTATAACTTTTTATCTTCATGAAGGCTTTTTGATATTTTGCATGTGGGTAGATTATAACTAATCGATGCATGGCATGCCTTGGATGTTGACCTTAACTTTAAAACCCAAAGGTCATATCATTGCTTTTTCGGTGACTGCTTCGTGTCTGCGATATAACTGTGTTGTCTTTTGAGATAGGTCTTTGATTGTTTTTTGCTTGTTTGAATGGTGTTTAATGCAAATTCAGGAAATTTTTCAGCTGGATGCATGGCGTCAAGTTTTTATTGGTGAAGGTAGCCAGAGTACCCGGAGAAACTCCCACCTTCTATACCGGTCACTGCTGTTGACTACTAACCTACTAAAACAAGGGTTTTGTGTACCTAAAAAGTTATTGTTATCTCTTCAGAAGTTCTATGGTCGTAACTATGACCTAATTTATCGCTATTGGAAATAAATCTCAAAAACGATAGGACATTTTCGCAGAGTCATTGGTAGCCTTTTATATTCCTGGATTTGATTTTTTCTTTAACATTACATTCGAGTAAATCGGCTAATGTATAATTAGAGGCAGGTACTGCTTACTCGTCCGGAGCACCTGAGTGCACACATGGTTTTGATTGAGTTCTGGTTACTCACTTTCTGCTTTGTGTTTTTTTTCTTTCTGTTTTGCGGAATATATGTTTGCCTGTATTTAAGATTTGTAGATTGTCCCTTGATAATCGGCTCTAGTTGTTCGGTCGGTTTCCTTGCTATTTTTCGTACCATGGTTTTGGACCTTTGATCTAAAGTCCGATCACATTTTCGCACACTGAAGGACAAACGAGTGTCAGGGATTTAAACGTTTTGTCTTTTGAGCTGGGCGTTTAAGGCATGTAGATAGACCATTGGATTTTAACATGTTTGATATTTGTGTTGGTGACATTTGACCTCATACTTTAACATTGACATATTTCCTTTTATCATTACATATTGTGGCCTGGGCTATAAGTTGTTTTTTTTAAGGTCAAACACAATATATTTACAGCAGGTCCAAGAAAGATGATCTTCCTGATATTTAATTTCTTTAAGCAATAAGCGTGTATTATAAATTACTTTTACAGATCAATCACGGAAAGAGATCACGGCAGCCGGAAACGTTTAACGGTTTTTTAGGTATGCGCTGCAAAAAGGAAGTAGTGGTCCAAAGGTTTCAAATAGTTTACATCGATCGTACAATCCATTAATATGCATCTCCTTATGAAATATCCAACCTTTCCGAAATTTTTAACCGTTGTTTATACGTATATGACAGTCAAACATGAAGTAGATGGCAGACAGTGATAATTGCGTATAACTTACACTTACAACCTTTTATTAAAAAAATATCCATACCAAACATCAAACCATTCCAATTTACAAAAGATTACGACTAAAACCGAATTTCATTGCTAGTTATGTTGTTATTTGTTGATGGCATCGAACTCACTGGTAGCGGGTAAAGCAAACAAAGATTTCCGCTTAAGCCCGCTTCTAAGATTGTCTTAATTATAGCATTTATTCTATGTTTAATGCCTCACTATGGTTTAAAGATGAATTAAAGCGCTGCTTTGTTGCTTATAACTTTTTCCAAACGTTGATTTTGTGTCAAGAATGTAGACACCAAAGTCTACTGTAGTAACAATTGTGGACTTTTTTGTATAATATTCAAAGATATACAGACATTAGTTGTACAAAGTTATTGAAATGTCCCATTCTAATTACTAAAGAAATTTGCGGCTGCATTTAATCGTGTCAATGACCTTTTATTTATCGTATCAATATAAAATTCAGCTGGTTTTTTCCGTATCATTTTCAGGGGCGGATACAGGATTTTCGAAAGGGGGGCGTAAAAAGGGGATATCGGAAAAAGAGTGCCACGAAGTGGTCCTCCTTTTAAAGGGGGGGCGTACGCCCCTTACGCCCCCCCCCCTGGATCCGCCACTGATTTTTTCCGTAAATACGTAAACAAAACTGACTAAACTCCTAATAAACTGGAATGAGAAGAATATTTTTGGCAATAAAAGAATATTAGATAAATGTTCTTTTAAACAAAAACACTTGATATAGAAATATATTGTGTAAAAGCTTAAATTTTACATTTATTTCTTAAATTTTGTTATCTAAATACATTTGTAACAGTTTTTCACATTTAAAGTAAAAAATATTATTTAAAACAATTGAATATGTTTATTGACAAATATATGCTAAATCCATTTTTACTAAACGGTATTTACTATAGTGAGTTTTTAAGTAGCAATTGGAAAAAGCTACCCGTATACTTATATGTCTTAACTTGTTTATATCTTTTTTTCATCGTGTCATACTACTTTTCACCAAAATGATGTAAGTTGGTCAATCGGTGTGCTCACATACTACAGTAATGGAAGCCGGATGTTTGTCATGCCATAAAGCCTTGTTTAATCCACCATTTACCGTGGAATTCCTGTTCCAAGTCACGGACCCTTGCTGTAGTTGCTACAGTTTTGGTTGTTGGTTCTAGGATTTTGATTTTTGGATTGTCTTTTCGACAGTTTCCTTGGTGTTCGGTATTTTGTTATTACATTCATCATCAATAGAAGATTTTGCAAGAAAATATGCAAAACAAAAGACCATGAGATTGATACATTAAATAAATTGGTTAAAGCATCCAGGTCATTGAATCATATAATTAATCATTTAGGAAGATCTCCAAGTACAAGCAAATCATTAGTCTTTAAAATTGCTGATACTGCTTTGGGCGGGGAAGGGGGCAAGATCTTTTCTGTTAACGAGTTTCTGGCTTTTTTACACTTCTGTTGTTTTTTTGTTGTTGAAAATTTGTTAACTGTTTTTCATCCATAAGTTGTTTTGTTTTCTTAAAAATTGCCATTGTTGCTAACTGTTTCAATGAAAATAAAAACCCTGCCAACAGTCAGAACACTACTGTTTAACACAGATTTCTTTTGATTATCTGTAATGTAATGTGATTGAATTTTCCTATAAAACGAGGAATATACAGAAGATCCCATACTAGTTACTATGGAAACACTGGTTAAATGTTTGCATTTTCTTGCGGTATCCCCTTTCGATGAGATTCTGATGTTAACAGTTTTGTTCAATATTTTAACCCATGTAAATAGCTGTTATTTGTTATCATTATCTTTAATTTACTGTTATCTGTTTTGGGAATTAAAAAAAATTGTTAACCTGTTAGTGGACCCCCTCCAGCCCTCCTCCCTGCTCAAAATATGTCCGATATTCATGGCAAATATGTTGTTCTTTAAGCAGACATTTTTATCTGCAAGAAATGTCATATCACATACATACTTACAGAAGACAGTACAGCGTAGTTAATTATCAATATACCACAGTTCTATTTATAGCACATATCCATCATTCAATAAAACAAAATGTAAGAAATAAAAATTTATTTCAACATAAATATAAAATAACAAATTGAAATGTTTATGAAATTACACAGTAACATGCAAGGTGACACACCAAATGAAACTATTCAAATATACAATCAGGGTTCTCGTTAAGACGCGTATACGCGTCCTGGACGCGTCAAAGTTGTGTAGGACGCGCCATTTCTAGATTCCGTGCATCCTCGGGACGCATCGCAGTCTAATCATTTGCGTCCCTAAAATCAACAGCGCGTCATTTACCTAAGCATACCAATGACACTTTTACAACCGGATGTAATTCTATTTTTAGCTGTGATGCACAGCAGGTGAAATATATTTGATCTCTGACAGTGACCGATGACCGATAATAAGTGGCTGAATTAACAAAATGTAAACAATCTTAACATGATTTATATAATTTTTAAAGAAATTTATTATGTATTTAAAAAAAACAAACAAGTTTTTATTAACCATAATGATAATATCTTTCTTGTACATCGCGTCGAAAATAAACAAACACGTTTTCGATGTTCGTGGTTTTTAAACGGTAATTAAGTGAAACACCTGGCTTGCAACTTGATTTAAAAAGTTTTCTATTTGAATAATAAATTAATTATTTCCATTAACTATTAGTGACTAGCTAGAGCTTGGAATCTTTGCGGGTTTACCTAACCTATAATTTAATACAAAATATTTGCAGCAGAAAGATCGTTGTCGATGTTTTTAAAATGTGACAATTTGCAGCAGAAAGATCGTTTTCGATGCTTTTAAAATGTGACTAAGTGAAACACTTGGCTTGTGACCTGATTGCAATGATTAAAAAATATTATTGTAATGATTAAATGTCGAATGAACTTTTGTTATTTCAAATGAGGTTAAGCAGAAATATTGTCAAGTTTTGGATTGGTAAATTTAAACAAAATTTATAAAATTTATTGAAAAACTTGATAACTACTTAGTGCTTTGAAATTTATGTATTATACAATTAGTCAAATTTTTTAAACTGAGGTGTTGCCTCTTATCACACTGAACCCATATTTTCTCCCAGATGAAGCCATGCAGACTTCAAATAACCAACAGAAATAAATGGTGTCAATTCATAATTCCCTTCCATAAACATGATAAAATGATACTAAAATCTTGGGAAACATGTAGATTAAGCTGTCATGTAGTAATGCATGGGTTTCAACAGGGATTTTAGTATCAAATAAAACATGAAGATGTTCATAATGTTACAAAACAAAACTTAATGTTTTACTCATGGTAACGTCATGATGTACCGGTAGTTTGGTTCGAGTCAACTTTATGGACTCACCAAGACAGATTGGGACTCATCATTCCAAAAAGTGATGAGTCCCAGGACTCACCATAAAAAAATCCTAGTGAGAACCCTGATACAATGAAAAGTAAATGATGTGTAAATCTCATGTAAGCTATTTGTGTCACAGGAGATATTGGAACATCATTTTAAAAGTAATGTGACATGACAATTCTTCCCTCTGGAAACAAATTTTGATTATGAGTTGTATAAATCAGAGTCTAGCCATTTCTTTTACAAAGTTTCCAGTAATATGTTTTTTAGAAATTAGAAATTTAAAAAGTAACTAATATTTCTTACCAATGGTTAGACCCTTACTTATATAAATACTTCTGGAATAAAAGCTATTTGTGCAAAACATTATTTGCCAAATTTAAATTTCACAAAAATACATAACAACAGCATGCTTTCTTGTTGATACTATGGCTTCTTAACAAGATGTTGCTATACTCACTTTAAGTAAGTCTATTATCATTACATGTACAACCCCCAAGTAAACTAATAAAGCTGAAAGTATGACATAGAAAATGTATTTTGCACAGTCAGCACTTTTATAATTCAAACAAAACCAATGAATATGTAAAACATCTACACAGAATTGTTTTACCATTGGTTTAGGATTTTTATGAACTATTACAATAAATTCTATATTAGACCAAATAATAGTAAAATGCTAGCATTAAGTAGTCCAAGACTGCATGATTTAATAAAATGATCAGATCTAGTATTATGACACATCCTGTACGTCTGCTTGGTCATCAGATTGTTGTATGTATATAGGCTGCCCACTCTGGCCAGGAAGCTGTTGGATTTGGAACATCTGTTAAAATTACAATAAAAATTTGAGAGTTATGTCCCTTTGAACACATTTTAAAAATATTTGTTTTGTATTTCTTTTTGATGTATTTTGACTGAACAGAACATATAAAAGGTACTATACAGATGAACTTTAAATCCTGTCATAATTATTGTTCAAGACATCAGTTATATGATTTTACCAATATAATGTGTAATGTATTTACCATGTAGGAAAGGTTTTATAATGGTTAGCTGCACAATGACTTTAAACAAGAAAATTTGTATTGCTGACACTGAGGTCCTGTTTGACCATGAAAAAAAAAGCTTCAGGGATGAGGGAGGCAAACATAAGGTGTGGAACAGACAGAATATCTATATGTTCACCAACTTTGATTAGCATGATATAAAAAAGGGACCAGTTAAATGCAGAAAGCAGAATTATGCTTCTGAGTGAACAGACATCTTTATACATACCTGTGCATTAAACTGAGACTCGGTCTGTATATTTGGTTGAGATCCTTGAATAATTATATTTTGAGTTCCCTGTTTTCCTTGTAACTGCATTTGTATTGCTTGTAACTGTTCTGGTGTTAACTGTATCTGTAACAAGGATTAAGTTTGTATACTTATTTTTTGTTTAACAGATTTTTTTTCAATTTGATACCACTGCGGCAAATATTCTGATGCACACTAATACAGAGTACATGTACAACTTCTACTGGTTCGCACATACTTACTGGAACATTTTGCACTTCTCCTGTGGCAGTAATAACCTGCTGATAGACTTGTGTTTGTTGCTGTGGCTGCTGTCTGACCTGACTGCTAGTGACTGTCTGGACCTGAGCCTGTTGCTGTATGGAAGGAGCTTGAATTTGTATCACATGGGGTTGTTGCTAAATAAAAAACACTCAATTATTTTTTGCAACAGTATTCATAACTGTATGCAATTAGCATTATCAGACTGTGTACAGCAAAACAACAAAATAAATACAAACCTTAAAAATAACCCGTCAATCCTAGGATTAAATACAAACCTTAAAAATAACCCGTCAACCCTAGGATTAAATACAAACCTTAAAAATAACCCGTCAACCCTAGGATTAAATACAAACCTTAAAAATAACCCGTCAACCCCAGGATTAAATACAAACCTTAAAAATAACCCGTCAACCCTAGGATTAAATACAAACCTTAAAAATAACCCGTCAACCCTAGGATTAAATACAAACCTTAAAAATAACCCGTCAACCCTAGGATTAAATACAAACCTTAAAAATAACCCGTCAACCCTAGGATTAAATACAAACCTTAAAAATAACCCGTCAACCCTAGGATTAAATACAAACCTTAAAAATAACCCGTCAACCCTAGGATTAAATACAAACCTTAAAAATAACACGTCAACCCTAGGATTAAATACAAACCTTAAAAATAACCCGTCAACCCTAGGATTAAATACAAACCTTAAAAATAACCCGTCAAACCTAGGATTAAATACAAACCTTAAAAATAACCCAAGTCAACCCTAGGATTAAATACAAACCTTAAAAATAACCCGTCAACCCTAGGATTAAATACAAACCTTAAAAATAACTCGTCAACCCTAGGATTAAATACAAACCTTAAAAATAACCCGTCAACCCTAGGATTAAATACAAACCTTAAAAATAACCCGTCAAACCTAGGATTAAATACAAACCTTAAAAATAACCCAAGTCAACCCTAGGATTAAAAATTTAAAACTTTCATTGGAGTGCTATTTCAAAGTATCATACTTTTTAATTTGCTACTGCTGAGGCAGGATTGAAAACTTGACCTGTATATGTTTTAAAAAAATTGCTATGTCTGACGAAACCTTGAAAATGGCTTATATGTTTCACACTTGCTATCTCTTACCACTTTGTAATCAGAAATATGTAATACTAATATATTGTGTGTAATTAAAGATCTGTGTTTATTAGAAGCTCCATATGTGTGTTGCTTCTTATTTTCAGTTCAAAATGTAATTTGTCATAAAACCATAAATCACACCCTTTACTCCCACAAGCTGAAATCGGATGTATCTTCTCTGTATTAAGTGTATCATATTGTGTACATTAGCAGATAATTATACTATTACTAAACAGCAAAAGGAAGGCATTTCTGGCATTTTTAGTTGCCTTTATTCCTACATTCTGAGAGATAATTCCTTAAAATTAATGTCCATGTGATAGTTCTTTTAAGTAATCTTAATTTCAGTAAACAAAATAAATGCATCCAACAGACTGAAATATCACATTACTTCTATCCTACAGCAGGTCGGGGGTTTTCTCCGGGTACTCCGGCTTCCTCCCCCAATAAAAACTGGACGCCATGATATAGCTGAAAAATTGCTGAAAGTGGCGTTAAACACCATCAAACAAACAAACAAACACATTACTTCTATGTAGTGATCCAATGTAGGTAGTAACAAAACAAGACAATAACTTACATATAGTATAATCAAATTTGTACATATGATTTATAGTTAAATCACACTTGCTCTGAAAAAAGTTGGGCCCCTGGATTTTGTTAGTCTAGGGGCCTAGCTGGCTACCGTTGGAAAAAAAGTTAAGCTCTATCACTGACTTACAGAAGTTTGAACTGCAGACTGTATTTGGTAAGCTGGTTGTTGTATTACATTCTGTATCTGCCCTCCTACAAATAAAGTATATCTACCATTAATAATTGTATACATTCTGCAAAAATCTTCTTTTAAATCCTTGTCTGCAATTTAAAAAGCAGTAGTATTTTCATACTGAAACTTATTTGGTATGTAAAATATATAAATTCTAGGGAATATGACATTTAATGTTGTATATTGCCATCTGAAGAATACAGTTTATATGGTAATGTTGGTAAATGGTTCATCAGACTATCAGGTACACACCCACAAATGTAACTATGCAGGATCACACATAAGGCAATTGATAACCTTTGTAATTAAAACTGGTGCTAATGGTTCATCTAGAACCAATACCATATATCTGGTATGATCCTTGGGACTATTTCTTTGTGGATGAACAACAACACACTTTCCGCTGTTTTACTTTAAATAGATATATTTATGAGGTCCTTGGGACTATTTCTTTGTGCATGAACACTACAATTTCTGTTGTTGTACTTTGTGTACATATATTAATGTAGTCCTTGGGTCTATTTCTTTGTGGATGAACACTACACTTTCTGTTGTTTTACCTTGTGTAGATATATTTATGTGGTCTCTGGGACTCTTTCTTTGTGGATGAACACTACACTTTCTGTTGTTTTACCTTGTGTAGATATATTTATGTGGTCTAAGGGACTCTTTCTTTGTGGATGAACACTACTTTCTGTTGTTTTACCTTGTGTAGATATATTTATGTGGTCTACGGGACTCTTTCTTTGTGGATGAACACTACACTTTCTGTTGTTTTATCTTGTGTAGATATATTTATGTGGTCTCTGGGACTTTTTCTTTGTGGATGAACACTACACTTTCTGTTGATTTACCTTGTGTAGATATATTAATGTGGTCTCTGGGACTTTTTCTTTGTGGATGAACACCACACTTTCTGTTGTTTACCCAGGTTAGTTGAGGACATAAAGGTTAGTTAATTATAATTGGTTGTTCTACCTGTATAAAACTCTGTTGTGTTGGTAGTTGTGGTTGGACGGATAATATTGTTGTATCTACCTGGCAAATGTATCTGTGTTGGTTGCGCCACCTGGGTGGTCACCTGCTGTGTTTGTTGTTGTTGCTGCTGCTGTTGTTGTTGTGCTTGTTGTGCTTGCTGTGCCTGTTGTTGGGCGAGTTGTAAATAATACTGAATCTGTTCTGGTAGCATGTTGTTTGACCTTGACGAGTCCTCCTTGAAAATAATAAGGTGCATAATATGTAGGTAATTTACTATTTATTAAGTACTGATAATTCACAAACAACAAGTTACCCCATGAATTAAACAAGGTCACAGGACTAAATTACAAAATAAAAAACAAGGCTCTTATAGGAAAAACAATTACAAATAACAAAAATACATTTGAATGCAGTGGTTTCCTTTCAAGGCGGTAGAAGGCCAAATAGCCTTCTACTTTAACCCTGTGACCTGCTACTTTTGCCAAAAATAAAGGAAATGTTATTAAAATCAACCTTTTACTTCACAATTTTAGCCTTCTACTTCTAAATATAAGGAAAACCCTGTGAATGTAAAGAAAACCATTTTATAAAGAGCACATATTTTTTTATTCATATGCATGATAAAATATATTTCAAAACAGTACAAAATATACATAGTATACATCAAGGACACATTTTTCTTCAATATTCATGGGGTGCAACAGAAAACAAAATAAAAAACAAGGGAGATAACAAACAACTTACTTGTCTCTTGGTTGGTTTGAGTTCATCTCTAGGAACGATGTCAATAAGGAAGTCAAACTGGTCAAACTTTGATATGGCCATAGCTATATCATTTCTCTAAAAAGGCATATAAACAATCAATCAATTTTAATGAAAAATATCATCAACATCAAACCTTTATTGTTAAATAATGGAATTGCTGCTTTGGAAAAAAATCATCAAATAATTCTTTGTACCATATGTACAATGTGACTTTTGAACCTCAAATTTAATCTTTTTAATTTCATCACATGTTAATTATATAGCATTTACATGAGCAAAAAAAAAAACTCTTTCTTTACTAAAGCTGATGATGTTCCAAATACAATTATTATCAACATGGGCAGAAAGTAAAATAACTGGATATTTTACCTGTAATTAGATATTGGAGATAATTTACCTGTAAAGTCCTTCTCTTATTGTCTTCTGTGTGTATCCATGCTCTTAAGGACAATTCACTGATAAAAATTTCTGCAGCTTTGGCAAACAAAACAGGGGCCTCTGCACTTATCATCTAAAAAAGTACACATAGTATAATGATTAGATTGTCTCCCCTGTCAGGTAATTATTAAACATATATCATACATTAAATAATTTATAATTTTAAAAGATTGCGTAGGAGATTTTGTGTTACTTTCTAAATAAAAATACTACACACCATTGGAAAAAAAATGGTCTCCTTTTGTATTTTGGCCTTTTAAAGCAGTATTAAATTTAATCATAGAAACTTCAAGTCACATTACCCAGTAACTGCTGGTTTAGATAGATGTGTTTGTTTTGTTTGATTGAATGGTATTTACTACCACCTAAAGCAATTTTCATCTATATCTTGGTATCTAATTTTTATTGGGGAGGAAGCCCGAGTCCCACGAGAAAACCCTGGACTGTCGGCAGGAAAACTGCCACTCATTGTCAATTAAGATTGTGAAGTCAAGCACATCCTGTCCACAGTGAGACTCTACAGCTAAAAAAATCAAATAAATATAAAGGTATCTTACATTGCTGCAAATTTAGTTTTATCAATCCGGAAG
This sequence comes from Limnoperna fortunei, assembly GCA_944474755.1. NCBI lineage: Eukaryota > Metazoa > Mollusca > Bivalvia > Mytilida > Modiolidae > Limnoperna > Limnoperna fortunei. Next base: position 107,231,060 of record OX104111.1, read on the forward strand.
CATATTACAATATCAAATAAAACATTGGCATACTGACCTTGACATCCTCATCTAATTTCATGATTTTCTTTATTCTTGCCAATGGAAGAATCTGCTGCTTGAAATCATCCTAAGAAAAAGTCAATTTAGGTGTAATGACACAAAATATACCCCTACCATTGACTTAATATAGCTTATATTGGAACAGTTTTACAAAACTGTGGCAACAATAATAGTCAAAACCTAGCATGAATGTTGGCATTGCAAGAATAATGCATGTGCATTTGTATGCTATTTTTAAATATAACCCTAATTATGAATGGTAGCTTCTCTTAGTGGGACTAGTTTTATTGGTTGTACCTTTGGGCTTACAGTAAGTATTTCTCTTTTTCATACTAGTATTATTACAAATACATGTACAACTCTTACAGGTTTATAATAGATGAACATTACTAACAGCAGTAATTGTATTGGATTAATTGAATGCTTGCATTTTGTCCCACAAGCAGTAGGGGTATTTCAACTGTATTAAGGACAAGAACAAGGTTAACAACTGATTGGAGATATGGGTTGGTACAAAATATATAAGTCTATTCTGGAAAAGTATGGAGTCTTGGGTAGCAAATGAGAATTTATCCTTTTATAATGTGCTTCGAGCTAGGGGTAAAGTAATCTCCAAACCTTGTTAACAACTATGGTACTTATATTGGATGAGAAACTTGGAATAATTTTAATTTTAAGTAGATAATTAATAAAACCCATTAAGGACCCAGATGGGGCATAACCTAATACCTAAAACAGTTATCACTTGTGTTATAGTAGGAATAATTTCATACTATAGTAGTAGATCTAACCAGACCTCCCCATAATGTTTGGTTCAATTCTCTAACACAATTTATGAAAATAAACAGATTTATCAAAAGTGAAATACTTCATTTTGTTTACATTAAAATGTTTCTAAAGTTAAATAAAACAGTTGTTAAACATCACTATGTTTTTTTCATAATGGGCTGATAATAGAGGCTCTTAACAGGTGAAAAAAACAAACAATATTAATATATTATTAATATATAATATATATAATATATATTATTAATAATATAGTAGTAGTTGTTGCAAAGATAAGCATACATTTCTCCACAAAATCCATATTTATAATTCACTGGTTAAAGTCCCACATTATAGTTTCTTTATATGACATCCACTGAATTCATCAGATGGTCCACTTCACAAGTAAGAACTGATACAAGTGAGGTACTACAGAGAAACATGACTATGCAGAAAAGATAGAGCAAATAAAATCATAATGGAGAAAGTCCTAAAAATATTAATTAATACAATAATTCTTACACTTTTAAGATCTCTAATTTCTTTCATAGCATCTGGCCAGAAAGTACTAAGCATCTGTGCAGCCTCCCCACTAATAGTTGCAGCATTAGGTGAATGTCCAGATGATGGGTAATCCATCTTGTTAACTTTCTATAAAACATAATGCAATGCCATAAAAATTGTGACACAAACTGTAGAAGCAATATTATCACAAGAGAGCATAAGACCGATAATTTGTGCAAAAGGTATTCACATTCAAACTCCTATAAAGATAGGTTTTAATTTATTTGTAATGATTCTTTATAGACTCATACAACTCTGTACTCATGCAGTAAATATAATAACAAAAAATATAATACACTGCAGTAGTCATATAGTATCATAACACTTTGTTAAATATAAAGAGCTTACGTTCTTTAGTCTCATAGTAAGTTAGTTGTTAGAAAAAATGAACATTAAAATTTCTGTACGATCACTGACATTGTACTAGGAAGTATATATTTTTCTGTGACAGAAACGGATAGCACAATCAGACAAAGGCGGAAGCCATATTTGTGTTTAACGACAGGGGATATTTAGCATTTTACAGTATTCATTTTAGTTAGGAAAATACATCATAAATTTTTCTGCTTGTAGTTATTAATACTGAAAAAGTAGATTAATGTCATTGAGGATTGGGTCGAGAGTGGACCAATAAATTGTTCGGGAATCGACACCCAATCAACTACTGACCTAACCACCAATGGGAACAAAGAATTATTCAATCATCAAGGTGCGCGGATTGGTTCAAAGTTAGTTAGATAGCCAAAAACTGAATAAAACGTGTAATTTCCATATTGTTTTAACAAGAATTCTAACATATATCTTACCGTATGAACACAATCTCCAAATACTTCCACAAAAATAAATATGGCCGAAATGCAATGGGTTAATTTAGATGGAAGAGAGCATGCGTGAATTAAGTAACTTCCGGTTATCTGAAATGGCTTTGCAGGTTGTAAAAACTATCTGACATATCTAATATTTTTCACGTGAAAAAGGCATCAGACATATTAACTAAAACTGAATTATGGCACTTGTTTAAATTGTCCTCACGTATAATAACGTCAAGTCGAACCGATACATAGCTATAAAGATCATCTTAGATGAGAACACATTCTTTCCATAAACATTATGTCCAGTAGCATACACAGAACTCGTCGCTTGTAGCCTGAGCCAGAGACATATAATTACATGTAATTCTATGTCTCTGCCTGAGCTGTTTACAGGGGCGTAGATATATACGTTAGAGGCACGTGCCTACACTCAGATTAGGCAATTTAAATTTTTTTATGTGTGTTGGAAATACAAAATCCCTCTTAAAATTTTAAATGCATTACTGTAAAAGCTTCTGGGGGCTTACCCCCCCCCCCCTTCTTTAGACCCTTCCGAAACCCTGACCTGCATCCACTCACCGAAAGGATGTGGCATTGCACATATTTAATCTTTAATACGTCCAGTATTAAAAACTGGCTACAGTCACAGTTTGTCCTGTTGAAAACTTTTGAAATGAACAGTTATCTTGGATAATTTCCATGCTTCAGGTTAATGACAGGTGTCAATATCTGAAAGGTTGTTATTAAAACCCCCTGCTGTGTAAACATAATTGTTAACTGATGTTTATTCCCCCATTTAACTGATGCTTTCTCAGGTAGAACTCCAGCTGTTTTATAGCTTGATTAAACAAGCTTACCAGTGACATCTGTGTTAAAATATTCAAACTTGCCTGTTGCCTATGGCTTTTGTAACATCTTCTTATGAGGTTAATTAGATGATACTTTAAACGGCATAGACATACAATACAAAAACAATGCTAAGTCTTCTTTTCATTACCATTGTCTTTTAGTGATGACGGCCATATTTTTTTTTAACCAGAAGTAAAAAGGGAGATAAATCATCTAAAACTTTAAATGGGTCATATGTTATCACATGTCATGTGAGATGTCTTTAAATGGATTATATGTGATCATATGTCATGTGAGACGTCTTTAAATGGGTTATATGTGATCATATGTCATGTGAGATGTCTTTAAATGAGTTATATGTAATCACATGTCATGTGAGATGTCTTTAAATGGGTTATATGTAATCACATGTCATGTAAGATGTCTTTAAAAGGGTTATATGTGATCACATGTCATGTGAGATGTCTTTAAATGGGTTATATGTGATCACGTCATGTCATGTGAGATGTCTTTAAATGGGTTGTATGTAATCACATGTCATGTGAGATGTCTTTAAATGGGTTATATGTGATCATGTCATGTGAGATGTCTTTAAAAGCATTAAAGACATAACACTTACTATCTGTGAACGCTGGACATCAATTGAAAAACATTAATCAATTTTCAAAAATATTTCCAGAACCTCCTGTAATAGCCTTTAGATAACACAAAAGTTAAAAATATCAGTCAGAGCAGAAATGTCGTCACATACTAGCCGCCAATCAGGCAATGTTGCTTGTGTGGTGATGGTCGTTGTATGACGTGATCACATACAACACACCCAAATCATTCATTAGCAAATTAAATGACAAACAATTTGTGGGCTTTGTCAAATTGAATTGCAAAAGTGAGAACATCATATATCTGTTACAGTGTGGTATATGTAATTTCCAGTATGTTGCAAAGGTTCAGCAAACCAGTGATTTTGTTGCCTTTTATAAAAACAGCCCCCTCCTTTTCAATTGGGAAAATTTATCGATGTTTTACTTAAAATGGGAAAAAAGTAATCGTTTTACACTTATAAAACAAGGACAACAACAGTAAGCAGTCAATAAAATAACTAAATTGATCTTTTGTTATATTTATTTAACTTATGTGAGATGTTCAAACATTGGATGACTGCAGAAACTTCCAATTTTTAAAAAAAATTTTTATTATCTGGATGCTTGGAATTATATGGATTTATTTTGAGCAGTTTAAATTATTAAGGATAAAGTATCAATGAAAACCAGAAAAAAATACATTACAATGGAATAAATGATTTTTTTAAATAAGTTGCTAGAATTATAAATAAAGTATATGTAAAACTATTTAAAAATTTCAACACTGTGATCATATAAAAATAGTATGTTTTTTATCTAAAATGCACCTTTACAAGTATGTATACATATTTAAAATAAAAAAATGAAATTGACTGCCAAAATACTAATAATTATTATGTTTAAACCGTTGCAATACTAGCATCGTACTGTACAATTTACGGCAAAGAATATATCCGCTCCGGAATTTTTTCAAACTTCTCGTGAATTGCACTGTTTTCTTGTCATATTTTGCCGCTGTGCAGTTTGTACAAGGTAAAGTCAGACTGGAATCAGCTTACACTGTTTTGTTATGGTTCGTAAATACAATAAACATGAAGTGACTGTAAAAATACAAAGATTTCTTATTAAAATGGAAACAAAATTGAACGACGGAGAGTCACACTCCAAATGAACCTATGAATAATATAGACCATGATTGCCTGTTCTTATGGGTTTCTTGGGATTTTTGTCATAAATTGGGAAATATTTAGACAAAATTTGGGAAATTTGCTCCAGGGGAAACGGCCGAAATTCGGAGGCAAATTCAAGCTAACAAAATCACTGCAAATGAATGAATCGGCACAGAAGCGACACAATATGCAAACCAAACTTACCCCTTAATAGGCATCTATATATGCCCGGCACAGCAAAAACTGAAATTTCCAATAAACTAAGAGACCATAACCCAAGGCGGACAGACAAACAGAGAAAAGAGAAACAAAGTTTTGGATCAAAACATGGGGAACATCATTTCCGACGGGAATAAAAGAAAAATAATAAGACTATAGACCAGATATCATACATCAATTGTCTCCAAATATTCATGTATAATTAGGGGTCGTTTTATCTATTTTAAAATTGCTTAATTTATAAATATTACATAGTGCTAAAAATTGTTACTAGTATCTCCCCTACATTTGACAAAATCAGTTATTTAATCAAACTGAAGTTTATACTGTTTAATATCACTCCCACTGTATAATAGAACTATTATTTAAATACAGTTATATTTATGAAGGTTTTAAATTACTGTGTTAATTGTCAAATATTTACTCATTCATACACCTTGCAGAAATCATTCATTCTAATACTCTTTACACAACTTTCATAAATATCTTTCATACTGGAAAAGTTAACAAAAAGTTAGTACATAAATCACAGTTACAGTAAGAAATGTTGTCTTGTCCACTATAGTAAATGCTAAAAATCAATTACTGTAGACTAGGGGTAATTGAATACACAAAATGTCTGGTAAAAATATTCCTTTTCCCGGAATATCCGATTTGCCGTAGCCGTATATTTGATGACAAGGGAGACCAGACATTGCATGAAAAACGATGCTGGGTGATTTTATTTGATTATATTTATTACTATTACTGTTAGCTCTTGTTTTTCCAATAAAATTGTATAATTTCTGTGTGTTTGTTGTTTATTTTCATTTCCAGTGTTGTACACATGTGTATTGTTTTCTATGCAATTTATCGATCTTCACACTGAAATAATTAATTGACACTCTTGTTTTCTATTCTTTATAAAAATGAAAACCCCTGCTATTGAAGTTTGCTTCACTGCAAATGCATAGCTACACACCTGCTATTGAAGTTTGCCTCACTGCATAGCTACACCCCTGCTATTGAAGTTTGCTTCACTGCATAGCTACACCCCTGCTATTAAAGTTTGCCTCACTGCATAGCTACACCCCTGCTAATGAAATTTGCCTCATTGCATAGCTACACCCCTGCTAATGAAGTTTGCCTCATTGCATAGCTACACCCCTGCTAATGAAGTTTGCCTCACAGTCACTGCATAGCTACACCCCTGCTATTAAAGTTTGCCTCACTGCATAGCTACACCCCTGCTATTAAAGTTTGCCTCACTGCATAGCTACATCCCTGCTAATGAAGTTTGCCTCACTGCATAGCTACACCCCTGGCCCTGCTAATGAAGTTTGCCTCACTGCATAGCTACACCCCTGCTATTAAAGTTTGCCTCACTGCATAGCTACATCCCTGCTAATGAAGTTTGCCTCACTGCATAGCTACACCCCTGGCCCTGCTAATGAAGTTTGCCTCACTGCATAGCTACACACCTGCTATTGAAGTTTGTCTCACTGCATAGCTACACCCCTGCTATTAAAGTTTGCCTCACTGCATAGCTACATCCCTGCTAATGAAGTTTGCCTCACTGCATAGCTACACCCCTGGCCCTGCTAATGAAGTTTGCCTCACTGCATAGCTACACACCTGCTATTGAAGTTTGTCTCACTGCATAGCTACACACTTGCTATTGAAGTTTGCCTCACTGCATTGCTACACCCCTGCTATTGAAGTTTGCCTCCCTGTTTATAACTGCACCCCTGCTATTGAAGTTTGCCTCCCTTGGCCTAGCTACACCCCTGCTATTGAAGTTTACCTCACTGCATTGCTACACCCCTGCTATTGAAGTTTGCCTCCCTATTCATAACTGCACCCCTGCTATTGAAGTTTGCCTCACTGCATAGCTACACCCCTGCTATTGAAGTTTACCTCACTGCATTGCTACACCCCTGCTATTGAAGTTTGCCTCCCTATTCATAACTGCACCCCTGCTATTGAAGTTTGCCTCCCTATTCATAACTGCACCCCTGCTATTGAAGTTTGCCTCCCTCGCCATAGCTACACCCCTGCTATTGAAGTTTGCCTCCCTTGGCCTAGCTACACCCCTGCTATTGAAGTTTTATATAGACTTACCATTAGTAAATGTAGTTACAAGTTTAGATATTACTTTACAAGAATAATTGTTGTATTTTGTGGAAAAATGATTGCACAATGTTGAAAGTTTTAAAATACATGCATTATAATTGTTAAAGTTCTTTTTGCTTACCCAAGAAGTAATTTATTGCAGACAATGTAATTGAGATGAAATATAATAAATTGTCTCCTGCTTAGTTACAAAGAATTGAAGATAATTTTTATTGTAAATTTCAGAAAGAAGAAAAGCAGCTGGAGGCAACAATTGATGCTCTCATTCACAGAGTACAAGATATCAAAAACTCAATAGCAGCTTTCCTTATCAAACTTGAGAATGAATACCAGACTATGAATTGGTATACAATATATGTATTTGTATGAACTCTTCCTTTTGTTCAGCAGTATATTTAAATACATTGTAACATTTATACAAACAAACGAACAAAACAAATGTATTTATATGTGAATGTGATCATTTCAAATGTCAAGAAAAAAAGGTGCACTCTACTTAAAAACTTGATTGACAATTTAACTTTTCTGCCAAAGGTGCAGATTCTTATTGGGTACTTGGCTTCACTCTCCCAAAAAACTAATGGTTTTCTTGATAAAGCTAAAAAATTGCTCCAAGTTTTGTAAAAATTCTAAGTTGCAACGGAATAAGATATTTAAAGTAAGTAATTATTAACAGTCAATATTTTCCCTAAACCTTTCACAGTAATTTTCCCTAAACCTTTCACTGTGACTTTCAGGCCGTCTGTTTTGGACAATTTTGCATTGATATCCGGACAACTGAATACTCTTGGAAAAGTTTTAAGGAATGATAGATCACCACCACTGAGAAATCATGTATTACTTCCTCTGGCCTTGAGAAATGACAGAGATCCTGAACTAGAGGTAGTAATAATAATTCTGTGTCTTGATACTTGTCAGATATGACCTAGAGGTATAGTGTGTTATTTCCCCTGGCCCTGAGACCAGATAGAGATCCTGAACTAAGGGAGTCATAATAATTCTGTGTCTTGATACTTGTCAGATATGACCTAGAGGTATAGTGTGTTATTTCCCCTGGCCCTGAGACCAGATAGAGATCCTGAACTAAGGGAGTCATAATAATTCTGTGTCTTGATACTTGTCAGATATGACCTAGCGGTATAGTGTGTTATTTCCCCTGGCCCTGAGACCAGATAGAGATCCTGAACTAAGGGAGTCATAATAATTCTGTGTCTTGATACTTGTCAGATATGACCTAGAGGTATAGTGTGTTATTTCCCCTGGCCCTGAGACCAGATAGAGATCCTGAACTAAGGGAGTCATAATAATTCTGTGTCTTGATACTTGTCAGATATGACCTAGCGGTATAGTGTGTTATTTCCCCTGGCCCTGAGACCAGATAGAGATCCTGAACTAAGGGAGTCATAATAATTCTGTGTCTTGATACTTGTCAGATATGACCTAGAGGTATAGTGTGTTATTTCCCCTGGCCCTGAGACCAGACAGAGATCCTGAACTAGAGGTAGCAATAACACTGTGTCTTGATAGTTGTCAGATATGACCTAGAGGTTGTGTATTACCTCCCCTGGCCCTGAGACCAGATAGAGATCCCGAACTAGAGATATAGTGTATTACCTCCCCTGGCCCTGAGACCAGATAGGCATAGTAAACTAGAGGTAGCAATAACTCTGTGTCTTGATACTTGTCAGATATGACCTAGAGGTAGTGTATTACCTCCCCTGGCCCTGAGACCAGATAGAGATCCCGAACTAGAGATATAGTGTATTACCTCCCCTGGCCCCAAGACCAAATAGACATCACATAGTGAACTAGAGGTAGCAATAATGCTGTGTCTTGATACTTGTCAGATATAACCTAGAGGTAGTGTATTACTTCCTCTGGCCCTGAGACCAGATAGAGATCCCGAACTAGAGATATGGTGTATTACCTCCCCTGGCCCTGAGACCAGATAGAGATAGTAAACTAGAGGTAGCAATAACTCTGTGTCTTGATACTTGTCAGATATAACCTAGAGGTAGTGTATTACTTCCTCTGGCCCTGAGACCAGATAGAGATCCCGAACTAGAGATATGGTGTATTACCTCCCCTGGCCCTTAGACCAGATAGAGATAGTGAACTAGAAGTAGCAATAACGCTGTGTCTTGATACTTGTCAGATATAACCTAGAGGTAGTGTATTACTTCCTCTGGCCCTGAGACCAGATAGAGATCCCGAACTAGAGATATGGTGTATTACCTCCCCTGGCCCTGAGACCAGATAGAGATAGTAAACTAGAGGTAGCAATAACTCTGTGTCTTGATACTTGTCAGATATAACCTAGAGGTAGTGTATTACTTCCTCTGGCCCTGAGACCAGATAGAAATCCCGAACTAGAGATATGGTGTATTACTTCCCCTGGCCCTGAGACCAGATAGAGATAGTGAACTAGAGGTAGCAATAACTCTATGTCTTGATACTTGTCAAATATTAACCTAGAGGTAGTGTATTACTTTCCCTGGCTCTGAGGTCCTTGGAAAGATTTATTCCAGTAGTTGGAATGGTTATTGCTGGAATTTTATCAGTGCAAGTTGTAATAGGAGTTATTTCCCTTTTACTAAGAATTCAAATCCTATTCATTTATTTGTACTATTGAATTAATCTGACTTAGTGGTGAACCAATATTTATACAGGTTTTTATTCATTTACAGAAGCTAACAGAAGGAAGAGTGTTTTGTTTCAATCATGAGGTGGTACCTGACTATCTTCGTACCAAGCCAGAGCCCGAGGTTGAGGAGAAGTTACAGTCTGTTGTACAGAAGGCAGCAGGGGTAGCAGCAGACGTGGCACAAGTTAGTTAATTCTTGAATATTCTATAAATTCTGTTAAATGGCAAATGTTTAAGGTGTTAGTAGGCACAACAAATTTTGACTTATAGTAACCTAACCAGTACAGTGCAGTAAGGTATAGTAACCAGTACAGTGCAGTAAGGTATAGTAACCAGTACAGTGCAGTAAGGTATTCATCTTGCAAACATTGTGGAACTTGTTACTAATATAACTGTAGTCTATGGCGTAGATTTAGCAGTATAACCTGAGAACCCTAACAAGGCACCTGAAGATGTGCTGAAAGACTCTGCATAGAGTCCTGGAAAAAGTACTAGGACCCAGAAAAAGATATAACAAGTGGTGTACTTGATACGGTTACTTCCACACTTTAACAAATCTTTAAAATAAGAGTTATAAGATAAGAAAACATTGTTTGTTAAGTGTAATGAATATTTACGATTACAGTCAACTTTGTTATAGTAGAAAATGGTTATCTTTTTTTTTGTGTTAAATTTTGTGTATTGTAATTAACATATTTTTCTATTATAAACAGAAACAGGTGAATGCCATAAATAAAGTGACCAGTAACCTCTTAGATATCATCAACTCTAACAAGGAAGAACTGGAAAGTGAAGCCAGTAAGTACACTTGTGTTTATCTCTTAGATATCTTCAACTATAACAAGGAAGAAATGGAAAGTGAAGCCAGTAAGTACACTTGTGTTTATCGCTTAGATATCATCAACTCTAACAAGGAAGAACTGTAAAGTGAAGCCAGTAAGTACACTTGTGGTTACCTCTTAGATATCATCAACTCTAGGGGGCCTCGGTGGCCCAGTGGTCAAGGTAGTTCGTCTACTATTAATCATGTGGTCTGTCAACACTGAGATTGCGGGTTCGATTCTCACTGCAGGCAGGGTGTACTCGACTCCAATCTTAATTGACAAGGATTGCCAGTTTTCCTACCGCAGGTCGGGGGTTCTCTCCGGGTACTCCGGCTTCCTCCCCCAATAAAAACTGGACGCCATGAAATAGCTGAAAAATTGCTGAAAGTGGCGTTAAAACACCATTCAAACAAAAACAAAAATCATCAACTCTAACAAGGAAGAACTGTAAAGTGAAGCCAGTAAGTACACTTGTGGTTATCTCTTAGATCAACTCTAACAAGGAAGAACTGTAAAGTGAAGCCAGTAAGTACAGTTGTGTTTATCTCATAGATATCATCAACTCTAACAAGGAAGAACTGTAAAGTGAAGCCAGTAAGTACACTTGTGGTTATCTCTTAGATATCATCAACTCTAACAAGGAAGAAATGTAAAGTGAAGCCAGTAAGTACACTTGTGGTTATCTCTTAGATCAACTCTAACAAGGAAGAACTGGAAAGTGAAGCCAGTAAGTACACTTGTGGTTATCTCTTAGATATCATCAACTCTAACAAGGAAGAACTGGAAAGTGAAGCCAGTAAGTACACTTGTGGTAATCTCATAGATATCATCAACTCTAACAAGTTAGAAATGTAAAGGGAAGCCAGTAAGTACACTTGTGGTTATCTCTTAGATATCATCAACTCTAACAAGGAAGAACTGGAAAGTGAAGCCAGTAAGTACACTTGTGGTAATCTCATAGATATCATCAACTCTAACAAGGAAGAACTGGAAAGTGAAGCCAGTAAGTACACTTGTGGTTATCTCATAGATATCATCAACTCTAACAAGGAAGAACTGGAAAGTGAAGCCAGTAAGTACACTTGTGTTTATCTCATAGATATCATCAACTCTAACAAGGAAGAACTGGAAAGTGATGCCAGTAAGTACACTTGTGGTAATCACATAGATATCATCAACTCTAACAAGGAAGAACTGGAAAGTGAAGCCAGTAAGTACACTGGTGGTTATCTCATAGATATCATCAACTCGAACAAGGAAGAACTGGAAAGTGAAGCCAGTAAGTACACTTGTGATAATCTCATAGATATCATCAACTCTAACAAGGAAGAACTGGAAAGTGATGCCAGTAAGTACACTTGTGATAATCTCATAGATATCATCAACTCTAACAAGGAAGAACTGGAAAGTGATGCCAGTAAGTACACTTGTGATAATCTCATAGATATCATCAAATCTAACAAGGAAGAACTGGAAAGTGAAGCCAGTAAGTACACTTGTGGTTATCTCATAGATATCATCAACTCTAACAAGGAAGAACTGGAAAGTGAAGCCAGTAAGTACACTTGTGGTAATCTCATAGATATCATCAACTCTAACAAGGAAGAACTGGAAAGTGAAGCCAGTAAGTACACTTGTGGTAATCACATAGATATCATCAACTCTAACAAGGAAGAACTGGAAAGTGAAGCCAGTAAGTACACTTGTGGTTATCTCTTAGATATCATCAACTCTAACAAGGAAGAACTGGAAAGTGAAGCCAGTAAGTACACTTGTGGTAATCTCATAGATATCATCAACTCTAACAAGGAAGAACTGGAAAGTGAAGCCAGTAAGTACACTTGTGTTTATCTCATAGATATCATCAACTCTAACAAGGAAGAACTGGAAAGTGAAGCCAGTAAGTACACTTGTGGTAATCTCATAGATATCATCAACTCTAACAAGGAAGAACTGGAAAGTGAAGCCAGTAAGTACACTTGTGTTTATCTCATAGATATCATCAACTCTAACAAGGAAGAACTGGAAAGTGAAGCCAGTAAGTACACTTGTGGTTATTGCAGAGTCAGTACAAAGAAAATTGACATTAGAGTTACATGTTTGTATAGTGTATCAACAATTGCAGCATGTAGTGTGTTTGTTTAGTTTAACAAGGATTTTTCAGACTTGTGATGTTTTAAAATTTATTAGCTCACCTGGACAGAAGGTGAATGTGAGCTTTTGCCATCACTTGTCATCTGTGGTCTGTTGTCTGTTGTCCATTGTAAACTTAAAAAAAAATCTTCTCCTCTGAAACCACTGGGCCAATTTTTTTCAAACTTGGCCAGTGTTCTAGGATTCCTATTTCCAGTCACCAGAGGAAAGTGATTTCTCAGCACCGGAAAGCCCTTCTTTTTTTGTCCCGGTCACCCGTGGGAAGTACACATTAAAAGTCGGGATTCTTGAAAAAAAAATTCATTCTTGCCCTGTCATGATACAAAAATACATTAATTTTGTTCAACAGTTTAATTTTGTAAAATCAAGGGGAAAAAATCTAGTTTGGATTGTTTTCATTTTTTATTTGATCAATGTTATACAGGTGCTTGTAATTTTAGTTATCACCACTGCTGTAAAACATTTTTGAGATCAAGTATGAATGCAATAAGTACCAAATCAAACCTGGTCAAACCGGCAAAATCCGGTTTTTGGGGGGAAACAATTTTTTTTTATTTTATTATTATACCCCTGCTTGACAGAGTCAGGGGTATATAGTGGTCCTCATGTCTGTCCGTCCTTCCGTCCGTCTGTTCATCCATCCACATTTAGTTTCTGGGTAATAATTCAAAAAGTACATCTGATTTGAATGAAACTTTAGGATATTGTTATATATAAGGTTGGTAAAAGGCCTATTGATTTTGGGGGAAATCCGTAACATTTCAAGGTCGCAGTCCACGAAAAATGTTAGACATTTTTTTTAAAATATGTTTCCGGACGATTACTCATAAAGTTTGTATGTGATTTGAATGCAACTTTGGAATATTGTTATATATCAGGTTGGTAAGAAGCCTATCGATTTTGGGGGAAATCCATTAAATTTCAAGGTCACAGTCCACGAAAAACTTAATTTTTAGAAAAAAAGTTGTTCCTGGACAATAAAAGCTTGCATCCAATTTGAATGAAACTGTGGGATATTGTTATATATAATGTTGGTGATAAGCCTATTAATTTTGGGTGAAATTCGTTAAATTTCAAGGTCAGAGTCCACGAAAAACTTTAGAAATTTTTACAAAAGCGGGGTATCAGTGATCGCTAGATCGACTTTGTCTAGTTTTATATATTTTTTTTTAATTTGGTAGTGAATTAAATAATATAATATTATTAGCTCACCTAGACTGAAGGTCCATGTGAGCTTTTGCTATCACTTGGCGTACGTCGTCAGTCGTCTGTCATCCGTCATAAACTTTTTTCAAAAATCTTCTCCTCTGAAACCATTGGGCCAATTTTTTTCAAACTTGGCCACAATCATCCTTAAGGTTCTTAGTTTCAAGTTTGTGCCCAAGGTGTTGATCAACAGACAAAGATGGCCGCTGTTACTAAAAATAGAAGATGGGTGTCAACACAGGTTTTTGATCATTATCTCAAAAATTATAATAGCTAGAGAAAACTGTAACTTCAAATTGATCAGCACATTAAGGTCTACAATAGTTGCTATTAGTGTGAAGTTGTGTATTGGCTTCTTGTAGGAGTTATTGCCCTTTATTGACGATTTTTTGACAAACTATAAGAGGTAGAGTAAAAAAGTAAATGGCAAAAATGATCAGCAATAAAAGCCCTACAATTCACTTGATTGGTCTGAAATTGTCAGATGACTCCTTGTAAGAGTTATTGCCCTTAAATGATAATTTTTTATGAAATTTTTCCTTTTGTCCCATATAAACTTAAAAACTAAACCAGCCAGAGTAAAACTGTAAATAGCAAAAATGATCAGCAATACAAGCTCTACAATTCACTGTATTAGTCTGAAATTGTCAGATGACTCCTTGTAGGAGTTTAATTGCCCTTAAATGGCAATTTTTTATGAAATTTTCCATTTTTGTCCTGTAACTTGAAAACTATAGCAGATAGATTGAAACTGTAAATTGCACAAATGATCAGCAATAAAGGCCGTACAATTCACTTGATTGGTCTGAAATAGTCAGACAACTCCTTATATTAGTTATTGCCCTTAAATTACAATTTTTTTGATGAATTTGTCAGTTTCGTCCTGTAACTTGAAAACAATAGCAGCTAGATTGAAACTGTAAAATGCACAAATGATTAGCAATTGAAGCCCTACAAATGATTGCTTAGTCCAAAATTGCAAGATGACTTTATAGGAGTTATTGCCCTTTAATTATGAATTTGGACAAATGAACAGTTTTGTATTATAAATTAGTGTATAACACACCTAGAGTTCAACTGTAAATTTCTAAATTTCCCTAAAAGAAAAGGCCTACAAGCCATTTAATTTTCAGAAATTATTTGATGGCACGTTATAGGAGTTATTGTACTTAACTAAAATTTTTAAAGAAATGTTTAGTTTTTGCACAGTAACTTAAAAGCTATAACAACTAGACTGAAACTGTTAATTTCAAAAATTTAAATATAGTTGAAGTCATTTGGGTTCCAGGTCAGCAATTACAGGCTCCTGGGAGCCTCTATTTTTTTAAAAGTTTTTTCTTACTAACATTGACTTATAAAAATATACAAGGATGAAAATTTATGAAAGTTTGTAATGTACAAATATGTGTACATTGTAGTTTGAGATGTATGGGGGTTTTGTACTATTTGTTTGTTATAAAATTTATACAACAAAGCCAGCTTCTTAGACAGAATTGCACAATAGTCGTTGTTTCCAAATATAAATGTACTGACAGTACAAGAAGAAAATCTTTAATTGCTATCTGTATATTTTTCAATTAAAAATTAACACGTCATTAAACTTTGTGGGAAAGTTTACTTGAGATGTGGGAAAGCCAGTTTATAGAAGACACTTTACAGTGTAAAGTTCAGTTTGCAAAAATATCCTAGAACACTGTTGGCCACAATCATCCTTAGGGTTCCTAGTTTCATATTGTACCCAAGGTGTTGATCAACAAACAAAAGATGGCCACTGTTACTACAAATAGAACATGGGTGTCAACGCATGTTTTCCTCAATATCTCAAAAATTATAATAGCTATAAAAAATGTGTTCATATTAATCAGCACATTAAGGTCTACAATAGTTGTTATTAGTGTGAAGTTGAGTAATACTTTCCTGTAGGAGTAATTGCACTTTAATGATGATTTTTGACAAAATTTTCAGTCTTTACAAAATAAATTGAAAACTATAAGACATATATGACTCCTTATTTAATTTAATGGCCTTAAATGTCAATTTTTAATGAAATTTTCTGTTTTTGCCCTGTAACTTTAAAACTCTAACAGCTAGAGTGAAAATGTAAATTGTAAAAGATGATCAGCAATAAAAGTTCTACAATTCACTTTATTGGTCTGAAATTGTCAGAGGACTACTTACAGGCTCTATTTGAAGGGCATCTTTTTAACGAAATTTTCCATATTTGTCCTGTAACTTAAAAACTAACAGCTAGAGTGAAACTGTAAATTGCAAAAATGATAAGCAAAACAATTGGTATGAAGTTATCAGATGACTAATTAAAGGAGTTATTGCCCTTAAATGACAATTTTTTATGAACCTTTCATTTTTGCTTTACAACTTAAAAACTATAACAGCTAAAGTGAAACTAAATGCCAAAAATAATAATCAGTAATACTAGTCCTAAAATTGAATTTATTGGTGTGAAATTGTCAGATGTCCCCTTATAAGAGTTATTGCCCTTCAATGATGATTTCTTATGAAATATTCCACTTTTGTCCTGTAACTTAAAACCTATAACAGCTAGAGTGAAACTGTAAATTGCAAAGTAATCAGCAATATAAGTCCTGCAATTCAGTTTATTGTTTTGAAATTGTCACCTTATAAGAGTTATTGTCCTTTAATGAAGATTTCTTATGAAATATTCCACTTTGTACTGTAACCTAAAACTTATAACAGCTAGAGTTAAACTGTAAATTCTAAAATTCATCTTATTGGTCTGAAATTGTCAGATGACTCGTCATGAGTCATTGCTTTTAATAAAAAATGTTGGTGACATGTTTAGTTTTTGCACAGTCACTTAAAAGCTATAACAACTAGACTGAAACTGAAAGTCATTTGTAATCCAGGTGAGCGATTGCAGGCTCCTGGGAGCCTCTAGTTTATAGTAGCATATGCTGTACTATAACTTATTGTTATTTTTACAGATCAGAAAGCTTCGTTGCCTCAGACACATTCCTCAGCAGATACCAATTCATTAGTAGCAGCCATGTTGTTTGGTAAAGGTCTGAAGTCAACAAGACGACAGGATTCTCAACCAATGACACCTCAACAACAACAACAGCAGCAACAACAACAACAAAAACAGCAAGGTATAAATATTCAAAGTATAGACATTTTTGAACTAAAATATAATAACTACCAGTTTTCACAGTTAGGACACTTGTAAATATTTTTGCATTTATATTGTATTGAGGTAATACATAGTCTGTACTTTAGTGTTATTAAACGAGTGTTTTCATATTTGACCTGTGTTATGTCCAAGGAAAGCTGTATTGGGTCAAGGAAAGCTGTATTAGCCTGCAGAAACACTGAGGGCTGTTGCAGCTTTTCCAGGCCCAATACAGCTTCCCGCAGACATAATACACGTCGAATATAAAAAACCCCCATTTCATGACACTTTTATTAACCAGTTGAGTAAATAATACTAATCATGTTAATAGTACCATTTTATCATTGACCAATATAGCTATACTCAATCCAAATCAACTTCTCATGGACATAATAAAAGATAAATATGAACAACCCTCAGTATAAAACAGTTATTTTTCCTTGAAAATTTTGCTGTAATTTACGTAATGTGTTTGTTTTTAAAATGATATAAAATTATAAATAAATTACCGTAAAGGACATTTCTGTATTGAGCCTGTTTTTTAGCTCACCTGACCCAAAGGGTCATGTGAGCTATTGTTATCACTTTGCGTCCGTCGGCGGCGTCGTCGTCGTCGGCGGCGTCTGTAAACTTTTTACATTTTAATCTTCTTCTCTGAAACCACTTGGCCAATTGAAACCAAACTTGGCCATAATGTTCATTGGATGGACCTTTACAAAGTTTATGTTTTTTATTTTGATTGGTAAACCAATATGGCCGCCACCTCAAGACTTAGTTTAACATAGGACCCTATGGGAAAAAAGTTTAAAAGGGCTTCTTCTCTGAAACCGTTTAACCAATCAAAATAAAACTTACTAGCAATATTGTTGGATGGTCCTCTATAAAGTTTGTGTTTTTGATGGGAATTGGAAATTCAAAATGGCGGCCACCGCAGGACTTAGTTAAACATAGAACCCTATGGGAAAAAGTTTTAAAAGGCTTCTTCTCTGAAACCGGTTAATCAATGGAAACAAAAACTTACTAGCAATATTGTTTGGATGGTCCTCTTTAAAGTTTGTGTTTTTTATGACAATTGGAAATTCAAAATGGCTGCCACCGCAGGACTTAATTTAACATAGGACCCATGGGAAAAAGTTTGAAAGGCTTCTTTTCTGAAACCGGTCAACCAATGGAAAGAAAACTTACTAGCAATATTGTTTGGATGGTCCTCTATAAAGTTAATGTTTTTTTATCCCAATCGGAAATTCAAAATGGCCGCCACCGCAGGACTTGGTTTAACATTCGACCCTATGAGAAAAAAGTTTAAAAGGGCTTCTTCTCTGAAACCGTTTAACCAATCAAAACAAAACTTACTAGCAATACTGTTTGGATGGTCCTCTATAAAGTTTATGTTTTTTATGGCAATTGGAAATTCAAAATGGCCGCTACCGCAGGACTTAATTTAACATAGGACCCTATGGGAAAAAGTTTTTAAAGGCTTTTTCTCTGAAACCGGTTAATCAATGGAAACAAAAACTTACTAGCAATATTGTTTGGATGGTCCTCTATAAAGTTTATGTTTTTTATGGCAATTAGAAATTCAAAATGGCCGCTACCGCAGGACTTAGTTTAACATGGGACCCTATGGGAAAAAGTTTTTAAAGGCTTTTTCTCTGAAACCGGTTAATCAATGGAAACAAAAACTTACTAGCAATATTGTTTGGACGGTCCTCTATAAAGTTTATGTTCAATGGAAACAAAAACTTACTAGCAATATTGTTT
The DNA here is from genome assembly GCA_944474755.1 of Limnoperna fortunei. Lineage (NCBI taxonomy): Eukaryota > Metazoa > Mollusca > Bivalvia > Mytilida > Modiolidae > Limnoperna > Limnoperna fortunei. Next base: position 107,249,910 of record OX104111.1, read on the forward strand.
GGACGGTCCTCTATAAAGTTTATGTTTTTTATGGCAATTGGAAATTCAAAATGGCCGCTACCGCAGGACTTAGTTTAACATGGGACCCTATTGAAAAAAGCTTTTAAAGGCTTTTTCTCTTAAACGGGTTAATCAATGGAAACAAAAACTTACTAGCAATATTGTTTGGATGGTCCTCTATAAAGTTTATGTTTTTTATGGCAATTGGAAATTCAAAATGGCAGCTACCGCAGGACTTAGTTTAACATAGGACCCTATGGGAAAAAGCTTTTAAAGGCTTCTTCTCTGAAACCGGTTAATCAATGGAAACAAAAACTTACTAGCAATATTGTTTGGATGGTCCTTGATAAAGTTTATGTTTTTTATGGCAATTGGAAATTCAAAATGGCCGCCACCGCCGCAGGACTTAGTTTAACATAGGACCCAATGGCAAATAAAAAAAATCTTCTCTATACAACTGGTTAACCAATGATACAAAGCTTTCTAGTAATATTGTTTGGATGGTCCTATTTAAAGTTTATTGAAAATTACAGGACTTACTTCAACATTAGGGAAATGCCATCTTCATTGCCTATAAAATCAGGTGAGCGATACAGGCTCTTAAGAGCCTCTGGTTCTGTATTGGCCTGGTTTTTCTGTATTGGCCTGTTTTTCTGTATTGGCCCTGTTTTTCTGTATTGGGCCTGTTCACTAGATCTGTATTATAATATATGGACAATTTCACATGTATTTTACACAACTGGTTCATAAAACTTCTTATACTAAGCCAATTCATAACTTGGCCCTAAAATCAAAGTTTTGAACATCTCGGTGGATATTTACTTTTTTAATCAGACATAACACATTTAACCCTTTTTGTTTTTAACGTCAAATTATATAATACTTTTTGTATATACAAACACACAACATGAGCTGAAAAGAATATAGCTGAAATATTGCTTGCTGGACGTAAAACAACAATCAATCAATCAATCAATCAGATAGCTAAACCAAACAGTCGAGTGGAAGTTTTGAAATAAATAAAATATTATATTGCTTTCCAGTGTGTAATGTCAGTCAACTTTTGTAAATTTTCAAATATAATCCATAATATAGTGACCACTACATATAGTAATGCAATATTTCATTGTTTACATAAAATAGTAAAGAGGTAGGGTGGATTGGGGTGGATAGGTGTGCAAAATAAGTACATAACCTAAAAATTGGGGTCTAATTTTGGCCTTGATGCAAAATATATTTTAACCTGAAATTACCAAATAATTTTGATAAAAATAAAACCCCTTTATAGCCTAATAGTTAGGAATTTGCTAGAATGCTTAAAATAACATAGTCAATGAAGGAGCACCAATTCACGCATGTCAACCAATCTTGATTTAAAATATGAAGTTAAAGTAATTCAGGGCTTCTGTTCTTCACAGGAAGAAGCTGCCTATTGTTGTCTCACATGGTCTTTTTATAAATCTTTAAAAGTTGCACTCTCATTTTGACCTGTGCCCTATGTTGCCTATGTAGCATTTGTATGGCTGTGCAGGTCAGAAATCCTGGTATTTTTGGCAGAGCTAATTTATTAAAGAGAAATAATTGACTGTCTACAATTTTAAGTCGATCAACTTTAGTACTAATAAATCTTTAGTACTATACCATATCTATGTTCATTTCAATTTGAAAATTCACAAATAAAAACAAAAAGGCACAGGCATTTTTAACCCGAAAAAAATGTTGTAATAGCAAGCATCGCAGATGCAAGCTATACTGTTACATGCATGTGTGTAAAAAAAGTCATGTGATCCAGATGAAAAAATCCATTTCAGATGGTAGCTGAGATATCAGGAGAAAACATTGTAAACCAGCACTCAAATTAATTTAAAAGTAGATAAACATAACTTATCTATCGATAAAATTGAAGCATTTAATTTTTATAACCCAACAAAATTTTTGCAATCTCAGAAATGCTGTTTTTTTTTATAAAATTTTGTGATGTCACAAACACACATAAAAGAAAAATGTCACGTCACAATTGGAATACAGAGGCACTGTTAGGGTTCCCTGAAGTAATGTCATGAAACATAAAATATGCGATGTTCGCATTAGGTTGTGCCTTATTTTATTACATTATTCAATTTTCTGTGTATTTGTTATTACAGCACAAAGTATAGGGAAAGCACCTAGTACCATAAAGACAAACATTAAATCTGCTACCAATACACATCCATACCAGAGACCATGAGGATGAGGTTGTAATATTCAGGAGGTACCATGAGGATTATGCTGGTAGGATAGCAGAATATTAACAGTGAAACCAGAAACTGAGACAATTCAACATAAGGGAAAATGAACAGGTTTACACTGTAATATTGTATATCTATCAGATATCAAAAGACGAATAAAAGTTAATATGTTGTGTTCAGATAATATCATTACTACATTTATTTATTAAATTTTTTGGATTGATTTGTTTTTTTTAAATGGTGTCTTATGCCACTTCAGAAATTTTCAAATATATTATAGCTGCCAGTATAAGAGGAAACAACCAGGGAGAACCTTTGACCCTAAAACTAGCAATTCATATCAATTTAGGGTGGACTCCAGCATAGATTAACTGAAGCCAGACTCGAATTTAATACTCCCGTGTTGACAAGCTAGTGATCAGTAGTAGCTGGCTGACTACCTAGACTATTTTGACACCTGGGCCCCAGAAATAAAAGTTGAAACTAGTTTGTTAGTAGTTATGTTACAATGAAGCAGTGCACTGCTACTAACTCTGTAAATGTGATTCATGCCAGAGAGGGATATAGCAGTATGTCATGCCAGAGAGGGATATAGCAGTATGTCATGCCAGAGAGGGATATAGCAGTATGTCATGCCAGAGAGGGATATAGCAGTATGTCATGCCCGAGAGGGATATAGCAGAATGTCATGCCAGAGAGGGATATAGCAGTATGTCATGCCAGAGAGGGATATAGCAGTATGTCATTCCAGACAGGGATATAGCAGTATGTCATGCCAGAGAGGGATATAGCAGTATGTAATTCCAGACAGGAATATAGCAGTATGTTATGCCAGAGAGGGATATAGCAGTATGTCATGCCAGAGAGGGATATAGCAGTATGTCATGCCAGAGAGGGATATAGCAGTATGTCATTCCAGACAGGAATATAGCAGTATGTTATGCCAGAGAGGGATATAGCAGTATGTCATGCCAGAGAGGGATATAGCAGTATGTTATGCCAGAGAGGGATATAGCAGTATGTCATGCCAGAGAGGGATATAGCAGTATGTCATGCCAGAGAGGGATATAGCAGTATGTTATGCCAGAGAGGGATATAGCAGTATGTCATGCCAGAGAGAGATATAGCAGTATGTCATGCCAGAAAGGGATATAGCAGTATGTCATGCCAGAGAGGGATATAGCAGTATGTCATGCCAGAAAGGGATATAGCAGTATGTCATGCCAGAGAGGGATATAGCAGTATGTCATGCCAGAGAGGGATATAGCAGTATGTCATGCCAGAGAGGGATATAGCAGTATGTCATGCCAGAGAGGGATAAAGCAGTATGTCATGCCAGAAAGGGATATAGCAGTATGTTATGCCAGAGAGGGATATAGCAGTATGTCATGCCAGAGAGGGATATAGCAGTATGTCATGCCAGAGAGGGATATAACAGTATGTCATGCCAGAGAGGGATATAGAAGTATGTTATTCCAGACAGGAATATAGCAGTATGTCATGCCAGAGAGGGATATAGCAGTACGTTATGCCAGAGAGGGATATAGCAGTATGTTATGCCAGAGAGGGATATAGCAGTATGTCATTCCAGACAGGGATATAGCAGTATGTTATGCCAGAGAGGGATATAGCAGTATGTCATGCCAGAGAGGGATATAGCAGTATGTCATGCCAGAGAGGGATATAGCAGTATGTTATGCCAGAGAGGGATATAGCAGTATGTTATGCCAGAGAGGGATATAGCAGTATGTCATTCCAGACAGGAATATAGCAGTATGTTATGCCAGAGAGGGATATAGCAGTATGTCATGCCAGAGAGGGATATAGCAGTATGTCATGCCAGAGAGGGATATAGCAGTATGTCATGCCAGAGAGGGATATAGCAGTATGTTATGCCAGAGAGGGATATAGCAGTATGTTATGCCAGAGAGGGATATAGCAGTATGTTATGCCAGAGAGGGATATAGCAGTGTGTCATTCCAGACAGGGATATAGCAGTATGTTATGCCAGAGAGGGATATAGCAGTATGTCATTCCAGAGAGGGATATAGCAGTATGTCATGCCAGAGAGGGATATAGCAGTATGTCATGCCAGAGAGGGATATAGCAGTATGTTATGCCAGAGAGGGATATAGCAGTATGTTATGCCAGAGAGGGATATAGCAGTATGTCATTCCAGACAGGGATATAGCAGTATGTTATGCCAGAGAGGGATATAGCAGTATGTCATTCCAGAGAGGGATATAGCAGTATGTTATGCCAGAGAGGGATATAGCAGTATGTCATGCCAGAGAGGGATATAGCAGTATATCATGCCAGACAGGAATATAGCAGTATGTCATGCCAGAGAGGGATATAGCAGTATGTCATTCCAGACAGGAATATAGCAGTATGTCATGCCAGAGAGGGATATAGCAGTATGTCATGCCAGAGAGGGATATAGCAGTATGTCATGCCAGAGAGGGATATAGCAGTATATCATGCCAGAGAGGGATATAGCAGTATGTCATGCCAGACAGGAATATAGCACTATTTTAAGAGCAGGTATAGTTCTAGAATAACATATATTGGGAATGCTACTTGCTATGTCTAATATAGGTTATGCAATAATATAAGAAGGCACAAATGTAATAGGAACGGTGCTATAAGCAGTAAATATGCAGTATGCTAGAAATAGAACATCAGAAACTGATATTAGAAGGTAAAGTGCCAGAATAAGATCTATCACTGCTAGCAGCAGTTAGGTCTGTGTTAGAAGTAGGTATATTGCAGAAAAGAATATGGTAGCAGGTTGTATGTCAGAATGGGATATAGTACTATTCTAGAAGAAAACAGAATCCAAGACAAAGAGAAGTATTCAAAGGAGAATATGTCAGGTTAGACAAAAGAGGGGACAAAACAAAAACCAAAAACACGAACCTTACTCAAAACGAGGGGGTGAGTACAGGTACTACTGTAGTGTAAGGTTAAAATTCGGTGATATTCTGGGGTAGTCACAATCCAGACAGAACAAATTAAAGATCGTACAGAAAAAATGTTGAAATTGAAACCCCTTCCCCCCTATAGTGTTCTTTGCAAACTCATGCAAATGTTGACAATTATGAATGACCCCTAAAGTTGCCTTTGTTAAGAATTTAAAATCAAATTCCTATAATCTTTCCAAAATTGTAGAAAACTATTCAATAACTTATCTTTTACCTGTTTGATAAATTGGTAAACACTTAGTTTTTTCTTTTGTTTAAAACATAAATCATGTTTTTTCATAATATAATCTATACTAGAAAACCACGAGTTTCTATTATTTTAACAAAATTTTTTTACTACAAACATATGCATTAAATAATAGCCCATCTTCCATATAGTGTAATCTATGATAATATTTTAACATTGATAAGATAATGGAAAAATACATAGGATATCTTCAAAGTTCAGACATGACTGCAAAATTGCTGGAGCGTTTATTTACACCTAATATATATTTCATACATTTAAAATGTGGTTTTTCAGATACATCATTTCATAAATTATCTCAAATATATATTGTTCATCATTTTTACTAGCTGAAGAGCTTGTCGAAAACACCCCATATTTCACATCCATATGTTAAGATGGGTTTAACAGTATGATCATACAAGTGAAGTAGTGTTTGTACACTAGGATTAGAAGATGACATCCACTGTTGCAATTTAAAGAAGCTTTGATAGCTTTTTTGTATTAATTCTTCTTTACCACTGAATCACCCAGAACTTACCACTGGGTGAAAATGTTATACCTAGATATTTATAACTTTTGGTACAATCAATAGATTGTCCATTCAACTGAAAATGAAAATTTAAATGTTTTCCAGTTTTATTAAAAATCATAACTTGAGTTTTCTTGAGATTAATATTCAAACACCACTTGCAACAAAATGAGTCAAGCATGTTCAACCTTTGTTGCAATCCCTCTTTAGTAATACAATGTCATCAGCATACATTAGACAGTCTATGCGATGACCATTTACATCAACCTAATCAATGCAACAGGAAAGATTATCAGGGAGATCATTTATAAAAAGCTTAAAGATATTGGGACTCGAAACATCTCTCTGTCTTACACCAATGGAGGAATTAAATAAAGGAGTGAGTTGCTGGTTTAATTTGACACATAGCATACTCTTATTGTACATATCTGTTATAATGGCATAAAATTGCCCTGCTATATTATTCTGTAAAAGTTTATATCTACTTCCAGCATGAACAACTGTATCAAATACCTTTCTTAGATCAACAAAACAGGCAAAGAGTTTTCTTTTTTTTAATAATATATTTATCTATTAATGTGTTTAAAAAAATATGATCTGCTGTTCTAGAGCCTTCTTGGTAAAACCAATCGGTGGATATTTATTTATAATATTGTTCTTAATCAAGAAACTATCTAGTCTATTATTTAATATACTGTTAAACAGTTTTCCAATAATTATAGAGGAGTTGCTATAAATGCCTATTTATAGCAACTCCTCTATAATTTTCTGGTTTATCTGGGTCTTCAGATTTAAAAATAAGGCTTATGTATGCCGACTACCACTGCATATGGTAAGAACCAGTTGAAAATACAACATTAAACAACTTTTGTAATAACGGAACTAAAACTGAAGATCCTGCTTTTATCATTTCAGCAGGTATGCCATCTTAACCTGAGGCTTTTCCATTTTTAGCTCACCTGACCCGAAGGGTCATGTGAGCTATTGCCATCACTTGGCGTCCGTCGTCCGTCGTCGTCGTCGTCAACTTTTCTTCAAAAATCTTCTCCTCCAAAACCAGTGAAGGGATTGCTTTGAAACTTTGCATACATCATCAGTAAAATGCCCTCTACCAAGTTTGCCCAAATCATGGCCGCAGACCAACCAACATGGCCGCCATGGCTAAAAATAGAACAGAGGGGTCAAAATATTTTTTTTTGCTTATAGTTCAAAAAGTATAACAGATACAGGAAAACCGAATAGACCTTCCTTCTTCCGCATCTAAAGCTCTACAAAACACTCAATTGGGTCAAAGTTGTATGATGACTCCTTGTAGGAGTTATTGCCCTTTAATTGTCAAAATTGATGATTTTTGCCATTTTTGCCTCAAAATCTTGAAAATTATTAGAACTAGAGAAAAAGTTAGCATTGCTTAATTTGTCTGCTCTATTAGGGCTACAAAAATGACTTTAGGGTCAAGATTGTCTGATTAACTGTTTAAGAGTTATCCCCTTTGAACTGTTTTTTTTAATCGGTTTTAATTGATTTTTTAAATACTTCTCCTCTGAAACAACTGAAAGTACTGCTTTGAAACTTTGTACACATCATCCGTCAAATGTCCTCAACCAAGTTTGCACCAACCATGGCTGCAGAATAACCAACATGGCCACCATGGCTAAAAATAGGATGGGGGGGGCGGTAAATTACAGTTTTTGGCTTATATTTAAAGAAGTGTAACAGATACAGGAAAACCGAAGAGACATGCCTTCATCTGCATCAAAAGCTCTACGAAACACTCCATTGGGTTGAAGTTGTATGATGACTCCTTATAGGAGTTATTGCCCTTTAATTGTCGAAATTGATTATTTTTGACATTTTTGCCTCAAAATCTTGAAAATTATTAGAACTAGAGAAAAAGTTAGCATTGCTTAATTGTTCTGCTCTATGAGGGCTACAAAAATGACTTTAGGGTCAAGATTGTCTGATGAACCGTTTAGGAATTATTCTCCTTGAACATTTTTTTAATCAATTTTACTTGATTTAAAAAAATCTTCTCCTCTTAAACCAATGAAAGGACTGCTTTGAAACATTGCACACATCATCTTTAGGATGTCCTCTACCAAAATTGTGCAAATCATGACACCTGACTACCTACATAGCTACGTTTGATTAAAATAGAAAAAATGAAAAAAGGGGGGAGGGGTGGGGGGTCGAGAGAGTTTTCGACTGATAGTTAAAAAAGTATAACAGGTACAGCAAATTTGAAGTGAACCTCCCTTCTCCCTCTAACCATCAAAAGATCCTCCTAATAGGAGTTATTTCCCTTAAAAGGTCAAAATTAATGATTTTTGCAGAAGTGTTGGGCAATTCCTTATAGCAAAGAAAAGCTGGAAAAAAAAAGGGTTGTTTGGTTTCAGGTTCAGGTGAGCGACACAGGCTCCTGGGAGCCTCTAGTTCCTTATGTCCCATCCCATTTTCATTCATCATCTATTCATGTTCATTTTATCATCCATTTCATGTTCATCGCCTGAATATGGTGGAATTGTGCACCTGATATTTACAGTTTGAGCAAAACGATTTTTGCAGTTTCCAACAGCAAAGCCCTGGACATTGCCATTCAAGACATAGGGGAGCTGGGGCTATCAATTATGAGGATTGCAAAGTTTTTTCTAGTCTTTTTAATTTATATCTAATATGTTTCTAAATTTACCGGATTTATTTTACATTAGTTTGTTTTATTGCCTGTCAAATATTGAGGCAGAAATCTCATTTCATACTTGCAAAGCAACCTTTCCTTCGGTGCAGTCTGCACTTTGATTTCAGGAATATTGACATCTAATAAAATTTCTTGTAGTCATATTTCTGTAGACATCTGAAGTTTTGTTTAGATCAGTAAAGTATTCGTGCTATATATCTGGCTCAACTGTCTCTAAAGAATCATTGCTGTTTGGCTCTTTTAATGAATTTATTAGCTTCCAATATTTTGGGGGGTCCCTCTAATTGATCAAGTATTTGTTGTTTGAAATGTCTCTTTTTATATTTTCGCATTTTAATATGACACTCTTAAAACAGGATCAAATGGAAATCTAGAAGAAGTTTTCCATAATCAATCAAACCTTCTTTTCCCAATCAACTCGGAGTCAAAATATTTACTATTTTTGTGTGTTTTTTCTTTTGATCAAATTTTCTTTTCATAACTCAAATCATTGCATTGTATCACACGTGGCGTTATAACTAATTTCAGGTGCGGTTTACTGAGCTATTGCGCGATAATATAGTTCAATTTTTGCATTTACCGAAGTAAGTACTTTCTATCTGTAATATTGTTTTGATTATTTTTCAGGTGAAAAACAGTATGTTTTGTATTTCGAAATGTAATACTTTTGTTATTTGCATTTGAATTAAAATATAATTCTGTTCATATATTCTTCCGCGATCAAGCTGGCTAGGTGTATTGTTGTATTCATTACATTATGTGCACGTGATTATGTGTCATAACCATTTATTGTAAATGTGTTGAACAAATAAATATTTCGTACTATTATCATAAATGCACATTAAATCTGCTCTCATCTGAATTTAATTATATAATTAACGCATTGTAAATATGTCCAACAATAATAAATTTCTTGCTACTGTTTTAATATTGTATTAAACAATTTTCGTGATGTAAACCGTTAATATTCCATGGCTGCCTGTGCTGCTGCAGCTGATCATCATGATGAATAACAGTAAACAAGGTTTTCACATGTACATCTTTGCAAAATAAAAATAACACATAAATCAATGTATTAAGAATTTCGAATATTTTTAAAACAAACGATAACCAGTCCTTTAGCTCAATTGGGATTGCAGATTTAACAAACGGTACAAATGTCATGAATGTTAATAATTTGGGACAAAGATTGCACACCGACTTGATGAGGGAAGTATTACGAATCTGTGTAATTCCTGTCGAACATTTAAATGATGAAAACGTTTCTACTTTAGCATTGTCTTATTATTGGTTTTATGCACTTTTTAATTTTCCAGTTATTTTGTTGTTGTCGCATCATATAGAAATAAATTATTTAATTAAATTTTTTTAATACAATTTCCTGTATCTTTCTTTTACTTTAAATAATTCAAATGTCCAAAAATGTTAACTAAGTCCACTATAAGGCTGCATATGTCAAAAGCAATTGACTTTCCATATTGGGCCTCAAACGTACAGGTTCAACTAGTCCGAGAATCCTCTGCCGTCCAACGCTTTTATTTTTTTTTTTGCGTGGGACGCAAAAAAATAAAATAATAAAAGCGTTGGACGGCAGAGGATTCTCGGACTACGGTTCAACATGTTGCGGTCGTATCATGCTGCGCTCGGCGAAGCTTTTTATTCTTTACTGTTATTGTTGGTTATAGTATTAATTACACAATTTCTTTTTCATTATAGGACATTTATCAGATATAACAATACAAACTGACTTCTGGTTTTAGTCCTCCAATTACTTTAATTGAGTTTCCCCGATATGGTTACAACCATATCTTTTCTTGTTCTAGTATTAATACATACTTTGGAAGCAGCTATTTCAGTGGCTGATTTTTCTGAATCTAAGTCTTGATTTAAAAAAGAGTTAGTCCAAATAAATCCCTGTTACAATTTATCATTTTAATATTTCTCTTTACAACACTTTCAAAAATGGCCAGGGGGCTCGGTGGCCGAGTGGTCAAGGTAGTTCGTCTACTATTGATCACGTGGTCTGTCAATACTTAGATTGCGGGTTCGATTCTCACTGCAGACAATGTGTACTCGACTCTAATCTTAATTGAAAAGTATTGTCAGGTCGAGAGTTTTCTCCGGGTACTCCGGCTTCCTCCCCAATAAAAACTGGACGCCATGATATAGCTGAAAAATTGCTGAAAGTGCAGGCGTTAAACACCATCAAACAAACAAACAAACAAAAATGGCCATAATATTAAAACTGAGTTTACAATGACATTCAGAAAAATTTGGTATAAAATCTGAAACTTGGAACCCCAGTAAATTAGTTAATAAATTATCTGACATTATAACACTACAACACTAGAAATAGCAGATTTATGACATGCAAATTTACCATTTAGATCACCAAACGCTCTACCATTGTTTATTCTCAATTTGTAAAAAAATATATAAAATTCTAACAGCTGTTTACCTCTTGCATCAACTTTCTTATCATAGCTACATCTTAATTCTTGTACATTATCATATTCAAGGTTATTAAATATAGGTGTGTGCCTGTCATAGAAATCATTTTCAACCAAATCGTGCTCTGCCCCTGACCTAGCATTCAAATCACCACAGAGTATAATATCTCCATTTGCCTTATACACTTTCGATTAATTCTAAGACATCATCATCAGTCTGATGTAAATAACTGAACGAAGTTGGAATGATATATGCTAAACAGAAAAAATGCCTAGAAAATTTTTAAAAACCCCAATTTATCTAATTTTATCCACTGGAAGTCTTTACTTGTGTTTTCTACAATCAAACTAGCATATATACTTTTTCTTGACCTGCATTTTAACGGAAATGTACCAGTATTAGCATATGTATGCATATGATAGACAAATGAGCGAAATGTCAAAAATACTATATCCAATAGTCTTGCTTTCTCGGGGTTTTAATAAATTTAATAATAGCTACTGAAGATGGGTCAACTCTTTCTAGTTGATTTAGTTTTTGTGTTGTCATTGATTGAATTTCCTGTGTATTTGTTGTCCGCCATTGTGCGTTTGGCTTGTACCCTAACACTCGATATATCTATACATGCAAGGACCATTTAATTATGTAATAAAATGATTGATTTGAATTGTTTTATCATAGTTCAATATAAAAAGAAATCGGTTATTAAAATACATGTAGTATGTGAAATGTTTATTGTGGAGTTCCTGCAAAATATCACACAATATGACAACAATAACATCAAACGCTACAATGGTCACACAATCACATAACGCCCCTATTACAGATGTGCTATAAATGGTTGAATAGATTTAACATACTTCTTAATCGAAATTAAGTTGTTTATTAAAAACCACATGTGTGTTGTCGTACAGAAAAAAAAATAATAACGCATTTTAAAACGTAAACATATAAGGACATTAACATTGTTTACTGACCGAATTGTATTCGACGTAATGGAAAAATCTAGAAAAATACCGATACAAAAATACTTTACGTTTGAAGTGATGGAAAAATCTCGAATTCCGAAGGCTATATATAATCGAGACGGTCGACAGTTTAATTTATTTCCTTGTTTTGCTAAGGTAGGTTGTATATAAACTACAACTCTGGTGGGTTTTTGCTTCTCTTCAGTCCTGAGGCACAGTACTCACTTGTGCAAAACGTTTTACTTGTCTGGGACCGCTCATCCATTTGCATGCAAGCATTTAATTCATTAAATTGTTCTTTTTTTAAATAACATGTCAAAATAATTTCTCAAATGTGTGCTGCCCACTTTGGACTGATGGAAAACGTAAAATCACCTGAACTGTTGGCTAAATAGTTAACAGTATTTTCGCTTTGCTAGGTACCACTGACAAATCGTGCTTTATGTTATTTTTTTATTTTTATCTCGCTCATATTGGGGGAAAAAGTAATCTTTTTGCAAAGAAAAATAATTATGTAATACATGTATATAAAATGAAGATTTGAAATAAAAAAATGTACGCCACTACATATTCAATGCTACAATATATTTTTTGACTAACATATGTTTTAAGTAGTCTGTTAATCAAAATATCAAATTATACCGTCAATCGTATGAGAGGGGGCTATATTGCAATCACCTTGTCCGTCTGTCTGTCCGATGCAAACTTTTGTAAAAGATTTCTCGGCTTCTACTAAAGAGATTTATTTCAAATTTGGTGCACAGTTTTAGCATGATGAGTTGTACCGTGCCTCCCCTTTCCAGGTCAGTCAGTTATCTACTTCCTGTTTTCCGAGCCGAAAAATGGTCGTGTGGGGTAACTTAGCACGACTTAGTGCTGGTCAATGTTAAACCTGGGTAGTGATGTTATTTATGTTATTTGAATGTAAAAGCTAATCAACAAAAACAGCAAAAAAAAATCAAGCAACTCGAAAGTTTTTGTCATATGAAGAAGTGCATTGCTTTATGCCATTCATACACATATATTCAGATTCAAAATTTCCTAAGTCTCATATGTACATTTATAAAGAAAAGAAAAACATTGCAAAATTAAAAATGCAAGTGACATTCTAAACAGAATTGTGTAAAACTATTTAATTTAATAATAACATATACAGTTTAAATAAATATTTTAATTTTCCGTGAAAGTCAACTGGGCCCAGCGACATGAACATTTTTACTAAGATTTTGTAAAAGCTCAATTTCGTCCAATCAAAACTTTAGATGTCCTTCCTTGTGATGGTAAATTCTCAAGCTTATCAAAACATAAGTATGGTTTTTTATGGCACTGGGGAGATTTTAGAAAAAAAACCTCAAACGGAAGGATTTCCAACTCCAAAATGAGCGGGAGGAGAATACTGTCACTAATAGTGAAATGCGCATGTATATTATAACACCGTTTATATAACATGCAGTTTGTTGATCATCAACGTATATTTCTTTTTCCAAGAAGATAAAACGCTTACATGGCAGTTCCGGTCCTTGATGCTGAAAATGATGATTTTATCGTTATCGAAGATGGGGCGATGAAAAAAAAAGATGTTATCGTTTACAGTGAAGACCGTTTGGACCTGAAAGGGATGGGGCACAAAGATTCTATGGTTAAACACGAAGAGCGTCTGGAACCCGGAGGAATAAAGGACAATGATCCTATCATTTATCACAAAATGAGTCTGGCTAAATTTGAGTCAAGGGACAAAGACATTATTGATGATTACCATAAAAAGCGTCTTTATTTAGAAGGAATGACGAACACAAATGTAAATTCAGCTTGTCTAGGTGATCACAGTACGCATGCCCATGAAGAAGCACCATATTTACAGAGTAACCAAAGAAACACAAAACCTAGCTACATCGTATTGCTTATTGTCTTTGTTAGTGTTATGACAGTATTAAAACAATGGATGCATTATGTTCTAGAAGGAAATTATTCTAACAGTTTAAATAGTTGTTTAGAATGGACGAAGGAACTGAATAATAAGAAATGTCCCGATAAGACCGCTATGAAGCAGTGGATACACAATTTTGTTAAAACATTTCATTTCATATCACAAGGTTCTTACCAGACCTATATGTTGTATCCCCAAGACTACAGCAAATTCATAGACGAGAGGTCAACTTCCTCCTCATCGTCGTCACTCAAAGAAGCCATGCAGTTCGAATGGTGTAGACTGTCGTCATTCGCAAATTTTCCAAAGATAAATATTTCTGTAATTCGTCTGTCCGAAGCTGGATTTTATTACCAAGGAAATGAGGACGAAGTTGTATGTTTTTTTTGTGGATTAAAGCATAATCACTGGAAGTCGACAGACAATCCAAAACAAATTCACGTAGAACTATCACCCAATTGTCCGTTTGTTATGAAAAACATGAATACAATTACATCAACCTCGAATGATCTGAACAACAATTCTTTTTCGTCAGGTAGCTCTGCTGCACCGTCAGGTAGCTCTGCTGCACCGTCAGGTGCGTGTGGAAATCAAGATGATGTTGAACAAGTCGCTAGACGAAATGCTCGGGATACACACAATTCTTCGAAAGATCGAGTAGAACTCGGCCATGTTGCCAACAGCCACCTGAACGACTCACCAGCTTGTAATTTATGCGTGACACCAGAAAATGAAGAAACAAAAACAGAAAATTTATTTACTCCGAAAACAGAAAATATTGAAGTTATTTCTTCCTTGCAAAGTACAAAAAATCAGACAGAGTCTGTTAGTTTTTCCAGAAACGATACAACGGGTTTAATTCGTGTTCCACAAGCCAGCTTTAACACAGGACCTGTTGTAACATCACAACAGCTGTCGTCTGCTGCTTCATCAGCATTGAGTTCAGAGCCAAACAACATGGGGGTTTGCGTAGATAAACCAAAATATCCAAAATACGCAATACGAGCTACAAGAGTTTCATCTTTTACCAACTGGCCTGAATATCTAGCTCAAAAGCCACAAGAGTTAGCTTTAGCTGGTTTTTTCTATACAGGTAAATGCAAACAAAAAAATTAAGACAAATTTGTTACTTTATGCCTGCTTGTTGTAATATATTGGATATTGTTAAATGCTAGTAACGAAAACTTACATTAAAGATGTCTAAAGAACATATGATCATAACAGTTAACATTGAAATAGACATTTTTCTAACTGTGAATGAGGTAAAGAACATGAACAGGGAAATTTTAAATTAATATGGGATAAAAAGTTTGAGAGCTGTCCTGTTTTACAATATTTTTTTCTTTTGTAAACTATTTTGTTCTTTGTTCTTGTTGTCTAAATAATCTTTAAAACAATTTTTTCAGGGCAGCGGTTCTAATTGGAAAGACAGACGATTTATTTAAAAATTCAATATCCTTTACAAACAGGTATGTTTCTGTCTTTCCGCGAATTCATCAAATTAAAAAAGTAATAGTAATGTGGACGTCTATAAAATATAGATTTCACAATTTTTCAGGAACGGATGACCATTGTCGGTGCTTTTTCTGTGGAGGAGGTCTGCGTCGGTGGGAGGCAGAAGACTTGCCATGGACTGAACATGCGCGGTGGTATCCAAAATGTTCTTTTGTCATGCAGTGTAAAGGGTCGAAGTTCATTGAAGATGTTCTCCAAGGTAGAGATCCAGAAAGAGCTGTAAGTAATAGTTTCAACGTAGTTCACATGTTCCATGTAGACCACACACAAACAAATCGACTAACTTTTACTAAACTCCATGCGCTATAAAGATTTTTAATATATTTGATCGGCTGTCATTATTTTTTTGTTATAAATGCAAACTTTATTTCATTTTATTTTTCAGGTAAAGCAGGAGGAACAATCGTCTGCTGGTGTAAATGGGTACAGCAATAATCCAGCAGTACAAACTATATTGCAGCTTGGAATAGAACCGGATTTGGTCAAGGCCACGTACACCACTTTGAAAAATTCTGGCATAGAAGGTATAGTGTCTCTATTGTATCAATTTACGTAATTTTTTTTAATAATAGCCAAAGACTATGTAACGAGACAATATTAAGACACTGTGTTCATTCCAATAAATTGACAACCAGGACCGCCGAGTTAAAGCTAGTTTGGTGCAAAAATTATTAACCAGGTTTTTGAGATAATTGTATTTTTCGTTTACTTTGTTATACCAATAACTTATGCAAGTACCACGTGTAGCTGTCATTGATAAATTAAATATTTCTTGTTTATAGATATTACAGCTACCTTGTTACTTGAAACAATTTATGAAATAGAAGATAGTACAAACAAACCTACTACATCCGACAGGGTTGTAGAATCTGGCCCAACACATGTTGCAAAATCTACAGAACAAACCAATAACATCCCAGTACCTGAACACAAACCAACGGTGGACCCTTCACTGGAATGTAAGTATTATATAACAAGCACACAGTAATCTACATTTCCTATACTTACAAACTTGTGGTACGAATTTGAGCCGTACTTAGATTTTAACCTTTATTGACAAGAATGGTCAGTTTTCATAATGAAGTTCAGTGTTTTACCGAATACTCAGGCTTCCTTTTCCTTTCCCAATAAAAACAGGACGCAGTGCCAATGCTGAAATTGAACATTATACTACACACACAAAATAATCAGCAGGGTGTACAGCTTGAAGTAATAATTAAAAAAGGATGTCTCGGGGGTTCTAGAACGGTAGCCAGGCTTTCTTTGTTCATTATTTCTGGACTTAATAATTTTGCTGAAAAATGGCTGAAGGATAAGTAGAATGTTGGATATGGCCGACGGAACTTTATTTTCTAATTGGTTATTGACATTTTAGAGAGGGCGAAATACTCCAAGCACCCCATATGCAAAGATACATGTATTTCTCAACATATTCAAATACGGCTAATACCACATATTGAATGGTATATTCTTTATACACGATCAGGATTTTTGACAGCTTTGGTATCATGTTTGTCAAATAAAAAAGAGTGCCATGTATGTAACATTGAATGAATCAAATAAATATTTGCTTAACGTCTATCGATAAGTATTGCAGCAATATTCCGGACAAGTACAATTCATCAGTACATTAGTTGGGAAAAATCATTTCTTGAACTATACACACAACTGGTTAAAAAATGTGTTAAGAACCTTACTTAAAGCCGCTTGGTGAACTGGTGTTATACATATATCATTTATTTCTACAGTGTCAATTCAAAGTTTAGAAAATGAGAACAGGAACTTGAGGGATCAACAGACCTGTAAAATTTGTCTAGATGAACCAGTGGCAATCGTATTTTTACCATGTGGCCATATGGCTGCATGTGTCAACTGTGCGCCTGCGCTAAGACGATGCCCAATTTGCAGAGCCTTCATCAAAGGAACCGTAAAGGCTATTATGTGTTGAATTTGACAGTTTTACACTTTAACAACTGGAAATTCAAGTTGTCGATCGTTACATAATCATTACTGATCATCCATTTATCACTGTTATATGTATGTGGAATATATGTATGTGTTTGTTACATTTTTTGTTGGTTTGTTATATTACAGCTAGGAGTAGCTATTTTTATTTTGTTGTTACATTATACAATTTTATATTTTTGCTTATTTAAAATAAAAAATTAAAAAATCAACTTTGCTAAATATCCAAACAAACGTCCACTAAAAAACGAAAACAGTTTACTAAACTTTTTGCACCTACAAGATTCCCAGCATCAATTGGTCTGCGAGTGATCATCAGTAAGGTAAATCTACAGATCCTATCAACTGTAGGCGATTATATGTAAGGTAAATCTTTAGATCATAGCAACTGTAGGCGATTATCTGTAAGGTAAATCTTGAGATCCTCTCAACTGTAGGCGATTATCTCTGAAAGTTAAATCTTCATATCCTATCAACTGTAGGCGATTATCTGTAAGGCTTAATTTAAAGATCCTATCAGCTGTAGGCGATTATCTGTAAGGCTTAATTTAAAGATCCTATCAACTGTAGGCGATTATCTGTAAGGCTTAATTTAAAGATCCTATCAGCTGTAGGCGATTATCTGTAAGGCTTAATTTAAAGATCCTATCAACTGTAGGCGATTATCTGTAAGGCTTAATTTACAGATCCTATCAGCTGTAGGCGATTATCTTTGTAAGGTAAATCTTCATATCCTATAAACTGTAGGCGATTATCTGTAAGGTAAATCTTCATATCCTATCAACTGTAGGCGATTATCTGTAAGGTAAATCTTCATATCCTATCAACTGTAGGCGATTATCTGTAAGGCTTAATTTAAAGATCCTATCAGCTGTAGGCGGCTTTCTGTAAGGCTTAATATACTGATCCTGTAAACTCTAGGTGATTATCTGTAAGGCTTAATTTACAGGTCCTATCAAATATAGGCAATTATTTATAAGACTTAATCTACAAATTATATCAACTGTAGGCGATTACCTGAAAGGCGTAACCTTTAGATCCTATCAACTGTAGGCGATTATTTATAAGGCTAAATCTACAGATCCTTTCTACTGTAGGTGCTTATCTGTAGGGCTTAATCTAAAGATCATATCAACTGTAGCCGATTATCTGTAAGGCGTAATTTACAGATCCTATATTGTAGGTGATTATATGTAAGTTTAATATTCAGATCCTATCTACAGGTGATTATATGTAATGCGTAATCTACGGGTTCAATCAACTGTAGGTGATTATCTTTTAGGTTTAATCTTCAGATCCTGTCTACTGTAGGTGATAATCTGTAAGGATTAATCTACAGATCCTATCAACTACTAGTATAGGTGATTATCTGTAAGGCAAAATTGAAAGATCGTATCAAATGTAGGCGAGCATCTGTAAGGCGTATTAACTGTAGGCGATTATCTGAAAGGCGTAATCTACAGATCCTATCAAATGTAGGCGATTATCTGTAAGGCAAAATTCAAAGATCGTATCAAATGTAGGCGAGCATCTGTAAGGAGTATTAACTGTAGGCGATTATCTGAAAGGTGTAATCTACAGATCCTCTCAACTGTAGGAGATTATTTGAATATCTGTAAGGCGCAATTAACAGATCCTATCAATTGTAGGTGATAATCTGTAAGGTTAAATCAGATCCTATCAACTGTAGGTTATTATTAGTAAGCTTAATCTACAGGTCCTATCTACTACAGGTGATTATCTACAGGTCCTATCTACTACAGGTGATTATCTACAGGTCCTATCTACTACAGGTGATTATCTACAGGTCCTATCTACTACAGGTGATTATCTACAGGTCTTATCTACTACAGGTGATCATCTGTACGGCTAAATCTTCAGATTCTTTCAACTATAACTCCTGTTGCTTTGTTTTACAGCTTTTATCCGCCCCAGCATATAGGGTTTACGTTTCTATACTGCAAACTCATGGTTTTGTTGGTTGTCTTCATTGAAGAAATTTATGAACTGTATCATGTACCCGATATCTGTCTCTTGAAGGTTTGTCGTACAGGTTGTGTAGTCCTTTTCTTTAGAGTATCTGTCGCTGGCTTTTGTTTGTGTGTTGTTTTGTTTTTTTTTTTTGTTTTTTTTTTTTTTTTGTATACGTGTTTTTGAAATTCGAGATTTGATTGCCGCTTTGGTATTTCTTAGCTTATTTTTGTTAAAAACACTCCGTATTTCACTATGCCAGTCAGTTGAGGGATACATGTAAATCATCCTCCGCTTTTCTCTGTACTTGGTGACAAGCTTTAATTAACAGATAACAGCCACACTGTCATACCCGAACTGTAATTAGCTGGAATCCGACAAAAACTGATCTCAGTTCAAAATTGCAAAAAAGTTTAAAAGGATAAAGAGGAGGTGTATAAAAACGGTTTTACCTATGCTTGTAAGGGGCCTCGGTGGCTGAGTGGTCAAGGTAGTTCGTTTACTATTGATCACGTGGTCTGTCAACACTGAGATTGCGGGTTCGATTCTCACTGCAGGCAGCGTGTACTCGACTCCAATCTTAATTGACAAGGATTGCCAGTTTTCCTACCGCAGGTCGGGGTTCTCTCCGGGTACTCCGGCTTCCTCCCCCAATAAAAACTGGACGCCATGAAATAGCTGAAAAATTGCTGGAGGTGGCGTTAAAACACCATTCAAACAAAAAAATTCTATGCTTGTATACTTGATGCACGTCACACTTGCTGAAAGAGGACTCGTAGAGGAGGGATTAATGTTATAGGTATATACATGTGTATTTTAAAGGATACATTTTAAATGATTATCAAGTAGGCCGAATTTTACTGCCGTTTTAATCAAGTTAGTTTTGTGATTTGTCGGATTAACCAAAAAAAAAGCGAGGATACGATTATTCGTTCTAATTTTTAGACTGATATGTAATCACGAGTTTTATTTAAAAATAACTATAAATTGTAAACACATTCGAGTATTTTTAGACTATATATAAGTTACCTTGAACTGACTGTTGTACTATTGATATTAAATGTATACCTTTTGTTGTTAATCTGCGTATGTGCATTTTTCATTGTATTTGTTTATTAATTTATCTGCGTCTTAAAATATACTGCGTTCAATTTTATTGCTGTGAAATGCAAACATTAAAAGTTAAGACATGTTGGAGGCATTATTATAGCGCACGTAAATCAAAGCGTGAAGCACAACACCTAACAACATGAACAGCAGAGCTGAGAATAAACGGAGGAACTTCACGATTTAGAACTACTGGAGACACATCTGCATGGGCTGCAATTCCGGTTATTAATTAAGACTTTTGAACTGGTTCATGCTTAGAACGAATAATCGTATACTCGCTTTTTTGGACAATCCTACAAATCGGATTATAACGGTAGTTCATCTCGTTCGGCCTTTTATCCAGAGTGCGGCTCCAGCAATCCTTACTAATCAAGTCCATTTCAACCGACCATTTAACTTGCAGGGGGTGAGGGGCGCTTGGATTTTTCCTAAAAAAATATTTTGAAAATGATTTTTGATGAAAAAATATTTTGGAAACAGAGGGTAAGAAAAAAATATTCTGAAGAAGGATTTCTGCTATATAAAATAATGCTAATAATGAAAAAAATATTCTGTCGCGACCCCTTCAAAAAATAAATATTTTTTCCGCGCTCTGCGCGACAAAAATTTTCTGACCAAAACAAAAAACCAAGGCCCTCCCCTTCAAGTTAAATGGTCTGTCCCTAAACAGGTGAATTTTTATGTATAATTGTGAAGACTTCTAATGCCCTTGTACCTAAATGGGACCTTCACTTCATCTTCACCGGAAATTTCATTCGTATCCAAATTGAATGTTAGATTTTTGTCCAACGAATATAGATCAATATAGCTTGATTATTTCTGGATAAGCTTTCATCTGATTATTCGGAAACCAATCAATTACATTAGCACTTTCATTTTGCAAAGTATCGACTAATCCCTCGATGGTTAGCCAATGTGACAGATCGACCAATTCCTCGATGGTTAGCCAATGTGACTGCAAAGTATCGACTAATCCCTCGATGGTTAGCCAATGTGACTGCAAAGTATCCACTAATCCCTCGATGGTTAGCCAATGTGACTGCAAAGTATCCACTAATCCCTCGATGGTTAGCCAAAGTGACAGTTTCTTGTCAAAGTATCCAATAATCCCTCGATGGTTAGCCAATGTGACAGTTTCTTGTATTAATAATTATATATTAGTAAAAGTTACCATCTTTGAAGGAGATTGGATCCATCAGATATTTGCTGGAAATGTGCAATTTATGAGGAATAATATTCCATAAGTAATTTTAATTGATTGATTGATTAATGGTGTTTAACGCCCGAGCAGCATTATTTCAGCTATATTCAGGCGATGAACATGAAATGGTTGATAAAATGAACATGAAATGATGATGAATGAAAATGGGATGGGACACAAGGAAAAATAGGGGTAACGGATTTTAGATTGCCACTGGCAAATGGGAGGTTTTCCGTATTATGGCCTGACAACCCCAGCTGGCCAGGGGTACCCCATTCAACCACCTGGGGCACACATCCCAGTCGGTCTTTAGGCAAACCGACCTGACACGCCGGTCAGGGTACTGGGCGCTATTTAGTCGCCTTTTACGACAAGATAGCGCGACTGCGGTCTATTCTTTTGGCCACCCGGATCCCGCCATCGTCGGAAACCCACGTCCGGTCGCGTTCTCGCTTTGCTACCACTTACTGACCGTGGGCACACTTGTAGATTTTTTCTCGTATTCATGAATATTCATTTAATTTAATTATCCAATGGGAACGACGTTTATTGGATAAAACATTAATTATCCGAAACTACGTATGTTATGTCTTTTTTTATTAGTTGTCACGCTTTACCGGAAGTAAAAGTAACCAATCAAAATAAGACATGTAATATTCTTGAAAACGAGAAAATATCTATAAGTGTGCCCACGGTCGGTAAGTGGTAGCAAAGCGAGAACGCGACCGGACGTGGGTTTCCAACGATGGGATCCCGCACGGGGCCATAAGTAATTTTAAATTGTCTAAACGATTTACAGGAGAATTCAAATGTAAGTGGAGGGGAAGAATTGACCGTAAGTAATTTCAAAAGCTTTGAACTTGGTTTCGATTGAATTTAACAATAAACATAAAACTAATAATGATAAACAGTTATTAAACATAACGACATTGGTTACTTAAAGGTATCATAGAAACCTTATATCATGTCACTTATCTTTCGAAACATGTAAATATTCTTGAAAACTGTCATTTATTTTTAAATGACGCGAAAGATAATCATGAACAAACATATTTACATGTTTCGAAAGATAATCATGAACAAACATATTTACATGTGTCTATTACTACACAACACAAACCACGTGACACAACCAGTCTAACTAGTCCATCAAAGATGGGGATATCTTAAGCCCGATATCGCATATAATGCTATTACTAGTACATAAACAGTTAAATATAAAAAACCAATTCCATGTCCATATAAAATTACAACATATTAGATTAATACTCTTTGACTAGAGTTCTACATGTAGCAAATTAACAATGTTTCTGGTATGTAAAGAAAATTAAAAACCTTGTCACACATAACTTATATAATACATAATATAATACATAATAAGTAATACTGTCAACTGAATAAAATACAAAATATCAATTTGGTCTCCTTGTAATGACTAATTTTAACATCTAAGACCTTGTTGATGATATATCTACCTCATTTGATTGTTTTTTGGTTAAAAAGTTAAGTAATAAATGAATTTACAAACATGTTTATCATTATATCATCTACATAATTGGTAACGAACAAAATTAAAATACAATACTTTGAACTGGAAAGCTAACAGAGGTTCTTGTCCCAATGTTATAAAAAAAAAACTAGCACACACCAATCATGCTAATCTAAAATGAATGCAGATAACAGAGGCCCTTGATCCCATGTGATCTATAACACAAAATTGAATTGAATAGCAGAGGCCCTTGTCCCCATGCTATTATCTGATGTAGACAAAAACATAATTGTCTACATTTACACTTGTTTTAAACTCATGTATAGCTATCATAGTCTAGCTCCTAAAATATAACAATATGCCACTGTCTTTAATGTGATAGCAGAGTCCCTTGTCCCCATGCTATCTATTTGTTACACGACAAATTTCTGTATCAAATTTAACCTATAACTCACATATGCATTTTATAACTGTAAAAGGGGGATTCTTATGTATTTTTTAAATGCATTAGATTTCCATCTTCCCATTACTTGAATCTGATCATCCGATATTCCCATTGCAGCAGCACAGCTAGCTGCACCTATTCGAAAACTATGGCCCTTGTATCTATGAGTGTCACAATTTGCCCAACTTAATGCTACTTGTAAATGCTTACTAAAGAAAGATCTAGGAATTGGTGTTCCATCTAAAAAACAAAATAATGGACCAATTTTACTCCCCCTAATCATACAGTATTCCCATAAAGCCTGAACTGGGCATAGCTCACCCCTTTTGTCATTTCTACTAATATTCAGTTTGAAGCAGCTCTTTCCCACTGAGTGTTTGAACTGTTGCATATTTATTTCTATTTCTGTAGGTATTTTGTCTTGTATATTAAATGTAATTGCTGAGAATTGAATGTTGTGATTCTGACTGCCGTTATCCGTGATTTCTCCAAGTCGAAGAAAAGCATGAAATGCTATTAAAAACATAGCTTTTAATAAAACCTGATAAAATTTACAAATTCTCAGATGTGATAAAGATTCAATTAATTTTTCTAAAATAATTGGTGTAATGGGAAGTCTATTGTCTGGCTTTGCCTTTAATTTCCTTAACCCTTCCAATGCTTTTTTAACCACAAAACACTTAGATATGTCTGGAAAATTCGACATTTTTTTAATATAGTTGAGCATGGAAATGTATGTAGAAATAGTATTAAATGACAAATTTTTCAGTTTGCAATATGCAATGAATAAAACTATTGATTCACTTGTCTG
This sequence comes from Limnoperna fortunei, assembly GCA_944474755.1. Classification (NCBI taxonomy): domain Eukaryota; kingdom Metazoa; phylum Mollusca; class Bivalvia; order Mytilida; family Modiolidae; genus Limnoperna; species Limnoperna fortunei. The sequence goes on from OX104111.1 coordinate 107,274,428, forward strand.
CTTTTAAACGATATCCGAAATGCAGAGCTTTCATCAAAGGAACCACAAAGGCGTGTTGAATTTGACAGTTTAACTGTTTAACACATAGAAATTCAAGATATCTATGATAATACTAAAAGGTCGTTGTGCTTATTGATTTTTTTATTGGTTATACTTGCTGGTTGGTTCGTATTTATTGTTTAATTATTCAAGATTCATTTTATTCTGATTTAGAATATAAAATAAATTTTTTAGAATACATTATTTGTATATTTTTGCTATACATCCAATCAAATGTCGTCCAAGGATCTAAAACAATTTACTACGCCATCTGTCCTGAAGAATTCCGAACATCAATCGGTCTGTAGGTGATCGTTTATAAAGTTAAAGCAATCATCTGTAAGGCTAAATTCAGATCTTGACAAATGGAGGGGATAATCTTTGGGTTTAATATTCAAATCCTATCAGTTGCACCTTAACAACGTTTTTAAACACATCCTTTACTGATTACGGGCATATGACCCTGTACTTGGTAAAGTGTGGTCCTTTAAAAGTGTTTATGGTAGTTATTCTAAAAGCAAGGCAACGGCCACACTTGCGTATATTATTATCAAAGAATAGGTGCCATATTGTACATGTACTTTCAACTGTTACTAGCTGGAATGATCAGAGACACGTATAATGATATATCGAAGATGCATAGATACAAATGTTTTATATTCTACGTGACCTTATAGTGAACTTTGGTGAACGATCATCTATCAAGTCTATACCAGGCACAATGCTGAAAAAGGACTGGAACAATACGATGGATGTTGAAGTTCTATACAGGTTGAATTTTTAAATGTAGGATTTAAAAGTTTACTTATTAAGTATCTATTAAAATTTAAAACAATCGAATATAAGATCTTTAACTTTCTCCCCCTTTTCATTGTTAAAATCAAAAACGGAAAAGCAAGGTTGTAGGATAGTATAGATCCAAGGATCTCTATGACAGCTGACCCGGGGTGGAGTAGATCAGCTGTAATCTCCTTACTGGATGTGCTGGATAAAGCGTTCAGAACGAATGATTATTATGTTAACGGGATCTGCTGCAGAATTTATATTCTTTTCCAACTAGTATCAAAAAGATCTTCAACTTTAGTCATCGCAGCAATTTCAAAATTTTCTACATAAAAATGTTCATCGTTTTTAGTATAAACTAATGATTGAACAAAGGTTCTTGTAACATGTTTGCAACTGACAAATTATCTATTTTTACTCTAGAAGATTCAAAACATATTTAATATTAATAAAAGCTTCATATGTTAAGATACTGAAAACCCCATCAAGTAGTAACAATTAAATATAATAATTCAAATTAGAAATGGTAGAAAAAATAACAAAAGAAGTAACAAGAGTGAACTTCTTCACCATGTCGAAAATCTGTACCTAAATTGACAGTAACGAATTCCAGATAGGATATGAACTAAACTCGTACCTCCAGGACATACAAGTAGATGTAACATTTCTTTGGATGTTCAATGTTTTCATTGCCAGAGAAAATCTGCAAATGTATTTTGATTGGCGCTAATAAATTCATGGGACACGGCCAGGGATTTTACTCTATACGACAATTTTGACGCGGAGAGTAGATTAATAACAAGCGTTCGTCCCCTGATAGAAAAGTCTATTAGAATATAGAAAATGCTTTTGACCAACGAGATCGCCTTTTTGTAGTTCTTATTTATTAAGAAAGTCATAAACTATGTACTAAGTAAAAGTTTAAAACAAGATTATTCCTGTTGAATCGATAGTCTCAAATGATTCCCAGACGAAGATTAAAAGTTGTACAAATTCAGGTCAGTCCCAACATTCTCAGTTTTGTGTCAATCAGACATTCCATCTATAAGACAACGAACAAGATTAAACGCAAGAAGAAGAGACGAGAAACTGGACAAAAACAATATGTCTCCCATAACTTCGTTTAGGAGACCTGTATAGGTTGAGTCCCATTCATTCAACTTTTTGCAAAAACGTACCACTGGTAGAAGTTGGTTAAATGGAATCAATGGCAATAAAGTACAAATGACCATTAATTACAGCTTATGTTGTGGGACAAATGAAAAACTATGCTTAATTTTGGACCTGGGGATTTGTATGAAAAATAGCAAAGGAAAACGACCGAACAACAAGAGCAGAAAGTCATGGGACAATACAAACACGAATATGGACAAACATGTACAACGCAACACAAAACCAAAAAAAAAAAAACAAAAAGAAAAAAAAAACCAAACAAACAGAACGTGAGTAACCCCAACCAATAGAGTTTCTTTTTGTAATTTCTCAGCGAAAGTGTCCGATTGTATTTGAGAGATTGATTTCCCATAGCAATCAATTTAGTCATGGTGACGACCATATAGCTTCTTTTGTCCATTAATATTTAATTCGGTGAAAATTTGCATTCAATCTACCCTAGTGAGCTTGAAATTAAAGCCATCAAAAATATGCTTAGATCGGCCTCTCACTTAGACCTACTTCACGACAAGTAGGAACATTCCAGTGCCTCTGGTGTATGTTGTGTGCATTTGTCAACTTATTACGCTGGACCTATCACTCATGTTGACTTCTAAACTACTCCAAAATTGATTTGTTGTACTAAGGTTGATGTTATCCCTTCAGAAGTTTAATGGTTGTCACCATGACTTAATTGATCGTTATGTGAAATCAATGGGACATGAAGAGTGTAATCTAGTCAGCTCAGCGAGTCAGCTAATACAATCAACATGAAATGGTCATACGCTGTTCCACATACAGATACAGATAAAACAACTTTCAGACACCGGTCTTACAAATCCTTCAGCTGCATGTCGTCTAATTTTAGAGAGGCTTTAGAATAGAATTTAAAATTTTATCAAATAGATCTAGGTCAGAACCGCAAGTTGCTACTTTATGCAAAAAAAAAATGTATCACATATTTGAAAAGGTTTGATTAGCAAACATATATATAGTCTGTATTTCGTAGTATATTTGTAAATTGCTTTGTCCCATATGGGTGAAATTTGCCATTAAGATTATTATCGTTAATTTTTATAATATCATCTTCAAATCAGTTAGTAATATTCAGAGCTCAGAACTTCAAATAATCGTTTCTACTATACTTTGTTATACGTTTCGAAGAAAATTAGTAAGTACGTGTAGACCTTATTCATGAACAAATGGATTCTTTCTTACATACAATTGATAAGGTAAATTATTTCTTTTCAACAAGGAGTAGCTGTGAATCCGTGCACGACCCCAAATGTCATTCAAACAGCTGTAAAAAAAAATTATAAAGTATTTTAAAACGTTTAAGTATTGACATCAACTATGACCGTGAACTTTTGAATAAAAATACTTTGATGTGCGCCTCAAAATATAGTGCATTCAATTTTGTCTTTCTATGGTCTGAAGTACCACATGTGGGCAAATATACTTTATTGATTGTTTTTTAGAAATCTTTAAAAAAAAAAGAAATACATACGGGATAATCTTCCTCCGCTTTCTCAAATTTATTACAGAATATTTATAAACAACTTAGCTATTATTGGCACAGAGGCGAAAATATGCAAGGACCATCATTAAACTATTGACATTTCATTTGATTCATTAGTTGACTCTAACTAATGGCGGTAAGTTTGTTTTGGTGATTTCTTTAGCCATATCAGTATTTGTTCAAGCTATCTTTTGTCAAGAATACATCAGTTTGCGACCTCTGAAAAAGACCCTCTTATCATTTGGTGTCTTTATATAGTAGGCGTTTATAATTAGACACAAATAACCAGGATTTGTGAAAAAAAACATGAAAGAAATATTCGGATACATATAATATGTAAAAATATTCCAATGTAATCCACGTCTTGCAGTGCATTTTGCGTTTATTCTTCAAACAACATCAAAGTTCATCATATTATCGTATATGCTTATTGAAAGTAAAATCTTTTAAAAGTTTTTGAGTTTGATAAGAAGTTTCGTCCAAGATCTTTTACCAACGTGGTATATATTTCAAATATTAATTACCACCAATTCGTACTGCTAAAATATAAACCTATTCAGTCAAACGGTTAAAATGAGTTTTCCGGTTAGATTTCAATGTCAGTTTAAGTATGTCTCGATGTTTGTCTCTAATCAGATGTTCGGCATTTTACCAACAATTTCTATCAAGCTAAATTATTCTAATTTTCCCGTGAACATCAAAACTTAATTTTACAATTCCATGCAAGCGATCATCAGATTATTTGATGGGCTTTTCAATCACAATCAAAGGCGACAACGTAGCCACGGTAATCGACACTGTACATCACATCTATTACACGAAGTATCAATAAATGGCCAACTACTTTGTTTTAAAAAAATCACTATGACTTCATCATATTCGCACTAAATTTTACTCTATTCCACTCAAAACAAAACATTCTCGTTTTAAAGAATGTGTCCATTCTTTAGTCATTTATAACAGACCATTTGTCTACTATTATTTTAGACATTAGAAAACACAGATTGTTTAAACCGGTTAACACACACCAAGATGAAGAATAATCTCGTTCCTTTTTTTCATTACTTTTTGCTAACAAAGGCATAGATGCTATCAATCTTCGTAATATCTTGCATTACAAGTCTGTTACTTCCAACATTCCACCATACTTAAAAAAATCAATCCGTTCCTATTATATCTTATACCTATCCCTACTATCCCTATTGCACCCAGAATCAATTACAAACGTGTATTGCAGGATCTTTTCAAAGCAAAACCCCCGACTGCTCTTGCCACAATTCCCCATTCATATATTGTCTTTCTAGTCACGTAATCAATGGAGATCTCATTATTGTTGACAATGAAAGACTCCGCAATATTTTGTCCAAAGGACCAAAATATCCTGAGCCTAACTTCATCAACTGGAATTATAACTTTAAATAATTGATGGATTTAAAAGTGGACTATGCCAGAAAATGGGCAAAGCAAGAAAACAAGGAGGTTGATACCTTGTCTGAGTGGATAAAGACCATGAGGTAATTGATTCAAATAAGAATTAGTCGTTTAAGAAGGTCTATGAGTACTAAAGCTTCAGAAATCCTGATGCTCTTAAAACTCTGTAAGGCTCCTAACAACGTTATTTTTATCTGAAAAAACCAGATAAATAGAGTGTTTAATTAAGAGTGAGGCTCCGACAGTGTTGGCATCTTTTGATCTCAAATTCAAAGTTGAAGATTATGATTTCTCATTCACAAAAATCCATACAAACAGCGTTTCATAGCATGATCGTCTAAGTGTACAACAAAAACACTATCGCAACTCCTGGCCACTATTTTAAAAATAAGAACGGGACTGAAAAAATACAGTGACAATTTCTACTCCAGAAGTGGCATAAATGAAATGTGGATATTAAAAAAATTCAGAAGACCTGGTAGACATCTTGAGGTCTGGATCTTTTTCCCATTGTAACAGCATTAAAACATTTGACTTTTCGACACTCTATACAGCCATTTCTTATATGCAGCTTAAAACCAGGCTAAAAGATCTTATTAAACGCTGCAGTATATATATACTGAAGACAAAATCTGTCAAATGTTAGATTTTCTGATTGACAACATATTCGTCACGTTTGGATGACAGATTTTTCAACATACTGTTGGTATTCCAATGCATACTAATTGTGCTCATCTCGTCCCCAACCTGATTTTGTACTATTATTAGGCTGAGTTCCTATAAGGCCTGCAAAAGAAGAAAGAAAAGACACTGACTCGGACCTTTAATTTCACATTCCGCTATATTGATAATGTTTTGTACCCCAGCTAGCTAAATTTGTTGATTATTTGCATTTATTTTTTCCTAGCGAGCTTGAAATCAAAGACACTACCAATACACTCAGGTCAGCCTCTTACTTACGCCTACTTCTAGAAATAAACTCAGGAAAACTACAAACTAGACTCTACGACAAAAGTAGTGACTTAAACTTTCCAATTGTCAACTTTTCGTTCATCGACAGCAACATTCCAGCAGCTCCATCGTATAGTGTGTACATTTCACAACGTATGCGTTATTCAAGATCCTGCGATCGGTATTTCGATTTTCTAGACCAATGACTGCTCTTTACTGCTTAACTACGCCAACAAGTGTTTTTGTACCTAGGATGACATTATTTCTTCAGAAGTTCTACTGTCGTCACAAAGACTTGAATTGATCGTTATGAAAAATTAATGTATCAAATCCGATCGAACGTTTTCGAGTCAAAATGTAGTGTTTCCTATTCCTGGATTGGACTTTTTCCCAGACCTGACAACGAGTAACTCGACAGGTGTCTAATTAGAGGTTGGGGGCTCTCTCCGGGTACTCCTTGATAGCACCCATGGTTTTTATTGGGTTCGTGTCACTCTCTTTCTCTTTTTTTGTTTTTGGTTTTTATTGTTGCGTTGTGTATGTTTTACTATATCCGGATTTGTAATTGTCCCTTGACGTTTGGCTCTTGTTGTTCAATCGGTTTTCTTTTCTTTTTTTTCAGCAGGACGTTATTTAGAATACTTATGTTTCTGAATTATAACAGAATGAGATGCTGGATGCAATAGCACACTGTAGCTGAAATCTTATATAGGCTATATATTAAGGTATTCTTTAGAAACGAAAATTAAAAAACAGTATTCCGCAATCAACAACGGCATTGAACAACATTCAACAACAGCGCTTTCTTGTCAAGATTCTGTAGATTCACTTGATCTTTTTTTCTGCTGTCCTAACTTAGGTTAGTGTATATTAGTGAAAGTGGCCATCTTTGACGAAGGGTGGAGCTATCAGACAAGCTGGAAAGAGGAAGTTGATGAAAACTAATTTTTTATATGTTGGTTTAGATAAGAGTGTGGACGAATTGTTTGAATTGTGTTCAACGTTACTTTCAGCATTTTTTCAGCTAGTTATTTGCTTAAGTGTGTTGTGTTATTTGAGTATTGGATTGAGATCAATATCAACCGTTCAACTGAACCCAAACATAGACTTTGATTTGACTGTTCCTTGGATTGAGATCCATATAACCCGTTCAACTGAACCCAAACATAGACTTTGATATGACTGTTCCTTGGATTGAGATCCATATAACACGTTCAATTAAACCCAAACATAGAGTTTGATATGACTGTTCCTTGGATTGAGATCAATATCAACCGTTCAACTAAACCCAAACATAGAGTTTGATATGAATGTTCCTTGGATTGAGATCCATATAACACGTTCAACTAAACCCAAACATAGAGTTTTATATGACTGTTCCTTGGATTCAGATCCATATAACCCGTTCAACTAAACCCAAACATAGAGTTTGATATGACTGTTCCTTGGATTGAAATCCATATAACCTGTTCAACTAAACCCAAACATCGAGTTTGATATGACTGTTCCTTGGATTGATATCCATATAACCCGTTCAACTAAACCCAAACATAGAGTTTGATATGACTGTTCCTTGGATTGAGATCCATATAACCCGTTCAACTAAACCCAAACATAGAGTTTGATATGACTGTTCCTTGGATTGAGATCCATATAACCCGTTCAACTAAACCCAAACATAGAGTTTGATATGACTGTTCCTTGGATTGAGATCCATATAACCCGTTCAACTAAACCCAAACATAGAGTTTGATATGACTGTTCCTTGGATTGAAATCCATATAACCTGTTCAACTAAACCCAAACATCGAGTTTGATATGACTGTTCCATGGATTGAGATCCATATAACCCGTTCAACTAAACCCAAACATAGAGTTTGATATGACTGTTCCTTGGATTGAGATCCATATAACCCGTTCAACTAAACCCAAACATAGAGTTTGATATGACTGTTCCTTGGATTGAGATCCATATAACCCGTTCAACTGAACCCAAACATAGAGTTTGATATGACTGTTCCAAGCCAGTTTGTGCTGGTGTCCGCTTTATGTTTGTTTTCCGTTATTTTTTTTATGATATTTGTTTGTTGTCGTTTTGGAATTGATTTTATTTAGAGTTGTATCTCTGTTAATAAAAATGTATATTTTATAGAGTTTAATTTCGTTAACACAACTTGTGGGAGTTTCAAAGAACTTGTAAACAACAGCTTTACAATTATCGTAAGAGGCATTAAAACGTTTTCGTTGAAACTATTAAAGGATTTTTTTATTTCTTAGATTACTATTGAGAGAGTAATTCGAACATCAGTTATAGTTTATTTAAACTTCTGAGAAAGATATAATAACAATCTTGTCTGTGTATTCGTTGAAGTAAAACGGTTAAACATTTAAATAAATAAAGCATTTTAACAAAGCGACGGCAGGTGCATTACGACAATCGGTGACATGCCCAGGTTTTGTCGAATTTCCATGAAAAAAATTGACATCTATATATAGAATTTTATGAAGCCAGCTTAAATAGGTAAAGAAGTCTGACATATTGCAATAATAATAAATTCGACTGTAGATGTATAGAAACAACTGTAGACTGTAAACTGACCAAATGTGATATGCACTAAAAATGTTAGTTCTTAGAAGACTATCCATGCATGTCCTGTAAGGATATATGATAATCCGGATCTTTTTTCAATGCATATACATTTAGGTTATAGATCAAAAATGTAAAGAAGTTAGAAAAACCGAAAGGAGAAAAATTCGCTTAGTCTAATAAAGAAACAACAACGAAGTAAGTACAATATATAAATCATACGGAATGTGATAACTATTTTTATTTTAATTTTTTTTTTATTTTTCGTTTGTAATTTTCAGTTTTCGTATAAAACTACTAGTACTTAGATAGTGTAATATATAATAATGAAAATTGAATCTCTGATTTGGACGTAACAGTTACTGTATACTGTATTTATAGAATCAAATTACTGGATTCAGGCATATTGAAATATATAAATTTAACAGAAATCAGGAAAATGCCTTCCTGGATGAAGAATTTAGAATTTTAAAAATATACATAAACAACAATCTGTCTACTGGTGATCATCTGTTTGGCTTAAAATTTAGAGCCTATAAATTGAACCATCTTTAGCTTTGTGGTAATAACATGAGGACACAGAAACCCTGACTTGTGAGGATGTTCAGATTAATAATAGTCTAAGTGTACCAGCATGCGTTAGACTTCTTAATTGACTGATTTTTTATTCTTGAAATCATTAACCACAAGGTTTCTACCCACTTGGGTTGGTCTGCCTTGTCAATTTTCTGGCATAGTCCTTTATTGAATCCATCAGCATATAAAGGTTCTAATTCCAGTTGATTGATATTTGGTTCTATAAAGCCGTAAGTTCTGTCATGGGTAACTACCGGGTTCAGTAGATATGGCAGTTGACAGTAAGTATAAATGTACATCAGGTTTTGTAATTATGCATTTGTAAATGCACCCATTCACTCCTCTTAGTGAAGTATGTTTAAAATGTATGCTTACCTTATTTTTTTTTTTATAAAAGCTGCATATTGGTAATAAACAGGATAGCTTCTTTCTGACGAACTTTTTTTAAATGAATACAATTTTATACAGACTGACAGTGCTGGCAACTCCTTGTGTTAAATTTTTATGTGTAATTCATTTTACAATTAAATGCTTGGTAAGTTATTACTTAAACCATAATCTGAAATGCTGTTGCCTTAAATGTGATAGGTTTGATTGAAACTAGTATAGATATTTTGCAGGCTTTAAATTCTGCTGTTTTCCAAAAACCAATCCGTATTATTTTATTTTAGGTCGCAAATGCTAACCTGAAAAGCAGAAAGATGCCAAGAGCTGTTATTCTTCAAAATGCAGACAAGTCCAGTTGCAATATGGTTTGTGGTTGTATAGAAATTCCAGCAGGAATGACATTGAATTTGTGTTGGTGTTCCTAATGCCATATACTATTATTATTATTTGACATACCCAAAGTGTTACTAGGGATTCGTCATGCTGCACACCCAGAGGAGTACAGCCATATCCGTAAAGACTAGAGTCGAGAAAAAGGAAATATGATTGATATTAACTTATGGACAATTTTTTTATTTGTTGACAAATTTTTATTCATATTTTTAACACGTTTTTTAATATAGTAAAATTAGATTTCTATGAAAGTTAGGAATTTGCATTTCATGAAAGAAAACCTAGATTTGTTTTGAATTTTAGTGAAGTAGCCACTTGTATGTTGATTCAACATCAATGTTGTTTTCTTGTATGGCTCGAGTTGTTTGGTACTAATGATGCTGTAAATCAAGCTACTGTTTTGTCACTAAAATTTGATAAATCCTTGCTATTGTGCCTTCTATATAATTCAGACTATCAAAATATATTTGTATTAGTGCTAACACTGATAATATTTATGTCATGTAGATAATTGTAAGTATGGCTAGAAGTAAAAAGTGTATATTAAAATGAGTTTAAAACAGTATAATTTGTTATGAATTTTAATTCTTATTTTGTGTACATGTAACTTGCAGTGAAGTTACTTTCTACTCATATAGACGAATTATTTAGATAAATTTATCTACCTCTGTGGTTGTTACAACAGCTTGGTTAGGATGGCCGATTAAGTTGAAGTTGACGTATGTTAAAATGTACATGAATTTTGCCCTGATTGTATGAATGCTTTTCATCTTCATTGACACGTAAGCACAACATGTTTAAAATCTAAATACTTTCAGGAGTACAACGTTTAAAATCTAAACACTTTCAGGAGCACAACATGTTTAAAATCTAAACACTTCCAGGATCTAAACATGTTTATACCCTAAACACGTTTCAAATTCAACACAGAAAATGTGTTTAGAATTGTGTTTAGGATCTAAACACCATTTTTACAGTGTAGGTATAATATACAATCTGAAAGGATTTGTTTTTAAAGAATGGTAGAATATTGTAAGTAACAGACTTATGATTCAAGATATCACCAAGCTTGATTGCATTTTGCCTTTGTTAGCGAAAAGTGACGAAAGACAGGAAGGTTCTGTTATAGATGACTGACACTTTATTCGTAAAGAGAATGCAGTGCTTAGGTGAAATAGAATTCTATTCTATATTTTTAAAGGCCTCTTTGTATTAAATATGCATCCCCCCAAATCAAAATAGTTTTGAAAACAACTGTAGATAGGTTTATTGATATGTGAAATAATTCTACAATGAATACTAAAAATTACAATCCTTATTGCCACTTTAATACTTACCTTATTTATTTCGTAAGTCATTGTTATGCGAAATAAAAGTCCATGTGAAAAGATTAGCATAATTAATTGCAAAAAGTAATGTGGCTGTACAAAAACGAATTAAACTAAATATCAGTGAGATGGTATCCCATCTCTGTTGGCCCCGCTGACCTCAAGTCAAGATCAAAGGTCATCAATGATGGTATGCGACACATCGCCTTGCAATTATTTACCCACATTCCAAATATCAAAAGTCTACCTTAAAAGAAAAAAAAAATACAACCCGGACATGAATTTGTAATTCAGAAAGCAATAATGTTACCTTAAGGTCAACGTTCAAGGCGCGCAATAATGTTACCTTAAGGTCAACGTTCAAGGTCAATGGTCAACAACCACAGTATGCGACACATCGCCTTGATATTATCTACCCACATTCCAAATATCATGTACAAAGACAGTAACTTAATTACACATGTCATAGTAGATTTTGAATATTGTAGATATCAAAATGCAGATCGATAGTTAAACTACATTCTTTATTACCGGGTATTTAATGACATATGATATCTTAGGTAATACCAATATTTGACAAATGACCATGTTATTGATTAAATTTACAAAACATTTTACAGGAGATTCTAAAATCATAAATTTTAGCGGTTTTTATTTTAGCGATTTCAGTTTGACCGCTAAAATACGCCAAAATTTGCACCGCTCTAAAATAACCCGCTATACGGTATCGCCTTGATATTATCTACCCACATTCCAATATCAAAAGCCTACCTTAAAAGATAAAAAATAGTTACAGCCCGGACAAGAATTTTGTCTTTCAGAAGCTATAGTGTGACATTAAGGTCAAAGTTCAAGGTCAAAGGTGATCAACAAAGGTATGCGACACATCGCCTTGATATTATCTACCCACATTCCAAATATCAAAAGCAAAGCCTTCCTCAGAAGATAAAAAAGTAAGTAATAGATTTGCACTTGTAATCATCTTGATTATTTTTCTCGCACGCATAAAACGATTTTCTCGATTTTGTTAAGATGGCCATAGAGGAACCAAGTTAAGATAAAATAAATTAAAACGGGAAAATATTTTTGGTTAAAAATTCGGTTGAGGCATATAAAAATGTTTATGGCAATCATTGATGACACTTTAAATTTAACTTATTAACACCTCTACTTCAAAATTTCGTCAGTAATTTTTTGTTTGGCGCTTTGATTTGTGGACAATAAATTTGATTCGTCATAGTTAACATTTGTTGTTATGGGGAGTTAACTGAGTCTGTATGTTACAGGTCATTGTTAACATTTGTTGTTATGGAGAGTTAACTGAGTCTGTGTGTTACAGGTCTTAGTTAACATTTGTTGTTATGGGGAGTTAACTGAGTCTGTGTGTTACAGGTCATAGTTAACATTTGTTGTTATGGAGAGTTAACTAAGTCTGTGTGTTACAGGTCATAGTTAACATTTGTTGTTATGGGGAGTTAACCGAGTCTGTGTGTTACAGATCATAGTTAACATTTGTTGTTATGGGGAGTTAACTAAGTCTGTGTGTTACAGGTCATAGTTAACATTTGTTGTTATGGGGAGTTAACTGAGTCTGTTTGTTACAGGTCATAGTTAACATTTGTTGTTATGGAGAGTTAACTGAGTCTGTGTGTTACAGATCATAGTTAACATTTGTTGTTATGGGGAGTTAACTGAGTCTGTGTGTTACAGATCATAGTTAACATTTGTTGTTATGGGGAGTTAACTGAGTCTGTGTGTTACAGGTCATAGTTAACATTTGTTGTTATGGGGAGTTAACTGAGTCTGTGTGTTACAGGTCATAGTTAACATTTGTTGTTATGGAGAGTTAACTAAGTCTGTGTGTTACAGGTCATAGTTAACATTTGTTGTTATGGAGAGTTAACTGAGTCTGTTTGTTACAGGTCTTAGTTAACATTTGTTGTTATGGGGAGTTAACTGAGTCTGTGTGTTACAGGTCATAGTTAACATTTGTTGTTATGGGGAGTTAACTGAGTCTGTGTGTTACAGGTCATAGTTAACATTTGTTGTTATGGAGAGTTAACTGAGTCTGTGTGCTACAAGTCATAGTTAACATTTGTTGTTATGGGGAGTTAACTGAGTCTGTGTGTTACAGGTCATAGTTAACATTTGTTGTTATGGGGAGTTAACTAAGTCTGTGTGTTACAGGTCATAGTTAACATTTGTTGTTAAGGGGAGTTAACTGAGTCTGTGTGTTACAGGTCATAGTTAACATTTGTTGTTATGGGGAGTTAACTGAGTCTGTGTGTTACAGGTCATAGTTAACATTTTTTGTTATGGGGAGTTCACTGAGTCTGTGTTACAGAGGTAAACAAGTTTTTCTGTAACCAACTTTTACAATTAATTGTTGAATGAAACAAACAACTTAATGACACACTACTATCTGTGGATAAACACACGACCACTAGAATGGAGAATTAATAGAACTTAGTAAAACATATGTATGCGAGGGTCTTGTCATTAGGGTACGAAGTAGGCTCCTTTGTCCAAGTACATGTGAAATGAAATACTAGCTAAACGATAGTTTAGTAAATTTGTAAACATAACTTATTGAGCGCGTTTTGGCTAGTGCGTTAAGTACTCATTTGTCTTCTGATTTTAAAAATTTTACCTTTCATTTTATCGACTCTACCACACAAATCAATTCTGAAATCATAAAATAAGAGTATTTATGTATATATGTTTACATTTTACATATTTAAATACATTTTTCGTTGAACTTGTTTATATATAACTTGGAATGTCTAAAAACTTATTATAAATTCGAATAAACGTTCATTCTCTAGAAAAGGAGTCAGGCCGTTATATAATAAAACGCCGATAACTATGACCTTGTAATTTCTGCCCTCATGGAGAAATAAAGAGTAAACACACTTCTACTGTCATAAAAAAAGCAGCTTGGGTACCATCATGTTTGAATATAAAAAATCAATAACTTAAACGAAAAACAAAAAATTATTCTCATTCTAAACCCAACATATTTGGTCGACAGGTCCATAATATATATGTTCAATCAAATGCCCTGTTGTATAATTACTCCGCTTAATAAAGTTGTAAAATATACATTCTATTGATATATTATGCAAAAAAGCACCGGAATTCCATTTGTCCTTAAATACCAACTATCATTTAAAGACATCTTACCAACTATCGTTTGGTGTTGAAGGGGGCGTTAAAACGTATTAAATAAACAAACACTAGAAATCAATGTAAAAACATTATTTACTTTCAAAAATATTAAACGAACCTCCAATTACGTTATGTTGAAAACCCAAGAGTTTAAAAGATCAGGTGGTTATACGGGAGATATCGTCACTGAACGAGGCAATGTGGGATCGGTCGACATTAACGCCCATTTAAACTGCAAAAGTGAGAACAGTGTATACCTATTACAGTGTGGTATATGATATCCAGTATGTTAACGAGTATATGCAAAGGCTCAGAAAATTCATAAATGGAAACAGAAGTGACACTTGTGTCCTAGGTGCATATGAGAGCTAAACGGCTACATACATGTGTGAAAAAAGTCTCGTGATCTATATGAACAAACCCATTTCAGATGGTAGCTGAGCTATCAGAGGATACTATTGAAGACGAGCATTAATTTAAAAGTAGACAAACATAATTTTGACATCGATGAACTTGAAGTGTTTGATTTTTAAATTACAACAAAAATTTCAGACAATTTTTTTTGCAATCTCAGCAACAATGTAGTTTTAGCCGTTTTGTGAAGTTACCGACACATTAAAGAAAGACGGGGCCTCGGTGGCCGAGAGGTCAAGGTAGTTCGTCTACTATTGATCACGTGGTCTGTCAACACTGAGACTGCGGGTTCGATTCTCATTGCAGGCAGGATGTACTCGACTCCAATCTTAACTGACAAGGATTGCCAGTTTTCCTACCGCAGGTCGGGGGTTTTCTCCGGGTACTCCAGCTTCCTCCCCCAATAAAAACTGGACGCCATGATATATAGCTGAAAAATTGCTGAAAGTGGCGTTAAACTCCATCAAACAAACAAACTTATTTAACTTTCATTTATTTAAACAAACAAACAATTAAAGAAAGACGTCACATCAGCAATAGAATGCAGATGCACTGTTAAGGTGCTCTGAAGTAACGTCATGAACAATAAAATATACGATGCTCCCATTTAGGCCGCGAGTATATTCATATTAGGCATCTACGAACATGGGGTATAGACATACCTGAACTGATACCGTCAACACACTCATGGTGATGTGTTTGGACAGACCAGCAGAGAAAAAGAAAGTTAACGATGTCGGATTCACAATCAGAAACGTAGACAAGTAACATGTTCATGTCAATACATAAATTCATTAGACATTTAATTTATAGATATCATTTATCTTATCAATTTATCTTAAGTGCATTTCTGAAGACCCGATGTTGAAATACAATCAAATTTCGTTCAAATAAATAAAATAACATACTATATTCAAAAATCACGGACCCATGTAATGAATTAATGTATAATATGGTAATAAGCAATAAAAAGGGAAACGAAGGATTTATTAATTTGAGACAGCCAAACAAGAAACCATATGCACACATCTATATTTCAATTCTGATTTAATGAAAATTCTTTGTAATTAAAGCTTCGGTGCCACAAAAACATTTTGTATGTATAGAAAAAGAACCAATTATGTGCCCTTACTAGAGTAGACATAATTTAGTCATAGTTGTCTCCCTTTACCTAGTAAGTATAGCAGTATACGGAGTGAGGCTGTATTTCATGACAAAATGTCATTGAATTTCGTTCGATCTATCACTGCTCCAGTGTTGCTGAGGGTAAGAGCTGATAATGACTGCTACAGCGAATATCAGTCATTCTAAATCCAGGTAAATATTGATGACAGTAAATTTACAGTAACTATTAGTTTTTTTTATCCAATTAAAACTGTGCATGGTAATGTCTGTTTTTATTTTGATTCAAAGTGTAAACTGGTTGGGAATCCTTAATTTTTTTGGTTTACCTGGTGCTACATACTGGTCTTCCAGCCACAAGTTATTCTCCACATGCAATACTTAGCTCATACAAGACATAAAACTGTGTTATCACAATTAAGCAGCCATACCCTTTTATTTGATTATCCGATTCTCTGAAATGTTTACATGAATAGTTAATCAATTCTATTTTCTGTACGTCCTGAATATAGCTGAAATATTGCTTGCTGGACGTTAAACATCAATCAATCAATCAATCTATTTTCTGTTTTCTAACATTATTATTATTATGGCAAAAGTAATAGGAAAAAAATGCTCTTCATCATCAACTTCACGAAAATTGCACCGGACACATGTTCTATTGTGTCCAGAGTAATACTTTGGTAACTTTCTCCTCACTTACTTCCTACTTCAGGTTGGAGTCTACGGGCCGAAATTCTTCTACTCAAACGTTTTCATGTTCAAACCACAGGGTTTACTCCGGGTACTCCGGCATCCTTCCCCAATAAACACTGGACGCCATGATATAGTTGAAAAATTGCTGAAATTGGCGTTAAACACCATCAAACAAACAAACTTATTTAACTTTCATTCATTTAATGTTCCGTTTTTGCCAAAAGGTTTTTACGAATATGATATTGTTCATTGAGTATTAAATGGTACCAAACCACTAAAGGTGGGTGGGGAGGGGGTTCCCGAGACTCTGCATGAGCATTTTGGAGTAAAGAAACAGATTCTATGTAATCTTACGAATAATCGTATCCTCGCAGTTTTTTGTTATGTTAAACAAACAAATAACAAAATTTACCTGTACCAAAATTTAATCATGGATTGCATGGATTAAACACTAAAGTTTTTTTTTAAATTTTTTTAAGAATTAACAAGAGTATAATCTAAAACACTAAGGGTATTAAATACGACCGTTCTTACTACAGGTGTTTTTTTCTTTATATTAAATAAAGTTAGATCATGTTAGTTTGACGTCCGGAATCGGGTAATTCCAAATCTTTTGAAACAATTACTGTCCAAATAATTCAATGGAAATCAGAAAAGACACGATATTTATTTCGTTTTCCCCGCTAAACAAAAGCACTTACTTTAAATATGAGCTTATATTTTTTGGTCAAATATATATTATTAATTTATCCTTCCTAGTGAGACTGTACTATAAATAAAACATATTTATCTATTATATACATCACAAGTATTTTTAAATGCCACGTGCATGGTTAACACATGTTTTCACGTGTGTGTGAGTTTTGCTTTTTATTGTCACATATACGCATGACTTGGACGTTCTGAGGTAAGCTTAACTTTTCCTAATAATTTACTTATTTTATTTTAATTATATTACACAAATAACGTTTAATTACTTCTCAACAGATTAGGTAATATTTACTGACATTTTCGAACATTATTCACTGGAACTAGCGAAAACCGTTCAGCTTTATGGTTCAGATATTTTTCCGGACCTCTTCGATTTGGTACTGCTGACTGGACATATAACTAACACATGTAACATGGTATTGTAAACATATCTTTAAAATAGCCTTTGTGTAAACTATACAATATGTCGTTATCTTTGTCTTATTTCCCGAACGAATGGAAGAAGGCAAATGTAACATCTTTGTTCAAAAGTGGTTCACCAAGTGAAGTAAAAAAATTGTAGACCTATCTCCTTACTTAGTGTTATATCCAAATGTATGGAGAGATGTGTCTATAAACATGTCCATAATTATTTACTACGAAACAGTATAATCACACCTAGTCAGTCCGGATTTTCTACAGGCGATTCTAACGATATTGGGAAAGCCTTAGATAATCGGAAAGAAATAAGGGTCGTATTTTGTGACAGAAGCAAGGCGTTTGACCGTGTATGGCACAAAGGACTCTTATTCATACTTCAAATTACGGTATTGTTGGTAATTTGTTACTGTGGTTAAAAATGTTCTTTCATGGAGGGAACAAAGAGGGGTTTTTAGCGGTGGTAGTTCTCACTGAACATCTATTAATGCAGGAGTTCCTCGGGTTCTATTTAAGGGCCTTTATTGTTTCTATTATTTATTATTATATTGTAGATGATATCGATGCTTGTGTTAAGCTTTTTGCAGACGCCACAAGTATTTATATAATAGTAGATAGTCCCGAAGTCGCTACTGACCTACTTGATAGGGATCTAGCTAAATTTCATAGCAGGTCAAAAAGTGGCTAGTACAATTTAATCCACATAAAACTGAAACGGTAACTATATCTCGTAAATCAGTCAAGCCAATTCATCCACCTATTCTTATGAACGGACTCAATATTCAAGAAGTTGCTTCTCATAAACACTTAGGCATTTATTTTTCAAGTAATGGTTCTTGTCATGGCCACTGATTACATTGTTAAAAAACCTTATAATAGAGATAATTTCCTTCCTATGGTACGATTTGTCCTTGACAGGTGTATCCTGGAGAGAATGTAGTTTTCTTATATTAGACTAATTCTGAATGATGGCGATGTCGTATGGCATAACCATACATAATGCTTAGTAAACATTTAGAGTGTCCAGGTAGACGCTATGCGTATTGTTACGGGAGGGACAACATTGAACGATAGAAAAACTTTATCAAGAGACGGGATGGGAAACACTTTCGGTTAGAAGGGAAAAACATCGACTTATTCTATTGTATAAGATTATAATTTAATTTGCTTTGTAAGCTGAAATCTGATTGGTCAATTCAAATCGGGCAAACCATATTATAAGAAATAACTTGCGTGACCTTTGACCTATTCTAACGCCGTTAAAATTCAAATAGTTCCACGACGTCATCGACGCTTTTACCGCAAAAATTGATAAGATTTATAGTTAAAATTAAATTATAAGGAATACTTCAAATTTCTGAACAGATTATACGATATAATATGGTTTGGGTCTGTTTACACCATTCATAAACCGCTTCGCGGTTTATTAGGCGTAAACAGACCCAAACCATATTATATCGTATAATCTGTTCAGAAATTTGAAGTATTCCTTAAATAAACATCATCCTCCCAAGTCAGGGGTTCTGAGTCCGCGTTCGCTCCATGATGATGGAGCGAACGCGGACTCAGAACCCCTGACTTGGGAGGATGATAAACAAGGAACCTCCAAATTATGTATGGGAACTTGTTCCAAGTTCAGTTGGTGATCGACATTGTCCTTTTACTCGCCAAGTCGAAAATATTGTTAATGTTCGTAAACGAACTTCTACTCTGAATATTTTCTGCCTGCCACCATTAACATTTGGAATAATTTACATTAGATGTACGAAAGTCTACCTCATGTATTTAAAAATAAATTAGAGACTCGTAGCAAAGTAACTCCAAAATACTATTACATCGGGACTAGACAAAGGCAGATTCTACATGCAAGGCTTCGTATGAACAGTAGTTCACTAAATGAGCATCTGTTTCTGCGAAACCTTGAAGATTCTCCAAACTGTACATGTGGCCATGTCTGATCAACCTATCATTTTCTTTTTGAATGTTATAAGTATGATCGGCTTCGTTATAGTACCATACATACTCTTAATTAGGACCCGCCTTTGTGGCGGACGCCCTATAGTGATCAGTTTGTCCGTCTGTCCGTCCGCCCGAACCTAATGGTGTCCGGGCTGTTACTTTTTTTATCTTTTGAGGTAGGCTTTTGATTTTTGAAATGTGGGTAGATAATATCTAGGCGATGTGTCGCATACCATGGTTGTTGACCTTTGACCTTGAACTTTGACCCAAATTCATGTGGGGACATTAACTTTTTTTATCTTTTGAGGTTTGCTTTTGATATTTGGAATAATATCAAGGCGATGTGTCGCATACCATGGTTGATGACCTCTGACCGTAACCTCAAGGTCGGCGGGGCCCAGAGAGATGGATACCATCTCACTATTATTTAGTTTAAACCAATATTTCGATGTTAATTTATTATTGTATGGGTCAGATTTTCTAACATTAGATGAAAATATTAATGTCTTTAATCTTGTTCAAAACTATTTTGTTCAAAGAAAACGCTTTTATTAACTGCATTCCACAATTGCGTCATTTCTAGTGGGACATTGACTGTTTATTTTATTTAGTACACTTCTTTCAATGTTTACATGTCCTTTTATATACGCCGAAGTTTACTTCTGTAATAATCCGATGCGAATTTCGTGATTTGTCGGATTAACAAAAAAAAAATAATAATAATATAATAAAATAAAATAATACAAAGACGAGGGTAAAATTATTCGTTCTATATCCGTTGTTGATCTGTTTTCGTGATTTATAGAATATTTATTTTCTACGCGCTGCTTTATTTAAAGTTTATACTGGCATCTTTTGTGTTTGTTTTATTGTCAACAATTGCATGATTATTATTATAATAAACTACGTTTGCCACGGGTCGAGAAATGGGACCTCTATGTAGATCCACGTGACCAAAAAAATCGTCCAATATTAGGACAGCAAATCTCCGATTCGACGGATCAAGGTCAATGGTACCTATATATTGCTATTGTAGATCTCCCAAAGTCAGAAGAATAATGCTTCTCTGTTTTTTTTCATGCTGTTATAAATGGTTGCACGAACACATTTCTTTATTTAGAATCAACATGACAGTTCCATTTAGCGAAGAAGACGTCTATACCAAAAGATCATACGAAACAAAAGCTAAATTATATTTTGACAAAGACAAAACAGCTAAAACTAAATCAGACGATCACAAAAGAGAACATAATGAAACTAAATCACATGATCACAGAGAAAAGCCTACTGAAACTAAATCAGATGAACCAACTGAAACAAAATCATATGATCACAGTGAAGAATCTCCTGAAGATAAACCTTATGATCACAGAGAAGAACCGATTGAAACTAAACCACATGATGATAGAGAAGAGAAGAGCAGGCGTGACTCAGATTGTGATACGCTGTGTAGTAACATAAATTCCAAACAAACAGTGGACAATAGTTTGACAAATAACGTATTAGTTATAATTAACACCAACCTTTTGAAAATGCTATTCTTTGGTATTTGGCATTCCTTGTTTATATGCGTTGACAAAATAACAGCCAATGCAGTTCAGTTAGTAAAATATTATTATGCATACAACAATGTCAAAGTAAAAATCAAGCTGACGTCGGGAGATACAACTAAACTGTATGAAAAGCAAAATGGAAACAGTGAATGGATATTTGATTGGTTAATTAGGCCATTACAGTATATACATCAAATAGTAATTAAAACGTATCCTTTCTTCCCGAAGGACTATAATTCATTTTTGAAAGAAGGACAAAACCTCAGTACATCATATTTGATGCAGTTTGAGGCATCAAGGTTTGCTACATTCTCCACGTTTCCTGCCAGTGTAGGAGTATATGCCACAAGGCTGGCAGCGGCTGGGTTCTATTACAACGGCAATGGCGATGAAGTCGTCTGTTTCAAGTGTGGTGTAACATATAGAAACTGGAAGAAGCATGATTCAGCAAAAGAAATACATAAACGCATTTCTCCGGAATGTTCCTTTGTCATGGAAAATGAAAAAGGTGCAAACAACATTATGGCCGGTGCATGTGGAACGACAAACAACATTGTAGCATGGGCCGGTGGCACGACAAACAACATTTTGGCAGGTGCATGTGGCACACCACGTGATCTGTTACTAACAGCTAGAAAGTCACCGAGTTCTGATATATGTATAGAGGATGCTAGCCAGTCCAAAGTACATCCTTCTAACAACACTGACAGTTTGTTCTTGCCTACCAAACCAACAAACAATTCCATAGTGACAAATACTCTTACCCATACAAACAAAAATGAATCAAATAATGAGATTCCAGAAAGAAACGAATTATCCGAAAACGACACGTCGAGTTTAGTTCGTATTCCACAGAGCAATACAGTTTTACGCTATGTGCCGTCTGCCAGCAAAAGTGCAAATACGGACATTGTACGTAGTCCACCAATCAACAACAACACAAACGGCAGCTCCGAATCTCAGACTATGGGTATTTGTCTGGATAAACCAAAATATCCCAAATACGCAATCCGAGCTACACGACTAGAGTCGTTTAAAAACTGGCCATACCATTTATCTCAGAGACCGGAGGAAATGACTCTGGCCGGATTCTTTTTTACAGGTAAGACGTATGGATCAGTATTATATATGTACGTATGGATCAGTATTATATATGTACGTATGGATCAGTATTATATATGTACGTATGGATCAGTATTATATATGTACGTAGGGATCAGTATTATATATGTACGTATGGATCAGTATTATATATGTACGTATGGATCAGTATTATATATGTACGTATGGATCAGTATTATATATGTACGTATGGATCAGTATTATATATGTACGTATGGATCAGTATTATATATGTACGTATGGATCAGTATTATATATGTACGTATGGATCAGTATTATATATGTACGTATGGATCAGTATTATATATGTACGTATGGATCAGTATTATATATGTACGTATGGATCAGTATTATATATGTACACATGTAGATTCACATTCATGCATCTTAATTGAAACGCACTTTTTAGATCAATATAGACGTTATAAATCTTGCTACATAAATAGGTTCCACATTTATTTCTTGAAGGACTAAACTTATTAATGATTATTTAGCTCCCACTCAAGACTTAAGGTGTCAATTTTTTAGGTACTGAAGATCACTGTCGGTGCTTTTTCTGTGGCGGCGGTCTTAAAAACTGGGAAACAGATGATCAGCCCTGGGTAGAACATGCACGCTGGTATCAGCATTGCGCGTTTGTACTGCATTGTAAAGGAAGTAAATTTGTAGAAGACGTTCAGATGAATAGATATATGCCATCTCAACCGACGTCAACGCCATCTACACAGGAAACAGTGGTTAATATTAATGGATTAGGGCAAACTCGGAAAATAATTACAAAACTTGCTATGTTATATTAATATTATACGTACAACGCAGATTAACGTCACTTAATATTGGTCCACTTCATCACTTAACTTCCATATACTTAATATATTGTGTCTGAAAATTAAATATGGTATAAAGGTATACGAAAATATATGCAATAAACATATGAAAGTTGCATAAATAGTTGATTCAGTATAACCACAATTTTTTTAAAAATTATGTTTGCTTTTTCGCTCTTTTTCTGTGTATGAAACTTGAAGTGGAATAGAACAATTGAAGTATCAACTAATCCACTGATCAACTGATGTCATTTTCCTTTGTGAAAATTAAACATGCATCCTTTGATAAAACTAAATCTGTGATTATTACATACTATGCAAATTACGTTTAAATCATATTAAATAAAAATATTTTTTCAGTCTTATTTCTTGCAGAATAAACATGTTACTAAATCGCCACCAGAAAGTAACAAACAGCCGACTCAAGACGAATTCACGAACCATCCAGCCGTTTTGTCGGTTGTAGAGTTGGGATATTCGTGGAACATAATAAAGAATGCGTTCCAATCGCTGAAATCGTCAAACTCTGGTAAACGCAACGGTAGGAAACAACATTTAGTTCACTAATGGTGATCTAGTTGTAGTAAACATGAGTTTTGGCATTGTATGCTATGACACATAACCCTTAAATTTAAGTTTATTTATCAAGCCATTAAAATACTTTTTGTTAACTAATCAGCTGCTACATTATAAATTATCTTATTTAAAGAAACATTTAATTAAAAAAAAAGAACCAATGTAAATGTCTCGGATGTATTTTTACTGCTTCTTGTTTATGCTCGGTACATGTTTGTCTCATTATAATAAATTTCTTTCATGTTATTAAGACGTTGAATTATTTACAGAACTAACAGCAGCAATACTTTTAGACGCCGTATTTCAGTTGGAAGAATGTTCTGAAAATATGTCTACTTCACAAGACGACCATGTCAATCATAATAAACAAACAGAAGTGACAACAAATGAAAGTAAAGCGCATGCCGCAGCTGACCTTGAGTTGGAAAGTAAACACAATTAAATACAAGAAAAGAAACACAATATAAAATTATGCTGAAATTGATGTTTAACGTATAAAGAACAATATTTCTGCTATATTTTATTTAGGTCAAGATCAGATGATGAACAAACATTAAATAAATTAAAATAAGTATTAGCAATAGAGTAAACATCATTAACGAAAGGGTGT
This sequence comes from Limnoperna fortunei, assembly GCA_944474755.1. Lineage (NCBI taxonomy): Eukaryota > Metazoa > Mollusca > Bivalvia > Mytilida > Modiolidae > Limnoperna > Limnoperna fortunei. The sequence goes on from OX104111.1 coordinate 107,298,749, forward strand.
TTTTGACGGGCGCCGGAAGTGTAATACTAACCATGAGGTTTGTTGTTGGTTCTTTAACGTGTGAACAACATTGCAACATCAAAATACAAAACGAAAACCGGGAACACACAATATGTTTCACGAACTCCTTAGAAGGAGTGAGATCATAGTCGTAAACCCACGTCCCATCGCCTTCTGGCTGGCTTTGCTACCACTCATCGTTAAGTGGTAGCAAAGCGAAAACGCAACCGGACGCGGATTTCCGAAGATGGAGTGAGATAAGGGGTTAGAGTATTCTGTTTGCCAATAAGGTGTACAATGAAAAACGAGGATATTGAACCGAACATAAACCCGGGTCGTGCTAGATAAAACGCTTTATTCATTGTTCCATCTAATTCTGTTATTACATATTTCGCATAGTTTTGATTTGGTTTAAAGTAAAATTTTGTTTAATTATCTAATATTATTGTTCATATTCTATCAGTGTCCATGAAAAGCTTGGAAGAGGAAAACCAAAATTTGAGAGATCAACAAACATGCAAGATATGCCTTGATGAAGCGGTTGCCATAGTTTTCCTACCTTGTGGTCACATGGCATCCTGCGTCAACTGTGCTCCCGCCTTGAGAAGATGTCCGATATGCAGAGCCTTTATAAAAGGAACAGTTAAAGCTATTATGTGTTAAAAAGATATAAAAGTAATGCAGATTTCTGTAATGACTGTTTGCTGTAATTAAAAAAATAGTCGTATGGCTTTTTTGGCTGATGTACTTAGATACTTCCTATACCCAATACAGATTCAGAATTAACAAACATGCTGTCATGCTGTTATGGGTTATCTAAATTCTAACTCATAATTAAATAGAAAAACTTATTAAGAAAATTAACTATACTATCAGTTTTGTAATACGTGTACTTTTGAACCCATGTTCGTACGACCTGTAAATATAGAACGTTTTTGATTTGTTATACATATTGCACAATGTCTTGATATAGCTCGTGCAATTTGGCGCAAATAACGTCACATTAACTTCAGAGTTAGACTTCTGTGCTGAGAAGAACACGAAGACTTTCAGGAAAATATAGGGTCCCCGAAGAATTGCATATTAGTTTAGTTATGTTCAACATTAAAAATTATCTTGCTACAATAACATTTGTTCTCTTGATAAAAATGTATACGTATGCTGTAAACAGGTTATTTAATTAATGATCTGTAAATACACTTCTATCTAAAATTAGTACGCAAAATCATCGCTCTCTGTTTCGGCACAATTTTTGCTATCTGGAGATAAATGCAAATTTCATTCAAAAGTTTTATGTTATTAACTGTATTACCCTACTGCGATGGGGTGCATTAGACAGTAAGACAGTTGTTGATGTAATCTGACATGTAGAGTCCAGTTTTTCACCGTGGATTTGAATAGTTACAATCTAGTACTTTGACATGATTTATTAGTTTATTGTTATATCAGTTATAATTATAAAGTATGTGTTTTGCTCTAGATACACGTACGTATATAAGCATCGCCTCCAAAAATTGTTGAAAAAGACAGTTTTGTGTTTAATGCCAAATTTTAATAATACAGTATACATTTGAATGCTGATTTATTAGTGTGACGTTTACTAAATATGATTTGAGCTTGGCTAGAAGGCATTCATGGCAGCACAAGCTTCAAGTAGAAACGACATCACATTGGTCAGATCAGAATCCTCAATATAGAACATTCTCTGTTGTGATAAAAACCCTTGTGTGTGGGTTGTTCTAAAACAGAAATATTTTATCTTTCGTCTCAAAGGGATGGGGCACTCTGTACACAGAGGGCTTATAGACACATTTTATAGATGATGCTTTGTGAGGATGTTAGCCTTCCCCCTTACCCGGATCCGGTAGTCAGTAACTATACACTGGCCATTTAGTGTTGTACAATACATTTGTATCAGTGTATGTTTTCTGTCGTTCTTATTTTGTTAATACATTTATTCTTTGAGCTATTATGTTGTCGGCACTAACAGACGGAAAAGTAAGAAGATCGTGTTTAAATTTTTTTTAACACTAACGATATAATATTTTTCGTTATTGATGTTATTTAATAGTATATTTTGCACATTGCTATTTATGTTTACTCCCAGTTAATATTTATGAATCCATTAAGTAACGTTCAACAATTTGTTTTCGGTAATCCTCAATATATAACTCCTATTCTTCGTTAAAGTGTACTTTTAACAGTAAAGATAGCTGAAAGATGAAAACGCCCAAATTGTAATGTCTTTTTATTTTCACAAGCACACAACAACAAACCTGCAAATTTTCAGAACTGAGACTCAACAAAAACATTTTTACATATCTGCAAGAATGTCTTCTAAAATCCAAGTGTAATCTACGTGGATATGAATTCAAGCTTTATCAGATCTACACATGAAAAGAAAGATGATACAACTTTAGTTTGTGCTATTAATGATTTACGTCTTCGCAAATTAATAGTTCATCTCCAAAAAGACTTATGTACATATCGTTTTAAACAAAAATGTTGTAACTTGAAAAACTTCTCCATTTTTCTAAAAAAACTATAGATTTATTTATGTTCTGTTGTTCGTTTTACTTTATAGATAGAGGGCATTTGCGCAATCGACGTCCTATTATTATTAAATTATATCCTCAGCCATTATACTTTGACCTGTTTGAATTTGGAAATAACCATTTTATTGTCAAAACATTTCTTGCATTGAAATTTCTGTAACGTAGATTGCATTGCGTGGGACACGTAGATATCATTTTCAACTACGAAAGAAAAAAAACTTGTAAATAACATTATTGTTCAATAGAATTAAACGAAATAGGCTTTTCAAAAAGACTGCTGCGTTTAAAACATAGTACAACATGACATTATTAATTTGTAAACACATCTTTGGATTGAACTGAATTTGCAGCAAAATGTTTCTTGTAATTTTCGACACTTTGACAAAGCAAAATCAATCTACATATCTTTTATAGACGTTCCATTTGTGCAATTATACTAATCAGACTTTTACTTTATCAAAATGTTATTATATTTCGTTTTTTTCATGACATTAGTTTGGTTATATCTGTAACGTTGATTACTAAATATCTACATGTTGCTTGTAAGTACAAAATATTGAATTTTGTGTAAACTTTGTGTCAAGAAATTACTAAAATGAAAATGAAAAAATGAAAGCTTTAAAAGAAAGAAAACATGAATAAAAGCTTATGAATCCGCGATGCACATCAAATTTTGCACCATCTCTTAAATTTATTGATTTTCTCCAAGATTTTCTTTTTGTAAGCCTCATCAAGTTTGAAACTCCTTCAACTTCTTCCAACTGGGCCTGGTTCGTTAATTTTACAAAACATTTCCTTTCTTTTCATATTCAAAACATCACGGGGTAAAGGCCATTTACACATTGATTTTGACTCGCTGTCACTCAGAGTTCGGACAGGTCTAAGACAATTTATCATAGATTCGTCGTCAGAATCTATAGCTTCAACTTTCCCCAAATGCCAGTCATGATCATAAGTCCAACCCAGTCTCCCTCGACAATATCAACCTGTTCAGATTCTTTTTTTTGTTTTGTTTTCAGCCTTATCGACATTCAGCACATTTACTGATTCATCGTTGTCATTTTGTTCCGTTGTATTCCTTGACCTTATTATCACACCTTCTCTGAAATTACGCAAAGTTCCAACAATACAATCTCCGCAACAGCATGTCGTTCGTGTTTGACTGCAATTGACGCTACCTGGTAAACTTGCATTGTCCCTTTAAGTGAGATTAGTTATTTGATTATTTCCTCAATTTCTTTTTTAGACTTTTCGATGTCTTTTCAAGATACAAAACGATAGGCAGCACTTTAACGCAATGGTCCAACCTTTTTCATAATAATCAATTGCATTTTGAACTGTGATCTTTTCTTGCCTGATAGCAAGGTCAGCTGTTCTTTTTGAGGTTCCACCTATGCGTCGCATGGACCCTTACCATGCCCTGTTTCAAAATAGTTCCAAATGGCTAGCACTCCTAATAAGTTTGTATGATCCGATACCATGTAAAATGCTGACTTGTTTCTGTACTGAGAGCTGGGATGTCTGTCCAATAGTGCAACAATACCTTTCATCTCGTTTACAAATGCTTTGATAAATGACTAAACTGTTCCGAAATTGTGCCCAAGATCATCAGAGACATATACAAAGTGTTTGTTCTTCATGGAGTATAAATTATCTTTGAGGTACCCACTACAGGATGCAATGTTACAGCAGTACTGCTCCAGTAGGCGCTTTGCACCTCGTCCGCAGAACTACACATACAATTTTCAGCAAAGTCAATCTGAATGATGATGTGTCCTTCAGGTAAGTTTTCTTAAGTGTACTTATTGTAGCATACTGGGATTTGACTCGTTTCACGTGTTCCATAAGTTCCATAAGTTCGCAAATCTCTTTGTTCATCACTGAAATGAATTCTTCCTTCTTCAATGTTTGATCAACGATAATTGTTTTCTTCTTCTCATCCGGCATATCAACCTTTTTCCACTGACTGAAAACAACATCGTCATCTACTATTGTGCTTAGAAAGGTGTTTGCGGACGTTGTTGCTAACTTTCTGATAAACTCAACTGGATTTTGTGGCACTGAGGCGACTGCTTTTTTCATGGACTTTTATGCCAGGGCCATATTTTAGTGCTTTTAGCACAAGCATTTGTTTCCACTCAGGTACCTAGTAAGTCAAATATACTTTGGTCGCAAGGCACGAAAATTTGAGAACTATACTAGGATTGATGTTTCTGCTTTATATTTCATACGTAAATATGTTATGCTGTCATTTAAAATTCGATTTTGAACGTGTCCATTAGCTGTTTTGGACTTCGAACTCTTCTTGGTTTTATTCCTTGCCCTTGTTTGTATTTTTGTCAAGTTTTCATGCTTTCTTTTCAAACTGTTTCTTCTTATCCCTGTATGAACTCAGCACCTTCTTTAGTTTATGCTTCTTCTGACCCTGACCATTCTAGGAGGCTTAATGGTCGAAATACCTTCCTCTCTTAATTCAGAGTACACTCTTTTCCTCGGAGTTTGTGTTTCTTTATTATTTTCAATCAGGGAATTTGTTCCTTCTTTTTTACTAGTATCAATTTCTGCTTCTCTTAACTTCCGCGAAAAATGTTATACTGCATGGAGGTTTCTTGGGAGTAATTTTCTTAAGAAGTCGTTGGTATCGTTTCGAAACTGTTTTGTATTTTCTCTCGGCGTTAATGTTTGCAACTACCAAACGAGCAATTTCCTTATTGCATTTTGCTACTTGTCTGCTGATTCTCTTTCTTGTGCGCTTCTTTGGATCTGGACAAGGCAGTCGGGCTACTAATGGAGTTCTAATTTGCTCATTAGTGCCAGAGCTAATGGGTCCTGTTCTCAGTTTTTTCTTGTTTCGTAAGTTGGTTAACTTCATGTATTGATTGTTGTTTCTTTTGTCTGTGTCGTTTCACTGTCGTTTCGAACTTTCTTTCTTAGTTTTTTCTTGTTCTGTTTTTGACTTTTTCTATGTCTAACGCCCCCTCTTTCTTTTTTACACTCCCTGTAGGCACTTTTCTTCTCCGCTTTTGTCATCGGCATTCTGAAAACAAGACTTTGTATTTGTACATGAACTTTACGTTACTCTACACTATAATCTACGTTATCATAACTTTGTTGCCTTCTGAACCATACACAAGTTTTTAATAGCAAAGAATAATTTTTTAAAACAACGGAATAATGAAATATGGATAACATAGTGTAATATCATACATATATATTGTGAATAAATGCGATTAATTTAGTATTTTATCAGGTCATGCTTGAACCTGATGTTGTCTACGTTACTTGAACGTGAATTAGTTTTACCGAAATTTCCTTCACTTAATTAACAAAACGTTTCAATAACGGCAATTCTTATGCATGTGTGAACCTTTTTGGTAAGTATCAGAGTAGACACGATTGAAACGGCATCATTTATAATTGAGACTATATCACACAATCGATTTTGCAAATTTTAGCAACAAATTACCTTTAGGACTTTACGTGTTTTGTATATACATTCTGCCTATTTTATGTTTTGTTTGTATTACTCTGAACGTGTTAAAATAATTGGATCACTGTACTCTGCGAAACTGTTATCGTACTTACATAAATTACAGCTACATTTTGGCAAAAATATATGGCATATACTGTAAAGACATCTATAACGTCGTGTCATCTAACTTTGATTATGCAGGAAAACAACGTCAAAAACTAGTTAATAAAACAATGACGCGTAGTTATGATGTCTGGAATTCCGTAATTAAAGTCTTTATCGGTAATTTATCATTGAAATGGAAGATGTTGGAACGTTGATTACAGAACGTATATTACAGCACCTTTTTCTGATAGCTTTTGGTAAAAAAAAAATACACCTAACAAGGACAGTTAGCATTTTTTCTCGCTTTTGGTTCATTTTCAGATATCGAAAAGTAACAATATTGTGACATAGTCGAACAATGAACTGAACAGATGAAACGTACAGTCTTAAAAAACTAAATGGTCAAATCTTTTCAGTTTCAGATGTGACATTGTTCCAAAACCACAACGTCTGCGTTGATATAGTTTTTTTTTGTTATTAGTGAATAGTAGTATGTTTGCTGTGACAGAACGTGCTTTTTAAAGCTTTATTCTAAGTAAATGTTGATACGAAGGTCATAAGTAACGCAAATTACGAAATTCGAGAGACAACTTTGAAAAAGTAAGCACGGGGACAAAATATTGAACTAATCCCGTATTATTTCACAGATAAATCTTGATTTAAACATAGTTATTACTTATTTTGATTGTTTTTTCTATTTATTGCCTTGCAAATAGGCGTCATACAGATTTTTGTTTTTGTTATTATTCAAATGGAAAAGGAAAACAATAGTATTTTGTTAATCATCTGTGTAGATTTGTATAAAATCAACGGCGACAACAGCTACATCATTATGTACACTTTAATGAAGAATATGCGATAAACACTTCAATGACTGATAATACACAAGTTCAATGTATTATAAAATAAAACTAAGATGTGTCATAACAAAATACCTTAGTGGTAATTAGTTTGTTATAATTCCTATTTTACAATGTGAAAACTATCTAATCTCTACAACTATGTGGAATAAGGGAATTTATTAAATTTTTTGGCTTATTAATATAATACTGTAACAGGAACGGATTACTTACTCAACAGGAGTGTATTTTGTGTTCGTGTGACACGACGTGTGAACTTTGAAATAGGTTATTTTTGTTCGTGACTGACTTTATACGCTTTATTAAAGTCTCATAGATTATCGAAGGTCTCATTTTGTTGAATTGTTTTAATGTTGACATTTGATTTAAAGTTCATTGTAAATAACTTGGTATTATTATACGTACACACAAAATTTAGTACTGAAATAATTAGTCTGGGAAATTATAGTGTTATGTGTTGTACCGCATTCCTCGTTGATTGCTTTGTTGTGTATTATACTGAATAAATTGGGCATTTACGCAATTTTTGAAAATACATACAATAAATTTCCACATCGAATATTTTTTTTCAGTAATTTAGCTATACCCGATGAGAACTGGCCGAAAACTAGCAATCCTTGTCGAAGTCGAGCCTTACAAGCACGGGGGGGGGGGGGGGTAACGTAATACGGATGTGCGGCCCGAATAGGTCACTTTTTTAGCTCTCCAAAATATATGAATAGGTAGCTTTTTTCATTGAAAAATATATCATTGGGTAGTTGTAAATCATCTAAATATATTCGATGCCCCAATTCTCATCTTAAGCATGTTAAGCCTATGTAAACCACAGTGATTTTACAAAGTGTTCCATTAACATCAACTTATCAATTTGGTAGTAAACGTACTATTTTGTCAATGGGGATGTGCAGTAATAAATATATGAATAGGTCTGATTTAATCATTCAATATATGATTAGGTCCTGTTTTATAGTGTCCGAAAATATATGAATAGGGTGGGTTTTCAAATGTCCGTCCGCACACCTGTACCTAAAAGTATCCTTAGTGACCCCCCCGTGCTTACAAGACATCGTGTCGAATTTGTAACCGCATTTTTGACACGCCGTTGATCAATAGTAGATGGCTAATTAGGGACCGACCATTTAACTTGGAGGGGGGGGGGGGCCTTGGTTTTTTCCTAAAAAAATATTTTGATAATAATTTTTGATGACACAAATATTTTTGAAACAGAGGGTAAGAAGGATTTCGGCTATATAAAATAATGCTATTAATGAAAAAAATATTTTTCATTTTTTAAATATTTTTTCTGCGCTTTGCGCGGAAAAAATTTTCTGACCAAAAAAACCAAGGCCCCCTTCAAGTTTAATGGTCTGTCCCTTAGCTGGCAACTCGTCCTTATATGATACTATTAGAGTTTGAGAAGGGCTTCGTTGGGTTGAAGTCAATCACAGGAGGGAAACGTTTTTAGAAGTGGCCATTATTATTTCCTGTGCTATTTTTTCCTAAATGTTATTAAAATAACAAGTAGATTTATAGTAACGCTCCATTCAAAGCAAGATCTTTTATTAAGTAATTAAACCAACACTTGACACGTAATGGTGTTCATTGGTGGTTTGAACTTTTTGTTCATAATTGCCATGATATATGAGGGGCCACATTTTTTTATTACGATTTCATTTAAACTACACAATATTATTAATTACATCAATATTGTTGTGCATGAATCATGTAGTCTTACCTCTTAAATATGGGTGTTGGGTGTGGAATCTTCAACTTTATATCATAACTTTAATTTTATAATCATTGTATTTTGTCTGTACATAATGTCAACTGCTAAGTTCAGCAATGGGCGTCTTATTTGACAATCAAGATATTTGTGCCGCTAGTTTAAATAAAAACACACCTAATGGTGTATTTCTTATTGAAACACGAATTCATTGTTAATAAAATTTACCTATATTCTATAATGCTAATGACCCGAATCATACATAGGAATGAACTTGATTTTCTTATACTTACGTTTATCTATGAGTTCCTGCACTTCCGTTAACAAATAGAGATCGTATCTGCATTACGTCACGATTTAATCTTTCGTGTCACTAGACAGGAAGAACACAGTAGTGTTAAAACTCAAAAAAAGAAAAACAAAAACAAACAACATGTGGTTAGTTTGCGTGCTGTTTACAACGTGCAATATGTTCGTTAACTAGACGAACCAGAAACTACATTTATTTATTATAAAACAAAGAGATAACATACAACGACGAAGTACTTTGTAAGGTTAATGTTATGGTTTCCAGAGGTGTAGCTAGGGTCTGAATGATTGAAAGTCTCATTCTAGGCGATGAGTATTTTTGGGCTTATCCCACCGACGCTGTGGGTTCAATTAGGTCTTTCGGCTGATTTTTCGACTTTTACGTCTAGTCCCGAAAACAGTTACGGTTGTACGATACTGGAACTGTACGGATGAGGATATCAGGAGGAAAGATAGTGAAAGTACTGTTTAAACGTTCCTCGGTCTTACACGGGTGGTTTTTTTCTTTTCTTTTTCCACTTTTTGTGTCTTTTTGGTTTTGTATTTTTTTAAATCGATGTGGAAGCCTTAGTTTTCAAGCTTCCGCCTGACTACGCCACTAATTTGCTATCGTTCAAAATAATAACCGTTTACAATATTAATTAAATAAAAACGGAAACTGTGTTATCCCTTGTTGGAAAAATACTGCTTGTAGTTAAGCCTTAAATATAAAAATGTCGGACCAATTCTTCAGCCACAGATCAATGTCCTGAAAAATAAGTCAGGAAACATGAATTGTAAGTTTTCTGGACACATCTCAATGTTAAACTTTATAAAATCATATGGGAATTAAGAGCTAGCTATTCCAAAGTGTCAGAATACTCTCCTATCAACACATGCAGTTTGGTCTTGGTTTATTCACCAAAACAATTCGGCAGAAACAAATACTTTAATCCATACAAACATTAATTAATCAAATAAAAAGATTCCAGAAAGAAACGAATTATCCGAAAATAAAGCGCGACGAGTTTGATTCGTATTCCACAGAGTAATAAATTCTTATGTACGCCATGCGTCGTCTGTCACTACATTGCATGTAGTCCACCAATCTTCAACAATAAATATGGCAGCTATGAATCAGCTCTGAGTATTCGTCTGGATCAACCAAAATATTCCAAATACGCAATTCGTGCTACAAGACTAGCGCGGTTAAAAGACTGAATATACCATTTATCATAGAGACCGGAGGAAATGACTCTGGCATGATTCTTTTTGATACAGATAAAAAGTATATCAGTATAATATATGTACACATGTAGAATCACATTCATGCAGCTTAATAGGAATGCACTTTTGCTTAGACCTTCTTGTAGAAATATACTAAGGAAAACTACAAAGTAGACTGTGGGACAAACGTGTTGTTTTAAACTTTCCAATTGTCACCTTCCCGTTCATCGACAGCAACATTCCAACAGCTCCAGCATATGGTATGCGCATTTCACAACTTGTACCTTATTCTTTATCCTGCGATCGTATTTCGATTTTCTAGACCGATCACGGCTGACTACTAAACTACCCAAACAAGTATTTGTTGATGTTATTTCTACAGAAGTTCTATGGTCGTAACCTTGACTTAATTGATCGTTATGGGAAATCAATTTCTCAAATACGTTCGGACATTTTCGCCGAATAATAAGTAGTCTCCTTTTTGTGGATTTGTCTTTGTTCTAGACATGATAATGAGTAACACGACGGGTGTCTAATTAGTGGATGCACGGATTACTAGTCCGGAGCACCTGAGTGCACCCATAGTTTGTTTTGGGTTTTGGTTACTCTCTTTCTGGTTATGTGTTTGTTTTTTCGTAGTAAATAAGTCTATGATGTACAATAAAAACGGTTTGTGTTAACTGTCAATCAATAGAGTCATTGTTCAAATATTGAATATTGTTCCGATCAGAATATTTATATTGCACGATATAGTAAATATTCACCAACATTCGTGTTATAACGATTTCACTGTACAACAGAATCTCGCAAAGGAACATATTGGGTCCCCGAAAATATTGCATATTAAATTGGTTTCGTTTGGCAGGAAAAATTATATTGCTACAATAACATTTTTTTACTTGATTCAATTAATGTGCTGCTAACATGTAAATTAATTAATGATCCGTAAATTCTCCAAAACTCCCATATATATATATGAAGCTTTATTTTAATATAGCGGATTTGGCCAAGGGGTCTAGACCGCTGGACATAGTGTAGGCGATATATATATACGTCTACAAATTAAGCCCAACACTGTTTGAATTAGATTTTTAACACAGTCAAATTTTAGTTTAACTCAGCGGGATTCGAACTCGCACCGTTTTGACACCGTGGCACCAAATCGCCTGCACTATGTCCAGCGGTCTAGACCTCGGCCAAATCCGCTATATATTAAAATAAAGCTTCATTAACCGGGGTGAATCGTAGACATAGACATAGTAAATGTATACTAGCGTGTAGACGTATATATAAAAATTTGATATTAACCCTGTATTTCTGATGTTTCACAAATCCGCTGGATATATATATATCCAGAGGATTATAATAAATAAATAAATATATATATATATATATTATATATATATATATATATATATATATATATATATATATATATATATATATATATATATATATATATATATATATATATATTTATATATATATATATATATATATATATATATATATATATATATATATATATATATATATATATATATATATATATATATATATATATATATATATATATATGGTTGTCACAATACTTAGACGTTTGTATATTTACTATGTATTACTGTGACTGTATGACAAGTAACTTTGTCATCCTATATAATATATACAAAAATGCTGAATTAGATTACTGTCAAATTAACATGTATTGGTTACGAAAATTCCATCGTCACACGCTAGTACACATGTACTATGTCTATGTCTATCCCGGTAGATGCTGGGACTTGAGTAACCCGGTAAAAAGATTGGCTAGAGCCTCAGGTACATAAGGCCCAAAGTCAAACACATTTAAAAAAAACTAGAAATTTATCAAGGGATCTCGGATACCCCACTCAAATTTTACAGAAGGTTTTTTTGTCAACTAGCAAACACGAACCAACTATAAAAACATACAAGTAAGCAGTGCTTACACTTAAACCAAAACTTGCATTTTTGCATATTCCCCAAGTTATAAGGAGAAAGGTGTTGTCTGTTGAATCAGTGTTGCGGAAAATGAAGGTTGTTGCGAGGACTTAGGGTTTTTTTAATTAGACCTCTTGGTTTGTTCTATGCAATGTGGCAATGGTTCATAAACACTGAGAAATGGTTACTACAACAAACAAAAAAAACATTCACGTCAGTGTTGGCAGACCACGTGATCAATAGTAAACAAACTAACATTGCCACATGGCCACGGAGGCCCAGATAGAATTGACAACATTTGCACATAAGGGTAAATATTCCAGTTGTTCTTGTGGGAGGAAGCTGTAGTACCCGTAAAAAATCCGGCCTTTGGTAGGAAAACTGGCAAACCTTGTCAATAAAGATTGGCATCGAGCACACCCTGCCGCAGAGAGACTCGAACCAGCAACCTCAGCATTGACAAACCACTTGATTAAAAGACATATTACCTTAACCACTCTGCTACTGAGGCCCCTCCATTTAGTAAAAACCTCAGTTTTTATTTATAGTCGGTACATGTCTACTTCTATTCAATGAGAAAATTAATGCATATATCAACAGATATAAATAATTTATTTTGGAACACATTTTTGCCATTTCAAAAGAGGCAGACACTTTTTTACATGCATATACAGTTTTGAAACGTATTGATGACAGTTGTTGGTGTTAAAACCAAGTGGTAGTGAATGTTTTTCCTCTTTTTATCTACTATTGCACTGAAAAAGACCACACTTTTTTAGTAAATTTAATTTTTCTTAGTTTGAACACATTCTCAAGGACTTGTTTTCTACAGGGTTGGCCCAATCAGGAGTACGTAAAGGATGAAGACCCAGTGCAATCTGTGGTTAGGGCTGTCCATAAGGAGACTGTTGGCAAATCTGTATCTGTGGTTACGAAGCTGGACGATTTTGATGAAGGTGTGGTGAGGAGAACAATCCATGGCTTCTACAGGAATAAAGAGCTGGTGACCATGCCCAAACTACATGCATTTAAAATTTGCATAAGTGATTTAACAACTTCGTTCTATATATAATACGTCTTTAATATGACAAGAGATTAATTGCATTTGGTTTATATCGATGTGGATTTATGAGTAGACAGATTTTAGAGACATAAAGGGATGAGGAAATTTGTGAAGAAAAAAAAACAATTAACTTAAGTTGAAGTTATAAAGTCGCTTTTCACTTAACAATTCAAACATCAGGTTGTGCTTCATAAAAGCAGGAGCAATATATAAATGTCTGCAAACAATTTAAAGAATCTCAAAGTAAATATAAAACTTCTGTTCGTGATAAAAATTTGTATGTATTTTTTCAATGCTATTGAAACGTTGTATCACACTTAACTTTTCACTTTTCAGCAATAACAAATAATTTCTGTTTATATTCTGTCATATTTTGTATTGTCTTTTGTACATTGTACTACGATCGGTCGATAAATCCATAACTTGAACTTAAAACTTTATTGTACATGTTGTGATTAATAAGATATCGTCAAAGAGTTTAAAAAGTCTATCCCAAGATATAAATTTTGTTTTTTAGATATAACTCACCATCAGTATGTGTATAAAAACTTAATAACAGGTTGTGGTGTAATAATTCCAATATTCATTTTTATTATTACGTTATTTTATTGGTTTACCGCAATCAAAAGGCACGGTGTCTAATGTGCAATAACAATGTATTAGAGGATAAAATCTACTTCTTTTGTCATGGGCCGAAATGTTCAGATACAAGAAAAAATTTTAAAAAATAATATTAAAAATGGTTATGAAAATGATATCAATAAATATATAAATATAATGTCCTATTGAAGTCGTTTGCAGTTTGCTGTTCCATTTATAAAAAAGCTTGAAGATTGCTTGATTCTATTATAAATATGTCACTGAATGATTTTTCTTTATCTTTTGTGTTTATTTAGGGGTAAAAGGGAATAATAGCTGGGCATGCGGAATTCATCGGTGTATGAAATCAAACTCGCTCAAACTTTTACATAAAGCCCAAAGTTTGTGAGTGAGCTGATCTTGTTATACGTCGATAAATTTCTAAAAACAGTTTTGTTTTCCTATACTGATCCGAATTTCATTTATACTTAGATGTACAGTAAATCTTGTTACAAATCATGTGCCCATCAACATACGGCTGTTATTTAACATGACCATCTGATACGATGCTTTATGTCCGATATTTTCTGTTTGTACCATCTTTTTACTTCGTGATATAATTCTTGATCTTACTTTGATTCACTGTTGTGTATTTTGAGATAGAATTAAGCAGAACCAATTGTGTTTGAATTTTAAAATCTGACTTATTCATATTATAGATTGTACATCCACGTTTGACATAACAGTCCAGTCACTACCAAAATGTTCAAGTAACACATAAAAATTAAAGCGACATTTGAAGACATAAAATGTATTTGGTTTTTTACTGTTAGAACTTCTCCCATTGTTTATTTCCTGTCACCGAGAATCACACCTAATTTTAACTTTGACGACATTTTATTTGCAACCACTGGGTCAATGCCTCTGCTGGTGGACTGTTACTCCCCGAGGGTATCACCAGCCCAGTAGTCACACTTCGGTGCTGACATGAAAATCATTGATTCTAACAGTGATAAAGTCATTGTCTAAATTTCCTGACTATAAATTTCACAAAATATTTTAATTCTAAGGTTTTTTTCTATTTCAAGGTGTAGATAGCCTTAGCCGGATTTGATATAACGTTTTGGAATTTTGGTGATAAAAGCTCTACAACATCTTAATCATTTGGATTTTTACATATTGTTTGGGTCTGAGCGCCACTGGTGAGTCTTGATTAGACGAAACGCGCGTCTGGCGAAGAAAATGTTTGTTAACCTTGGTATCTTTGACGACATTTTATTTACAACTACCCAATGATAATGGCCAATGATATAGCTTTCATTGAAAAAGAACTACCTTTTCATATACTGTGGAGAGGTAAGAAGACACCTTTCGGGCCGCATATATACCCTATATATTCTAAGTTTTCACCCTCTTATTTGCATTGAAATAATAGGTTTTCCAATTTTTTTATGTTTTTTATGCCCTTGATTACCATAAGGACGCTCTGCCTTAAAAATTGTTTAATAATGTTGCGTTACTGTGTATTGCACACTTACATTGTACAATTTATTCTGTGTTACAAAATCATAAAAAAAATAATTTGTACTTTTGAGAATAAATTTGGTTATTAGAATATTATAAAATAAAAAAGTGATATCGCTTTCATAGAGAGTTTTATTAGAACCGATGTAATAAACTTTTCAGGAATCGAATTTCATATGACGAAGGTCTTCCTATATCGAATATCGAATAAAATCCACGATAAAATCCCAGCCATACAACATAACGTTCATATACACATTCTGTCCTTCCTAAGTAACATACCATGGGGTCTCGTCATTACCTATGATCAGATTTCCAGAAACACATGACATTAAAAAATGAACTTTGGTAAACGCACATGCACATAAAATGTAACGGTATGTCAAAAAAAGGTTGAACAAAACCACAGCTGAGGTCATAAATAATTTTGTCGATCAGCTAGACACTGATACAACCCACCAAGATAATGATTTTAAAATAAATTGACGATAAAAAAATTGCTGATTAAGATTATGAAGAAACGAGAATTACCAATCAGAAATGCATACTAGTATTGTGTGTCCAAACTAAATTTGGTTTAACATTTTTAGTCTTGGAAATGTTCTATGTTTTAAAAAAGGATTTTTTGAATTTATAAATACATATATCCACTTCTTCGACCGTAAAAAGCTTCTTTATAAATTTCATTTTGGTATTCAATCAAATAATTTAAAATCTAAAAACCATTTAGGTTAACTAATTATCAATAGGTGTGCCATGATACAGCCAAAAAATTGCTGAAAGTGGCGTTAAATATCTTTCAACAAACAAACAAAGTGGCGTTAAATAACATTCAACAAACAAACGAGTTTTCTTCGGTTTGACAAACTGTTTATTTTTAAAAATATATCTCAACTTATATAAACAAAAAATGTCTGATTTCTTTCCAAACTTTTAACGTTTACGCATGCGTTGGCAACCTCTCTATATTGGACCCTAACAAAGACAGTAGGTTCATCGTCCTCAAAATATAGTCTGTGCTAAGGTACATTTAAGAAAAAATATTTATGCTTTTGAGAATATTTATGAAATTTACTACACACAAAAATAAAAGATGGTCTAGTGGTTAAGGTAGTTAGTCTACTATTGATCACGTCGTTTGTGGTTGCAGGTTTTAGTGTCACTGAGGGTAAGGATGTACTCGACTCCAATCGTAAATGACAAGAAATGCCTGTAATCCTACCGAGGGTCGGACTTTTCTCTGAGAACTCCGGCGTCCTACCCCAATAAAAACTGGACGCCACGATATTGTTTAAAACTCCAGAAAGTGGCGTCCAACAACATTCAAGCAAAAAAAAAGAATAAATGGCATACCTTTGCCACCCGTGATTTGTTCCAGAACATGGTGCACTTCAGGTAAATCACGGCCAATAAGAAGTTCGACCTTAGCTTTTGGATCAAGAGCAGGTAGGTATTTAGCAATAAGCCTTAGATGTGTATGCGCAGATGCAACTTCAGGGGTTGGTACTTCAGGTAAGATAGTAGGAATAGAGTCACATTCTTTAACTTCAGGGAGTTCAAAGCATAAATCATTGTCAATGTGTTTAATACAAATTCCTTTTCCATGCCTACCAAATAGAGTAGAACTACCAGAGCATGAAGACATAGTAAATTGCGTCAAGTCTCCATGCATATGGAGTTGGTCAAACAAATCAGGTGAACCTAGGGTACGGTTGCTTTGATCGTCTATAGTAGCATAAATTCTGAGTCTATTATGTGGGGAATTTGCAAGAAAAACATCTACTAATACAGTTTTTCCACAAGAACGACCCGTCCGTAGGTCACCACATAAGCTTGTGCACCTAGAAGTTACGTTTTCAGGGCTGTTCTCCCCACCATCAGTTTTATCAGTTTTTGGAAAATTAGTGTTTTCATGTTTTTCAGTGTTTTGTTATCCAATCGACTAAAAGATTCACGATCTGTGTGCATCGCTGATAAGTGACGACTGCTACCACATATTGTACACTTAACACTGACTTTACAGTCTTTAGCTGTGTGATCATTTGAGTTGCAACATTTGAAACAAAGTTTCTTTTCACGTAATAATTTCTGCCTGTCTTGAAAAGAACGCTTTTTGAATTCACGACAATCACTCAAGGTATGTCCAGCCTTGTGAATAGGACAACGAGTCATGACCTCTTGAGTAATTTCTTGTTTCCTAATTACAATTTGCTGACGAGGTTTGTAGCTAAGGGTAGTATTAGTAGTATTTGACTGATGACAAAAGGCAGGGTCATTGCGTATTTCGCACATTTCTCTGATGAAACTTACAAAAAATGTAAATGGTGGAAAAGATACTAATTTATTGCGTTTGTATGAAGAGGCTTGCGTAGTCCATTTTTCCTGAAGAGAGTGGGGCAGCTTAGCAACAACAGGGCTTACACCTTACGAGGAATTAAAGTAGCTTAACAAGGTAGCATAAGTAGGATTAACCATTGCGGATTCAATTTCAGTTAATATATCCAGAAGATCGTACAATTTCAAATTGTTTTTGTTCGTAAGTGTAGGAAAAGAGTTTAGCTTGGTTTTTAATGCGTACTCAACAATCTCAGGGCGGCCGTAACGCTCTTTTAGTCTTTTCCACACCCTAGCCACTCCCCTGGGAGGATCATGTGCATTTGCTATTCTATTGATTTTGCAAATTGAGATGACTGTGGACCGAGCCATTTTATAAGAAGGTCCATCTCTTCAAAAGGACTAACTCCCAACTCGCGGATAATGTTCTGAAAAGACGCTCTCCAAGCATCAAAGGATTCTGGTTTGTCATCAAAGTTACTAAACCTAGACAACAAGAAATCTTTCTGAAACATAAATTTTGTGATTTCAGATATTGGTGTGTTAGTTTCATTATGCTGACTACTAGGTAATTGCTGACCCGTGTTTGGTGGCGGAATATACTGAGATTGAGTTTGCTGCGGTATAGCTGTTACATATGAAGAGGTGAAAGTTTGTAACTGTCTAGATTGTAGCGGTGGTGCTGACGCAGTAGGAAGATTAAAACTAACTGACGGACTAGGTTGTGGTGCAAATATTGTATTCGGATTATCATATGTTGATAAACTTTGCACATAGTTTTGAGTGTCCAAGTTTTTATTAACTCTATCTGAAGGTAGATCAAGGACATCATCATGTTCTGCATTTTGTAAGAATTTAACCTCAGTTTCTGCAGTAGCAACTTTGCTTTCTTGTTTCAAAATGTTTAGGTTGGCTTCTAGTTCAGCCTTTGTTTTAATAACTCGCCTTCTCTTTTAACATAAATGGAAGTACCTTTTCTGCTTCTGCTTTTGCTTGTTTTTGACTTACATTTGACGTTGCGGTAATACCAGAAACTTCAGAAAGTCTTTCTACCAAGTCAAGCTTCTTTTTCTTGATATCACCTCTGACCTTTCTAATTGTCTCGGTACAGCTACGAAAAAAGTCACCATGTTCCTGCAACAACTTAACAGACTCGCTAGTATTTTTCTAACGAGGTAATCATTAAATTCTTCATAGTTTTGACAAAAGTTTTTATATTCTGAATTCAGATTACTTCTAAACTTCTATAGTCTTGTAACGACTCACAGTTTGGTACTGTAACAATAATATCTTCAATTCTGGACCAACAAGTGTCCCTTTTTGACTGAAATTCTTCACAATCCTGGTCAAACTATTGCTTGGCCTTTAACAGTCAATTTCCGTAGACGTTTCTCTGAAGCATCGTCCATAAATACACACTGTCTTTTTACTATTCCGCTCGGTGCTTAGCAGATAGTTGACCAATCAAAAGACAACACAATATGCCCATATAATTATTTAATTGTCCCAAAAGATGGCATGACGTGTAGACATACAGTTGATGATTATGAAGTAAAGTGGTAAAAAGCTACAAAAAAGAGAAAAAAATACAATGTACTTTTGTACTTATATGATTGAATGTGGAAACACATTTAAAAACTACATAAAAT
Organism: Limnoperna fortunei; assembly: GCA_944474755.1. Classification (NCBI taxonomy): domain Eukaryota; kingdom Metazoa; phylum Mollusca; class Bivalvia; order Mytilida; family Modiolidae; genus Limnoperna; species Limnoperna fortunei. The sequence continues at coordinate 107,318,087 of OX104111.1, forward strand.
TTAATTACAATTCAAGGATACAACCCTAAGTTTCATAGATGTCGAAAACAAATATATCGTCATAATAATGAAAATTTCTGGAAAATGTTAAACTATAAACGCTACTAAAATTATCAGATATAGCTTACATGTGTAAGATTTCCAAGTTACTCATTTTTAAACGCATTATAAAATTGTTATGTGAAAAACAGTTTTAACCTTGAAAAAATACCAAAGACAAAATATCATACAAAATCATATAATGCACTATTTTAGTGAAAAAATAATTCTGCACATTTAAACAATAAACCTTATTTACAAAAATGCAACTTACACAGTGTTCCTCTATATATGGATGGCTCTGAAAAACTTGGATAAATATGTGATGGTCACATCACCTTTGTGGTACACAATAATGACAACAGGAAATAAACAATGTGGAAGTACAGGTAAGAAGATACCTGGGATAATTAATTAAGACTGAAAGTGAAACTACAGGTAAATCTAAATACAGAAGGTACAGGTTAAAATCTAGGTTGACTACAATGAACACAATAGAAATATCAATGCAGTAAAACACTAAGTGACTTCAAAAATGTATAAAATAGAAAAATACCCTGTAGAAACAGAACATGCTCTATGCAGCATCATTGAGCGAACGAGAAGTAAGAGCCCCTGGCGTGTGGGAATGAATAGAACTTACAAAAAGCCTCTTTAACCAATATTTCTATAAAAACATTTAACCTAAGTATGATGTTAATCAATTGGTAGAATATCTATGAAGCACAACCCAGCAGAACTGCATATCAAGCAACATTGTAATCATTAGGCGTCATATTTGGTCTGGAAAAAGGAATATGTATGAAGTTAGCCTACCATTGAATTCTATTAACTTTAATTACATTTTAAAGAAACTATGCGTATAATTAACCATATTTTAATTCCTGTTTCTTATTGTATCATATCAAAAATTCCGACTATTCTGTTGGTTAGTACTACTATGTGTACGTCTTGTTTCCTCTAAGTTTAGTTAAATGACCCTTCGATATGTATTATCTTGCTGTTTGCGATCATTGTACTTATTCTTATCTTATAATTATATGCTAGCATATTGACCAAACGTCTATTAACTTGGTCGGAGGATGAAGAAAAAATAGTTAACAATCAATTTGGATTTAGACCCGGTCGCACTACAATAGACGCCATTTTTACCCTTCATGGAATCGTTTCTCATTTATTACCGTTATATATTCTACTAAAACATAGAATTTTGAAATATTGGATACATATTGTAACTAAAAAAACCTCCTATTGTGTATGAAGTCTACAAAATGTTATATAATGACAAAATTAACTGGACATCGGATTCGTATAAAAGACCAATATCTACAAGGCTGGAATACAGAATTAGTAGAATGTAGCAAATTCTATATTTATAGAAGATTTAAACTAGATTTCTGTATTGAGCGCTATCTTGATTTTAATTGTAATTTGTATTTACTTACCAAATTACGAAGTGGCTCTCTTAAGTTAAATGTTGAGGTCGGACGATACAACAATGCAGAAAGAAACGAAAGACTTTGCACTTGTTGCAATATGAATGTATTGGAGGATGAATATCACTTCGTTTTAGTTAGCCCTACGTATAGATTTCTAAGAACACAGTTTTTACCTAACTACTATTATACTGGCCAAATAAACACAAACTGTATACTATTATGAAGGATTCAAGCAAATCTCTCACATTAAGACTATGCAATTATTTAAAAGCAACATGGAAAGTTAGATCACACATATCTCATGACGAATTGTTTGTTCTCTGCTGACTGATTGTTTATTTTATATTGTTATATTGTCCAAATTGTATATATATTTATTTGTTTGGCATAGCATGTTCTTGCTTTTTGCAAATAAACTATTCATTCATTCATTCATATCTGTGTAAACATTTGAGATTTGTCGCCTATCATGTCAAGTATTGGAATATTGTTGTCTGCTCATCGATTGACTGTTCGGTTCCATCATCCCAAGTAATGTATTTCTTATTTTGTATTTTTTACAAGATTTGGTACACAGTATTCTATTGAAATGTGCGCGCCATCAAATACTTGTTGACAGTTTACATTCATTCTATCAACTGGAATCCTTTATTTAGATGCCTTCGTTTGTCATTAAACGTGTTTCTGCAATGGAGATTTTTTCAAATCTTGGTAAACTTTCAGTTTACGACTTTTGCATCTGGGATTTTTTCCTTGCATGTTTGAACTAATCTCATATTTATGTAGTATTTCACTTGGAGTCATTAGAGTCTACTTACAGAAGCATAACTTTCGATTTGATATTGTGACTTCTTAAATATGATTCTGCACCATTTACAGTTTTGTCTTGTTAGGTTGTAACTTTTACAGATTGGTTTCTATACAATTTTGTCTTAATGTCTTTAATTGTGGAGGATCTAATGATCCAGAGATGTTACATGTGGCATGAATTTTCTTTGCTACTACATCACTGTGTTTCAAGGTCCTCTGCTGCTACACGAAGGAACAATGTAGCACCTTTTATTTATGTTGAATCTTATATTCTTCGGAAAACCCCCAATTCGTCTTAAGTTAAGGCAGAGTGTAATTATTATTTTAGAAATTGTCATGTGGCTAATGTTCTAAAATTCGTTACATTTGATATTTCGGATTGTTTCGCATCACTTGGTACTTATGATACAACTCCTATAGTCAGAACTTGTATACATAAAACTGCAAAAAATACAAAGTGCACCTGTGATGTACTTATTACATCTCCAGAATTTAGGAGCAATCTTACTAGGAAATCGCATTTACTAAATCCTTCAATACATTAACCCTCTGGACTGTTCAACTGAAAACGTCATTTATGGGATTAAGTGTTCGCTTTGTGGACTTTTGAATGAAAGTGAAACACGACAGACTTTGCGAACAGAATGACCGCACGTCGATTCGATACTAACGATCCTTAAAATAGGATGCTGTACAATCATTTAATCAACCAGATCATGATCGGTGTTTGCCATAAAAGTACGCATCATAGAAAGTAATTACCATCATATCATACTGATGGTCCTTACTCAGCACGCCGTTCTGCAAAAAGAGCAATTTTTTATAGGGAACTAGGTACTGCAATGACAACCGCTGCAATGATAACATCAAAAGTGTTGGTAATTTATCAAGACCAGCATGCCTTAATGAGTCGTTAATACCAGTTCTAGATTCTTGGTAACAACAAATACAAACGTCCAACTATCGCCTTTAATACGTTTTACTTCAGATACCATTTACTTGTTGAAAAACATTTTTGTTGAAAATATGATTGCAGTTTTCCTATTTTTGAAATCAGTAAATAACGATTGTGCTGCGATGATTATTGGATACACCTATATTTGGATAGTGTTGTATAATACCCAACCATTTGCATCAACATACCAACTCACTTTCTACGGTAATGGGTTAAAGTCTTTCGTAAATTTGAAGAATCTTAATTCTTAAAAGTTTAATTGTTTTAATTATTTGAATATTGATTAACGTTATTTAATTCTTTCAGCTATTTCAGCTATATCATGTATTTATTTGGGGAGAAAGCCAGAGTACCCGGTGAAAAGTCCCACCTTTAGCAGAACAACTGGCAATCTTGGTCTACTAATTTTGTTGAAACGAGCACACTCTGTCTCCAATATTGACGGGCGCGCGATAAGTTGTAAAGATCTAGCCTTGCCATTTCGTTCATGTTCAGATGATATTTGAAAGGCACGTGCTGAGTGAAAAGCAGAAAGTCTAGGATGCGTATAAACTATCGAAGAACGTTATAAACTACATACTTGTAATACATGTACCTATACCAAAATAGACAGAGTAAACTAAAAGACTATGGGTATTCGTCTAAAACTAAAATATCCATAATACGCAATCCGAGCTACACGACGAGAGTCGTTTAATGACTGGTCATACCATTTATCACAGAGACCGGAGGAAATGACTGGCAGGATTCTTTTTTACAAGTAAGGTATGTGAATTCGCTTTTCGAAGTACACCTTAAATAAAGTACAATTTTCTAATTTAAGAATACGTTGTTATGTTTGTTCTATACATAAACTGGTTTCATATATAATTTCTTTAAGAATAGTGATGATTTTTAGATCATATATGTAAAGTGTATAAATCTCCTAGGTACTGAAGACCCTTGTCGATGCTTTATTGTGGTGGCGGACTTAAAAACTGGGAACCAGATGATCAGCCCTGGGTAGAACATGTATGCTGGTATCAGTACTGCGCGTTTGTACTGCAGTGTAAAGGAAATAAATGTGTAGAAGACGTTCAGATGAATAGATATCTGCCATCTTAAACTGCACCAACGCCATCTAACCATGAAACAGTGGTAAATATTAATGATTAAGGCAAAACGAAGAAAATTACTACACCTGCGATGTAATATTTCTATTACTCGTACAAAGCAGAAATAATTGTTCAGCGTCACTAAATATTGGCCCACTGAAGTTCTTTCAGCTATTTTTTTACATATTGTGATGTCTTTAAAATTCAATATTTGGAGTTTTAAAAAAAATATATATGTATACGAAAATATATATATATTTTTATGCACTTAACTTACATACATTATATGAATAGTTGAATAAATGTAACCACGTGTATTTTAACACTATCTTAAGGTAACTTCTATAGATTTCTTGCTTGCTTGTATGTCTTGTATGCGCATGCAAATTATGCTGGCTTTTGTGCGACTTTTTCTCTACATCAACGGAACAAATGAAGTATCAAACAATCAACTGATGTCATTTTCTTTTTTTGAAAATTAACATTCACCCTTTGATAAAACTGAATCCGATTAAAATCTTCTGTTACAGCTATTGCGTTTATTACGCATTACGTTTAAATCATATTGGATACAACAACATTTCTGTCGTTCGTGTTTTTCTAGAGGAAAAACATGTCAGTAAGTCTTCAACAGGGAGTAACAAACAACCGACAATTGGATGTAACAAACAACCGACGGACATCGCGACAACAGGAAGGAGCAAACAATCAGTTCACATCGAATTTACAAACCATCCAGCCGTTTTGTCGGTTTTAGAGTTGGCATATTCGTCAAATATAATAAAGGATGCGTTTGAATCGCACCAACCTTCAGACTCTGGTAAAACGAAACAGTAGTAAAAGTCAACTAATGTTTATCTATCATTGTAGTAAACAAAATTGTTTGCATTGTATCTAAGAAACGCATTCCTTTAATTTATGACATTTACACATTTGTACATGTAATGTTTAAAAACATTTATCAGGTGCTATAGTTGAGGAGCAAATCATCAAAATACAATTTATTATAGAAATACCGGCTTTGAGACAAAAGAAACGTATAGTTTTTAAAATGAACTAATGGAAAGATCTAGGATAATGTCTGTTTGTCTCTTAGTAGGGTTGTGTAAATATAAATGTATTACTTCCATGTTTCTTATAGGTTTTATTATTTACATAAAAAACAACAGCAATACTTTAAGACGCCGTATTTCAGTTGGAAGAATGTTCTGGAAATATTTCTACTTCATCAGACGACCATGTCAGTCAAAATGAACAAACAGAAGGGACAACAAATGAAAGTAAAGTGCATGCCGCAGCTGACCTTGAGTTGGAAAGTAAACATAATTAAATACAAGAAATACAGAAACCTAGCTCTAAGAATATGCCCATATTGATGTTGTACTATAAATGAGATCAGGATGTGCGTCGGTAGGGTAAGCATATCCTGTTTTGCCAATAAGATATACAATATCAAAATGGATATTACACCAAATACAAACCAGTGTTGAACTCGGTAACACCATGGCAACACTTTGTCTACATTCCACGTATTTAAAGTAGAAACGACATCAAATTAGTCAGATCAGTATCCTTCATAATTTAACTGGAACATTTTCTGTTATTATGGAAATTAACAATTCTCTGTTGGTTAGTAATGGGGATTTTGTAAAGAAATATCTTGTCTTAGTCTGACACAACAAAACGTGGCACATTACTCTTTTTCTTTATATACCCAGAGATAAAAACATTTTTCTTTCCGAACTAGAAATTAATCTCAGCCCATACTTCTAAATGAGCAAAATGTTGGTTGCAGCATTTGGAAAATAAGATAGATGTTTTCACAAAAACGAATTTATTCAGTTAAGAATGTTATGAATAAACAGCTGATGCACTATTTGAATAAGAATATTACTTATATATATATATTTATAAGTGTAATTACATCCTTGTGCTTAATGGACAGTCTCCATCATATTGAGTAGTCTTGTGATTAAGTGGTGGATATACAGGATTCCTCATAAAAAGGGGGCTCCAAACACATTTCCTGGATCACAGGGGCTTAAAGACGCATTTTATAGATGCTGATTGCTAAAGGAACATGGTCCGCCGCGCGCTCCAACCCCCCCCCCCCCATCGATACATACACCTTAGTCCCCCACTGAGTAACTATAAGACTGGCCATTTCGTCGGCTACCTTTGACAATTATACAATACTTATTATCTGTGTATGTTTTCTATGTTTGATATGTTCTATCTTTATTTTTGTTAATACATTTATTCCTCAAACCATTTAATGTTGTCAGCATTGAGTGGCATTCTGTATAAGCGTTAAATAGGAATGACCGTGTTTTGATTAATGTTTTCTAAACACAAATTATATAATTGATGTTTCGTCATAGTTTATTTTACAGGTTGCTATTCATGTAAGCAATTCTATTTGTTTAGTCCTATTAATATTTAGCAATACAAATATAGGCATGTCAATAACATTTGGTGTTTGATTGAGCACGCCAGTCCCAAAATATAAAGTGCAACTATGTGGAATTAATAGAACTAAGAAATTTTTTGTTTATTGATATAAATTAAAACGTGTGAGTTATCTACCAGGAGTGTATATTGAGTACATTTGAACTTTCAAATAACAGACCTGTGTTCGTGATTTGAATTTAAATATCCATCCTAATATAATACTAAGACAGAGTAGAGATAAGACAATCGACCAGTAGAGAATAGATTTATTAGTTTTTTTTTATAGTAAACAGAAAAAAATATCAAATAGAAGAGTTCTTGGTGATACATTTGGAAAATATACTCCCAATGAAGCTAGTGTGCTTATTTTGTTGTGTCTGAGAGTATTCTTAAAATGTATTATTAGAGTATAAATTATATAGGATGAAAATGTATTGATAAATAAATTTATACAGTATAGTTCCAACCTCCTCCTGGCAATACACATTTTGGGGAGGTTTTAATTGGGATTAAACTCTAATCTCTGTTTTTAGTTCAACAAGTGAACTAACGCACCCCTCCCCCATTTTGTATACATTTTTGTATACATTTTTTACATTTAGTACAGAACTAAAATTATTATCATCCAATTACCTTTTGAATGCGAATTTCAATTTCTAAACAGAATGCTTCTGTTTAAAAGTGTTGAGTACATTTATAATTGAACAAATTGGCAAATGGTACTGACCCTAAACATTTCAATAGCAAGTGATAAGTTTTAAAAATTCATTAACTAAAAATAAATTGCATTTTGTTTTCTAAAATAACTGAAATTCTCGTTTTGTAATTTAGAACTTAAATATTTCATGAAACAATATAAAAGAAATAGTTTTGGCAATAGACACTCATCTCCAAACCGCACCTAAATATTTGAGAACTAAAGTAATTATTAACATAATATGTATATTTATTTTAAACAAAGAAAAATAGCTTTTTGTATAGTTTTTTTTTAAATAACTGTCAAAAAGAAGTCTAAAAAATATCAATTAGATTTAAATTAAAATTTTCAGCTTTCTCTTTTTGACTTTAAATTGCCAGGGAAATGTGTGGTATGTTCTAACATTCAATCCCTGTGGCAAATTGTTGACCACATATAATAATAATAGTAATACTTTAGCATATAACGTCCCCTGGCGGCGTTTGCATCCATTTAATCTATACTTTTGGTGCAATTGACACGGATAGGATAGCTAAATCTTTTATATATGTACATGCATTTTTTCTCTCAACTGTTAAGTTGTTGCAATTAATGTTTGTTTGTTTGAATGGTGTTTTAACGCCACTTTCAGCAATTTTTCAGCTATTTCATGGCGTCCAGTTTTTATTGGGGGAGGAAGCCGGAGTACCCGGAGAGAACCCCCGACCTGCGGTAGGAAAACTGGCAATCCTTGTCAATTAAGATTGGAGTCGAGTACACCCTACCTGCAGTGAGAATCGAACCGCAATCTCAGTGTTGACAGACCACGTGGTCAATGATAGACGAACTACCTTGACCACTCGGCCACCGAGGCCCCTTGTTGCAATTAATGACCTTATGTCTTGATCACAGGAAGATTTTCTACCATATATTTGTAATCAATCACACTTCACAAGATAATTAATTGTAATATTGAATAGAATTATTAATATTAGATATTTTCTTTATTTTGATTTGTTCTAACGATACCACGTGGTCATTTTGTATTTCTTTGGGCACTTATAATATACCTAAAAATAGAATTTTCCAACGATATTGTGTTATGCTGCATACCTATACAGCACGTTACTAAAAATAGATTTCAAAAATTCTAAAAGCTAAATCGGTATATCACATTATAAAAAATGGTTACAAGAAATGAGGAGTTTTATTCAACATGTTTATTATATGGTTAAGAGTTTGGTTCTATTTTGGTAAATTTTCTGTAGAAAAAGGGTCTGTTGTATTTTGTGATGTGGAATACTTTTCATAGAACAATTATACATTTATTATGTGTGTAGACTCGTAATCATATTACATTTTAAACATCTGTCAAACAAATGGAGTGCACACAAAAAAGGAAATATTGTTCAACATTCATGACAATAGGTTATATTAATAATATAACAATTATAGCTTAAGATTCGGTCAATACGAGAATATATCGACCAACAGATGAATATCGACCTCGGACTGCGTCCTCGGTTGATATGCAAATCTGTTTGGTCGATATATTCTTGTATCGACCATATACTAAAGCTATAATTGTATCATATACATTTTTTGTTCTTGTTTTTGCTTCGAATTATAAATCAATATCTGTCTTCATTCCTTTTTGTATTAATACAGTGTATTGTCATTTCATACATTGACCCATAACTGGCGAACTTATCGGGTATTAATATCAGTTTGTTTTTAGTACATATGGGAGTGCTATAATGTCAACAAGTCTAAATAAACAAAATGCATGAATACATTCAATAAATGAATAACGTTTATAACTATTACGAAATACAAGTGAGGCAATTCAAACAGTGCTCCCCTTTACAGTTTAACCTTGTCACATTATTGGTATCCTCCCAAGTCAAGGGTTACGAATCCGCGTTCGCTCCACCATCACCGCAAACTCATAACCCTTGGGAGGATGCATCATTGGATTTTCGTTGAGGGTTTTGGTGATTTGTTGTTCTGTCTAGCTTTAGTGAAGGCATTGTGAAGTTGTTTACTTTATATATTTATGAAAACTTGTCTACGACAATATCATTAATTTTATTATATACAGATCTCAGGTTACCATAATTTGTTTTAAGCGGCTAAAAAAGTTAGTGATCTTTTCAATCTAATTAAAAATAAATCTTTCACTTGCTCCCCTTTTTTCTATAAACGCTGCTTCCACGCGCCGAAAAATAGAAAAAAAGATTTAAGTTTAATTAGATTGTGATCTTATCACTTAAATAATAAGATATAGCATATAACACGCATTAGTTTGAACTTCATCAAAAGGGAAAATCATAGATAAACGTATACTATGAGTTTAAAGAATTTTCAAGTATAAGAGTTGTTTTTTCTATTTTCATTTTAATGTATCACACTTTACCCTTTTCAACAACAAACAAATTCGGTTAAAATTCTGTCATATTATATATTTTTTTATTTGTACATTGCATTTAATGTATATGTTGTTGATAAATAAGATTTCTATTTTAAAAAGAGGGTATGATATGAGATTTGTTTTAATTTTCGATGTAGGTCGTAAAATTGCCATCGTCCAAGTCGACCCAGGTCACAGTTTCTGAGCAGAGATCTTTGCAATCTAATTAAAATTACAGCTTTACAGCGACGATAACAAAAAGGGGAGCTTGTGAAAGATTTTATTTAAATTAGATTGAGGTCTTTGAAGAGAAGTTATCTATACTAAATGCCAAACCCCATTGGAAAAAATCTTTTGCTTGCATTTTTTTATTATTTCATATTTTACCTTTTTATTATGAAAATTCGGGGTCAAATCATTATTCCGACAACCCAGTACTCCGACAACCCAGTACTCCGACAGCCCATTACTCTGACAATGACAAAAACGTATAACTATTTGTATACAATAAATAGGCTGTGGTAGTACTTCCGTCCGCTGTCGCCCGATATTTATCACTATAGTCCTGGTTTGCACATTATGTAATTCGGTAAAAAATGCCCTTTATATTCATTCTAAAATCATGGACGGATCCAGAAATTTTTGAAAAGGGGGGGGGGGGGTCCCTAACCAATTTTGCCGAACGTCTACATGAAAGTAACAACAATTTTCAGAGGACGGGGGGTGGGGGGGGGGGCAACCACCGGAACACCCCTTGGATCCGCCACTTAAAAGGGGCTATATGTTGACCTTTTATTCCTTAAAATCAATCGTTTTTTTCTTGCGGTACATTATGAAATGTTTTTAATTTTTGTTTCTGTTTTTTTTTTGTTTTGTTTATTGTTGTCTTTTTTTTGGTTCTTTTTATTTCAGGGGAACCGGTGGTGGATGGGTGGTTATAGTTTGACATTAAATATGGTCCAAATATCTTGCTTCCGGTATTTGGGGTTGGAGTCAATATGCAACCTTGCAGAACATGTCAAACTAACTTTCTTGTGGGATGGGAATGTTATAATTATCTTTGTAACATGAATCCTTTGTTCTTTTTTACGAATAAACAAGAGACGACGATTAGGTATGCTCTAAATTAAAACACTTGTATAATATTGCATGAAAGGTCACGTGTGCCTGTTAAACTCAAGGGAAAATAGCCATGCAATAACCAACTACAACTAGATCCGATAATGCACAGTAAAACTCCGCCTTAATTAAGTCAAATTTTATTGATTTTCACTGCAAAAAGATAGCACGAGCTTCCAATATAAGCTTTTCATTCGATTAGTCGAATATCGGTCGCACCATTGTAAACACCGCCCTCTTTATTTATAACCAATTATTAATGGGCGGGATCTAGGGGCTTATTCATGTTACAAATCATTTATAGCACCGCCTTCCTCGTTAGACAAATACACATTCTCACGCTAAAGCGTTCGAAGGTGTATCTGTCTAACTCAGAAGACTGTGCTATAAATATAACTGAGAAAAAGGGGCTAATTGTGTTGTTGGAACGGGATGCTATCCTAGAAGTTAATAAAAAGAAAAACCAACAAAAATCGACACAATCAATAAAGGTCTTCAGTGACGTTTGAGTACAATTGAATATTACATGTCGATGTTCTTACCACCTATACTTTACCTTCCAATTATAAACAAAAATATTTACCTGTTCCAGTTACAAAGAAGCAAAGGCGTAACAACGTGGCAATCGAATGTCAAAGTCTGAAAAGGCCAAAAAAAAATTGGTATGCATAAAATTATCACAAAAACAAACGACACAACATAGATCAACATGCAAAAAACACATATAATACCAAGTCAAAACGAGAGTGAACTCAGGTGTTCTGGAAGATAAAGCAGTTCCTGCTTGTGATGCGCATGCCGGCCCCAGTAGTAGCTCATCACAGTTGCATCCCCATCTATTGACCTTTACAACATCACATACATATCCAGATGTTTGTTATAAAAACATGTCTTGATTAATATATATACGTTTTTTCTTTGTCGAAGAAATGGGCTGTCGGAGTAATGCTACGCACCCCTTGACTTTTATTACCGGAAGTTTACATTATTAATCAGCCATTTGTGTTTCTACATGAACCTTTAGATGTTTACAAAGTTCGTCTGCTTTCGTGACGTTCAATGGTATTCGGACAAACCGCGAGTTTTTTCCCGCCTTAACTGCAGACGACATCACCCGAAGGATTTCGAGAAGACAACAATCGATTGTTCCTAAAGTACACTTCCGTTTTAATTAAGGTCCAATTTTAGTACGGAAAATCACCCTTTCATAATTAATAAGACGCCATATTTCAAAACGCTGAATGTCTTGAGGAAATAATTGTTGATTTCAAAAAGTTCCCTTCTTGATCTACAAAAGGAGCATAATCTGAACCATACGCGGTAAGCAGTATTCATTTGTCACCCAAAAAAACATTTACCACAAAATGTCAACACTTAGTATAGTTCACATCTACATCTACCACGTGACATCTACATCTACATGTTACGAAGCGCCGTATCCTCCAGACTATACTGCTTCGGCGTGGGCGGTTAGAAAAAGTTATGAACTGAATAGAACATTAAGAAAGTAAATAAGTAGCATAGACCAACTGAGAAGAAGACAGAAATTTAAGACAGAAAGATAGAGTCCATATTGCATTTCCAGTCCCTCAGTTTAGACCAATCCGGCTACCGTAGAGGTCCCTTGGCATACACCCAACCGACACAGCTCTAGTCATCATAAGGACATACTTACAATTTGTACAAAAGTAAAACCGGCTTCTTTGGTACCAGGCTAAATGTGTATCGTGCCTATTCTTTATTTAGGCACAATGTATTTATAAACTGACGACCAACATATTTATAAAACTCTTGCTTACTTATTGTGTAATGATTAAATACCTGATCTATACCAATGGACGACTACAGACTATGAGTCTTTACATCTATATAACCTGGACAATACATTCACTTATAAAATTACTCTTTCTCTTAATTCCCTTAATTTACTGTTAGGAATTTTCATTCATCATCAGGAAAGTTTTACATCTTTTTTTATAAAAAAGAACTTAGAAGCACGACAACAGTTTGTTTGTTTAACGCCACTTTCAGCAATTTTTCAGAGATATTATGGCGTCTAGTTTTTATTTATTGGGGGGAGGAATGTAAGTAATTATCTTGACTGGGGGGGCACATATTAATGATATTACTTGTAAGGCAAATAAAACATTAGGCTTTTTAAGAAGAAACAGGAAAAACTGCACTCAAAAAGTAAAACATCTTACTTACACTTCACTTGTGCGCCAGGTTATTGAATACTCCTCCCCAGTTTGGGACCCATACAAAAATAATCAGATATCACAGGTTGAGCCAATTCAAAGAAAGGCTGCAAGATATGTACTGAATAATTATAAAGACAGATCTCCAGGGGCAGTCACAGACATGTTAAATACATTAAAATGGGAAAGTTTGGAAAGTAGGCGCAGAAAATCAAGATTAACTTTACTATACAAAATTAATTGGGGGTTAGTAGAGGTTCCAAAAGACATGTTAACTAGATCTGACAGGCATACTCGTGGGGAACATAAATTTATGCAATTATCGACAAAAAACAAGAATGTATATAAATACTCTTTTTTCCCAGAACAATAACAGATTGGAATAATCTACCTGAATCCATAGGTATGGTATCATCAATCCTTGTCTATTAAGATTGGAGTCGAGTACACCTTGCCCGAGGTGAGACTCGCTCCTGCAATCTCAGTGTTGGCAAACCACGGGAATAATAGAAGACGTACTACCACACCACTCGGCCACCCAGTCCCTTTCCCCCACGACAACAGTAACCTACAATAATTAAGGCCACCGGTATATAGACCTTTAAATGGCATCGCGATTAACAAAATAAATATTAATCATCGAAATCATATAATTCTCATGTCATTTTTCATTCTTCTGTATATTTTCGTTATGTAATTAATTTCTTAGTTTAATCATTTGAAAATCACGCAATCTTCATAAAAATAAACGCATAATATGTAAATCATTAAGAACAAAAATAATGAAAAAGTATGATTGGCTTTTATTATGTCGCCCCAGACTTTGTCGGGGCGACATATTGTTATTCTACTGTTTCTTTTTCACTATTATTATTATTATTATGTCGCCCCAGACTTTGTCGGGGCGACATATTGTTATTCTACTGTTTCTTTTTCACTATTATTATGTCGCCCCAGACTTTGTCGGGGCGACATATTGTTATTCTACTGTTTCTTTTTCACTATTATTATGTCGCCCCAGACTTTGTCGGGGCGACATATTGTTATTCTACTGTTTCTTTTTCACTATTATTATGTCGCCCCAGACTTTGTCGGGGCGACATATTGTTATTCTACTGTTTCTTTTTCACTATTATTATTATTAAGTCGCCGACCACGAAGTGTCGGGCGACTTATTGTTTTTACTCCGTTTCTTATTAAATCCCCGACCACGAAGTGTCGGGGATTTATTGTTTTTGCACCGTTTCTTATTATTATTATTCTTCTTCTTCTTCTTCTTCTTCTTCTTTTTATTTTACGATCTAATGTTCCCCCTAATGTTATATATAGTCATGTTTATGAATATCCCCATAGCATGCATGAAGGTGACCTTAACTGGAGAATCCTTCATGGTGCTATTGCAACTAGTAAATTTTATTGTAAAGCTGGTTATCAGCAGTCTGATGTTTGTCCCTCTTGTGGTTTGCAAGAGAACTTACATCACATTTTTATAGCCTGTCCCCGTATTAGTGTTTTATTAAATAACGTTTATAATATTCTGTGTAAATTAAGCACAAATAATGTAGGTTCAATAGAATCATTTATATTTGGACCTTCTACTTTTACTAGCACTGACCTAACGCCACCTCAGGTCAGTGCAAATCGATCTCCTCCAGATGTCCACACGCCAACATCGGACAGCTGTCCAGTTAGGAAATCGAGTCCAGCTGATCAACCGCCATCTTGGATCAGCTGTCCAGACATCACAGTACCAGCCGACCACACGTCATCCAGGGTCGGCTGTCCAGAGACGAACAGACAGCCAATCGTGATGGAGGACGGAACAGTCGTGTTGGGAGAATGTACCAACACGCAACGATGGATGAAGCGGTACAGGACCCCAAGACGACTGTTCCAGTGGATTGCCACCCAGGCGAAGATGGCCACCTACGTGACCCTGCAGCACCTGAGGACGGGAGGCGGACCAACAGACCCACTCCAGGAATTCAGGTCGCGCATCCGCGCCCGACTGGCAATCGAGTTTTCATATTGTAAGTTTATTAACAATATTGATTCTTTTTCAGATTTTTGGTGTCTTAACAATGTTTTATGTTATATTTCTAATGACAAGCTTATTGTAAATATATAATGGTAAGTTGATTGTTTTTGTTTTTGTATCTTTTTTAGTTCTGTTTATATATATTGTAATCCGCGATGAAATAAAGGTTAAAACATGGACTGGCGTGTACCAGTCCATGTTGACTTTGATCATTTGGACAAAGTCATTTATAGGGCTCTTTAATTTTAACGATAGGTAGGTTAAAATGTTAAAGTTTAAATTGACTTGTATCAATTTAAACTGACTTTGATCAGTTGGACAAAGTCTTTTATTTTTTCTACTGTATTTTCATATACTTTTGGATTTAAAGTTAACTTATTTATATGTATTTTCAAAATTGTTAAATGTAGCTTGTCAAAATAATGTATTGTTAGGTTTATATTTTATGTTACTTGAATTTTTGATACCTTGTACAACTGTGATTTATTGTTTTATTTAATAAAGGGTATTGAAAATTCAAATTCTTCTTCTTCTTCTTCTTCTTCTTGAAGGGATAGGACGTGTTTTTCGGAGCTCCGCTCAAATCATTTATTTCTTGGTTATTTTGTATTGTGGTTCGTAAATATTTGTATTGTTGTGTTCAGAAGAAGAAGCTCTTTCATTTTGTGGGGTATTTTTCGTATTTATATCTCGGATTGCCGAGATTTTTGGTGGATTGTTTTTTTGTTTACTGGTTTATTTTTTGTTCAAAGATGGCGTCGCCTTCGTTTTCCAGTGTGGTCATGGGTAAATCTACTCAGTTGTCGACTGTAGTTGCTTCGGGCAATTCTTTGTTAAATGACAAGGACAATAGGGACCTTAATTTAATTAAGCGAACTATGCCGTCAAAGGTAGGTGGTAAATCCCAGCCTCAGGCTAATGTTAATAATATTGTTAAATCGCAAGTGAGCTGCGAAAGTTCAAGATCGAAAAGTTCAAATTTGGCAACTGAAAATAATATACCCATCGAGAACGAAAATTCAAGATTTGAACATGATGATATGCCATCATTCGGTCATAAGCCTTTCGGTTTTGTCTCAAGGAAACATGGTGTTAAGTTAAGAAATATACAGTCCATATCAATAGAACAGTATGTTGTTGCTGTTGCTAATGTGGTCAATCCAGAAAATATAGTGGCTGCTTCTCGCATGAGATCTGGGGTCGTTATATTTTTATCTAACCTTGACGATGTTGAACTCTTGTGTTCAGATGGTCTTAGTATAGGGGACGAATTCATTGAAGTTCAATGTCTAGTTAAAATCCCCAAAAAGATTACTCTGTCAAATTGTCCCCCTTTTATCCCTAATGATTTATTAGAAGATGAATTGATGCGCTATGGGCGCATAATTTCCGACATTAAACCCATACCACTAGGCATAAAAATCCCAACCCTTAAACACGTCAAGTCATTTAGACGTCAAGTTTCTCTTATTCCCCACTCTAACCAATGTTTACCAGAATACTTTGATATGCATTATCAAAGACAAAATTACAGAATCTTTTTAAATGATGATGTGGTTTGTTTTAAGTGTAAACAGATTGGACACATTCAAAGCAGATGCCCCGCGAACAAACCTAAAATTGATAACAAAACATCAGAAACAAGCACGCATGTCCCATATACGGCGGAACTTGCACCCCCAACTGGGACCGCCGAGCAGTCTGTTGCATCGGACCCTGGTGCCCATACCTCTGGGAATCAGGAGGATGCTGTCGATACCCCAAGCAATGTTACTGCTCATAAACAAGCAGCGGAATCTACTGTTTCCACTATAATTGTAGATATACACGCTCCTGCTGAAAAAGTGCAAGATCTAACGGCGCCAAAATCTGCAATTAAACGTAAAGCAGAAACCAGCGATTCACTAATTTGTGTCAAAGCCCCCACAACCGATAAAATCCTTGTTGCATCTGCTCAAGATGATATTAGCATATGGGATTTACCACCACCATCCAATATTATTGTAAACACAAACGAAGAAGAGGATGTAGACATTGAGTCCATATCCTCTGATCTATCCGAACAAAACTTGTCGCAAATTGTCGTGGATACCGAGCAAAAATTATCCACCGACGAGCTGGACAGACTACTTTCAGAACTCAAGAGCAATAAAAAACCCGTTGAGAAGTGTTTGGAATATACAACCAACTTACGCCAACTCTGTCAAGACTTTATTGACCGCAGAAGAAATCCCGAATCGTCTTCCCAGTTGAAAGCGCGTCTAAACAAATTAATAAAGAAGTTAAAGGCGTATATTAAAACACATGCTTAGAAATATTTTATATATAAGTCAACATGATTTTTCCTCTTAATTATGCTTTATTGCTATGTTTTCACACTACAATTTTAATGTCCGGTTTTTCATTAGTTTCACTGAACACTCAAGGTTGTCGTGATTCTTTTAAAAGATATTTTATTTTGGATTCTTTAAAATCTAAATTAAATGCAGATATAGTTTTTCTCCAAGATACCCATACCATCCCTTCTGATGAAGGTATATGGAAAATGGTATGGAGAGGAGAAATAGTTTTTTCTCATCTGTCAACTATTTCTGCTGGGTTAGCGATATGTTTTTCAAATAATTTAGAATATACTATTCTAGATCATAAAGTTATCTTACCCGGTCGCATTTTACATGCAACTATCAAATTACAGGAGGAAACTGTATATTTGTTGAATGTCTATTCCCCCACCTGTCCCAAAGAAAAACTAGAATTTTTGAAATACTTAAAACACCATTTGAATCAACTTGATTCTTCCTATCCAATATTTCTTGGAGGTGATTTTAATTGTACTACTAATCCTTCCCTCGATCGGACAGGAGATATTGAACCCCACCCCCATTCTTGTAATGAATTTAAAAATATAGTAAAACGTTTCAAATTTATTGATACGTTTCGCAATATTCATCCGTATGATAGAACTTATTCCTGGTCGAGAAATGACGGAGTCGCCGCAAGACTCGATCGGATTTATATATCTAAACATTACAGTCAGTTTATTCGATCCTCAGAAATAAAACCGTGTTCATATTCTGATCATGATTACGTTCGTGTTTACTTTAAAGAAATACCAAGTAAACACAAGAGTGCTTACTGGTGTCTTAATACATCACTTTTAGAGGATAAATCGTATATCGACATGATAAATAACTTTTGGCTTTCCTGGCGATTACAGAAATCTGAGTTCAAGTGTATCCAAGATTGGTGGGATCGTGGAAAATACAAAATAAAGGAACTTTCGCAAGAATTTTCCATTAAAAGGAATTATGATTTTAAACGTAAATTTGATAGTTTGCAGTGCGATATTCAATTATTAAAATCAAATATTGCCACAAACCCTGGTCTCAATACTGTTTTAATTGAGAAACAACACCAGTTGTCTGAACTTGAACGTATCCAGGCACGTGGTGCTTGGGTACGTTCAAGATTCAAATATGTAAATGACGCAGATAAACCTACGAAATATTTCTTTGACCTTGAAAAGAAACGTGGCACAAGGAAATTATTATCACATTTAACCTTGCCTGATGGCAGTATAACTGATTCCGATCAGGAAATAAAAACCCTTGCCAGAAATTTTTACTCCGAATTGTATAGTCCCGATCCTGTTGATGAAGGTTGTCAAAATGAAATTTTGAAAGACCTTCCTACAATAAGTAAAACTCAAAAACAAACATTAGATAGTCTTATAAGTTATGATGAATTGTCCTCTGCCGTTTTAAAAATGAATAATAACAAATCCCCTGGTATAGATGGGCTGCCTAGTGAGTTTTACAAAACCTTTTGGAATATCGTTGGGAAGGATATGCACGAAGTTTTTGTTACTTCTATTGAAGAAAACAGACTTCCACTTTCGTGCAGAAGAGCTGTCCTGACAATGATTCCGAAGAAAGGTGACAGTAGTTTGTTGAAAAACTGGAGACCAGTGTCTCTTCTCTGCTGCGACTATAAAATATTAACTAGGGCTTTCTCACTTAGACTTCGAACCGTTCTACCTGACATACTATATATCGATCAAAGCTATTGTGTTCCCGGTCGTCATATCAGTGACAATATTCGTTTAATTTCTGATGCTACGTGTTATGCTAATCAGGAAAATATCCCCCTAGCTATTGTTTCCCTTGACCAAGAAAAGGCTTTTGATCGTGTTCATCATGGTTATTTGATGAAGACATTAGAAGCCTTCGGTTTTGGCGATTATTTTATATCCTGTATAAAAACTATTTATGCAGATGTACATAGTTTACTAAAAATTAATAACTCGTTATCGTCCCCTTTTGAATTTAAAAGAGGAATACGACAAGGATGTTCCTTGTCAGGTCAGCTATACGCTATTTGCCTTGAACCTCTTTTACATAAATTAAGGTCAAAAGACGGCTTATCAGGTCTTAAACTTCCATTATCTGATGGCAAGAAAAGTTGTTTATCTGCTTATGCAGATGATCTGGATACTCTTTTAACAAAAGATTCTGATTTTGAAAAGTTGTCTTTCTGGTTAGATATCTATCAGAAAGCTTCAAATTCAAAAATTAATTTACAAAAGTCTGAAGGTTTGTGGGTTGGTAGTTGGAAAAACAGAAATGATTGTCCACTTGGTCTCAAGTGGAACAATAAAGGTCTCAAAGTTTTAGGCACTTTTGTTGGGAACAATACAGAATTTTATAAGCAAAATTGGGAAGGGATGGAGGAGGATATTACTGTCAAACTTGATAGGTGGAAACCTTTCGCTCGTGGTTTGTCACTTAGAGGACGAACCCTTGTTATTAATTTACTGTCTGCATCAAAGTTATGGCATCGATTAAATTCCGTAGCCGTGCCCGATGAAATTATTAATGCCATTCAAAGTAAATTTGTTGACTTTCTATGGCAAGGAAAACATTGGGTTTCCAAAGAAATGTTATATCTTCCTGTATGTACTGGAGGACAGGGTCTAGTTCATATTTTATCCAGAATTCGTGATTTTCGAATTCAATTTATGTACAGATTTTTGACATTAATGAATGGTGAAGATGTTCACCCTTGTTACTATTTTTGTAAATATTTTTTGTCTACTGTTTCTAATTTGAATTATGATGTTCAGTTGTTATTACTTGATGGGGATTTTCAGTATACAACCATCCCAAGCTTTTATCAAGATTTAATAAAAACCTGGAAATATTTTGAATCATCTAGAATAAAAATAGATGATACCTCAGTTGCTGATATTTTAGAAGAACCTTTGTTCTTTAATCCCTCATTAGTTAACCCTAAAACTGATGAACCTTTTTATTTTGAAAATTTTGTAATTGCCGGTATGACTAAAGTTAAAGATCTTTTTGATACTAGTCTGAAGAGAAAATTTACTGCAGCAGATCTTGTAGGCATATTGAGCATTCGTTCTGAACGCTGTATTCAACAACATCTGGATTTACTATGGTCGGCTTTTCCTCCGGAGTGGAGTGAATTGATAGACCGCTTTTTACATAATGATATTGATATTGGTGTTTTTCACCAATATATTTTTAAATTAGATATTGACAATGCACCTGAATTAAGTAAAGGTATTGTTCTCGATAAATGTCCCAAGAAAATGATCTATTTGTTATCTGTTATACAGAATTTTAATCGTTCCCATACTAAAAAGTTACTGTCCCCTTGGTGTAATATTTTACAATTAAATATTCCCCCTAATGTTATATATAGTCATATTTATGAATATCCTCATAGCATGCATGAAGGTGACCTTAACTGGAGAATCATTCATGGTGCTATTGCAACTAGTAAATTTTATTGTAAAGCTGGTTATCAGCAGTCTGATGTATGTCCCTCTTGTGGTGTACAAGATGACATACATCATATTTTTATTTCCTGTCCGCGTATTAAAGTTTTATTTAATTTTGTTAAAAATATTTGGTGTAAATTAATGAAAAATGATGTAGGTTCAGTAAAATCGTTTATATTTGGACCTTCGATTTTTTCCAGCACTGACCCAATGCCACCTAAGGTCAGTGCAAATCGATCTCCTCCAGCTGTCCAAACGTCAACATCGGACAGCTGTCCAGTTAGGAGATCGATGCCAGCTGATCCACCGCCACCCGGGATTAGCTGTCCAGAGATTCCAATACCAGCCGACCACACGTCATCCAGGGTCGGCTGTCCAGAGACGACAAGACAACCAATGGTGATGGAGGACGGAGCAGTCGTGTTGGGAGAATGTACCAACACGCAACGATGGACGAAGCGGTACAGGACCCCAAGACGACTGTTCCAGTGGATTGCCACCCAGGCGAAGATGGCCACCTATGTGACCCTGCAACACCTAAGGACCGGAGGCGGAGAGACAGATCCACTCAAGGAATTTAGGTCGCGCATCCGAGCCCGGTTGGCAATAGAATTTGCATATTGTAAGTTTGTTAATAATGTTGATTTCTTTTCAGATTTTTGGTGTTTTGATAATGTATTGTGTTTTATTTCAAATGACAAGCTTTTTGTAAATATTTAATGGTAAGTTGATTGTATATGTATTTATTTTTTTCCTGTTTATATATATTGTAAACCGCGATGAGTTAAAGGTTAAAACATGGACTGGCGTGTACCAGTCCATGTTGACTTTGATCATTATGACAAAGTCCTTTATAGGTTTCTTTAATTTTAAACAGTAGGTAGGTTATAAAGGTAAACGTTAATGTTTAAACTGACTTGTATCAGTTTAAACCGACTTTGATCGTTTGGACAAAGTCTTTTATTATTTTATGTCGTATTTTTATATACTTTTGGATTTAAAGTTGATATATTATATGTATTTTCAAAATTGTTAAATAGCTTGTCATAATAATGTATTTGTTAGGATTATATTTTATGTTACTTGAATTTTTGATACCTTGTACAACTGTGATATAATGTTTTAATTAATAAAGGGTATTGAAAATTCAATTCAATTCTTCTTCTTCTTGAAGGGATAGGACGTGTTTTTCGGAGCTCCGCTCAAAGCATTTATTTCTTGGTTATTTTGTATTGTACTTCGTAAATATTTGTATTGTTGTGTTTGGAAGAAGAAGTTCTTTCATTTTGTGGGGTTTATTTCGGTATTTATTCTCGGATTGCCGAGATTTTTGGTGGATTCGATTTTTGTTTATTGGTTTGATTTGGTTTAAAGATGGCGTCGCCTTCATTTTCAAGTGTTGTGGTTAATGGTAAAAGTACTCAGTTGTCGTCTGTTGTTGCCTCAGGCAATACTATGTTATGTGAGAAGGACAATAGGGACCTTAATTTAATTAAGCGAACAATGCCGTCCAAGGTAGGTGTTAAATCCTTGCCCCAGGCTAATGGTGATAATGTTGTAAAGTCGCAATTAAACCGAGAAAGTTCAAGAGCGAAAAATTCAGATTTATCAACTGAAAATATTATACCCACTGAAGGTGAAAGTTCAAGATTTGAACATGATGATATGCCATCATTCGGTCATAAGCCGTTCGGCTTTGTTTCAAGGAAACATGGTGTCAGGTTACGAAATATACAGTCCATATCAATCGAACAATATGTTGTTGCTGTTGCTAATGTGGTAAATCCAGAAAATATAGTGGCTGCATCAAGAATGAGATCTGGAGTCGTTATATTTTTGTCGAACCTTGACGATGTCGAGTTATTGTGTTCAGATGGCCTTAGCATCGGGGACGAATTCATTGAAGTTCAATGTCTTGTTAAAATTCCCAAAAAGATTACTCTGTCAAATTGTCCCCCCTTTATCCCTAATGATTTATTAGAAGATGAATTGATGCGCTATGGGCGCATCATTTCAGACATCAAACCCATACCATTAGGCATAAAAATCCCAACCCTGAAACACGTCAAGTCTTTTAGACGTCAAGTTTCTCTTATTCCCCACTCCAACCAATCCTTACCAGAATACTTTGATATGCATTATCAAAGACAAAATTACAGAATCTTTTTAAACGATGATGTGGTTTGTTTTAAATGCAAACAGATTGGACACATTCAAAGCAGATGTCCAGAAAACAAAACTAAAACGGATAACAAAACATCAGTAGCAAACACACATGCCCCATATACGGCGGAACGTGTACCCCCAACTGGGACCGCCGAGCAATCTGTTGCTTCGGACTCTGGTGCCAGTGCTTCTGGGAATCAATGCTACTGTTAATAAACAAGCAGTGGAATCTACGGTCATTGTAGATGTCCACGCTCCCGTTGAAAAGGTGCAAGATCTTATGGTGCCTAAGTCTGCAATGAAACGTAAAGCAGAAAACAGCGATTCACTGATTTGTGTGAAAGCCCCTACAACCGACAAAATCACTGAATCATCTGCTCAGGATGATATCAGTATATGGGATTTACCCCCGCCATCTAATATTACTGTGAACACCACCGAAGAAGAGGATGTAGACATTGAATCTATTTCCTCGGATTTGTCAGAACAAAACGTATCCCAAATCGTCGTGGATACCGAGCAAAAATTATCGATTGAAGAGCTGGACAGACTACTTTTAGAACTTAAAAGTAACAAAAAACCTGTTGAGAAGTGTTTAGAGTACACGACCAACATACGCCAATTGTGTCAAGATTTCATTGACCGCAGAAGAAATCCTGAGTCGTCTTCTCAGTTGAAAGCCCGTTTAAACAAATTAATAAAGAAGTTAAAGGCGTATATAAAAACACATGCTTAGAAATACTTTTTATCCAAGTCAATATGATTTTTCCTATTAAGTATGCATTATTGCTCTGTTTTTTCACTACAATTTTAATGTCCGGTTTTTCATTAGTCTCACTGAACACTCAAGGTTGTCGTGACTCTTTTAAAAGATATTTTATATTAGATTCTTTGAAATCTAAATTGAATGCAGATATAGTTTTTCTCCAAGATACCCATACCATTCCTTCTGATGAAGGTATTTGGAAAATGATATGGAGAGGAGAAATAGTGTTCTCTCATCTCTCCACTATTTCTGCTGGATTAGCTATATGTTTTTCTAATAAGTTAGAATATACTATTCTAGATCATAAAATTATTTTACCCGGTCGCATTTTACATGCTACTATCAAATTACAGGAGGAAACTGTTTATTTGTTGAATATCTATTCCCCTACCTGTCCCAAAGAAAAACTTGACTTTTTAAAATGTTTAAAACACCATTTGAATCAACTTGATTCTTCCTATCCAATATTTCTTGGAGGTGATTTTAATTGTACTACCAATCCTTCCTTAGATAGGACAGGAGATGTTGAACCCCACCCCCATTCTTGTAATGAATTTAAAAATATTGTTAAACGTTTCAAATTTATTGATACGTTTCGTAATATTCATCCGTATGATAAAATATATTCTTGGTCGAGAAATGACGGTGTCGCCGCAAGACTCGATCGAATTTATATCTCCAAACATTACAGTCAGTTCATCAGATCATCTGAAATAAAAGAATGTACATATTCGGATCACGATTTTGTTCGTGTTTACTTTAAAGAAATTCAAGGTAAACACAAGAGTGCATACTGGTGTTTAAATACATCTCTTTTAGAAGATAAATCGTATGTTGATATAATTAATAACTTCTGGATTTCTTGGCGATTACAGAAATCTGAGTTCAAGTGTATTCAAGATTGGTGGGATCGAGGAAAATATAAAATAAAGGAACTTTCACAAGAATTTTCTTTTAAAAAGAGTTATGATTTTAAACGTAAATTTGATAGTTTGCAGTGCGATATTCAATTATTAAAATCAAATATTTTCGCAAACCCTGATCTCAATACCATTTTAATTGAGAAGCAGCAACAGTTATCTGAACTTGAACGAATCCAGGCCCGTGGTGCTTGGGTTCGTTCAAGATTCAAATATGTTAATGATTCAGATAAACCTACAAAATTCTTTTTTGACCTTGAAAAGAAACGTGGTACAAAGAAACTATTATCCCATTTAACCTTGCCTGATGGCAGTATAACCGATTCAGATCAGGAAATAAAAACCCTTGCCAGAAATTTTTACTCTGATTTATATAGCCCCGATCCTGTTGATGAAAGTTGTCAAAATGAAATTCTGAAAGACCTCCCTACAATAAGTGAAACCCAAAAACAAACATTAGATAATGTTATAAGTTATGATGAATTGTCCTGTGCCGTTTTAAAAATGAATAATAATAAGTCCCCTGGTATTGATGGGTTGCCTAGTGAATTTTACAAAACATTTTGGAATATCGTTGGTAAGGATATGCACGAAGTTTTTGTTTCTTCTATTGAAGAAAACAGACTTCCACTTTCGTGCAGAAGAGCCGTTCTGACGATGATTCCAAAGAAAGGTGACAGTAGCTTGTTGAAAAACTGGAGACCAGTGTCTCTTCTCTGTTGCGACTATAAAATATTAACGAGAGCTTTCTCGCTAAGACTCCGTTACGTTTTTCCCGATATATTAAATATCGATCAAAGTTATTGTGTTCCCGGTCGTCATATAAGTGATAATATTCGTTTTATTTCTGATGCTACGTGTTATGCTAATCAGGAAAATATCCCCCTTGCTATTGTTTCCCTTGACCAAGAGAAGGCTTTTGATCGTGTTCATCATGGTTATTTGATGAAGACATTAGAAGCCTTCGGTTTTGGAGATTATTTTATATCCTGTATAAAAACTATTTATACAGATGTACATAGTTTACTTAAAATTAATAACTCGTTATCGTCCCCTTTTCAATTTAAAAGAGGTATACGACAAGGATGTTCCTTGTCTGGTCAATTATATGCCATATGCCTTGAACCTCTTTTACACAAACTAAGGTCAAAAGACGGCTTATCAGGCCTTGAACTACCATTATCTGATGGTAAGAAAAGTTGTTTATCTGCATATGCAGATGATTTGGATACTCTGTTAACGCAGGACTGATTTTAATAGGTTGTCTTTCTGGTTAGATATATACCAGAAAGCTTCTAATTCAAAAATTAATTTACAAAAGTCCGAAGGTTTGTGGGTTGGAAGTTGGAAAAATAGAAATGATTGTCCACTTGGTCTCAAGTGGAATAATAAAGGTTTAAAGGTTTTAGGTACTTTTGTTGGAAACAATAGAGATTTTTATAAACAAAATTGGGAAGGGATGGAGGAGGATATTTCTGTCAAACTTGACAGGTGGAAGCCTTTTGCCCGCGGTTTGTCACTAAGAGGGCGAACACTTGTTATTAATTTACTTTCCGCGTCAAAATTGTGGCATCGATTAAATTCTGTGGCCGTGCCCGATGAAATTATTAGCGCCATACAAAATAAATTTGTTGATTTTTTATGGCAAGGAAAACATTGGGTTTCCAAAGAAATGTTATATCTTCCTGTATGTACTGGAGGACAGGGTTTGGTTCATATTTTATCTAGAATTCGTGATTTTCGAATTCAGTTTATGTACAGATTTTTGACATTAATGAATGGTGAAGAAGTCCATCCTTGTTACTATTTTTGTAAATATTTTTTGTCTACTGTTTCTAATTTGAATTATGATGTTCAATTGTTATTACTTGATGGGGATTTTCAATATACTAACATCCCAAGCTTTTATCAAGATTTGATAAAAGCCTGGAAATATTTTGAATCGTCTAGAATAAAAATAGATGACATCTCAGTTGCAGACATTTTAGAAGAACCTTTGTTTTTTAACCCTTTATTAGTTAACCCTAAAACCGATGAACCTTTTTATTTTGAAAATTTTGTAATTGCCTGTATGACCAAAGTTAAAGATCTTTTTGATACTAGTTTGAAAAGAAAATTAACTGCAGCAGATCTTGTTGGCATATTAAGCATTCGTTCTGAACGCTGTATCCAACAACATCTAGATTTACTATGGTCGTCTTTTCCTCCGGAGTGGACTATATTGATTGACCGTTTTTTAAATAATGATATTGATGTTGGTGTTGTTCACCAATACATTTTTAAATTAGATGTTGACAATGCGCCTGAATTAAGTAAGGGCGTTGTTCTAGATAAATGTCCCAAGAAAGTGATTTATTTGTTATCTGTTGTTCAAAATTTTAATAATTTCCATACTAAAAAGTTAATATCCCCTTGGTGTAATATTTTACAATTAAATATTCCCCCTAATGTCATATATAGTCATGTTTATGAATATCCTCATAGCATGCATGAAGGTGACCTTAACTGGAGAATCCTTCATGGTGCTATTTCAACCGGTAAATTTTTCTGTAAAGCTGGTTATCAGCAGTCGGATGCATGTCCGTCTTGTGGTTTGCAAGAGGACTTGTATCATATTTTTGTTTCCTGTCCACGTTTACAAGGGCTTTTAAGTTATGTTCAAAATATTTTATTCAATTTAATTCCAAATGATATTAGTTCCAAAGACTCTTTAATATTTGGACCTTTTATTTTTTCTAGCACTGACCAAACGCCACCTAAGGTCAGTGCAAATCGATCTCCTCCAGCTGTCCACACGCCATCCACGGACAGCTGTCCAGTAAGGAGATCGAGTCCAGCTGATCCACCGCTACCTAGGATCAGCTGTCCAGAATTTCCAGTATCAGCCGACCACACGTCATCCACGGTCGGCTGTCCAGAGGCTACCAGACAACCAATGATGATGAAGGACGGAACAGTCGTGTTGGGAGAATGTACCAACACGCAACGATGGACCAAGCGGTACAGGATCCCAAGACGACTGTTCCAGTGGATTGCCACCCAGGTGAAGATGGCCACCTATGTGACCCTGCAACACCTAAGAACCAGAGGCGGAGAGACAGATCCACTCAAGGAATTTAGGTCGCGCATCCGCGCCCGGTTGGCAATAGAATTTGCATATTGTAAGTTTTTAAATAATGTTGATTTCTTTTCAGATTTTTGGTGTTTTGGTAATATATTGTGTTTCATTTCAAATGACAAGCTTTTTGTTAATATTTAATGGTAAGTTATTTTAATTGTATTTGTATTTTTGTTTTTTAATTTTCTTGTCTTGTTGATATATTGTGAACCGCGATGTGTTAAAGGTTAAAACATGGACTGGCGTGTACCAGTCCATGTTGACTTTGATCATTTGGACAAAGTCATTTATAGGGTTCTTTAATTTTAATATAGGTAGGTAATAATGTTTAAAGTTTAAACTGGCTTGTATCAGTTTAAACTGACTTTGATCAGTTGGACAAAGTCTTTTATATTTCTATTGTATTTTTGTATACTTTTGGGTTTAAAGTCTATATAATTATATGTATTTTCAAAATTGTTAAATAGCTTGTCATAATAATGTATTTGTAAGGATTATATTTTATGTTACTTGAATTTTTGATACCTTGTACTACTGTGATATATTGTTTTATTTAATAAAGGGTATTGAAAATTCTTCTTCTTCTTCTTCTTCTTCTTCTTCTTCTTCTTCTTCTTCTGGACCTAACTTTGTCCGTAGGATTTCTCGAAGACGAAAAGACATAGGTCAATGAAACTTACCAGAAAGATAGGTCACCACTAGGAAATGTTCTTTCCGATTTCGAAATTTTGAAAATGGCGGCCATCTTGGATTGGCGGCCATTTTGAATTTGAAAAAAATACAAAATTAATCATAAAAAATCACAAACAATATGGATATGAACCAAAATAGGTTTATAGGTCAATATTAAGGTCCCGGACAATATGGGACCATTTTCCGAAAAATCCAAGATGGCCACCATATTCAAAATGGCCGCCAAAGTGCGAAAATTGAAAAGTTGTCCGATTTCAACGAAAATTGGCATTTAGGTCAATATTGATATTACGAACAACATGGCGACACTTTCGAACAAATCCAAGATGGCTGTCATATTCAAAATGGCCGCCAAAGTGCGAAAATTGAAAAGTTGTCCGATTTCAACGAAAATTGGCATTTAGGTGAATATTGATATTACGAACAACATGGTGACATGTTTGAACAAATCCAAGATGGCCACAAAAGTCCAAGATGGCCGCCATATTCAAAATGGCCGCCAAAGTGCGAAAATTGAAAAGTTGTCCGATTTCAACGAAAATTGGCATTTAGGTCAATATTGATATTACGAACAACATGGCGACACTTTCGAACAAATCCAAGATGGCTGTCATATTCAAAATGGCTGCCAAAGTGCGAATATTGAAAAGTTGTCTGATTTCAACAAAAATTGGCATTTAGGTCAATATTGATATTACGAACAACATGTCGAACAAATCCAAGATGGCTGCCAAAGTCCAAGATGGCCGCCATATTCAAAATGGCCGCCAAAGTGCGAAAATTGAAAAGTTGTCCGAATTGTGACAAAAGTGGGCACGGGAGGGGATTTTTTTGTGACTTGCTTGCAATCACAATCAGCACTTGTTATTATTATTATTTTCATATTTCTTATGTTTTCCTTTTTCCCCTCGCAATGTTGTCCGCTCGTTTTCTCGCTCATCTTTTAACCGATCGAAATGAAACTTTGGGAACATGTTAAGGGTGACCTGAAGTTGTGCCATCCACTTTCAAAATTTTCAAAATGGCCGCCATTTTCAAAATGGCCGCCGTTGAAAAAAATGACGGCCGTTGTCATATCTCAGTTATTGCCAAAGCAATTTCAATGAAAATTGGTATACTGGTACAGCTAACTATCCCGAGCATTTTTGCAAAAAAAAATTTGACGCGGCCGACATTTCAAAATGGCCGCCATCCGAACACCACCCCCCTAAAACTGTAAAAATTTAAACGTCATCCGATTTAAACGAAATTTGGTATACAGGTAGCTTATGATACCCTGAGTGTGCCACTATTTTCAAAATTTTTGTCCAACTTCCGGTTTCAAAATGGCGGCCGTTTTAAAGTTTTACAAAATGGCGGCCGTTGTCAGATCTCAGTTATGGCCAGAGCAATTTCAATGAAAATTGGTATACTGATACAGCTAACTATCCTGAGCATTTTTGCAAAAAAAATTTTTTGTCCGACTTCCGGTTTCAAAATGGCGGCCGTTTTAAAGTTTGCTCGTTTTCTCGCTCATCTTTTAACCGATCGAAATGAAACTTGGCCAACTGAAAGCTCATGTTATGAAGTTGTGCTCTTGACTTTTAGTTCCCTCTACTCGGTCAAAAGTGCGGAACGGGAGGCGACTTCAACGTTTCGGGAAACGTAAATTTTATTATTATTATTATTATTCTTTTCCACACATTTTTCTTAATCGTGAACTTGTCCGACACATTTTTTGAAAACGCTTTGACCAATCAAGATAAAACCTGCTGAGGTGGGTGGAGGGTCACTCAGAGGGGTGCCATCCACTTTTGAAATTTTCAAAATGGCCGCCATTTTCAAAATGGCCGCCGTTAAAGATTTTTGGCCCCCTCTCAGATTTCGGAGATGGCTGGATGGATTTTAATGAAAATTGGTACACTGGTAGAGTTAACCATCCTGAGCAGTGTGGCGAAAAAAAATTTGATGCGAACGCCGCCATTTTAAAATGGCCGCCGTTTTACCACACCCGCCACCCAAAAACGTCAACTTTGTCCGATTTCAACGAAATTTGATTTCTAGACGTATTTTGATGTACTGAACCTGCTGAGGTGGGTGGAGGGTCACTCAGAGGTGTGCCATCCACTTTTGAAATTTTCAAAATGGCCGCCGTTAAAGATTTTTGGCCCCCTCTCAGATCTCGGAGATGGGTGGATGGATTTTAATGAAAATTGGTACACTGGTAGAGTTAACCATCCTGAGCAGTATGGCGAAAACAAATTTGATGCAAAAGCCGCCATTTTAAAATGGCCGCCGTTTTACCACACCCGCCCCCAAAAACATCAACTTTGTCCGATTTTAACGAAATTTGATTTCTAGAGGTATTTTGATGTACTGATTTGAATGGAATACTATCCATGGGGATTTGGGCGACTTCTGTGTTGGCATCCCAACACAATCATGTTTAATTATTATTAAGTCACCGACCACGAAGTGTCGGGCGACTTATTGTTTTTACTCCGTTTCTTATTTTCATATTTCTTATGTTTTCCCCTCGCAATGTTGTCCGCTCGTTTTCTCGCTCATCTTTTAACCGATCGAAATGAAACTTGGCCAACTGAAAGCTCATGTTATGAAGTTGTGCTTTTGACTTTTAGTTCCCTCTACTCGGTCAAAAGTGCGGAACGGGAGGCGACTTCAACGTTTCGGGAAACGTAAATTTTAATTATTAAGTCGCCGACCACGAAGTGTCGGGCGACTTATTGTTTTTACTCCGTTTCTTATTATT
Organism: Limnoperna fortunei; assembly: GCA_944474755.1. NCBI lineage: Eukaryota > Metazoa > Mollusca > Bivalvia > Mytilida > Modiolidae > Limnoperna > Limnoperna fortunei. The sequence goes on from OX104111.1 coordinate 107,349,531, forward strand.
ATTATTATTATGTTTTCCTTTTTCCCCTCGCAATGTTGTCCGCTCGTTTTCTCGCTCATCTTTTAACCGATCGAAATGAAACTTTGGGAACATGTTAAGGGTGACCTGAAGTTGTGCAATCCACTTTTGAAATTTTCAAAATGGCCGCCATTTTCAAAATGGCCGCCGTTGAAAAAAATGACGGCCGTTGTCAGATCTCAGTAATTGCCAAAGCAATTTCAATGAAAATTGGTAAACTGGTACAGCTAACTATCCCGAGCATTTTTGCAAAAAAAAATTTGACGCGGCCGACATTTCAAAATGGCCGCCATCCGAACACCACCCCCCTAAAACTGTAAAAATTTAAACGTCATCCGATTTAAACGAAATTTGGCATACAGGTAGCTTATGATACCCTGAGTGTGCCACTATTTTCAAAATTTTTGTCCGACTTCCGGTTTCAAAATGGCGGCCGTTTTAAAGTTTTACAAAATGGCGGCCGTTGTCAGATCTCAGTTATGGCCAGAGCAATTTCAATGAAAATTGGTATACTGATACAGCTAACTATCCTGAGCATTTTTGCAAAAAAAATTTTTGTCCGACTTCCGGTTTCAAAATGGCGGCCGTTTTAAAGTTTGCTCGTTTTCTCGCTCATCTTTTAACCGATCGAAATGAAACTTGGCCAACTGAAAGCTCATGTTATGAAGTTGTGCTCTTGACTTTTAGTTCCCTCTACTCGGTCAAAAGTGCGAAACGGGAGGCGACTTCAACGTTTCGGGAAACGTAAATTTTAATTATTATTATTATTATTAAGGCTTTCCACTTTCCAGTGGAAAGACTTACTGTTATTAGTCTGTTTCTTATTAAGGCTTTCCACTTCCGAGTGGGAAGCCTTTCTATTATTCTTCTGTTTCTTATTAAGGTTTTCCACTTTCCAGTGGAAAACCTTCTTGTAATTCGTCTGTTTATTATTATTCTTTTTTTTCCGCCAAGTTTTCTTTTCCCATTATAAATTTTGTTTCGTGACATGTCGTAAAGATATTTTGTACTATGGATGTATGAAACATTACGCTTTCGCAGTTGACCCTGGCAGACCGAACACTTATTCTTTACGGAGTTATTTCCCCTGTCATAAAAAAGCTTGTGTGCAGATTAACTTTGAAACTGTAAAAGATATCACAATAAAAGTTGTTCCAAAATGTTCAGCGAAGGATTGCGACACTTTATAACATATCGCATTAAAGAAATTTTCACCTTCTTATAGGAGTTATTTCCCCTTATTTATTGCAAGTACATTTTTTACCATAGTAACTCATGAACCAGAGATGATAGAGACTAGATATTTCACAGTTGGTCATCATTGACCTTGACCTTGAAAAAGGTCACAAGGTCAAAGGTCAAGGTTACATTCTAATTTTTGATATTGCGTTGTGTACAGATCTCCTCCTTTACTATAATAGATAGAGAACTGAAACCTGTACCAAAATGTGTATCATATTAAGATCTTGAATCGTCACTTTTTTTATTTGACATTTTTATAAGAGTTATCTCCCCTAGACCACTGAAATATATTGTGAATTGCATTATATCACTTTATCTCAGTAACTATAACAGATATTTATATGAAACCTTATATCATTAGTCATCATTTACCTTGACCTTGAAAATGGACTCAAGGTCAAAGGTCAAGGTCACGTTTGAAATTTTTGCATTGTCTTGTCATCGCTATTCCTTTAAAACGGTAAAATATAGGCAATAAGTTCAAATGGAAAAAATGTTGGCCTCATAAAGGCGCAACTTTTTTCTATTTAGAAGGAAAGGATCCGGCTTCATCTTATAGGAGGTATCCCCCATTACAACCATTGATAAATAGTTTTTCATTAATTGCTTATCAACTATTGATAGTAGAGGCATGGGGTCTTCACTATAGACCATTGGGACACTTGACCTTGAACACAAATACAAGGTCAAAGGTCAAGGTCATTTTCTAATTTTTTTGTATATATTATAAGTAGTCATATCTCAATGACTTTAAGAGATATTGGCATAAAATCTTCAATGTTGATCACTGTTGACCTTCAGCATGGTCAAGGTCATGCTGTAAAAGTCAAGGTCAAAGTCCTTTATAATGTTTTTCATGGTACTATGTATTTTGAATGGCTTATTCTTTTAATGCTATTGCCTATAAGTAATATTTACGTAGATTAAAAGATCAGTTGTCAAGGTCATTCAAGTTTTCTTACGTCCTATTTAATGATCTTTCTTATTTTTAAAGATATCTAAATAGTTCTTTAATAATTTTTATTCTTATTAATTGCTATAGACAAATTACGTATGTTTCTTAGCTTTTTGGTTTCAAGGTCATTTATTTAAGGTCTTCTTTTGAAGTGGAAAACCTATTAATCGTTCTTTAGAACGATTGAACCTATATTTATTATTCTTATTTTTTTCCGCCAAGTTTTCTTTTCCCATTATAAATTTTGTTTCGCGACATATCGTAAAGACATTTTGTACTATGGATGTATATGACATTATGCTTTCGCAGTTGACCCTGTCACACCGAACACTTGTTCTTTACGGAGTTATCTACCCTGTTACAGAAAAGATTGTGTGCAGATAAACTATGAAACCGTAAAAGATTTCGCAATAAAAGTTGTTGCAAAATGGTCAGCTATGGATTGCGACAATTTGTTACATATCGCGCAAAGTATTTTGACGACTCCTTGTAGGAGTTATTTCCCCTTATTTATTGGAAGTAAAATTTGTACCATTGTAACTCATGAACCAGAGGTGATATAGACTAGATATTTCACAGTTGGTCATCATTGACCTTGACCTTGAAAATGGTCACAAGGTCAAAGGTCAAGGTCATGTTCTAATTTTTGACCCTTGGTTGTGTGCAGATCTTCTCCTTTACTATAATAGATAGAGAACTGAAACCTTTACCAAAATGTGTATCATATTAAGATCTTGAATCGTCACTTTTTTTATTTGACATTTTATAAGAGTTGTCTCCCCTTAGACCAATAATATGCATTGTGAGTTACATTAGATCACTATATCTCAGTAACTATAACAGATATATACATGAAACCTTATATCATTGGTCATCATTGACCTTGACCTTGAAAATGGACACAAGGTCAAAGGTCAAGGTCACGTTTGAAATTTTGACATTGTCTCGCCATCGCTATTCCCTTGAAACGGTAAAAGATAGGCAATAACTTGTAATAGGTAAAATGTCAACTTTCACCTTGACCTTGCCCAAGGTCACAAGGTCAAAGGTCAAGGTCACCTGGGTTTCAGTACAGCGACATGTGAATTTTTGTACCTTTGGATTCGCTTTGTTTTTTTAGCTTGCTACATGTCGCAATAAAATTTGGTGCCAGGCATGGGCAAAAACATGGGGAATTTGAGGGTATTCCGCCAGCTTGCAAAAATAAAAAGGGGGGGGGGTGTTTCTAAGGGACCCCATAAGAATGTAGTGTGCAGATTTCATCCTAGACCACAGAGAATGGTGAAACAAAATGGACGCCAAATAGTTCGGGGATCGATGTCCTTGACTTGTCGCTACAGTAGAAATCATTCTGACGAACGATAAAAAAATTTCCAGGTCATGAAAGTTGAAGATAGGTTTTTCATGCAAAAATCGCGATTTTCAGAAAAACCATAAATCCTAGCCTTTTGAAAATGCCGCCAATCGATTTAGAATGTCGATTTTACCCCAACCAAGTATCTCGGATGTGCATAAATGTCAACAAAATCGAAAATCGGCAGAAAAAAATCAAATGTCAAGGCCCCATCGGTACCCCCTAAATTTCAGCGGTTGAATGTTTGTGCATTGATAAATCCTTAAAATATACATCTGAATTATGTCTTCATGAGTTGTTCTAGCTGAAACAAACATTTTTTCTACTTGAGCATTTATTTTGAAATGCCATCGAGTGTCGTCCGGTATGCACGACTGCAGTATTTTACCGAGCAAAGAAACGGTTTCCCTATTACAATGAATTGAAAGTAACATTCCTGTGAATTAAACTGTCAAAATAGCATCACTGTTGACCTCCTGAAAAGTCACCTTTTCAACAAAAAAAAAAAAAAAAAAAAAAAAAAAACAACTTCGTGATAATATATAAAATTGTCACGTGACTTCAGTCGTTTCCACCAGTCAAATCAATGCGTTTTATTTGTATTTTATAAATAAAAATCAAAGAATTTTCTGTCTTTCTTATTTATTTCATTGGTAAATACACGAAAACATTACAAAATGTCTTTGTATTTTAAATGTAGAAAACACATTGAAGGTATATATACGTCAAAATTTGACTTTCTGCATATCGTCTTCCGTGGTCCAGTGGTATCAACGAGGGCTGGCAAGACTGACATCGTCGGTTCGAGCCTAGGATGTGACATATGATTTTTGCATGGTTTTCTGCTACGTTTCACGTATATTTTATGCAGTTATGGTTTTTTATATAGAAAAAACCAAAAAAAAACTGAAATTTTTTTACGCCGCGGTGTAAAAAATGTTGATGGAAGTGGTAAGCCATGATTATTTGTGGCGAAGTCACAAATGAACCTATATTTAAGGCTTTCCACTTTCCGAGTGGAAAGCCTTCCTGTTATTTGTCTGTTTATTAAGGTTTTCCACTTTCCAGTGGAAAACCTTCTTGTAATTCGTCTGTTTATTAAGGCTTTCCACTTTCCAGTGGAAAGCCTTCTTGTTATTCTTCTGTTTCTTATTATTATTATTCTTATTTTTTTCCGCCAAGTTTTCTTTTCCCATTATAAATTTTGTTTCGCGACATGTCGTAAAGACATTTTGTACTATGGATGTATAAGACATTACGCTTTCGCAGTTGACCCTGTCACACCGAACACTTGTTCTTTACGGAGTTATCTCCCCTGTTACAGAAAAGCTTGTGTGCAGATAAACTATGAAACCGTAAAAGATTTCGCAATAAAAAGTGTTGCAAAATGGTCAGCTATGGATTGCGACAATTTGTTACATATCGCGCAAAGTATTTTGACGACTCCTTGTAGGAGTTATTTCCCCTTATTTATTGGAAGTACAATTTGTACCATTGTAACTCATGAACCAGAGGTGATATAGACTAGATATTTCACAGTTGGTCATCATTGACCTTGACCTTGAAAAAGGTCGCAAGGTCAAATGTCAAGGTCATGTTCTAATTTTTGACCCTTGGTTGTGTGCAGATCTCCTCCTTTACTATAATAGATAGAGAACTGAAACCTTTACCAAAATGTGTATCATATTGAGATCTTGAATCGTCACTTTTCTTATTTGACATTTTTATAAGAGTTATCTCCCCTAGACCAATAAAATATATTGTGAATTGCATTATATCACTATATCTCAGTAACTATAACAGATATATATATGAAACCTTATATCATTGGTCATCATTGACCTTGACCTTGAAAATGGACACAAGGTCAAAGGTCAAGGTCACGTTTGAAATTTTGGCATTGTCTTGTCATCGCTATTACTCTGAAACGGTAAAAGATAGGCTATAAGTTATAATGGATAAAATGTTGGTCTCATAAAGGCGCAACTTTTTTCAATTTAAAGGGAAAGGATCCGGCTTCATCTTATAGGAGTTATCCCCCATTACAACCATTGATAATTAGTTTTTCATTAATTACTTATCAACTATTGATAGTAGAGGCATGGGGTCTTCACTATGGATCATTAGGACCCTTGACCTTGAAAACAAATACAAGGTCAAAGGTCAAGGTCATTTTCTAATTTTTTGTATATATTATAAGTAGTCATATCTTAATGACTTTAAGAGATATTGGCATAAAATCTTCAATGTTGATCACTGTTGACCTTCAGCATGGTCAAGGTCATGCTGTAAAAGTCAAGGTCAAAGTCCTTTATAAATGTTTTTCATGGTACTATGTATTTTGAATGGCTTATTCTTTTAATGCTATTGCCTATAAGTAATATTTACGTAGATTAAAAGATCAGTTGTCAAGGTCATTCAAGTTTTCTTACGTCCTATTTAATGACCTTTCTTATTTTTAAAGATATCTAAATAGTTTTTTAATAATTTTTGTTCTTATTAATTGCTATAGACAAATTACGTATGTTTCTTAGCTTTTTGGTTTCAAGGTCATTTATTTAAGGTCTTCTTTTGAAGTGGAAAGCCTATTAATCGTTCTTTAGAACGATTGAACCTATATTTATTATTCTTTTTTTTCCGCCAAGTTTTCTTTTCCCATTATAAATTTTGTTTCGTGACATGTCGTAAAGATATTTTGTACTATGGATGTATGAAACATTACGCTTTCGCAGTTGACCCTGGCAGACCGAACGCTTATTTTTTATGGAGTTATTTCCCCTGTCATAAAAAAGCTTGTGTGCAGATTAACTTTGAAACTGTAAAAGATATCGCAATAAAAGTTGTTCCAAAATGTTCAGCTAAGGATTGCGACACTTTATAACATATCGCATTAAAGAAATTTTCACCTTCTTATGGAGTTATTTCCCCTTATTTATTGCAAGTACATTTTTTACCATAGTAATTCATGAACCAGAGATGATAGAGACTAGATATTTCACATTTGGTCATCATTGACCTTGACCTTGAAAAAGGTCACAAGGTCAAAGGTCAAGGTTACATTCTAATTTTTGATATTGCGTTGTGTACAGATCTCCTCCTTTACTATAATAGATAGAGAACTGAAACCTTTACCAAAATGTGTATCATATTAAGATCTTGAATCGTCACTTTTTTTATTTGACATTTTTATAAGAGTTATCTCCCCTAGACCACTAAAATATATTGTGAATTGCATTATATCACTTTATCTCAGTAACTATAACAGATATTTATATGAAACCTTATATCATTAGTCATCATTTACGTTGACCTTGAAAATGGACTCAAGGTCAAAGGTCAAGGTCACGTTTGAAATTTTTGCATTGTCTTGTCATCGCTATTCCTTTAAAACGGTAAAATATAGGCAATAAGTTTAAATGGAAAAAATGTTGGCCTCATAAAGGCGCAACTTTTTTCTATTTAGAAGGAAAGGATCCGGCTTCATCTTATAGGAGTTATCTCCCATTACAACCATTGATAAATAGTTTTTCATTAATTGCTTATCAACTATTGATAGTAGAGGCATGGGGTCTTCACTATAGACCATTGGGACACTTGACCTTGATCACAAATACAAGGTCAAAGGTCAAGGTCATTTTCTAATTTTTTTGTATATATTATAAGTAGTCATATCTCAATGACTTTAAGAGATATTGGCATAAAATCTTCAATGTTGATCACTGTTGACCTTCAGCATGGTCAAGGTCATGCTGTAAAAGTCAAGGTCAAAGTCCTTTATAAATGTTTTTCATGGTACTATGTATTTTGAATGGCTTATTCTTTTAATGCTATTGCCTATAAGTAATATTTACGTAGATTCAAGGATCAGTTGTCAAGGTCATTCCAGTTTTCTTACGTCCTATTTAATGACCTTTCTTATTTTTAAAGATATCTAAATAGTTCTTTAATAATTTTTGTTCTTATTAATTGCTATAGACAAATTACGTATGTTTCTTAGCTTTTTGGTTTCACGGTCATTTATTTAAGGTCTTCTTTTGAAGTGGAAAACCTATTAATCGTTCTTTAGAACGATTGAACCTATATTTAAGGCTTTCCACTTTCCAGTGGAAAGCCTTCTTGTTATTCTTCTGTTTCTTATTATTATTCTTATTTTTTTCCGCCAAGTTTTCTTTTCCCATTATAAATTTTGTTTCGCGACATGTCGTAAAGACATTTTGTACTATGAATGTATGAGACATTACGCTTTCGCAGTTGACCCTGTCACACCGAACACTTGTTCTTTACGGAGTTATCTCCCCTGTTACAGAAAAGCTTGTGTTCAGATAAACTATGAAACCGTAAAAGATTTTGCAATAAAAGTTGTTGCTAAATGGTCATCTATGGATCTCGACAATTTGTTACATATCGCGCAAAGTATTTTGACGACTCCTTGTAGGAGTTATTTCCCCTTATTTATTGGAAGTAAATTGTGTACCATTGTAACTCATGATCCAGAGGTCATAGAGACTAGATATTTCACAGTTGGTCATCATTGACCTTGACCTTGAAAAAGGTCACAAGGTCAAAGGTCAAGGTCAAGTTCTAATTTTTGACATTGTGTTGTGTGCAGATCTCCTCCTTTACTATAATAGATAGAGAACTGAAACCTTTACCAAAATGTGTATCATATTAAGATCTTGAATCGTCACTTTTTTTATTTGACATTTTTATAAGAGTTATCTCCCCTAGACCAATAAAATGTATTGTGAATTGTATTATATCACTATATCTCAGTAACTATAACAGATATATATATGAAACCTTATATCATTTGTCATCATTGACCTTGACCTTGAAAATGGACACAAGGTCAAAGGTCAAGGTCACGTTTGAAATTTTGGCATTGTCTTGTCATCGCTATTCCTTTGAAACGGTAAAAGATAGGCTATAAGTTATAATGGATAAAATGTTGGTCTCATAAAGGCGCAACTTTTTCCTATTTGGAGGGAAAGGATCCGGCTTCATCTTATAGGAGTTATCCCCCATAACAACCATCGATAATTAGTTTTTCATTAATTACTTATCAAATATTGATAGTAGAGGCATGGGGTCTTCACTATAGATCATTAGGACCCTTGACCTTGAAAACAAATACAAGGTCAAAGGTCAAGGTCATTTTCTAATTTTTTGTATATATTATAAGTAGTCATATCTCAATGACTATAAGAGATATTGGCATAGAATCTTCAATGTTGATCACTGTTGACCTTCAGCATGGTCAAGGTCATGCTGTAAAAGTCAAGGTCAAAGTCATTTTTAAATGTTTTTCATGGTACCTTGTATTTTAAATGGCTTCTTCTTTTAATGCTATTGTCTATAAGTAATATTTACGTAGATTAAAAGATCAGTTGTCAAGGTCATTCAAGTTTTCTTACGTCCTATTTAATGACCTTTCTTATTTTTAAAGATATCTAAATAGTTTTTTAATAATTTTTGTTCTTATTAATTGCTATAGACAAATTAACTATGTTTCTTAGCTTTTTGGTTTCAAGGTAATTTTTTTAAGGTCTTCTTTTGAAGTGGAAAGCCTATTAATCGTTCTTTAGAACGATTGAACCTATATTTATTATTATTATTCTTTTTTTTCCGCCAAGTTTTCTTTTCCCATTATAAATTTTGTTTTGCGACATGTCGTAAAGACATTTTGTACTATGGATGTATGAGACATTACGCTTTCGCAGTTAACCCTGGCTCACCTAACACTTGTTCTTTACGGAGTTATCTCCCCTGTTACAGAAAAGCTTGTGTACAGATAAACTATGAAACCGTAAAAGATTTCGCAATAAAACTTTTTGCAAAATGATCAGCTATTGATCGCGACAATTTCTTACATATCGCGCAAAGTATTTTGACGACTCCTTGCAGGAGTTATTTCCCCTTATTTATTGGAAGTACATTTTGTAGCATTGTAACTCATGAACCAGAGGTGATAGAGACTAGATATTTCACAGTTGGTCATCATTGACCTTGACCTTGAAAAAGGTCACAAGGTCAAAGGTCAAGGTCATGTTCTAATTTTTGACCCTTTGTTGTGTGCAGATCTCCTCCTTTACTATAATAGATAGAGAACTGAAACCTTTACCAAAATGTGTATCATATTAAGATCTTGAATCGTCACTTTTTTTATTTGACATTTTTATAAGAGTTATCTCCCCTAGACCAATAAAATATATTGTGAATTATATTATATCACCATATCTCAGTTACTATAACAGATATTTATATGAAACCTTATATCATTGGTCATCATTAACCTTGACCTTGAAAATGGACACAAGGTCAAAGGTCAAGGTCACGTTTGAAATTTTGACATTGTCTTGTCATCGCTATTGCATTGAAACGGTAAAAGATAAGCTATAAGTTATAATGGATAAAATGTTGGTCTCATTAAGGCGCAACTTTTTTACATTTGGAGGGAAAGGATCCGACTTCATCTTATAGGAGTTATCCCCCATTACTACCACTGATAGTTAGGTTTTCATTAATTACTTATCAACTATTGATAGTAGAGGCATTGGGTCTTCACTATAGACCAGTATGACCCTTGACCTTGAAAATAGAAACAAGGTCAAAGGTCAAGGTCATCTTATAAATTTTGGTATTTATGATAAATAGTCATTTCTTCATAATTATACGACATATTGACATAGGACATGCACTGTTTGTCCTTTATTGACCCTCAGCATGGTCAAGGTCATATTGACAGAAGTCAAGGTCAAAACATATTTTTCGGAAATTCTGCTTTTTCGTGTAAATTAAATGGTAAATCTTAATATATGCTTTGTTTTAAAGCATTAAGTATGCAAATATCAAAAACTTGCTGGTCGAGGGCATTTATGTCAATTAACGTCCTATTTTTTAACCTTTTTTATTTCGAAAGATAGCCGAATGGTTTTTTCTTTCGTTTGTTTTTTTTGAAAAGAAAAGCCAATTTCCATAAACCAGAGTCAATGTCAAGGTCATTTTTGCGATAAGTGGAAAGCCTCTCATTTGTTCGGTAGAACCAATGAACTTATATTTATTCTTATTTTTTTTCCGCCAAGTTTTGTTATCCCATTATAAATTTTGTTTCGCGACATGTCGTAAAGATATTTTGTACTATGGATGTATGAGACATTACACTTGCGCAGTTAACCCTGTGACACCGAACACTTTTTCTTTACGGAGTTATTTCCCCTGTCATAAAAAGCTTGTGTGCAGATAAACTATGAAACCGTAAAAGATTTCGCAATGAAAGTTGTTCCAAAATGTTCAGCTCAGGATTGCGACACTTTATAATATATCGCATTAAAGAATTTTTCACCTTCTTATAGGAGTTATTTCCCCTTATTTATTGGAAGTAAAATTTGTACCATTGTAACTCATGAACCAGAGGTGATATAGACTAGATATATCACAGTTGGTCATCATTGACCTTGACCTTGAAAAAGGTCACAAGGTCAAAGGTCAAGGTCATGTTCTAATTTTTGACCCTTGGTTGTGTGCAGATCTCCTCCTTTACTATAATAGATAGAGAACTGAAACCTTTACCAAAATGTGTATCATATTGAGATCTTGAATCGTCACTTTTTTTATTTGACATTTTTATAAGAGTTATCTCCCTTAGACCAATAAAATGTATTGTGAATTGCATTATATCACTATATCTCAGTAACTATAACAGATATATATATGAAACCTTATATCATTAGTCATCATTGACCTTGACCTTGAAAATGGACACAAGGTCAAAGGTCAAGGTCACGTTTGAAATTTTGGCATTGTCTTGTCATCGCTATTACTTTGAAACGGTAAAAGATAGGCTATAAGTTATTATGGATAAAATGTTGGTCTCATAAAGGCTCAACTTTTTTCTATTTAGAGGGAAAGGATCCGGCTTCATCTTATAGGAGTTATCCCCCATTACAACCATTGATAATTAGTTTTTCATTAATTATTTATCAACTATTGATAGTAGAGGCATGGGGTCTTCACTATGGATCATTAGGACCCTTGACCTTGAAAACAAATACAAGGTCAAAGGTCAAGGTCATTTTCTAATTTTTTGTATATATTATAAGTAGTCATATCTTAATGACTTTAAGAGATATTGGCATAAAATCTTCAATGTTGATCACTGTTGACCTTCAGCATGGTCAAGGTCATGCTGTAAAAGTCAAGGTCAAAGTCCTTTATAAATGTTTTTCATGGTACTATGTATTTTGAATGGCTTCTTCTTTTAATGCTATTGCCTATAAGTAATATTTACGTAGATTAAAAGATCAGTTGTCAAGGTCATTCAAGTTTTCTTACGTCCTATTTAATGACCTTTCTTATTTTTAAAGATATCTAAATAGTTTTTTAATAATTTTTGTTCTTATTAATTGCTATAGACAAATTACGTATGTTTCTTAGCTTTTTGGTTTCAAGGTCATTTATTTAAGGTCTTCTTTTGAAGTGGAAAGCCTATTAATCGTTCTTTAGAACGATTGAACCTATATTTATTATTATTATTATTCTTCCTCACTTTTTGTCCGGCTAATAACTCAGAGATGGCTGATTGGATTAGAACATCACATGGCATAAAGTAGAACCACTATCTGAAGTTGTGCCATCAACTTTAGAAATGGTGATATGTGGAACCATCTCCATGGAAACCAGAAAGTTATGCATGAGTGATTTTGGGCATTTTCATTAATTTTTCGGAAACCTAGAAGCACAGAGGGACCAAACTTAGAATGATGGAAGACCATAATGAGATACAGGTTTGAGATGATTTTGGGGCGGAATGGAAAAACAAGATGGCCGCCATGGCTAAAAATAGATTTAACATGGGGCCTATGGGAAAATGATTTTTCTACAATAGCTTCACCATGGTTTGAGATATTCCAAAGATTTTTTATAGGAAGTTGGACCTCATCAACCTCGAGAAGACAGGAAAGTTTGAAAAAAAAATTTCACACCGTGTGGCCGCAGCCACAACCGTTACGTTTGCATAGAAGCCTATGGGGAAATGGAGGTTTTTTGTCACCTCCATTTCTCTGCTATGCATTGATGGATTCCAATCAAACTTTACACAAAGCACCGTCATCGTTACATCTTGGAATTCACATATCAAAAAATTCTAAAATGGCCACCTTTTACAAGATGGCCGCCACGTTACATTTGCATAGAAGCCTATGGGGAAATGGAGGTTTTTTGTCGCCTCCATTTCTCTGCTATGCATTGATGGATTCCAATCAAACTTTACACAAAGCACCGTCACCATTACATCTTTGAAATTCATATTACGAAAAATTTCAAATGGCGGCCATTTTTAAGATGGCTGCCGAGTTACGTTAAAAATTACAACATTGTCGGAATTCAATGAAAATCAACTTCTAGAGATATTTTGATGTGGGGAGCAACATGGAATCATCGATTTTGGAATTCACATGACGGAAAAAAAAAATTTCGGGGCGACATCTGCTATTGCTCGCAATGGCAATTCTAGTTATGTCGCCCCAGACTTTGTCGGGGCGACATATTGTTATTCTACTGTTTCTTTTTCACTATTATTATTATTCTTCCTCACTTTTTGTCCGGCTGATAACTCAGAGATGGCTGATTGGATTAGAACATCACATGGCATAAAGTAGAACCACTATCTGAAGTTGTGCAATCAACTTTAAAAATGGTGATATGTGGAACCATCTCCATGGAAACCAGAAAGTTATGCATGAGTGATTTTGGGCATTTTCCTTAATTTTTCGGAAACCTAGAAGCACAGAGGGACCAAACTTGGTATGATGGAAGACCATAATGAGATACAGGTTTGAGATGATTTTGGGGCGGAACGGAAAAACAAGATGGCCGCCATGGCTAAAAATAGATTTAACATGGGGCCTATGGGAAAATGATTTTTCTACAATAGCTTCACCATGGTTTGAGATATTCCAAAGATTTTTTATAGGAAGTTGGACCTCATCAACCTCGAGAAGACAGGAAAGTTTGAAAAAAAAATTTCACACCGTGTGGCCGCAGCCACAACCGTTACGTTTGCATAGAAGCCTATGGGGAAATGGAGGTTTTTTGTCACCTCCATTTCTCTGCTATGCATTGATGGATTCCAATCAAACTTTACACAAAGCACCGTCATCATTACATCTTGGAATTCACATATCAAAAAATTCTAAAATGGCCACCTTTTACAAGATGGCCGCCACGTTACATTTGCATAGAAGTCTATGGGGAAATGGAGGTTTTTTGTCGCCTTCATTTCTCTGCTATGCATTGATGGATTCCAATCAAACTTTACACAAAGCACCGTCACCATTACATCTTGGAATTCATATTACGAAAAATTTCAAAATGGTGGCCATTTTTAAGATGGCTGCCGAGTTACGTTAAAAAATACAACATTGTCGGAATTCAATGAAAATCAACTTCTAGAGATATTTTGATGTGGGGAGCAACATGGAATCATCGATTTTGGAATTCACATGACGGAAAAAAAAAAAATTTCGGGGCGACATCTGCTATTGCTCGCAATGGCAATTCTAGTTAAGTCGCCGACCACGAAGTGTTGGGCGACTTATTGTTTTTACTCCGTTTCTTATTAAGTCGCCGACCACGAAGTGTCGGGCGACTTATTGTTTTTACTCCGTTTCTTATTATTATTATTATTATTATTATTATTTTCATATTTCTTATGTTTTCCCCTCGCAATGTTGTCCGCTCGTTTTCTCGCTCATCTTTTAACCGATCGAAATGAAACTTTGGGAACATGTTAAGGGTGACCTGAAGTTGTGCAATCCACTTTTAAAATTTTCAAAATGGCCGCCATTTTCAAAATGGCCGCCGTTGAAAAAAATGACGGCCGTTGTCAGATCTCAGTAATTGCCAAAGCAATTTCAATGAAAATTGGTATACTGGTACAGCTAACTATCCCGAGCATTTTTGCAAAAAAAAAATTTGACGCGGCCGACATTTCAAAATGGCCGCCATCCGAACACCACCCCCCTAAAAATGTAAAAATTTAAACGTCATCCGATTTAGACGAAATTTGGTATACAGGTAGCTTATGATACCCTAAGTGTGCCACTATTTAAAAATGTTTTGTCCGACTTCCGGTTTCAAAATGGCGGCCGTTTTAATGTTTTACAAAATGGCGGCCGTTGTCAGATCTCAGTTATGGCCAGAGCAATTTCAATGAAAATTGGTATACTGATACAGCTAACTATCCTGAGCATTTTTGCAAAAAAAATTTTTTGTCCGACTTCCGGTTTCAAAATGGCGGCCGTTTTAAAGTTTGCTCGTTTTCTCGCTCATCTTTTAACCGATCGAAATGAAACTTGGCCAACTGAAAGCTCATGTTATGAAGTTGTGCTCTTGACTTTTAGTTCCCTCTACTCGATCAAAAGTGCGGAACGGGAGGCGACTTCAACGTTTCGGGAAACGTAAATTTTAATTATTATTATTATTATTTTCATATTTCTTATGTTTTCCCCTCGCAATGTTGTCCGCACATTTTCTCAGAGATGCAATGTCCAATCAAGATGAAACTTTGGGAACATGTTAAGGGTGACCTGAAGTTGTGCAATCCACTTTTGAAATTTTCAAAATGGCCGCCATTTTCAAAATGGCCGCCGTTGAAAAAAAATGACGGCCGTTGTCAGATCTCAGTAATTGCCAAAGCAATTTCAATGAAAATTGGTATACTGATACAGCTAACTATCCCGAGCATTTTTGCAAAAAAAAATTTGACGCGGCCGACATTTCAAAATGGCCGCCATCCGAACACCACCCCCCTCAAAATGTAAAAATTTAAACGTCATCCGATTTAGACGAAATTTGGTATTCAGGTAGCTTATGATACCCTAAGTGTGCCACTATTTAAAATTTTTTTGTCCGACTTCCGGTTTCAAAATGGCGGCCATTTTACTGCAGGAAAAAGTCAACTTTGTCCGATTTCAACAAAATTTGATTTCTAGCCATATTTTAGTGTACTGATTTGAATGAAATACTATCCATGGGGATCAAAAGTGCGGAACGGGAGGCGACTTCAACGTTTCGGGAAACGTAAATTTTATTATTATTATTATTCTTCCTCACTTTTTTGTCCGGCTGATAACTCAGAGATGGCTGATTGGATTAGAACATCACATGGCATAAAGTAGAACCACTATCTGAAGTTGTGCAATCAACTTTTAAAATGGTGATATGTGGAACCATCTCCATGGAAACCAGAAAGTTATGCATGAGTGATTTTGGGCATTTTCCTTAATTTTTCGGAAACCTAGAAGCACAAAGGGACCAAACTTGGTATGATGGAAGACCATAATGAGATACAGGTTTGAGATGATTTTGGGGCGGAACGGAAAAACAAGATGGCCGCCATGGCTAAAAATAGATTTAACATGGGGCCTATGGGAAAATGATTTTTCTACAATAGCTTCACCATGGTTTGAGATATTCCAAAGTTTTTTTATAGGAAGTTGGACCTCATCGACCTCAAGAAGACAGGTTAGATTGAAAAAAAAATTTCGAACCGTGTGGCCGCAGCCACAACCGTTACGTTTGCATAGAAGCCTATGGGGAAATGGAGGTTTTTTGTCACCTCCATTTCTCTGCTATGCATTGATGGATTCCAATCAAACTTTACACAAAGCACCGTCATCATTACATCTTGGATTTCACATATCAAAAAATTCTAAAATGGCCACATTTTACAAGATGGCCGCCACGTTACATTTGCATAGAAGCCTATGGGGAAATGGAGGTTTTTTGTCGCCTCCATTTCTCTGCTATGCATTGATGGATTCCAATCAAACTTTACACAAAGCACCGTCACCATTACATCTTGGAATTCATATTACGAAAAATTTCAAATGGCGGCCATTTTTAAGATGGCTGCCGAGTTACGTTAAAAATTACAACATTGTCGGAATTCAATGAAAATCAACTTCTAGAGATATTTTGATGTGGGGAGCAACATGGAATCATCGATTTTGGAATTCACATGACGGAAAAAAAAATTTCGGGGCGACATCTGCTATTGCTCGCAATGGCAATTCTAGTTATTATTATTATTCTTCCTCACTTTTTTGTCCGGCTGATAACTCAGAGATGGCTGATTGGATTAGAACATCACATGGCATAAAGTAGAACCACTATCTGAAGTTGTGCAATCAACTTTTAAAATGGTGATATGTGGAACCATCTCCATGGAAACCAGAAAGTTATGCATGAGTGATTTTGGGCATTTTCCTTAATTTTTCGGAAACCTAGAAGCACAAAGGGACCAAACTTGGTATGATGGAAGACCATAATGAGATACAGGTTTGAGATGATTTTGGGGCGGAACGGAAAAACAAGATGGCCGCCATGGCTAAAAATAGATTTAACATGGGGCCTATGGGAAAATGATTTTTCTACAATAGCTTCACCATGGTTTGAGATATTCCAAAGTTTTTTTACAGGAAGTTGGACCTCATCGACCTCAAGAAGACAGGTTAGATTGAAAAAAAAATTTCGAACCGTGTGGCTGCAGCCACAACCGTTACGTTTGCATAGAAGCCTATGGGGAAATGGAGGTTTTTTGTCACCTCCATTTCTCTGCTATGCATTGATGGATTCCAATCAAACTTTACACAAAGCACCGTCATCGTTACATCTTGGAATTCACATATCAAAAAATTCTAAAATGGCCACATTTTACAAGATGGCCGCCACGTTACATTTGCATAGAAGCCTATGGGGAAATGGAGGTTTTTTGTCGCCTCCATTTCTCTGCTATGCATTGATGGATTCCAATCAAACTTTACACAAAGCACCGTCACCATTACATCTTGGAATTCATATTACGAAAAATTTCAAATGGCGGCCATTTTTAAGATGGTTGCCGAGTTACATTAAAAATTACAACATTGTCGGAATTCAATGAAAATCAACTTCTAGAGATATTTTGATGTGGGGAGCAACATGGAATCATCGATTTTGGAATTCACATGACGGAAAAAAAAAATTTCGGGGCGACATCTGCTATTGCTCGCAATGGCAATTCTAGTTAAGTCGCCGACCACGAAGTGTCGGGCGACTTATTGTTTTTACTCCGTTTCTTATTATTATTATTTTCATATTTCTTATGTTTTCCCCTCGCAATGTTGTCCGCTCGTTTTCTCGCTCATCTTTTAACCGATCGAAATGAAACTTTGGGAACATGTTAAGGGTGACCTGAAGTTGTGCAATCCACTTTTGAAATTTTCAAAATGGCCGCCATTTTCAAAATGGCCGCCGTTGAAAAAAATGACGGCCGTTGTCAGATCTCAGTAATTGCCAAAGCAATTTCAATGAAAATTGGTATACTGGTACAGCTAACTATCCCGAGCATTTTTGCCAAAAAAAATTTGACGCGGCCTACATTTCAAAATGGCCGCCATCCGAACACCACCCCCCTAAAAATGTAAAAATTTAAACGTCATCCGATTTAGACGAAATTTGGTATACAGGTAGCTTATGATACCCTGAGTGTGCCACTATTTTTAATATTTTTTGTCCGACTTCCGGTTTCAAAATGGCGGCCGTTTTAAAGTTTTACAAAATGGCGGCCGTTGTCAGATCTCAGTTATGGCCAGAGCAATTTCAATGAAAATTGGTATACTGATACAGCTAACTATCCTGAGCATTTTTGCAAAAAAAAATTTTTGTCCGACTTCCGGTTTCAAAATGGCGGCCGTTTTAAAGTTTGCTTGTTTTCTCGCTCATCTTTTAACCGATCGAAATGAAACTTGGCCAACTGAAAGCTCATGTTATGAAGTTGTGCTCTTGACTTTTAGTTCCCTCTACTCGGTCAAAAGTGCGGAACGGGAGGCGACTTCAACGTTTCGGGAAACGTAAATTTTAATTATTATTATTATTCTTCCTCACTTTTTGTCCGGCTGATAACTCAGAGATAGCTGATTGGATTAGAACATCACATGGCATAAAGTAGAACCACTATCTGAAGTTGTGCCATCAACTTTAAAAATGGTGATATGTGGAACCATCTCCATGGAAACCAGAAAGTTATGCATGAGTGATTTTGGGCATTTTCCTTAATTTTTCGGAAACCTAGAAGCACAGAGGGACCAAACTTGGTATGATGGAAGACCATAATGAGATACAGGTTTGAGATGATTTTGGGGCGGAACAGAAAAACAAGATGGCCGCCATGGCTAAAAATAGATTTAACATGGGGCCTATGGGAAAATGATTTTTCTACAATAGCTTCACCATGGTTTGAGATATTCCAAAGATTTTTTATAGGAAGTTGGACCTCATCAACCTCGAGAAGACAGGAAAGTTTGAAAAAAAAATTTCACACCGTGTGGCCGCAGCCACAACCGTTACGTTTGCATAGAAGCCTATGGGGAAATGGAGGTTTTTTGTCGCCTCCATTTCTCCGCTATGCATTGATGGATTCCAATCAAACTTTACACAAAGCACCGTCACCATTACATCTTTGAAATTCATATTACGAAAAATTTCAAAATGGCGGCCATTTTTAAGATGGCTGTCGAGTTACGTTAAAAAATACAACATTGTCGGAATTCCATGAAAATCAACTTCTAGAGATATTTTGATGTGGGGAGCAACATGGAATCATCGATTTTGGAATTCACATGACGGAAAGAAAAAAAATTTCGGGGCGACATCTGCTATTGCTCGCAATGGCAATTCTAGTTATTATTATTATTCTTCCTCACTTTTTGTCCGGCTGATAACTCAGAGATGGCTGATTGGATTAGAACATCACATGGCATAAAGTAGAACCACTATCTGAAGTTGTGCCATCAACTTTAAAAATGGTGATATGTGGAACCATCTCCATGGAAACCAGAAAGTTATGCATGAGTGATTTTGGGCATTTTCCTTAATTTTTCGGAAACCTAGAAGCACAGAGGGACCAAACTTGGTATGATGGAAGACCATAATGAGATACAGGTTTGAGATGATTTTGGGGCGGAACGGAAAAACAAGATGGCCGCCATGGCTAAAAATAGATTTAACATGGGGCCTATGGGAAAATGATTTTTCTACAATAGCTTCACCATGGTTTGAGATATTCCAAAGATTTTTTATAGGAAGTTGGACCTCATCAACCTCGAGAAGACAGGAAAGTTTGAAAAAAAAATTTCACACCGTGTGGCCGCAGCCACAACCGTTACGTTTGCATAGAAGCCTATGGGGAAATGGAGGTTTTATGTCACCTCCATTTCTCTGCTATGGATTCCAATCAAACTTTACACAAAGCACCGTCATCGTTACATCTTGGAATTCACATATCAAAAAATTCTAAAATGGCCACCTTTTACAAGATGGCCGCCACGTTACATTTGCATAGAAGCCTATGGGGAAATGGAGGTTTTTTGTCGCCTCCATTTCTCTGCTATGCATTGATGGATTCCAATCAAACTTTACACAAAGCACCGTCACCATTACATCTTTGAAATTCATATTACGAAAAATTTCAAATGGCGGCCATTTTTAAGATGGCTGCCGAGTAACGTTAAAAATTACAACATTGTCGGAATTCAATGAAAATCAACTTCTAGAGATATTTTGATGTGGGGAATCAATTTCGGGGCGACATCTGCTATTGCTCGCAATGGCAATACTAGTTTATTTTCAAGATATGATGCCTTAGGGTAATAACGTGATATTTGGATAACGAAATGCGAATAAAATTGATGGGTTCGTTATATAAATATTGCTAAATAGAATTTGTTCTCTTTTTGGGGAGGGGGGGGGCAATCGGTCTTTTAACTAGTTTTTTCCAAGTAATTTTTAGGTTATTTGTGTCCCTTTTCATGTTAAGAATGCAGTTTTGTTGGTTCCTATTATGAGTTTATTCATATTTTTAAGGTAATTGAACGTACAAACATGTTGCTGCACAGTAAGAGACATTATTAGTTGACAGCATGTCAACATAGAATGATATTTGAAATGGGGAATACTTCGTATGACGGAGATCAATACATTTATACATGTATGACAGTTGTCTTTAGGAAAAAGTTTTCAATGTAGATTTCATTGTATTCACCCTGCTTTTTTTATTTAACGAAAATCATACAATTATCTTACGTTTCCTGTTGGTTCCAATATAATATAATACATGGTATTTTTCAGTAAAGCATGTTTGTTTTTTTTTTACCAATTCTAAAGAATAAATGTGTACTTTTCCCTTTTGTGAATTGAGAATAGATTGGATTATAAGTATGAAAACAAAAGACACGGCGTTGATATGCAATAAATAATATTACTACCGGTGTAATATGATTTCATATTGATTAAAAATACAACCAATCGTATACTTCTTATAACTGACGGACAAATCCCCCATTTATGTTTATATGTAAGGGGAATTCCGAGCTAAATTTTCAAGCTGGTATTTTTAATTAATTATATACTGTTTTAATAATATATCAATAGCACTGTGATCAATAGCCAATACCCTTTGAAGCTATTTAAACCATCTAAGAAATGTTATGTTTTATCACTTCCTTAATATTGGGAATGGCATATAACCTGATTAAACAACTATGAAAGGTGTGCGGTACTGATTATTTATGTGTAATAGTTCATAAGTACAAACAATTGTCTAAAAAAGGTGTAATACTTTCAGGTTTGTCTTTAGCTACAATAATGTAGCTCCTTTTTTCATGGACGTCCATAAAAAATTTAAAAAAAGGAGCTACATTATTGTAGCTAGTTTGTCTTCAATAACATGAACGCCAAGCACCTGTGGATTGTTCTTAAAGTACTATAGTAATTCTTGAACCGTAACCAATTTAACGCTATAACTCATTGGCCGTTATTCACCTGCTACATGTATTAATCACGCGCTTGTCAACTGAGGTTGCAGGCTAGAGCCTTACTGTGGACAGGATGGGGGCCTCGGTGGCCGAGTGGTCAAGGTAGTTCGTCTACTATTGATCACGTGGTCTGTCAACACTTAATTGACAAGGATTGCCAGTTTTCCTACCGCAGGTCGGGGGTTTTCTCCGGGTACTCCGGTTTCCTCCCCCAATAAAAACTGGACGCCATGATATAGCTGAAAAATTGCTGAAAGTGGTCTTATAATAACATTCAAACAAAACAAACACAAACCGTGTTTTTAACTCGTTCATACCGACATATCCATTCAATTTATCAATTATTTAAATTTCGTGGCGATATGGTATGATATAAGTACTCAAATGTGCACTGGTTCCGGTAGTTCTATCTTCTGACTTTTATTACGAAATAAGCTATTTGATTACATTTGAAGGTTTTAGAACTTTGTTAAAGACATGGGTTCAATAATTAGTTAGTTATAGTCACTGATCTTGTATGGGTTCAATAATTAGTAACTTAAAAAGTGATCAAATGAAAATCACTCTTCCCCATACATATTTCGAAGATATACAAATTAAAAAAAAATTGAAGATATAAATAAATTATTCTTCTGCTGTTTATTAGAGATTTCAGTTAGTATTTCTTTTTTGTTTTATCTTTTTTAAGAGCGTGCGGCTGACTGTATTTTCTATTTTCATTTTTGCCCTGAACGTCCATCTATCTTTATCGTCTTTTTAATGAACACATTTAGTGGCGACTCTATCAGTGACCTACTTTATTACCCGGTGTGTGGGAATTGTACCACCTGAAAGTACTTCTGTTCAGTCTAAGGCGAAGCCAAAGGCCAAAGTACTTTCAGGTGGTACAATTTCCATACACCTGGGTTATAACGTAGGTAACGGATTTATCCCAGGTTTAGAAATGTAAGTCCGGAAATAGTTTCTTCATTCATCATAAATAAGCTAAATGGGCACGTCATCACAGTTGCCCACAAAAATATAGATTTTTCATACAGAAAATGCACAATTTACCAAGTCAAGGATGTAACTTTATAACTTTGGTATCAACCTCAGACGAAACGGGTTTAATTACATTGTTTTTTCCTACATTCGGCGCCTCAAGTCACATTATCGTAACGTCAACAGAAAAGTTCCGATTTCATCCATATTTATGTGTGTGAGTGTGAATGAAGGCATCTGCAGTGTTTGAATTGCAGTAAATTAAAATAATATAAAAAGCCAGAAATATGCATTGTGTAATAGCATACACTGGTACTCTAGAACATACATTAGCAACGCAATAGCAATACACCCTGCGACGTTAGCAACGCAGCCGGTGGCATGGGATTTGTACCGACGGGTAACCAACAAATCAAAAGTCCGCATTTGTTACAATCCGGGGATATCTCCTTTTACAGGCGGCAAAAGTATGGAATGTTTTAGATCACCAATATGTCAATTTCAATATGATAAAGTTTTGCACGAGTTTATAATTGAGTAAAACCAGTTTGACTGGAAGGATATAAATAAGGCTAACATTTAACTTGGTACACAATTTATTATAATGAGTAAGAAAAGGAGTCAAAATATTGTACGAAAACGGAACTTCAATTTTTGTTAGAAAAATGTTAATAAGTATAAGTGGGTGCTATTTAGCTAACTTTCTAATGTGAAATTAAAAATTAAACCTAAAAAAATGTAAAAATTAAAAACAATTAAAATTATGGCCATCTATAGGACATATTTAGACATTAATTTCGTTGTCCTAAAGTTAGTAATAATAGGACATGTACTTTGCGACACGACATGGTACATAGATTTGTCGTAAGATGATCTTGGTTCTTCGATAACATGGCCCCTGACATTGTTAAGCTAACAAGTGTGGGTAGTAGTGTTGAGTCAATACCAAGTACCCTACCGGCAAATAAAGTTTTCTTAGTCCAAGGGTAACAAGTGTGGACTGTGAGCACGCTCACGCCCCCCCCCCCCCCCCGGCTTCGTTTTCAAGTCCAATTATCTCCCCTTAATAATATCCGAGGTCAATAAAAATCCTTCATGCACATTTTCATATAATGTACTTCCTCTGTGCTAAGTTTCATTATATTTCATCAATTATCTCCCCTGAATAATATCCGACAGCGACGAAAATTCTTCTGCACATCTACATATGATGTACCTTCATGTAAAGTTTCATACAAATCTGTGAAGCGGTTTAGGAGGAGAAGCGCTTACAAGTGACGTGGACAGACAGACGGACAGACAGACAGTGTGATTCCTATATACTCCCGCAAACAAGTTTACGGGGGGTATAATAATTTCGTCAAAAATCATTGGACTGGAACGATATTCGAACTTTATCTGGACTTCATCGTGGCTGACTCACATACCAAATATCAGCCGAATATCTGCAAGCGTTTAGAAAAAAATGTCCAGAAAAGAGGTGTGACGGACTGACAGGGTGACGTGCTAACGGACGGAGTGCAGACCTATAGGTCCAAAACACAGGACCATAATTTGTGGTAGATATGTATT
Organism: Limnoperna fortunei; assembly: GCA_944474755.1. NCBI lineage: Eukaryota > Metazoa > Mollusca > Bivalvia > Mytilida > Modiolidae > Limnoperna > Limnoperna fortunei. The sequence goes on from OX104111.1 coordinate 107,373,505, forward strand.
ATGTTTGAAGTGTTTTACGACATATTGGTAACAAGAATAGAGAATAAGTCAACATTATATAATACAGGAAAATAAAGAGAAATCGATTACCAGTTTAAGACCTAAACAAGCAAATGAATAAAAGCATAGTTTAAAAACAGGCAAATGATTTCTACGTTTCATAAATATAGTTCTCTAATTAAATATTTCATAAATTAAAAGTCTTAAAGTTTAAAATGGATAATTCTGACAGCAGTAAAACAATCAAAATATGCATCCTTAACGTTTTGTGTTTGAAAATTTTTAAAGTTAAAATGTAATCCTCGTCTTATTAAAGAAGAGGGTGTCAGAAAATTAACTCAATAACCATCAATATCAAGGCAAAAAGAGTTATCTACCTTTATTCAAACAAAATTCTAATTTTCTATTTTTTTGTTACATATATTTGTATTTGTGTGATATTGTTTTCTGTTTTTGTTTAATCTGGGGAATGAAAATTTTTTAATTAAAAATAGTAGTATATGTTCCAAATTTTTTTAAATAATAGTGGGGAGTCTTAAATTTACTTTTTAAATAGACTTGTGTGTTTCGAATATACAAGTTCAGTACGACATTCACTTGCATAAAATAGGTCTACATATCTTTCCGAAATTCTTCATTAAGCTTTAATCAGTTTTTAAAACTAAAAAAATAACCAAACCCATTGAGATGTGACTTAATGTGAGTTGCGAACCGTGTTTAGTACCAAAGCAATGTTCGGGAAAATTTCCGAAAAGATGAGCCGTGGAAAAACACACGAGAATTGATAAAATTATGTAAATACCCACATCACTGGTTACAATGTATACAACAGACAACATATTTACCCACATCACCAATTACAATGTATACAACAGACGACATATTTACCCACATCACCAATTACAATGTATACAACTGACGACATATTTACCCACATCACTGGTTACAATGTATACAACAGACGACATATTTACCCACATCACTGGTTACAATGTATACAACAGACAACATATTTACCCACATCACCAATTACAATGTATACAACAGACGACATATTTACCCACATCACCAATTACAATGTATACAACAGACGACATATTTACCCACATCACTGGTTACAATGTATACAACTGACGACATATTTACCCACATCACTGGTTACAATGTATACAACAGACGACATATTTACCCACATCACTGGTTACAATGTATACAACAGACGACATATTTACCCACATCACTGGTTACAATGTATACAACAGACGACATATTTACCCACATCACTGGTTACAATGTATACAACAGACGACATATTTACCCACATCACTGGTTACAATGTATAAAACTGACGACATATTTACCCACATCACTGGTTACAATGTATACAACTGACGTCATATTTACCCACATCACTGGTTACAATGTATACAACAGACGTCATATTTACCCACATCACTGGTTACAATGTATACAACAGACGTCATATTTACCCACATCACTGGTTACAATGTATACAACAGACGTCATATTTACCCACATCACTGGTTACAATGTATACAACTGAAGACATATTTACCCACATCACTGGTTACAATGTATACAACAGACGTCATATTTACCCACATCACTGGTTACAATGTATACAACAGACGTTATATTTACCCACATCACTGGTTACAATGTATACAACTGACGACATATTTACCCACATCACTGGTTACAATGTATACAACAGACGTCATATTTACCCACATCACTGGTTACAATGTATACAACAGACGTTATATTTACCCACATCACTGGTTACAATGTATACAACTGACGACATATTTACCCACATCACTGGTTACAATGTATACAACAGACGTCATATTTACCCACATCACTGGTTACAATGTATACAACAGACGTCATATTTACCCACATCACTGGTTACAATGTATACAACAGACGACATATTTACCAACATCACTGGTTACAATGTATAAAACTGACGACATATTTACCCACATCACTGGTTACAATGTATAAAACGGACGACATATTTACCCACATCACTGGTTACAATGTATACAACAGACGACATATTTACCCACATCACTGGTTACAATGTATACAACAGACGTCATATTTACCCACATCACTAGTTACAATGTATACAACTGACCACATATTTACCGACATCACTGGTTACAATGTATACAACAGACGACATATTTACCCACATCACTGGTTACAATGTATAAAACAGACGACATATTTACCCACATCACTGGTTACAATGTATAAAACTGACGACATATTTACCCACATCACTGGTTACAATGTACACAACAGACGACATATTTACCCACATCACTGGTTACAATGTATACAACAGACGTCATATTTACCCACATCACTAGTTACAATGTATACAACAGACGACATATTTACCCACATCACTGGTTACAATGTATACAACAGACGACATATTTACCCACATCACTGGTTACAATGTATACAACAGACGACATATTTACCCACATCACTGGTTACAATGTTTACAACAGACGACATATTGACCCACATCACTGGTTACAATGTATACAACAGACGTCATCTTTACCCACATCACTGGTTACAATGTATACAACTGACGACATATTTACCCACATCACTGGTTACAATGTATACAACAAACGACATATTTACCCACATCACTGGTTACAATGTATACAAAAAACGACATATTTACCCACATCACTGGTTAAAATGTATAAAACAGACGACATATTTACCCACATCACTGGTTACAATGTATACAACAGACGACATATTTACCCACATCACTGATTACAATGTATACAACAGACGACATATTTACCCACATCACTGGTTACAATGTATACAACAGACGACATATTTACCCACATCACTGGTTACAATGTATACAACAGACGACATATTTCCCACATCACTGGTTACAATGTATACAACTGACGACATATTTACACACATCACTGGTTACAATGTATACAACAGACGACATATTTACCCACATCACTGGTTACAATGTATACAACAGACGACATATTTACCCACATCACTGGTTACAATGTATACAACAGACGACATATTTACCCACATCACTGGTTACAATGTATAAAACTGACGACATATTTACCCACATCACTGGTTACAATGTATAAAACTGACGACATATTTACCCACATCACTGGTTACAATGTATACAACAGACGACATATTTACCCACATCACTGGTTACAATGTATACAACAGACGTCATATTTACCCACATCACTAGTTACAATGTATACAACAGACGACATATTTACCCACATCACTGGTTACAATGTATACAACAGACGACATATTTACCCACATCACTGGTTACAATGTATAAAACAGACGACATATTTACCCACATCACTGGTTACAATGTATACAACAGACGACATATTTACCCACATCACTGGTTACAATGTATACAACAGACGACATATTTACCCACATCACTGGTTACAATGTATACAACTGACGACATATTTACCCACATCATTGGTTACAATGTATACAACAGACGTCATATTTACCCACATCACTGGTTACAATGTATAAAACAGACGACATATTTACCCACATCACTGGTTACAATGTATACAACAAACGACATATTTACCCACATCACTGGTTACAATGTATAAAACAGACGACATATTTACCCACATCACTGGTTACAATGTATAAAACAGACGACATATTTACCCACATCACTAGTTACAATGTATACAACAAACGACATATTTACCCACATCACTGGTTACAATGTATAAAACAGACGACATATTTACCCACATCACTGGTTACAATGTATAAAACAGACGACATATTTACCCACATCACTGGTTACAATGTATACAACAGACGACATATTTACCCACATCACTAGTTACAATGTATACAACTGACGACATATTTACCCACATCACTGGTTACAATGTATACAACAGACGACATATTTACCCACATCACTAGTTACAATGTATACCACAGACGTAATATTTACCCACATCACTGGTTACAAGGTATACAACAGACGACATATTTACCCACATCACTGGTTACAATGTATACAACTGACGACATATTTACCCACATCATTGGTTACACTGTATACAACAGACGACATATTTACCCACATCAGTGATTAAAATGTATACAACTGACGACATATATACCCACATCACTGGTTACAATGTATACAACTGACGACATATTTACCCACATCACTAGTTACAATGTATACAACAGACGTCATATTTACCCACATCACTGGTTACAATGTATACAACAGACAACATATTTACCCACATCACCAATTACAATGTATACAACAGACGACATATTTACCCACATCACTGGTCACAATGTATACAACAGACGACATATTTAACCTCATCACTGGTCACAATGTATACAACTAGTGTCATATTTAACCACATCACTGGTTACAATGTTTTTAACAGACTTCATTTTACGCGCATCACTCTGTGTCAACTGACGACATGTCTAATTTTTTACAAAATCTTTTTAACATGGTTAGTTTTATTTTTTGTTTCCATTTGTTGATGACTTAGTGTTCGCGTTCTTCTATTTTCCTATATTTTTCTTGTATATAAAATAGTTTTTTTTTCACTATTCTTCAAAATATAGTATCACTTAGAAGCGTTCGTTTGATGTACTTTATGATCACAGGTCAATGTTAGCTACAATAATGTAGCTCTGTTTTTCCGTCCATAAAAAAGGAGCTACATTATTGTAGCTAAGGTCAATGTTTAGGAGTAATTCTTCCGTCACCAGCGAATAGAAATTCGATCGTTATGTAAAGCCGCCTAATTACGTATAACTATGTATATTATGGATGACAGCCTTCGATTGCACTCTGTAATATTTATTTAACTTGAAGATCTAAACAACTAAAGTAATCAGAGTTACCTACCTTTCATTTAAATTTGATATTAACGCATTTGAATTTTCCTTTGATAATGTTATATACGACGTCCAACATTTCAGTACGCGTGCTTTGGAGGTTCTAAAGGGAATAAAGACGTCCAAAATAATTATTTGCTGCTGATAAACTAAAAAATGGTGGTCTTTAAAAAACTTTAGTAGCACTTAATGTACAATAAAACTGACCGATAAATTACTAGCAAATGTTGCTTCGCGTTTAATTGTGAATATTATTTTAGTTTTATTATGAATAATAACAATTAACAAACAAAAATCAGTTGGAAAATGATTTTTTTTTAAACTGACAAGAAATTTTAGAGTTGTGTAGGGACGGCAACAATTTACTCCTTTTCTACATTTACCTCAGTGGTTTTAAAGTTTCAAGAAGCGTTGCACTTTTCAAATACTTCACCAAATATTGTTCGAGCACAGACTTTCATTATTATATAACCTGTAAACCTTAATTGAAAGGGACTTCCCCTATCCGCCACCATAGGACGCGAGGTGCAGCTCTGTGGGTTGACAAGGGACCTATGTGCTCAGTATTGGATTAGAGACGTCATTATTAACACGACGACGTCATCATAGTCACTAATAAAAGTAAAACATGAAGCAAGAAATAATAAGCTTAAAAGCAGGATAATGCAACATTAATTATATCTCCTTAGACCACGCAAGTCAAATATGTGTGATTTGTTATCTTTTTAACAATGAAAGCTTTAGGCAAATCAACTCAATATCCCAACTTATTAAGAATGATGGGAAAAGGGAGAGCGGTTTTGTTGTAAGGCAATTAGAGTTATTTGCCCTGAATATATGACAAATACAGTTGTTATTGTTAGAGTTACATCCCTTTGTACATGTACCACTAGTGTTCAGAAGGAGAACAATAACAAAACAGGATGTACGAAATTAAAAACAAACAATTAAAACCATAAACAGTTAATCAAAATGCAGATGCCAATACGCGAGTACGCAGATGAATCCTGACATAAAATGCAATCTATCCATTCAATCAATAACTGTGCATATTCAGTACTAAATAATAGTGTACCTGGTCTAATAATGGCCCTAGATTTAAAAGCGTAAACACTCAGTCAAATTCATGTAATGGCATCATTTCGCACAAAATAAAAGAACGTGGTATATTGAGATTTACTAGAATGAATAGACCCACAACGAAAAAGTGGATCTGAAATAATATTTAATTTGAAAAAGATATAATGGAAATAAGCTTTTGACTGGCTTAGAACAATATTGAGTTTGCGCTGTTCAGATCAATTCGTTTGGAACGTGTTATGTGGGTTCAATCGTTTAGTTTTATATAGTTTTAAATAGTGTTTAATTCGACATAAATGATTTATAAATTTCAACTGTTCCACTATCAAGAAAGATTCGTTAGTCAGGGACAGTCTACAGAGGGAAAGGTCGTTAATAAGGGACAGTCTATATAAGTTAATCATAAAATTATTACTGTTACACTGACGTTTGTATACCAATTTAATGAAAATATAATCAGTACGTTTAGGTGTGTAGAAACACTACACATAATATTTTATTATTTGTATTCCACCGAGCATCATTGATCAAAGTAACCCTTAGATGTTTATGGAAATTATTACATTAATGTCATTGGATGCTAACCTCATATCTAGCGTAATATTTGAAGTAAAATCATTTCAGTTTTTTTATTAAGCGACATAAATCTTTTTCCTAACCAGTTATTCGGCTCTATACTAGTGATCAATAAACGACTGTATCTGAGAAGTGTCCTCAGCAAAATGTCTCCACGGAAAAACAAGTTTTTTAAGCTATGTCGTTAATATACATAACAATTAATAGTTGACCTAGTAACGATCCTCGAGTAACGCCAATACATTAAAATGCAGAGCACAGATAAAGATTACTTGCAAGATAACTACTCTCTGCTGTATATATTTCATACAGAATTCAACAATTCTAATAATTGTCTTTACAAAAATAATAGAAACAAATGATGTAACATTTCCAAAAACCCGAGTTACATGAACTGAGTAACATTTACGAATTTGGGAAAACCTAACTGGTATTAGTTTGTTTGTTTGTTTGATGGTGTTTAACGCCACTTTCAGCAATTTTTCAGCTATATCATGGCGTCCAGTTTTTATTGGAGGAGGAAGCCGGAGTACCCGGAGTCGAGTACACCCTGCCTGCAGTGGGAATCGAACCCGCAATCTCAGTGTTGACAGACCACGTGATCAATAGTAGACGAACTACCTTGACCACTCGGCCACCGAGGCCCCTGCCTGGTATAAGATGCCACAGATATCAGATTATTTCTTTGCATGGGGTTAAAAACAGATTTACAAATAACACTTTCCATAATTGCCTAATCAGCTCTCCGCATTGAACTATTAACCTTTTTTTAAATTGTTAGTTTCTAACTTGATGGATATTATATTGGTATTGGGATTAAAAAAACTCAGTTGAACTAGACTTCTAGAACGTTTATAATATCAACAATTCCTTTTCTCCCCAAAGGAGATTTATTTAAACTCGATCCATTTTGAACATTATTCTGTCTGATGTATAGTACCTGGAGGCTTTCATGCATGATGTGTTAAGCTGTATTCATGCTGTGTGGTGAATGTATCTTGTTAATGTCATTATACCAACACAGTTTGGCGATATAAACCAATACTAATCTGAATTAACAAGTACTAATCTATTTTGCGTGATCGTATCACTTTTAAATTGATCATTTAATGACATTTCAAATGGCTGACACTTTCTTTGTGTTTAAATATTGGATACTTTAAACCAATACACATTCAAAAGTGTTACCAATTGATTTCATGTAAAGTTTCTTTTTAGGAGTCAGTGTATTTCCCTAATGACACTTGTACTTTAATACAAATCAATTTTCCTTTAAGCTGTCAAACTGAATATATAAATATAAAATATAAAAAGTATTAACTTTATAAATAAAATCAATGTTAAGCAATATACACTAGTTCAATTCATAATAAGTGTTAATGAAATCTAGACTTGAACTGATAAAAAATAAAATCCCAGACAATAGAGTGTATTCACATTTCGTTCGGATGTATGTGGCACAATTCTCATCGTTATTATCTTGTTCTGTATTTTCTACCATTACCTGATGCGAACTACTTACTATCCTAAAAACTCCCAATTGAGCAAAATACGGAGGTATTTTCAAAATGCTTGATCAGGAGTTGTATTGCACTAATGATAAATTACCGAGGTCAGATTATGTTCAATACCCCTGGTCTTTCAAATAATCTCCCACTTTTGTTATCATGTTATAGCATCCGCCAGGGTGTGCTCCATCTTCATATACACCAATCAGCACGCATGATTTACATTTAAACAAAACACAACCCCATCCGTTTGATATTTCACGTCCAACCATAATGGTGCTGTCAACGCGTGTACATGTGTATCTTTTGTTATTTAAACAAATTCCATCAGTTCGAATTTTAGAAGAATCAACAAACGCTGGTAAAATTTCTCTAAGTTCCGCTGGTGAAACGTAAAATCCAGTGGACGTCGCCCATGACTTCCCATCATTCCCTAGTATGGCAGCACGTGAAACGTACCCGCTTTCAAGGAGAACGTTGTTGACGTATTCTTTCCATGTACATGGCATCTTTTATGGAGAACCAGCAGCAAATATGAAATTATAAATAGAAATCGACGTTATTGTCTCATGAACAATATATTCAAACTTGTGCTTGATATCGAATCGAATAAATCATTATTTGTTTCGATTTCATTCAAGTCACACAAAAGAAAAATTTCAGTTTGAATGGAACATGCCACAATGGATAAATGCTATCCTTTGAGAGATTAAAGTAGCACCAAAATTAAGGAACAAATAAAAATGAAACGATTAAATGAAACCCAAGATAATAACATTTATCGACAAAACAGAGTTTTGTTATTGATACGTGTATTGTTATTATGATGTAACACAACACTTTAGGAATTTGATTTCGCAGAAAATAAACGCGATTACAGCTTCTGTGTTTGATGGTGGTTTGTATTTCGTAACGGGATCAGCAGGACGTGCAATAACAATACATTGGTTGTGAAGAGGCTCGACTATCAAGGACAAAGAGAGGATTTGGCCCGTAAATCTGGCATGTCAGTCGGACACTATTAACTACTTGAATTATCAAGATGGCACCTTTGACGAAAAATATGACGTGTTAAGCAGATGCATAGTCCGAGAATCCTCTGTAGTCCAACGCTTTTTTGCGTGTTTTTCCAACGTAAAAAAAGCGTTGGACAGCAGAGGATTCGTGGACTAGCAGATGCATAATGCATATTATTAAACCTCACTGATAAGCTTAGAATAATATCACGTGACTTTTATAAGTGAGATGTCATGCTAGACAACGCCGAAAATTCGCTTCCTTAAAAACAAGTACCGGGGAGACAATGCTATTGTCAACATCGACATCACGTGATCGGCAACCCCAGAAACGGGGTGACAACCAACACTGACAATCCTTAAATTTCACGTGATTGAACAGTTATTAGTATTTACATTTACAATTATGTGGATGGCAACGAATTTTTGAAAACACAGCTATAGGTAGGAGAAATAATGCCATTAAAACTATGTATGGTTTTTTTTGATCAGTTAAATAAAACAATTGTGGACTCCTTAGGGACCGGTCAGTATTCAATTGAGGGTTGGGACAGGTGCATTTCAAATTATAATGTTAAAAAATCTCCTTAGAATACAAAAAGTTGCTGGTCCTACATCAGATGTGATATAATAAAAAGTGGGTATCATATCTAGTGAATAATTTTATGGTTACAATTCAGTATTTATGTTTGTTTAACAAATTGTGCGATAACAGTATGTTGATATGGAATTAAAACGTCAGAAAAATGTTTATTTCATTGATGATATTGGTATGAAAGAAAACTTGATGCCCTTTCAGTGCTGAAAATTACAAAATGTATATTTCAGTATAAAAAATGCCATATTTACACCCTGGTAAATATTACCGGTCCATTCCCCTTACTTAATCAATTTAAAAATAAATTACATTTAACTTTACGTTTAAATGATGAACTCGTATGTAAACCCATTGAACGTCATGAAGAGAATGACGTCATAATACGTTCGATCTACTTGAACTTATCTATATTACAAAATGGTTAGTCTAGAGAACACACGAACGTCAAATTTTCAAATGTCACCGTTTAAATATAGTGCTCCTGACCTGATATTATATCCATAGGCCGCTTATGCTAAAGAGGATATCATCGACAGGGTACCAGAATACTTACGGTATGGAGAATATTTAGTCAGGATCCCATGTCTATCACGTGCACGGGTTTTGCCAAAAGCGTATGAAAGTACCTATCTCTTCCGTAAACCAACATTTTCACATCGCGATATCCAATAGGCTCTCCATTGTTTAAGACACGTTTGTCTCCGTCATCTAATCAGAACGCCCGAAAAAAGAACGTTAAACAAGAACGTTGTCGTGTTACTATAACATAGTCTTGTTTCATGCGTTTTGATTGGGTGACGCAACGAGTACAGATGTGTGCGCGTGAGCTCATCTATTGGATCATCTTGTATCAGAACCGTCCATTTACGGAAGAATGACATGGATATGTGATATTAGATGGCGTCTTATTATTAGCCAACGATAATGCTTATAACGTTGGATCGCTAATGAACGTGCTCGTTATCCCATGCAATGTAAATGGGATATGATCACGTTAAGCTATAACGATCGCTTTGTGAGCGGCACCGTAGCGTCATCAGTAACATTGCGCTAACCGTCACTGACGAACAAATCAAACAAATGAATCGGAACGTCTCAAACGAAGTCATGACGTAATAGACTCATTGATAATGGCTGTACAATGTTCTTCATGGAGGTCACTTACCACCGAAGTCATCATGATGGAAATGGCCGAGAGATGTCTCACTTACCTCCTAGGTCGCTTTGACGGAAATTGCCAAAAGATGTTTCGATGATGAGGATAACCTCCCGCGTCTTGACGGAAATGCCCGAGAGGTGTTTCAATTCATGGAGATCACTTACCTCTGAGGTCGCCTTGACCTAATTGGCCAAGACATGTATCGATTGATAGAGATCATTTACCTCCAATGTCGCCTTGACGATAATGGGCGAGAAATGTTTCAATTGATGGAAATCACTTACTTCTGAAGTCGCTTTGACGGAAATGATTCGATTTTTTCCTTTTCTCTTACGTAAGTCAGGTAGGACATATCCGGACGTCGGGTAGACATTTATCCAGAGTTTAATTTCCTATTCTGTTATGCAACAGACGTGAGGTGAACATTTTTTACGGACGTCGTGGGTTATTAATTCGCACGTCAGGTGGACATTTTATCCGGACGTCATGTGGACATTTATCCTCGGTTTTGAGTCCCTTTTCTGTTAATTAACGAGTGGCAATTTTATCATTTGTGACTCACACTAGTAAGGTACCGCGTTTTCTTTACCTATCCTGTCAAATATATTTTTTACGTGAGAACACTTTGCAATAAGTTACATTAAACGTGCGTGTAAACTGGGAGATATTTGATACCGTTCGTTTAGCTAATATATACGTGTATAAAGTGTCTTATTTAAAGCGGGTAACAAATAGGTAGTTAAATCGTTTTAAGTTTTGGGTTTTTTTGTATCCAATACGTGTAAATGATATGGTATACAAAGTATGTCATGCCTACTCGGAATTAAATACACAAAAATAAAAATAAACTACCTTACTGGGGTAGTGTTAACTAGGACTGCTTATACCTACATTACTCATGTAAGGGTAATACTTCAGAATAACAGCTACTCGGTTATTTGAAAACAGTGCTGCTATAGCATGCAATATTAGGGTTGTTATTGAAACCTACCGCTATTCACGCCATCAATCTCACCCCTCCCCCACCCCGCCCCACTGACCAGAAAATTATCATAATAAATGCTGTACAAATCTTTGCTAATAATAATTTAATTAATTTAAAAGCTAATAAGTTTGGAAGCACTAAAAGGCATTGTCATCACTATCTAGAAATCTTTAAAAATAAATAAATCACAATATATTAAACTAAATCTGAGAGATTTCTCACCTTAATTTTTTTTATCTCCACAATGATAGACCCTGCAAACAATCCGTCATCTTAAAGATAAAGTGTTAGACAAATTTGATCCAGAGATCAATAACGAAATCTTCACATAGTTTGAATAGTCCGTCGTAGCTAGGACGTATTATAAGTTCGTGCCGTGTACAATCAAATTGTTTTAAAGAAAAGAATGAATTTTAAATGAATTTTCTCTCTTTGTGCTTGGCCAAATTTAAAATTATTGCTAGCAATAAAGTTCTTTGTGTGTGTCGAACAAATAACGTGTTGTATATATAGAATATACCATTCCGTAATCTAAGCGTAAAAATGTTCTATTTACCTGAGAAATATTAAGAAGTGGATCGACTTCTTCATGTTTTTCTTCCTCTTCGCGTTTTCTACCCATTTTTTCACAAGTGTAACGATATATAGTGTTAATATCAGTACAATCGTATATACACGAGATATGTCGTTAACAAATACCTTGACTTTGTAAAGTTTCAATGTTTTGAATTCAAAACTGTTTGACTGGAGAAAGGAACCGCCTTCTAAGATTTTATGATAACATGTGTCAGTAAAGAAGTGCTTTAAAAAGTGCCTGAAGTAAAAAACACACGACACATATCAAGGTTCTTATGTTTGAGGTCAACATAGGTTATGTCATACAATAAAAATACTACAATATATTTTCATTCAGATATTGATTTTTAAAAAGCTCAAAATGATCCAATTTAAACTAATTTTCACACAAGAAAATGTATTTTCAACGGACGATAAAGTTTAATATAATTATATGCAATTATCAAGTTAAAATATTGACATTAAATTTGATTTTAAATTCCATAAAATACAAACATACACAAACAAGCTGTAAATGTACAAATGCTAGATAAATAAAAGCGAGATTTAATGTTTGGTTAGTAGTCAGGGGACACTGGTTGGTTAGTAGTCAGGGGACACTGGTTGGTTAGTAGTCAGGGGACACTGGTTGGTTAGTAGTCAGGGGACACTGGTTGGTTAGAAGTCAGGGGACACTGGTTGGTTAGTAGTCAGGGGACACTGGTTGGTTAGTAGTCAGGGGACACTGGTTGGTTAGTAGTCAGGGACACTGGTTGGTTAGTAGTCAGGGACACTGGTTGGTTAGTAGTCAGGGGACACTGGTTGGTTAGTAGTCAGGGGACACTGGTTGGTTAGTAGTCAGGGGACACTGGTTGGTTAGTAGTCAGGGGACACTGGTTGGTTAGTAGTCAGGGGACACTGGTTGGTTAGTAGTCAGGGGACACTGGTTGGTTAGTAGTCAGGGGACACTGGTTGGTTAGTAGTCAGGGGACACTGGTTGGTTAGTAGTCAGGGACACTGGTTGGTTAGTAGTCAGGGGACACTGGTTGGTTAGTAGTCAGGGGACACTGGTTGGTTAGTAGTCAGGGGACACTGGTTGGATGCCAGAAGGGGACAACTATACAGGTTATTACATGTTACTGTTACTCCTGTTTGCCGTATTCATGATGTTAAGCTAAAACCACAAAATAAAACATTTTCAGTATTCATGGTGTTACAGGGTAAGTTCCAAAACGAAACATCTTCAGTTTCATTATGTTTTTATTTAAACCTACAAATCGAAACATCTCCGTATTCACTATGTTAAAACGAATAATCGTAAGCTCGTTTTTAATCAATTAATTAATTAATTTATTTATTTATTTATTTATTTATTTATTTATTTATTTATTTATTTATTTATTTATTTATTTATTTATTTATTTATTTATTTATTTATTTATTTATTTATTTATTTATTTATTTATTTATTTATTTATTTATTTATTTTGGCGAGGTTCATCCGACAAATCACAAAACTAACATAACATTGAACTAATACGGCAGTAAAATTCGGCCATATATATCTATATGAAGCCAAAAAAATAAAACGTCCCCTGTACAGCTAAAGCCACGGGATGAAATTGTGTTTGCGCCATCTCTAGTATTGATGATGTTTACATAATGCCACAAATGCCAGTATTTATAGCGTTAAGATAGATCCACAAAATGATAATATTCCAGTATTTATGGCGTTAAGATTGACCCACAAAATGAAACATCACCAGGAACTAATGTGTTTAGCTAAAACGTCATAATAAAGCATCCCGATGTTTAAAACTTAACTCATCATCTTATCGGTGAAAATCTATGAAGTACTCTACACTTTCAAACGTGAAAGTTAATACATATTAAAATGAAACAGTTCTATTACGTACCTCAGTATTAGCCACCAGTGGTGGTAGTTCCACTCTCCTACCCCTCTCGACATTTCTCCTCGGTTCTAAACTAACCATTTTTATAACAAATTGTTTAATCCCACAAACCAAATGACAAGCTTAGTATAGAAGTTACGGACATGATGGCCTCCCATTCTTTTATATTGTAAATCATAAGATAACATTTTAAAGAAGTCACAATGGGCCGACACAACATTTTTATGGTTCAATTCTCGATCAAGTGGTTAAATCAAACAAAGCCGTTCAATGGGGATACACAGAATACAGGAGTGATTTAATTGATGTATATCTGGTAATATCTACATTTGTATAGCTTCATTGCTTACTGTATGTAAATAAAGGTATTGTTTGTTTTTCTATTGAAATACAATAAATTAAAATTCATTTGAATACGAAATCGACCTGTTGTGGTATCCCCATGCGGTGCTCATCTAGACTTGAGAAACGCAAATATGTCTCAAAACCCATTCAAGGTCTTACGGTTCAAGTGCATAGCATTGTGAAGGAAGCAATATTACCCGAATAACCAGAGACTTCGGAGACTTGAGAGTCACATTCCTGTTGTTATAACCAAGAGACTTCGGAGACTTGAGAGTCCCATTCCTGTTGTAATAACCAGAGACTTCGGAGACTTGAAAGTCACATTCCTGTTGTAATAACCAAGAGACTTCGGAGACTTGAGATTCATATCCTGTTGTAATAACCAAGAGACTTCGGAGACTTGAGAGTCACATTCCTGTTGTAATAACCAAGAGACTTCGGAGACTTGAGATTCATATCCTGTTGTAATAACCAAGAGACTTCGGAGACTTGAGAGTCACATTCCTGTTGTAATAACCAGAGACTTCGGAGACTTGAGAGTCACATTTCTGTTGTATTAACCAGAGACTTCGGAGACTTGTGAGTCACATTCCTGCTGTAATAACCAAGAGACTTCGGAGACTTGAGAGTCACATTCCTGTTGTAATAACCAAGAGACTTCGGAGACTTGAGAGTCACATTCCTGTTGTAATAACCAAGAGACTTCGGAGACTTGAGATTCATATCCTGTTGTAATAACCAAGAGACTTCGGAGACTTGAGAGTCACATTCCTGTTGACACTGAGATTGCGGGTTCGATTCTCACTGCAGGCAGGGTGTACTCGACTCCAATCTTAATTGACAAGGATTGCCAGTTTTCCTACCGCAGGTCGGGGGTTCTCTCCGGGTACTCCGGCTTCCTCCCCCAATAAAAACTGGACGCCATGAAATAGCTGAAAAATTGCTGAAAGTGGCGTTAAAACACCATTCAAACAAACAAAAAAAACAAACACATTCCTGTTGTAATAACCAGAGACTTCGGAGACTTGAGAGTCACATTTCTGTTGTATTAACCAAGAGACTTCATAGACTTGAGCGTCACATTCCTGTTGTAATAACCAAGAGACTTCGGAGACTTGAGAGTCACATTCCTGTTGTAATAACCAAGAGACTTCGGAGACTTGAGAGTCACATTCCTGTTGTAATAACCAAGAGACTTCGGAGACTTGTGAGTCACATTCCTGTTGTAATAACCAAGAGACTTCGGAGACTTGAGAGTCACAATCCTGTTGTAATAACCAAGAGACTTCGGAGACTTGAGAGTCACATTCCTGTTGTAATAACCAAGAGACTTCGGAGACTTGAGAGTCACATTCCTGTTGTAATAACCAGAGACTTCTGAGACTTGAGAGTCACATTCCTGTTGTAATAACCAAGAGACTTCGGAGACTTGAGATTCACATTCCTGTTGTAATAACCAGAGACTTCGGAGACTTGAGAGTCACATTCCTGTTGTAATAACCAAGAGACTTCGGAGACATGAGAGTCACAATCCTGTTGTAATAACCAAGAGACTTCGGAGACTTGAGAGTCACATTCCTGTTGTAATAACCAGAGACTTCGGAGACTTGAGAGTCACAATCCTGTTGTAATAACCAAGAGACTTCGGAGACTTGAGAGTCACAATCCTGTTGTAATAACCAAGAGACTTCGGAGACTTGAGAGTCACATTCCTGTTGTAATAACCAGACACTTCGGAGACTTGAGATTCACATTCCTGTTGTAATAACCAAGAGACTTCGGAGACTTGAGATTCACATTCCTGTTGTAATAACCAGACACTTCGGAGACTTGATATTCACATTCCTGTTGTAATAACCAAGAGACTTCGGAGACTTGAGATTCACATTCCTGTTGTAATAACCAAGAGACTTCGGAGACTTGAGATTCATATCCTGTTGTAATAACCAAGAGACTTCGGAGACTTGAGAGTCACATTCCTGTTGTAATAACCAAGAGACTTCGGAGACTTGAGATTCACATTCCTGTTGTAATCGTACATAGCAATGGGCATCAGACAAGTGATAATGAAACAAACAAACTAGTCCGCTGATTTGACAATCACCTAGTCCACTCAAGACTCCTCTAACAAAGGGGTCCAATAACGTAGACGACCATAGACTTGCCACTAGTCGCTTTGCATTTTGTTTTGCTATTTGATAGATGCATCCTTATAAAGTTACACAAGTGGATAGTATAAGAAATCTTGATAATGAGGATGTATCTCTCTAATAACAAATAAATTTAAAGGGTCTTGTGGTAAGCTTTTGTAGACAACTCCGATTCCTCTAAAATGAAGGACCAACAACTTAGTTTACTCAGAATTAATTATTTAAGATCTGCTAGAGATATGGCTCTCCTTTAATTAAATTAATATATCGACAATAACATCAAATTTCCCAAATACTAAACCATGCTTAAGAGCTATTCCTTCCAGTTAAAGCAAAATTAAATCATAGATTGAGCCGAAGAATCAAATACAATTAAACCATGATTTAGCACTTAAAATTCAACAAAATTCAAACATAACTAGAACAACGTTCTCATTCCTAACTAAAGGTTGAGTACGACTTAAACATTCTAAAGTTTAACTGACTCTAAAACATGAGTAGGAGCTTTAAATACTCCTTTCAACTTAACTTTTACACAGGGATGGCATAAATAATTTCTTTATGTAAGTTTGTTGAATTTGTAGTGTTTGGTATTTGACTGGACTGTAGTTGCATCGTCGTAGATCGCCTGTGCTATCGGGTTTAATGTATACGTTGAATGGAAAGTGAAGTTATAAACAAAGTATACACCGTCTTACCGTGTGCATGTTCCCCTGTTTTCTCATCTCTGTGTTTATGTTACTCCGTTATTCAGACAAAACAAAAAGTTAATCGGGGTATTTAAGATTTGAATATGCGATTAATTATTTGTGGTATTTATTATTGTATTAATATTAATAGGATTAACGGTAAGGTAGTTAAAACTGGTATATGTTAGAAATATGTGTAGATTGATCTGCGAATGCTCAAATATCCGGATAGACTCGTTTCATTTTCTATATATAGGCTTAATTGTCGTCATTTGAAACAGAAGCATCGACAATGGTTTTTTTCTGAGCAGAACATTTTAAGGTTTGATCCTCGAGCAAAAACATTGGATTGATCCCAGCTCTACGCAATCTGATAAAAAAGTTATGAGGTTCGATCCTCTTTCTGAGAACAAGTTCTTATGTTTTAACTACCAGTCTGATCACAGGTCTGGTCTTATCAAATTTGTTAGTATTTATTTCCGGTCTAATCAAACAGTTCCTAGCTTTTGTTGTAGGTCTGAGCACTGCGTTCTTAGGTTTAATTATGCCTCCTCAGCACTGCGTTCTTAGGTTTAATTGTGCCTCCTCAGCACTGCGTTCTTAGGTTCTTAGGTTTAATTGTGCCTCCTCAGCACTGCGTTCTTAGGTTCTTAGGTTTAATTGTGCCTCCTCAGCACTGCGTTCTTAGGTTTAATTGTGCCTCCTCAGCACTGCGTTCTTAGGTTCTTAGGTTTAATTGTGCCTCCTCAGCACTGCGTTCTTAGGTTTAATTGTGCCTCCTCAGCACTGCGTTCTTAGGTTCTTAGGTTTAATTGTGCCTCCTCAGCACTGCGTTCTTAGGTTCTTAGGTTTAATTGTGCCTCCTCAGCACTGCGTTCTTAGGTTCTTAGGTTTAATTGTGCCTCCTCAGCACTGCGTTCTTAGGTTTAATTGTGCCTCCTCAGCAGTACGTCTTTAGGTTTTATTTTCGGTCTCAGCAATGCATTCTTATTATGCCGATCTGAGTATTGCGTTCTTGCGTTTTATTACAGGTCTGAGCAATGCTTTCTTATGTTTGATTGCCGGTCTGAGCAATGCGTTGTTAGGTTTGATTGCTGGTCTGAGCAATGCGTTGTTAGGTTTGATTGCTGGTCTGAGCAATGCGTTGTTAGGTTTGATTGCTGGTCTGAGCAATGCGTTGTTAGGTTTGATTGCCGGTCTGAGCAATGCGTTGTTAGGTTTGATTGCTGGTCTGAGCAATGCGTTGTTAGGTTTGATTGCTGGTCTGAGCAATGCGTTGTTAGGTTTGATTGCTGGTCAGAGCAATTCGTTGTTTGCTTTGATTGCCAGTCTAAGCAATGCGTTGTTTGGTTTTATTAGCTCTGATCAATGCGTTGTTAGGTTTGATTGGCGGTCTAATCAATTAATTGTTAGGTTTGATTGCCGATATAAGCAATGTTTTTTTTCACAAATGTAGGTTCTATCGCCGGTCTGAGCAATGCGTTGTTAGGTTTGATTGGCGGTCTGAGCAATGCGTTGTTAGGTTTGATTGCCGATCTGAGCAATACGTTGTAAGGTTTGATTGCCGGTCTAAGCAATGCGTTGTTTGGTTTTATTAGCTCAGATCAAGCGTTGTTAGGTTTGATTGCTGGTCTGAGCAATGCGTTGTTTGGTTTTATTAGCTCTGATCAATGCGTTGTTAGGTTTGATTGGCGGTCTAATCAATTAATTGTTAGGTTTGATTGCCGATATAAGCAATGTTTTTTTTTACAAATGTAGGTTCTATCGCCGGTCTGAGCAATTCGTGGTTAGGTTTGATTGCCGGTCTGAGCAATGCGTTGTTTGGTTTGGTTGCCGATCTGAGCAATGCGTTGTTTGGTTTGGTTGCCGATCTGAGCAATATGTTGCCAGGTTTAATAGCCGGTTTGAGCGATGCGTTGTTAGGTTTGATTGCTGGTCTGAGCAATGCGTTGTTTGGTTTAGTTGCCGGTTTGAGCAGTGCGTTGTTATGTTTGATTGCTGGTCTGAGCAGTGCGTTGATAGGTTTGATTGACGGTTTGAGCAATGCGTTGCAATGTTAATTGCTGGTCTGAGCAATGCGTTGTTTGGTTTGGTTGCCGGTTTGAGCAGTGCGTTGTTAGGTTTGATTGCTGGTCTGAGCAGTGCGTTGATAGGTTTGATTGACGGTTTGAGCAATGCGTTGCAAGGTTAATTGCTGGTCTGAGCAATGGGTTGTTTGGTTTGGTTGCCGGTTTGAGCAGTGCGTTGTTAGGTTTGTTTGCCGGTTATAGCAATGCGTTGTTAGATGTGATTGCCGGTATAAGCAATCCATTGTTAGGTTTGATTGCTGGTCTGAGCAATGCGTTGCTAGGTTTGATTGCCGATGTAAGCAATGCGTTGTTAATTTGATTGCCGGTCTAATCAATGCGTTGTAAGGTTTGGTTGCCGGTGTGAACAGTGCGTTGTTAGGTGTTATTGTCGATATAAGCAAAGCGTTGTTAGGTTTGATTGTCGGTCTGAGCAATACGTTGTTAGGTTTGATTGCTGGTCTGAGCAATGCGTTGCTAGGTTTGATTGCCGATGTAAGCAATGCGTTGCTAGGTTTGATTGCCGGTCTGAGCAATACGTTGTTAGGTTTGATTGCTGGTCTGAGCAATACGTTGTTAGGTTTGATTGCCGATGTAAGCAAAGCGTTGTTAGGTTTGATTGCCGGTCTGAGCAATACGTTGTCAGGTTTGATTGCTGGTCTGAGCAATGCGTTGCTAGGTTTGATTGCCGATGTAAGCAATGCGTTGCTAGGTTTGATTGCCGGTCTGAGCAATGCGTTGTTAGGTTTGATTTCCGGTTTGAGCAATGCGTTATTAGGTTTGATTTCCGGTTTGAGCAATGCGTTGTTAGGTTTGATTGCCGGTCTGAGCAATACGTTGTTAGGTTTGATAGCTGGTCTGAGCAATGCGTTGCTAGGTTTGATTGCCGATGTAAGCAATGCGTTGTTAGGTTTGATTGCCGGTCTGAGCAATGCGTTGTTAGGTTTGATTGTCGGTCTGAGCAATGCGTTGTTAGGTTTGATTTCCGGTCGGAGCAATGCATTGTTAGGTTTGATTGCCGGTCTGAGCAATACGTTGTCAGGTTTAATAGCCAGTTTGAGCAATGCGTTGTTAGGTTTGATTGTCGGTCTGAGCAATGCGTTGTTTGGTTTGATTGTCGGTCTGAGCAATGCGTTGTTAGGTTTGATTTCCTGTCGGAGCAATGCATTGTTAGGTTTGATTGCCGGTCTGAGCAATACGTTGTCAGGTTTAATAGCCAGTTTGAGCAATGCGTTGTTAGGTTTAATCACCGGTCTGATCAATGCTTAATCCCTCTGCGAAAAGATTCAAAGTTTGTTTTTCGATCTGAGCTAAACGTTTGTAGGGTTGACCTCAAGTTGATCAAAAAGTTTGATCTCTGGTCTAAGCAGAATGTTCTTAGCCTTGATTTGCGATGTCAACAAAAATTGTGTAGGGTTATCTCAGGGTCAGACAATCTCAGATTAGACAATCTCGGGGCTAATATCAGGGCTAGACAATCTCAGGTCTAGACAATCTCAGGACTAGATAGTCTCAGGACTAGATAATCTCAGAGCTAGACCATCGTAGGACTTGACAATCTCGGGGCTACACAAACTCAGGGCTGGTCAATCTCAGGGCTACACAAACTCAGGGCTAGACAATCCCAGGTCTAGGTAAGGTAGCTAAACTGGTATATGTTAGAAATTTGTGAACGTTCAAATATTCTTGGTCTTTCGGATAGACTCGTTTCTTTTTCTATATAATTCGTTGTGTGGTTTGGTTGCCGGTCTGAGCAATGCGTTGTATGTTTTGATTGCCAGTCTGAACAATGTGTTGTTTTGTTCGATTGTCGGTCTGAGCAATGCGTTGTTAGGTGTGATTGTCTATATAAGCAAAGCGTTGTTAGGTTTGATTGTCGGTCTGAGCAATGCGTTGTTTGGTATGATTGTCGGTCTGAGCAATTCGAATATTGTTCGATCTCTCAGCGAAAAGGTTTCCATGTTTGTTTTCCGATCTGAGCTAATCGTTTGTAGGGTCGACCTCATGTTGATCAAAAAGTTTTATCTCCGGTCTAACCAAAATGTTCTAAGCCTGGATTTGCGGTGTCAGCAACAAGTGTGTGACAGATCGGCTGGGAGTCAGAATAATATACAACTATAGAATCAGTGTCGGGATACATACATACGTGTTACGATATCCGCCAACTTTGACCTTGACACTAAACAAGATGAATGCAGTCTAGTTGTAGTGTTGTCAGATAAAAGTTTTTGCAAACAATTTAAACTAAAAAGATCATGCAAGCATCGACGTTTAGTTTTGTTTATTACCCTGCCCCGCTTGAAGGTGACATGCCAATTTTTTGTTTCTTTGTCGGGAAGCTTTAACACGAACTTCAATTTAGTTTGCACTTAAACCGTCTAAATACTTACATCAAAGTCTACGTCATCAGCATGCATATTAAGTTTTTGTCTAATATCCTGCATTGTGCCAGTATTTTTTATTCCAAACTTTAAAAACAATCATAAACTCCAAGAAATACAGTGAAATTTGGTATTATGAAAGACTGGTCGACAAACTAATAATGAGAAAGAAACTATTTGTATATAGTTGGTTTATAGTAATAGTGTAAGATTTCTGTCACTTGTTTCACTGTTCAAACAAGAGAAACATTTAACTTAATCGGTTGATAGTCAATTTATTGAAAGGAATAACTATCGATTTCTACGTATTTGTATTCTTGTATAAATGTCTTAAAGTGTTTAAATTGAAAGAAAAGCTTTATGACATCGATAAGATTAAACAAAGTTTAAGGAAATAAGATAACTAATCATTTATTATATACACCGGGGTTTTTTTTATACCTAGCATAGATGGAAACATTGTGGCATATATTTCGTCTCTCGTACTTAAAAAGTTTCAATAATGTTTTCTCAACTATCAAATTAGATATTGCACTAAAAAATAACATTGATTCCTGCGCCCTACGCTGAGATCAACTGTGGTGCGACGTACAAAGAGACATAACTCTAGAAACAATATGATGAATACAATTGGATCAACTTACAGAGAGATTTGTATACGACTTCAAAATAAATTGTAATAATAACTTTTTCTCTGAAAATTGTTCTTAATTTGACATTTAGCCAAATGTTTACATAGTTTATTCAGTGTAAAAGATTAGCACAATGATTTAACCACATACAGAACCAAAAATAACAGTAGATAGCAGGTATATTTATTGTGAATATAAATGTGAAATTGACAAAACTTTCATTTAAGTACTGGATTCTACAGTTTATGTCACTTGCAGGTGCAATCCGAGTCACATTTGCAGCTAGTAGGACCAGTACATCCGGAACCACAGTCACAATTATCTAAAAATAGACCAAAAAAAATGGAGTGATAAGATACATTCAGATATTTGTAAAGAGTTTTGTCCTGATTACCACCCCCCCCCCTTTTGATGATTATGATAATTACAGGTAGGAAGGTTAGAAATAGTGTGTGACAATCTTAAAACTTAAAATAGTACATGTAGTTCAGTAAGAAATTCATATATATTTTTATTACATATGTATTAAAATAGGACAAACTCAAGCCGAAAATATGATGAACATATCAATGATTCTTGTTTCAAATAAATATATTTTGAAATTATCTCATCATGGAAAATGTTCCAATTGGTTAACATATAGACACATATTTTATTATGAAATCTTGGTTTAAACGACCTTTTGGAAATTTGTTGTAATGTAGTATTTTCTTTTCAATATTTCGCCAACGTGCGCTAGATTCAAAGAAAACGAATCATTTTAAATATATTATAGCATGTGCCTGTCATCTCATAATTCATAATCTTAACATGTAAATTACCTGAGCAGTTGCAGACGACTTTGCACCCTGGACAACTGCAGTCATCTCCACATTTGCAGGAGTCACCACATCGACAACCCTCCCCGCTACAATCAGGTCCACAAACACAGTTGTTTGCTAAAACAATAACAAGGACGAATATGTCAGTATTAGCAAAATAGCAAAGAGAAATTTTTGTCTAATAATTTCGTCAAGTAGTTGTCAAATAATAACGTCATGTATCAAAGTTCTAAGTTTGTCAAAAATGACGTTTATGCGTGTCAAAGGTCTAGGTTTGTCACACAAAAAAACCGTCACGTGTCAAGGGTCTAGGTTTGTAAAAAATGATGTCACGTGTCAAAGGTATAAGGTTTGTCAAATAATGACGTTACGTGTCAAAGACCTAGATTTGTCAAATAATGACGTCACGTGTCAACGGCCTAGATGGAAATAAATATCCTTAAGCTATAAGAGACAGAAAGTGTATTTTGTGCAATTAAGATGAAATTTTTTATGAATTTCACTATCTGTTTATATGTTCGCGTTATATTTTAAAAATCAGTAAGGGTTTACTTATAAAGAATATTGCATCATTTTTCAAGTTGTAAATAATTGAGCACCATTTTTTATTACGCTTATGTAAATCAAATTATTTCTCTGTTATTATTGTAATATTACCATTTAAGTATTTTTCGTGCTAACTGTATAAAATGTAAACAATATATTTTTAAGTTTAACTCATTTTGTTCATACTTCTCACCAGTGTTGGAAGTCTTGAGTTAAATATCAAGGCCAATGTTTATTTGAAAAAGAAAAGATTTGTTCAATACTGGAACCGTCATACGAACAATCTGAAAATCGTGATCTAACTAAAGTTAATATTTTAATTATTTACGTACTCGTCTGATATAAATGAAGTATTTAAGAAAAACCATGCATCCATCGATCGGTCAATAACCTCAGAGATAAATATAGTACTTACTCTCAACACAGTTACATGGATCAGACATCTTTGTCGTTCTCAGGTGTTCAAAACTTCTTTATGTCTATGTCGATGGCAGATATGTCCTAGTTTGTTGTATGTCGAGTTATTATACAAAATAACATGACAGGCCGTGTGCAGATCCCCCATCACATGCACACGATTCCGACCTAACCGTGTGCAAAGTCTGCCGAGGTTCGACATAGTACATGTCGTATGTCGGAGAAATGAAAATGACGGAAATGCTTAAATGATGAAAGAAAATAACTTTAATACTGCAGGTATGTGACAGATAATTTAAAACAATAAAGAAAATGAGGTTTAATTTTCAGTTTCTTCACACAACATAAAGTATGTCATATAGCATAATTTTACCCGTGTCATAGCCTCATTGTCATCTAAGTACGTGTTAACATAGGGTTGTCACGTGATGTCATGTGTATGACTTAATACGGCAATCTATCTATAGATAACATAGTTAAATATCTGGCAAGTGTACAAGAAAGTATTGACATACATTTATTTTGTGACGTATTTGTTCTACATCCTGGTTACTACTTATTTGTCATACTAACGAGACATACTAATTTGAATACGGATATTGTTATGTTGATTGTTTATGTTAGTGACAGTGATCCCTGTACAGTGATCGTAGTGTAACCTGTGTAGTTACCTGGGCTAATTATTATCTGATACTGGAGCAACGATCGATCCTATTTAATAAGGGGGATGGAGGCACACACTAATATACAAATAAATTTTTGATCGGCTTTAAAGAAAGTTTTCAGTGGCGGATCCAGAGGGGGGCATAAGGGCGTACACCCCCCCCCCTTTTAAAAAGGGAAAGGAAAAAAAGAGAACAGGGAGCAACCAGCAAAAATGAAATACTAGTACCCGCTCGTCCTCGCCATAAATTAATGCATTAACGGTACTAATTCGTTTATTATGATATCTCTGTTGTATATACTGTACCAAATAAAGGTTACTGAACATTATAAAAACCTTGTTCGTGGCCTTCCTTTTCCGATATCCCCTTTTTACGCCCCCCCCCCCCCCCTTTCGAAAATCCTGTATTCGCCCCTGGTTTTATCCTGAAATAGTTAATTAAAATACACGGATAATATACTTAAATTTGTGGTGTACCAACTCTATAAATTTGAAAAAGCGAGTCCTCAGTCAAAACATATTTGTAATTTCCTTGTATCATACTAATTCACAAAACTATGTCATAAAGATTCTGAAAACAATACAAAGAAAATGACATTTTAGACACTGCTATTCACAATTTAATTAGTACGATGTTTGCATTCATTAGTCCCGAGTACCATAAGTAGCATTATACAAAGAACTCTTGTTTCATTTTGTTATAGTTCAGGTGTTCTACCATCATAGATTTACTGGTCGTTTGACAGGAGATAATAATATTACCACAGAACAGTTCATGTGACAATATCAGGGTACAAAGTATCATCGCCGTGACAATATCCGGGTACAAAGTATCATCGCCGTGATAAGTTATGGAAATGTATTTACTGTTTCTATATAAAACAATCGCTTTTAGTTCAGTTTAGTTTAAACATATTTTATTTATATTCATATCAGTTTATTTACAAGAACATATATATCGGAAACAATCTACAAAGTTTATATCATGACATCCGTCTCCTGAAAATGAAAGACGTATATCAGTTTACGACAAAGTACTGGAGAACATTTAGTATGAATATGCAAAATAAATAAATAAATAATATAGTAATATCACAATAATAATAATGATGATAATAGCAATAATATTGAAAATAATAATTATTATTAGTATCAATTCCTTTACGACCACTATATACAACTACCATCAAGATGTAGTTACAGAAGAAAAAAAGGAATGTCGTATAAATATAATTATTAGGAATCTAAAAATCGTTTGCTTTTCAAAATGTAATCTTACACCTTAAGAAAAATTTCAGTATTTTGTTGGAGTTATAGAGTATCAAATCTGAGAAGGAGGTCCAAGTCAAATTGCACATGAAAATTCAAGGATAAGATGGTGTTTTAGAAGGATTTGATTGATTAATGGTGTTTAACGCCCGAGCAGCATTATTTCAGCTATATTCAGGCGATGAACATGAAATGGATGATAAAATGAAAATGAAATGATGAATGAAAATGGGATGGGACACAAGGAAAAATAGGGGTAACGGATTTTAGATTGCCACTGGCAAATGAGAGGATGGATAGGGTCGGGCAATTTAGCCTCCTGTAGCGGGATCGAAATCCCTACTCATAGCGAATACTACAGCAGCGTTCTTTAACGTGCGAGGAACGTGGCATTTTTCCCAACACGGTGCACTAATATGGTTTGCGGTCAGGTTTTCCGTATTATGGCCTGACAACCCCAGCTTGCCAGGGGTACACCATTCAACCACCTGGGGCACACATCCCAGTCGGTCTTTAGGCAAACCGACCTGACACGCCGGTCAGGGTACTGGGCGCTATTTAGTCGCCTTTTACGACAAGCTAGCGCGACTGCGGTCTATTCTTTTAGCCACCCGGATCCCGCACGGGGCTGTTTTCGAAGGATGGTATAACAGAACAACAAGAAATGGCTGCTGGTTGACTCTCTCAAAAAATAGCCACTCCGAACACAATAAACATGTTAATTGCTATAATTATTTGTTTATTAATCTTTAATATTTCAATCAGACTCAGTCATGAATAATTATAAAGGAAACAAATAAATGTTACATAAACCCAAAATTTACTTCAATAGAAATGTGTTTTTTGTCAATTTAGCAGATATTTTTTTAACGGTAAACTTAAATAAACATACACCAAAAGATCAAATGTTAAAGATTTTACTCAAATCGACAGTATTTAATTAAACCGAATTAAAAATATTATAAATAATTGTGTAGGGTCATCTTGCTTTATTATTATCGTTTTACACGTACGAAGTACAATTTCATAGCATATAATTTTTCGCCATTAATTTACAATGGCGTGGCGACCGTGGAATCTTTATAACTATCACCACATATGTGTCTGATTAAAATTTTAACATGTCTGGAAAAATTAAAATGATGTTTATGTTTCCTGAAAAAATTATTATATGTTTTTTTAACTTTCCTTAAAAACAGAAGAGAAAATGTCATTACTTTGAATTATAAATATTAAAATAAAAAAATTATTGGAGCTCCTGCAATAATATATGACAATATTGAGAAAATAACGGAGAGCTGGTGACGAACAACACCTATTCATGTTATACACACACACATACATGTATATAAACTCCATTCGCCATACACTGCCTTGAGCGGAGTTATGCTAGATCCAGGGAAGGGTACAATCAAACCGACTCTTCAGGGTACTATTATTACGTACTGAATGAAGGACGGGTTTGGTAGTATCAATGCATGTAGGCATGGCATGACGGAGCTTCTAGCTCGCCAGTCAGGTGCTGATGGCTTCCCCATTGCACGGATCTTATCGCTTATACAGGCATTACAAGAATGGGGTGATAGGCCCCTATCTTGGAATGGTTTTGTTGTTTCAAGCAGGGACAGTCTATACTAACTGTATAGACTGTCCCTGTTACAAGACAATTTTTTTGGACTCGCCTCCATCTCTTCTTTTTATTAATATTAACAGCGATGTTATCAAATATCAAAATTTGTTAATGTTCAATTATATAGTTTTAATGTCAAACTCTTTAATTTTCTAACATTGATACATCGCAATTAACCAAATTTTTTGAAATTAGAATTTAATATTTAAATGCGAATTATATGGCTTCACCGTCTCGTTCTGTCATACAATAAAAGACACAAAAGAACTGGACAATTGTGATGGCATATGGTTCTTCTTTGAATAAAATTTGTAAAATTTGTGTGTATAAATAAACGTTGAACTCTTTGCTTATTTATCTATTATTTATAAAATTAATTACTGTAATTAAATTATTGTTTTGTCATGGTTGATTTACCACAATAAACAATGTGTTTAACTAATTATATCTGTGTGAATGGCACGTGCCGATTAAAATTGTAATAACTTCTTAATTAATAAAGATAAATCAATAACATTTGGAATTCTGACTATTTATGTTATTCTTTTTGTTGGAACATGTTCATTGTGCTCTTTTAGTTATGTTATCAAGTCCTTAGTGCAATTCAGGGTCCTTTGTGCACAAGGAGGTCCTTTGCGGTATTTCTACGGACCCATAATATTTTTTACATTTGATGTCTCATTTTTAAGGTAAATACTATTTTATGATCATGGTGACAGAGGCATCTGATACTGTATTTTTGTATTTTTACACAACTTATTTAATGTGCAGGTAGATTATTCATCTATACGTGCAATTTATAGTAAATGATCATGGTGACAGAAGCATTTGATCATTTATGAAAGACATTTGTTAGTGTTGTTACAACCATTTTTCATGGTATATTTTTAGCATATTTTATTTTTCCCTAGACGTGCACATCATTATGGTGACAGAAGCGTCTGATCTTGCAATAGCACACGTTGTAGGAATCTGCAGGTCTATTAGATCACATTTCAGTTACAAGACACTTTAATAGATATCAAGTCAAGTAAACAGCACTAGCCATTCAGTATTATGACTTACCATATAGTGTAGAGTATATTGTGTTTGTGGTTATGTAGTTAGACAATCAAAATAAGGCTGTATTTTATTTTATTTTCCCGTCCACATTGCACACTTGGGGTGGGTGGTGTCACTGTCTAGGCCATGTCCTATCCAATTTTGGCATTTTAAAGCTTTGGAACTTCTCGTTACTATACGTATTGCTCAATCTTAACACTCGAGTTTATCTATGTTATTGTCCCCTATGACGTCACCGTATTCTAAGATAGGTCTGATAAATGAAAACATATATTATTTCTAGTATAAATATATCTAAGACAAGTCGGACCCGACGGGGTAAGTTAATTCTGACAAACGCCTTCTTTACGATTTAGTCAATTTGGTCGTGCCATGAGCCTTTGCTTGAGAAATATATACTTAAGTGTTTGTAGCTAGATACTTCTTGCAAACTAACATTGTTCATTTGCAACGAAGAATGTATATGTTGGGTGGTTGGGTGATAATCATAGTCTCGGTTTTCAGGGATTTAAATTTAACTATTAACTGAACAGACCATTGATGTATTTTATCAATGTCGCTGTTCAATGATTCCGCTGCTATTAGTGGGTTATCAACAATAACGTAGAGACTAGTGCCATCAGCAAACAATTTGACACAAGCATTATCATTAATATATATTATGAACAATAAAGGTTCAAGTATAGAACCTTGGGAAACACCAGCTTTAACTAGTTTCAACTCAGGAAAACAGCCATTTAATGCATATCGCTGTGCTCTTCCGTATAGGTACATGTCAAACAATTTTTTAGAAAAGGCGCTTTTATGGTCAAATTCAACATTGTTGTCATTCTTGTATTTGTTTTATGTTAATTCAATAGATTCTTTGTGTCGCTATTGTTTGATAAAACAATTAACGGGGAAGTTTAGGATGGCTTTCACAATAAAGGGGAAATCTTAGGGAGCCTTTTACAATAAAAGGTGAAGTTTGGAAAACTTTTACAAAAAGGAAGAAAGTTTGGGAAGGATTTAACACTAAGAGGAAGTTTAGGAAGGCTTTTACGATATTGGGAAAGTCTGGGAAGCAGTTAACAATTAAGGTGGAAGTTTTGGAAAGCTTTAACAAAAAGGAGGTCAGATTGGGAAGTTACTTATATCCTTGTAGATATCTTGTTCTTGTATTTTTTAATTGCCTGGAATTTGTGATAATTGTTGGGCTTACATATGGGGTAAGGGATCCCTAACAGTGGTTTATGTTTAGGCTTTCGTTTTTGTCCTTTAATGTTTTTTTTTTATTTTTTTTTTTTGCTTTTCGTGTTTTTTTATGAATTGTTCTTTCGTTATATAGCTTTTTCTTCCGTAGTAAAGATTATATACTTTTCGTGTGCATCATTCGTTTTTAAAATAAAATTAACTTGAAACAACATAAACATATATTTATATAATTTCCAAATAAAAAGGTGTTATTACTATATACAGTTATGTAAGTTATTTACATGATTGTATATATGTAGTTAGCTGTTCTTTATGATTCTGCTTACGGAGCTAAAACAACTGTTGCTGCGTTGGTTTGTGGTAAAATGATAAGAAGTAGAATTTACAGGTATCGTGTTAGACTGAAATGTGGTTCGAACGGTATTAACACTGTTAATGGTATTGTCACTATTTGGCGGACAAATTCATGGAACATTATCAGTCTAGTCCGTGCAGGTGGTAGCAAATTCAGATATTTCATCATGTCCGTGACACTGCTGGTATTATGGCAAACATATCTAGCAACTTGTCATTGCACCATTTTAATTTTGAAGTTTACACTCTTGTGTGTGACAATCCCATGCAGGCAGAATACTCAAGTTTACGGCAGACAAGTGGTAGGTATGCCTGTGTTTCATGTTACCGTAAACGTATTTATTTTCGCGTGAACATATTTTCACGGATCATGCGATTTCACCAGTTTGCGGCTACTTATTTCGCAATTTATTCTGGATACATTAATATGTATAATATAATCTTTGTACTTTTGTATATACCTTTTCGCGAATTTTATTTGACAGCGAAAGAAACGAAAATTAGTACACCGGAAAAATAAGTAAATGCGCGTAAATGTTCGAAGTAAATTTTGATGTCTTTATATTGATTTTGAAGCTTAAATCTTGCTTCTGTTTATTTCGTACTATCTACAAGTCTTCTATTTTCAGTTTGATTAAAGTGTGATGCTAATTTTTTTTTTGCTGAGATAACCTCCAGTTCATCATTTCGCTAGCTACATTAGTGCATTTTGGATTTTTTTTATCTCGGCGAAACGCGTTTTTAACAAATCGATTCAGAAATTATGCAAATCTGGAATTCTAATTTTCTAAAAAATGTCATGATAACTTAGAAATAATAAAAACTAATGAATTAGGTGTTGTAAAAATATCAATTGAATGGCGGAGACAAAATAAATATAGCAAAATTGGGAAACGGTTAAATAGAGTAATGAAATAGAGGCATGTACACCACTACTCTATTACGACCTATTTGTAGCTAATCCGAGATAAACAGAGTCTTGGTCCGACTGGAGAGCATCACAGTCTATTTGGGAGGTAAATTTAAATGTTGTCATCAGCAAACAGTCTATCTGCTCTGTGTCAGATACTCTTGCAAGTTACTGAGCAATCCCAGGACGGTGCCCTGGTGTGCACCAGGTGACCGGAGCAGTATCTGGTGACATTCTACATATGCATTTGCTGGACACCAGACTGGATAGTGGAGTTTAATGTTTAATTCTGTACTAATGTAATTTATAGCGTAGTTGGAGGTTTGGAGTTTTGTCAAGGACTTTGACCAATCCAATAATAATGAGGTCAGTTTGAATGTTATTGTTTGCACCAAGTTCTATTATGATATAAGTTTTCTGAATCTTAATTTTTATAAACACTGCTGTAAGTGGCTAAGATAATGTGCTCCACAACAAATAGCATTTTATTGAGATTAGATGGCAATTTACAGGCTCCCATTTTTTCCTTTTTGGAAACGGAACCACTTATGTATTCTTTCAAAACTTTGTATGCGTTGATTTTTTTCCAGACGTTACGTACAGTGGTGTTGTGTGTTAATGTCAGCTTGGTCCGTTATTTACAGTGGTGTTGTGTGTAGATGTCGGCTCTGTCCGTTATGTGCAGTGATGTTGTGTGTAGATGTCAGCTTTGTCCGTTATTTACAGTGGTGTTGTGTAGATGTCGGCTCTGTCCGTTATGTGCAGTGGTGTTGTGTGTAGATATCAGCTTTGTCCGTTATGTGCAGTGATGTGTGTAGATCTCAGCTTGTTCCGTTATGTCCAGTTGTGTTGTGTGTAGATATCAGCTTGGTCCGTTATGTGCAGTGATGTTGTGTGTGTAGATATCAGCTTGGTCCGTTATGTGCAGTGATGTTGTGTGTAGATGTCAGCTTGGTCCGTTTTGTGCAGTGATGTTGTGTGTAGATGTCAGCTTGGTCCGTTATTTGCAGTGGTGTTGTGTGTAGATGTCAGCTTGGTCCGTTATATGCAGTGGTGTTGTGTGTAGATGTCAGCTTGGTCCGTTATGTGCAGTGATGTTGTGTGTAGATGTCAGCTTGGTCCGTTATGTGCAGTGATGTGTGTAGATGTCAGCTTGGTCCGTTATGTGCAGTGATGTTCTTTGTAGATGTCAGCTTGGTCCGTTATGTGCAGTGATGTTGTGTGTAGATGTCAGCTTGGTCCGTTATGTGCAGTGATGTTCTTTGTAGATGTCAGCTTGGTCCGTTATGTGCAGTGGTGTTGTGTGTAGATGTCAGCTTGGTCCGTTATGTGCAGTTATGTTCTTTGAAGATGTCAGCTTGGTCCATTATGTGCAGTGATGTTGTGTGAAGATGTCAGCTTAGTCCGTAATGTGCAGTGCTGTTGTGTGTAGATGTCTTCTTGGTCCGTTATGTGCAGTGATGTTGTGTGTAGATGTAAGCTTTGTCCGTTATGTGCAGTGATGTTGTGTGTAGATGTCGGCTCGGTACGTTATGTGCAGTGGTGTTGTGTGTAGATATCAGCTTTGTCCGTTATGTGCAGTGATGTCGTGTGTAGATGTCAGCTTGGTCCGTTATGTGCAGTGATGTTGTGTGTAGATGTAAGCTTTGTCCGTTATGTGCAGTGATGTTGTGTGTAGATGTCGGCTCGGTACGTTATGTGCAGTGATGTCGTGTGTAGGTGTCAGCTTGGTCCGTTATGTACAGTTGTGTTGTGTGTAGATATCAGCTTGGTCATTATTAGGTATTGTAGAAACAATATCCTTATAAACACCTACCTTCATATATATATATATATTCTGATAACAATGGTATACAGAAGATACATGTAACAAGTGATATATAATACAAACAATATAGAACAATACAAAAACTATTTACAATATTTACAAGTGCAGAGCGTTTATCTCGGAGGACTAACACAAAAATTTATATGTCTTATAAATGCACAAAGCTTTTTCAATTTTGATTTTATTGTAATGTTCATCAATTCATTAAATTTCAGCACATTCGGGCGAATTGTATATTTTTTATCAATATACTTGTTTCTTTCTTCTGACATAAATTTACATTTCATTATGAAATGATATTCGTACCCAAGTTCGCCTAAGTCACATAATTCACAAATCCTTCTATCTCTATTAATATTCCCCCATCTTCCACTCTCTATAGGTAATTTATGGTTGACAGTTCTAAATCTACATAGAGTAAAAGCGTCACGAAACTCTAAGATGTCCAGATATTTTTCAAAATAAAAATTTTCTTTAAAGGTACGAAAATTCAGTGTTTTGGGGTTGTTTTGAATATCCGCATGCCATAATTGTTTAAACTGGTCTTGAAGTATTATCTTAACAGTGGTTTTCAGCCAAAATTCACTTATAAAATTTTGTGTTAGCCATATAAACGATAGGCCAGTTTCATTTAGTATGAACTCGACATTCTTCAACCATTCAAATGTTCTACTAGTTTCGTGTGATATATTAAGTAATAATCTGTAAGAGAGAATTGACAATTTTGTTTGTTTACCACATAACAGATTTGCCCAGTAGGCAATTGTGCGTACTTTAATTTCTATATTTAGAGGGTAGCGTCCGAGTTCCCCATAGGTTACATAGCTTGGAGTCGAAGATTTCAAATGAAGAAGAAGTTTACAAAATTTTAGATGGATTTTTTCTAATATATCATTGTTTCCAAAGCCCCAAATTTCGCATCTATAAAGTAAAATTGGCTTAACAAGTTTATCGAACAAATCAAGTTGACATCCAATTGAGAGATTATGACTTCTTCCACTTTTGATAACTTCGTACATTGCTTTTGTGGCTTTGTCTGCAAGATGTTTTTACAAAGTTTAAAAGACCCATTCTTAGAAAAATATATTCCTAGGTAATTAAATTCCTTTACAATGTCTATAACAGTGTTGACAAGATTTACTACCTCCTCCAAGCTGTTGAATTCCAAACAATTTGTCATCAGGTGTAAACAACCATTCATCAACTGCTCCCACTGGTTCTCCCTACGCTCCTGGTCGAATATGCACCCTGTACTATCTTGTTGGTGTTCCTGGCTGATATGATCATTCAGGGACTTCTTATGAGCTAACTGAATGTGGCATACCCAGCAAGCTGTCATAGGGTTCCAAAACCATGGTAGGTGGAACTGGGCATGTCGGCCCGGATGGTGCTGCATTTCCCCACAGATCAAGCATGGGGAACCCCTCTTCCTTTTCTTCCTTTGAAACACCACTACACGAACATCCTCACTCGTCCCAGCCTGATCCTCCTGCCTGGCCTCTTCCTCGTCCTGCTCAACCACCACCTCCTCCTGGATCACTACCTCCTTCTGCTCAACCACCACCTCCTCCTCGATCACTACCTCCTTCTGCTCAACCACCACCTCCTTCTCGATCACTACCTCCTCCTCATACCCCAACTCCTCCTCTAACGTTCCTTTACCTGTCAAAATAAATTACAGACCCCCCATAAGTCATTCAAAGATTATATACAGTGTGAGTTACAAACAACGTGATGATTATTTCTATCAGTAACCGTTTTTTATTTATTTATTTTTTTATTTTATTCATTTCTTTTTTTTTCCATAAATAAAACAATAAAAACAGCATATTGTTTAGAATTAATCTGATAATATATAATCTTTCAGGTAGGCCGGGGGTCTCGTGGTCCTAGCTGAGGTTTCTTTATTTTCTGTGTCAGATTCATCACTGTCATCCACTTGGTAGCAGAAAGTTTCATCTTGATTTTCACAACCTAATAGTTCATCTAAATGCTGCAATATAGGTGGTGAAAGTGGACTTGTATCAACTCTGTTGTCATCTGTTTCAACATCATCTTCACTCGATGACTCCTGTGGGTGCTGAGATGCCGGAACCGGATCAGGTTCGTCCAATTGACTTAAACTGGAATCCAGTATCGTGGTTTCAGGGGAGCAGCCCATCTTATTTCTAATTACTTGCGTCCATCTGGGTAGATTCCGATCCTCGCACCATTTTAATTGATCGTGATGGATGGTGAAGTCTCTTTTTCTGCCCTGAATTTGGTATAACACTGGTGATAACACTTTCACTATCACATAGGGGCCCTGCCAGATTGGTTTTAATTTTTTACATTGTCCAACTTTCGTTGCGGGATTAAGCCGGTACACTATGTCACCAACCTTATAAGTTCTCTGACACAAGGTTAGATCATAATCCCTCTTTTGTCGAATTTGGGCACCTAGTAGATTTTCTCTGGCTATTTGATGGATTTTCTGCATGGTGTCTTTAAGGCCAAGAACATAACTGTTTTGGTCTGCCCCAGCTGAATTTAGAGAGGCCACTCCAACCATTAAGTCAATGGGTTGATGAACTTCCCTTCCCAACATCATCATGTTGGCTGAGAAACCAGACTGTTTATTGTAACAGGATCTAATTGCACCAGCCAGCAACTGAAGGTTTTCATCCCATTTTCTTTGTTTCCCTTTTATATAACAGCGTACAGCACTCATGATTACTGCATTATAACGCTCTACTTGTCCATTAGACCGGGGACGATAGGGTGTGGTGCGTGTCTTGGAAATCTCTAGAAGTTTACAGAGTTCTTTAAAAAGTATACCGTCGAAGTTCCTACCCTGGTCAGTATGTTTCTGTAAAGGGCAACCAAATCTTGAGAAAAAGTTCTCCACGACAACCTTAGCAATTGTTTCTGCACTTTGGTTAGGCAGAGGATAAAATTCAACCCATTTTGTAAACTGGTCGATTACTGCCAGAATGTACTTGTTCCCCTTGTCACTTTCCACCAATGGACCCAAGATGTCCATATGTACATGTTCCATGGGTACACCGGCGTGGAACTGTCCCAAGGCTCCCCTAGCTTTACGATTGGTCCCTTTATTAACATTGCAAACTGGACAGGATCTCACATACACGATGACATCTTGTCTCATCCTATGCCAAATAAACCGCTGTTGTAATCGGTCCAACGTCTTGTCTCTGCCCATATGTCCGGATGATTTGGTATTATGACAATGTTGCATTACCTCCTGTCTTAGACTATGTGGAACCAACAGTAATTTCTTAGAACTCCCAGGACAATTCCATAAGTACATCAGACAGCCGTCCACCAATGAAAGTTGTTCCTTACAACTCCACCAATGTTTAACTGCAGCACTAGACAGTTGTAATTCGAACACTGAAGGGTCCTTGCAATAAGCACAACCTCTACAAGGTAAAGACTGGAGCTCAGCGCCTGCATAGTAGTTGTTACAGAGTTCTACAGAATCTGGAATTCGGGACAAACTATCTGCGTTTGTATGCTTTTTACCCATTCTATGCTGTATTTTCATATCGTACTGGGACAATTCTTCCATCCATCGTGCAAGTTGGCCCTCTAGATTTTTGAACCTCATCAACCATATCAGGCTATGGTGGTCTGTTCTTACAATGAATTGTCGTCCCAGTAAATAGTTACGAAACTGTCTAGTGAATGTCACTAATGCTAGCAACTCCTTCCTCGTAGTGCAGTAGCGTTTCTGGGCTCGGGCTAGGACTTTGCTGGCGTAGCAAACAACGTACTCCTTACCGTCATGAACCTGTAACAGCTCAGCGGCCACTGCGATATCGAAAGCATCAGTGTCCAAAATAAAGGTCTCATCTGGGGAAGGGTATTGTAAAGTTGCAGATTTAATGATAGTATCTTTGATGTTATCAAAGGCTTCTGTATGTTGGTCTGTCCACTCAAATTTCACATTTTTCTTTGTAAGAGCATGCAGGGGATAAGCTAATGTAGCCAAATTGGGAATGTGATCACGGTGATAGTTGGCAAAACCAAAAAGGACTGCAACTGTTTTTTAGTCTCTGGAATAGGCCATTTCTGGATCACTTCCACATTGTCAGGATTAATGGAGATTCCGTGTTCAGATATGAGCTTTCCTAAATATACCACTTCCTTCTGAAATAGTTTACATTTCTTCGGCTTTAATTTAAGCTCATTTTCTTGAAATCTACTTAGGACAGCCCCTAGATTCTTCAGATGATCCTCGAAGTCTTTACCGAGAACTATTATGTCGTCTAAGTAGGCAAGGCATTGTGACCAGGTTAGACCAGACAAAATTAACTGCATAACTCGTTGGAAAAACGCTGGACTGTTGCACAGGCCAAAACTGAGTCGGACATGTTCAAAAAGTCCATATTTAGTTATAAAGGCTGTCTTGTGTCTATCATCAGGATGAATCTCAAACTGGTAGTACCCAGCCGACATGTCTAGACAACTCATGAACGTGGTCCCTCGAAGTTGATCGATACAAGACTCAATTCTAGGAAGGGGAAAGGCATCTTTACGGGTAACATTATTAAGCTTCCGGTAATCAATACAGTAACGAATTTGTCCGTCACGTTTCCGACAAATTACTGGTGCTGCTGCCCATTCAGATGACGAAGGTTGTATTATCTTCCTATTTAAAAGATCTTGCAAATGCTTTTCCTCCTCCTTCTCTAAACCAATTGGAGTTCTCCGAAGGCCTTCCTTGGTAGGGGGTGCGTCACCTGTCTCGATACGATGTTGGATTCGAGAAAATTGTCCAATATCCAGGTCATCTTTAGAAAAGGTGTCTTGGTATTTTATCAGCAATGCAGCCAACTGCTCCGCCTGTTGTTCATCTAAATGTTTCTTTGATCTTTCGAATAAATCTGTTAAATGAGATGGCATTTGTCTAGAATTTGTTGTTATCTGTCTAACATGCATCTGAGACTGCAAAATAGAGTGATCTTCTGTTATGTACAGGACGGTTTCAACTAAGCCTGTTCCAACAATTTTATTTCTTTTAAGTGTCAATGATGTATCCGATAAGTTCTTTAAAGTTATTGGTACTAAGTTATTTCCAGTGACTACCATATGGGGCATAACTGCTCCCTTCAAATCAGTAACTGGCTGGATACATATGGTCTCCTTGCAGGGTTTGTCTAACTTAGCTGCTAATTGGACTGTTGTCTTTGGTGGAATGACGAGCTTCTTGTTCAGCTTTATCCTCCTTATTAAACTGGTTCTACCGTCATTTTTGACCCCGATGGCATAAACCTTTTCTTTCCCAATGTTAAGAGAAAAATCTCCTAGATCTAATAGGGCCTGAATTTGATGCATTAAATCTAATCCTAGGATGACATCATCGTTTATATCTCCCACCAGAAGGCGCCATCTGGTCTCTGTAGGGCCAATTTTAAACAAAGCTTTGCTTCCCGCTCGGACAGGAATACTATGTCCATTTCCAGCTCCATTTAGTAGAAATGCCTCATGTAACGGCATGGCAGCATCTAACTTCCGAGCAAAACTTTTACTAATGACGGTGGCATCAGAGCCCGAATCTGCTACAGCATTTACGTCAATTCCATGCATTTTTATAGCTTTGTCCATAACCTTTTTATAATTTTTCTCTGCATTTTTAACCTTATTCTGCAATTCCTGCGACGGGCTTGAATTAAACTTGCGTTTTATTTTCTTTAGTTTTGTCTTGCGGATTTGCAATCGGCGCTAACCCACGGTTTATTCTCCCTGTTTTTAGCTCACCTGACCCGAAGGGTCAGGTGAGCTATTGCCATCACTTGGCGTCCGTCGTCGTTGTCGTTAACTTTTCTTCAAAAATCTTCTCCTCCAAAACCACTGAAGGGATTGCTTTGAAACTTTGCATACATCATCAGTAAAATGCCCTCTACCAAGTTTGCCCAAATCATGGCCTCAGACCAACCAACATGGCCGCCATGGCTAAAAATAGAACAGAGGGGTCAAAATACAGTTTTTTGCTTATAGTTCAAAAAGTATAACAGATACAGGAAAACTGAAGAGACCTTCCTTCTTCAGCATCTAAAGCTCTACAAAACACTCCATGGGGTAAAGTTATATGATGACTCCTTGTAGGAGTTATTGCCCTTTAATTGTCAAAATTGATGATTTTTGCCATTTTTGCCCCCAAATCTTGAAAATTATTAGAACTAGAGAAAAAGTTAGCATTGCTTAATTGTTCTGCTCTATGAGGGCTACAAAAATGACTTAAGGGTCAAGATTGTCTGATTAACCGTTTAAGAGTTATTCCCCTTGAACTGTTTTTTTTATCGGTTTTGATTTTTTAAAATCTTCTCCTCTGAAACAACTGAAAGTACTGCTTTGAAACTTTGTACACATCATCTGTCAAATGTCCTCAACCAAGTTTGCACCTACCATGGCTGCACATGACCACAACACTAGCATTTTTACACGTACATGCTCCAATCCTGTCATCACCCAATCTACCATTCATAATAAATAAATTATTACATTTGCAAAAGTTAAGCAAATGATTACCATATCTGTTTTTACCCGAGTCCATACTGTTTCTAGATCAGTGCTTACATCATTTTCTTATATATACAGAAATTTCAAGATCAATATGTTACGACTTGTTTACGTCATTTATTTATATTGACATTCAATGACTAAGGCCATTCGTTGGTCAGTCTTTGTCTAAATTTTTGACAAGAAACACCGTCATGTGTATCGTTGCATAATCTTCTAGACTTGTATATATATATATATATATATATATATATATATATATATATATATATATATAAGAAAATGATGTAAGCACTGATCTAGAAGGGGTGCCGATAAATGATATTTGAATTTTGGATTGTTCAATATACCAAAAGAATCGAAACAGTATGGACTCGGGTAATAACAGATATGGTAATCATTTGCTTAACTTTTGCAAATGTAATAATATTACACTGTATATATATATATATATATATATATATATATATATATATATATATATTATATATATATATATATATATATATATATATATATATATAGAAGTGTAATATCTATACAACAGTCAGAGTGATTGTCCGCTAGTAACTCATCTAGATAAAACTTAGATAAACCCTTTAAATACGTCTCTTACTTTCAACAATGCATTGATAATCATTAACAATAAACAATTCAATAACTTGTCTATCGTTATAATATACCTTCTCGTTAGGATATTGGATTAGCATATTGTTAGTTGACTTACATGTGGTCACTTGATCATTGTCTAATTTACCGCATAC
The DNA here is from genome assembly GCA_944474755.1 of Limnoperna fortunei. Lineage (NCBI taxonomy): Eukaryota > Metazoa > Mollusca > Bivalvia > Mytilida > Modiolidae > Limnoperna > Limnoperna fortunei. The sequence continues at coordinate 107,414,134 of OX104111.1, forward strand.
ATGTAATGTATTTGAAAAGTCATTCGTATTCTTATTTTCTTTCAATTCAGGTATAACAGTTCGGGCCAGCTCCCCTTGGCTATCCTATCGCTTGTTATTGTTTTTCACAGGGTAGACGAATTGGACTCTCTCTCTCTGACATAACCGTTGTATGGTCTATCACTTTCCTTAGGGGTTTTCAGTATTGCATCCCTGTAGCCGTAATCAGTTCTTCTTTGACCGTTAGCTTTTTTTTACAAAAGTGTCCTCCTCGTCTGGCATATATTCTTTTCCGTTAATAAATAATTTATCACGCACCATAAAAACGTTCTTTCGTTCTCGCTTTGCTTGCTTCTGCGCGGAATATAATTTTTTTTTCGCCTATCCTCAATAACCTTAGGGAATTGTTCATGTATTCCATATGGTGTGTTCCGTAGCCACATTGCATTTTCAAGAATATGCTGGAGGTCTTTATAATAGATGAACCTTGCGACAATTGGCCTCGGTCGATCGGTAGTACGCATGCCGAAACGGTGTACATTGCCAAAAGCAATTTGGTGTTCTATTCCTAATTCGTTTCGGATGAAGATTCTCAGTTTGTTTTCGGTACCTTCATCTGGTTGTTCTGCTAGATTTGTAAAAATCAAATTGTTTTTCATGGAGCGACACTGTAGATCAATAATTATATCTTCAAGTTGCGATATTTTCTCGTTATTTTTAGGGTATGAATCACATTTAATTGAATCAGTATTTTGGACACTCTGTGATGACTTTAGTACCGACAGTTGTTTCCCTAGAGCAGCAATTCGTTGTGATAGCAACGAAATGTTATCGAGTTTATTTGTAGTTTGCACTCGTGTGTCATTTCGACCAGTTGAGTTATCTAAATTTAGACATTTTTCTATTTCCTTCAATCTAATGTCATGTTGAATGTGTATACTAGTATTGTGAATGTTGCTTTTCGCTTTGTTTCAATTACATGTAAGCCTTTCTGTTGTTTAGTGGTTCTACATTTGTATTTTGCTTGATACGTAAATATAAAGCTTACTTGGTTGTGAAACTTTATATAATACCAAGAAGAGAATAAAGAACCATAAAAATAAAGTCTTTATGCCAAAATACAAATTTTTTGACAAATAAAAGGACACGAAATGTTGTATCTCTTTGTGTAGAAACAATATTACACTGTACAAGTAGAAAATTCATCTTCATGGACAGCAGTACTGTTGACCGTCATCTTCATCGACAGCAGTACTGTTGACCGGAATATTAATATCAACTTGTAATATTCGTTCTTAATGTTAAATACTTTACGCCGTTTTCAAGATTAATAGTTTGATGTATCTTATCACGTGATTTTATTTATGGCACTTTCCTCTAAGCACCGTCTTCTAACATCGCGTAAACGGAATTAAACTGAATAAAACTTGACCTCTTTCCATAAATTTATTTTTAGTGTTGGCTTTGCACCCCGGCACAACACAGCACATGTTTCGTTTTGCATCGTCTTTCTTACGCCGTCCCATTTCGTGACAAATGTTGCCGTTTTAAACTAAATAAGTGCATTAAATTTTTAATGACGTCACGTGATCAGCATTACAATTTCCAACTTCTTTAAAGAGAGCGATTATATCTTGAAAACGATGTATTGTTTGCTGATATCAGAGCATGTTTATAGTGTCCCATTGTTGTATTTGTGATAACAAATGACTGGGTTCCTAGTCTACTTCTGGAATATATGGCTATTTTGAAAAAGAAAATGTCCAATAGTTTCTAACTTGATGTCAAAAACGTTTATTTATAAATCGGTCGAAGTTGGGTGTTACACTGGTAGTTATACTAGTCCCAGACCGGATACAGAGATGGGAACAGATAACAAAGAAAACAGTAACTTGCAACTCTGCATCTTTGTGTTGGGCGCTCTTCATTACCTTCTTTTATAACTACATGTATTAAAGACTCCGAGCAAGATCGAATTCAAAACATATTAACATTGTATTGGGTACATGCATTATTCTCCACCAGATTATGGCGAAGACAAATAAATAAGTCATTGACATACAACGAGTTTTTAATTAAATAATAAGTTAGATAGGAAAGATATTGGTGTTCTAAAATTTCCACCAGCGTTAGCCCTGGATTAGAGGTCCTACAGAGTTGTTTATTATATGATTATAATTAACAAGTGAGAAAAGAGTCTTGTAATCTGAATTCTCCATTTCCACTGTTTTATTATAAATCTAGGTTGCAATACAACAAAGCATGGAAGCGTTTTCTTGACTGTGGATAACCTATTCCTCTAGGAATATGATTCCTGTTTAGAGTAGTGTACTCCTGATGTGTGGTATCAACAAGGACGGTCATATCTGGTGCGCCTTTATCAACAAGGACGGTCATATCAGGTGCGCCTTTACCAACAAGGACGGACATATCAGGTGCGCCTTTACCAACCAATACTAGTCTCCTTATTTCCTCCTGTTCTTCGTTTGTCATTCCTTGTATGCACTCATCTGTTAAAACATTTAAAATAAAAAATTATGTTGTTAAGGATGATCGCTGGTCAATTTTTGAGATTTCTGTCAGATTTTCAGAATCCTCTAGATTTTACCATTAAAATAGGGATAATTTTTTTGCCCAGCAACCCCCTATTATCTTTTTATAATAGGGTTTATTGGGTCAGTTAAAGCTAATTTACAAAGTTTTATAAATTTCGTGTTATTTTTTCATAGATTTTTACACTAAAACATGTCCAATGCTAAACCTATGAAAAAGTCAGAGAAAGCTTTTTCCCGCCAAATTTTGGATGCTTATTATCTCGAAAAAGAGTTCAGCAACCTATGAATTTTTTAAGCTTATTTTGTACCTTTAACTATGGTCTATTTATCAAATATATAAATTTAGATACCTTGTTATTTTCAACATGACCAGCGAACATCCTTAATAACGAGGGATCCACGGTTTCTTTAAATCACAGAGCCCACATATATTGAGCTCGGAGTTCACTGGAGTATTTAATTGATCATGATGGTTTACTTATGGCAACCATTGCAGATGTGCGGCTTTACGGTAACATGCGTGTGTAAAAAGTCACGTGATTTATATGAACAAACCCATTCCTGAGCTATCCGCAGAAAATATTGAAGAAGAGCACACACAAAGTTGTAAAACCAGAATTAAAAATATACTTAACATCGATCAAATTTCAGACATATTTTTTAAAGCTCTGAAACGGTCTATTTGATATCTGTATATGATGTCACCAACATATTAGAGAAAGACGTCAAGTGACGCCTAGAAATATAGGCAATGTTAGGAAGCTCGGGAGTATCGTCCCAAATCATAAAGTTCTAGCATTTAAGCTAACCCTACATTCATATTTAATAGACTAGAGGCTTTCCTTAGCCTGTATCGCTCACCGATTTATATGGGAAATAAAGAAAGCATTTCCCTGAAGTCTTGTTTTGGCGCTGTGTTTCCTGGTTTGCTGTTAGTTATGTTGAATTGTGAGGTCTGTTTATAGCCTACAACTTTTCTGAAATTACTTGCATATAATTAACCTTCACCAGATTATACATGTAAGTGGATCATATTTTGTTTAAAGTACTAGTCGATGAGTAATAGACAAAGGCGCCAGCATGAATCCATGACAAGGGTGTCAGAATGAATCCCTAACAAGGGTGTCAGTATGAATCCATGACAAAGGCGCCAGTATGAATCCATGACAAAGGCGCCAGTATGAATCCATGACAAGGGTGTCAGTATGAATCCCTGACAAAGGTGCTTGTATGAATCCCTGACAAAGGTGCCAGTATGAATCCCTGACAAAGGGGTCAGTAGGAATCCCTGACAAAGGTGCCAGTATGAATCCACGACAAAGACGCCAGTATGAATCCCTGAGAAAGGTGTCAGTATAAATCCCTGTCAAAGGCGCCAGTATGAATCCACGACAAAGGCGCCAGTATGAATCCTTGACAAAGGTGTCAGTATGAATCCCTGACAAAGGGGTCAGTAGGAATCGCTGACAAATTGCCAGTATGAATCCAAGACAAAGGTGCCAGTATAAATCCCTGACAAAAGGGTCAGTAGGAATCCCTGACAAAGGTGCCAGTATGAATTCATGACAAAGGCGCCAGAATGAATCCCTGACAAAGGGGTCAGTAGGAATCCCTGACAAAAGGGTCAGTAGGAATCCCTGACAAAGGTGCCAGTATAAATCCATGACAAAGGCGCCAGTATGAATCCCTGACAAAGGGGTCAGTAGAAATCCATGACAAAGGCGCCAGTATGAATCCCTGTCAAAAGCGCCAGTATGAATCCCTGTCAAAGGTGCCAGTATGAATCCCTGACAAAGGTGCTTGTATGAATCCCTGCCAAAGGTGTCAGTATGAATCCCTGACAAAGGTGCCCGTATTAATCCCTGACAAAGGTGCCAGTATGAATCCCTGACAAAGGTGCTTGTATGAATCCCTGACAAAGGTGCTTGTATGAATCCCAGACAAAGGTGCCAGTATGAATCCCTGACAAAGGTGTCAGTATGAATCCCTTACAAATGCCCCAGTATGAATCCCTGACAAAGTTGCTTGTAGGAATCCCTGACAAAGGTGTCAGTATTAATCCCTGACAAAGGTGCCCGTATGAATCCCTGACAAAGGCGCCAGTATGAATCCCTGACAAAGGTGCTTGTATGAATCCCTGACAAAGGTGCCAGTATGAATCCCTGACAAAGGGGTTAGTAGGAATCCCTGACAAAGGTGCCAGAATGAATCCACGACAAAGACGCCAGTATGAATCCCTGAGAAAGGTGTCAGTATAAATCCCTGTCAAAGGCGCCAGTATGAATCCACGACAAAGGCGCCAGTATGAATCCTTGACAAAGGTGTCAGTATGAATCCCTGACAAAGGGGTCAGTAGGAATCGCTGACAAATTGCCAGTATGAATCCATGACAAAGGTGCCAGTATAAATCCCTGACAAAAGGGTCAGTAGGAATCCCTGACAAAGGTGCCAGTATGAATCCATGACAAAGGCGCCAGAATGAATCCCTGACAAAGGGGTCAGTAGGAATCCCTGACAAAAGGGTCAGTAGGAATCCCTGACAAAGGTGCCAGTATGAATCCATGACAAAGGCGCCAGTATGAATCCCTGACAAATGGGGTCAGTAGGAATCCATGACAAAGGCGCCAGTATGAATCCCTGTCAAAGGCGCCAGTATGAATCCCTGTCAAAGGTGCCAGTATGAATCCCTGACAAAGGTGCTTGTATGAATCCCTGTCAAAGGTGTCAGTATGAATCCCTGACAAAGGTGCTCGTATTAATCCCTGACAAAGGTGCCAGTATGAATCCCTGACAAAGGTGCTTGTATGAATCCCTGACAAAGGTATGAATCCCAGACAAAGGTGCCAGTATGAATCCCTGACAAAGGTGTCTGTATGAATCCCTTACAAATGCCCCAGTATGAATCCCTGACAAAGTTGCTTGTAGGAATCCCTGACAAAGGTGTCAGTATGAATCCCTGACAAAGGCGCCAGTATGAATCCCTGACAATAATAAAGATGTCTTTAAGAATCCCTGACAAAGGTGCCAGTATGAATCCCTGACAAAGGTGTCAGTAGGTATCCCTGACAAAGGCGCCAGTATGAATCCATGACAAAGGGGTCAGTATGAATCCCTGACAAAGGTGCCAGTATGAATCACTGACAAAGGCGCCAGTATGAATCCCTGATAAAGGGGTCAGTAGGAATCCCTGACAAAGGCGCCAGTAAGAATCCCTGTCAAAGGCGCCAGTTTGAATCCATGACTAAGGCGCCAGTATGAATCCCTGACAAAGGGGTCAGTAGGAATCGCTGACAAAGGTGCCAGTATGAATCCCTGACAAAGGCGCCAGTATGAATCCATGACAAAGGCACCAGTATGAATCCCTGACAATAATCAAGATGTCAGTATGAATCCCGGACAAAGGTACCAGTATGAATCCCTGACAAAGGTGCCAATATGAATCCCTGACAAAGGTGCCCGTATTAATCCCTGACAAAGGGGTCAGTATGAATCCCTGACAAATTGCCAGTATGAATCCCTGACAAAGGGGTCAGTATGAATCCCTGACAAATTGCCAGTATGAATCCCTGGCAAAGGTACCAGTAAAAATACGTTTGAAGCCGACCTGTGACTTATACGACATGTGATGTAGCATTAGTAGCAAGTCAACTATTAGACTTGTGATGTAGCATTAGTAGCAAGTCAACTATAAGACTTGTGATTAGTATTAGTAGCAAGTCAACTATACTGTTTTGTTTGTTTGAATGATGTTTAACGCCATTTTCAGCAATTTTTCAGCTATATCATGGCGCCCAGTTTTATTGGGAGAGGAAACCGGAGTATCCGGAGAAAATCCCCGGTAGGAAAACTGGCAATCCTTGTCAATTACGATTAGAGTCAGGTACACCCTGCACGCAGCGAGAATCTAACCCGCAATCTCAGTGTACAAGTCCACTATCAGACCTGTAGCATTAGTAGCAAGTCAACTATAAGACATGTGATGTAGAATTATAGAACTTAAAACAGATAATTAGGTTGACGGGTACAAAATCCTTTTACTATCCCTACTAATTATCAATTATAATTCACGGCAGTATTTACTTGCTCTTCAGGCAACAAAACGATATAAACGATATCAGTAAACTTGCCTTTATTCTGACTTTGTTTACTTAGGACCCATGATGTTGACCATCTTTGATCATGTGCCACCTGTAAATGAAATATTTAGTACAATTCAAAGAAGAAAGGATTCGTTTATATTTAATAGCAATAAAAAATCCAGTATGTGTATGCTTTTTATACTGCGTTAAGAATTATTTGCTTGGTTGGAACGGGGACATCCGACAACTTAATGCTCTTGGCCGGACGGGTCACGTGTGGGATTTGCAGTGGGACTTATTAAACCGTGAATGTTACAATAGAAATACCCAGCGCGACAGGCGGTAAATTTGTGAGTTGTCAGAGGACGGGCCGCTCGGTGGATGACGTGTTTGGACACTGCCTTGCTCCTTGCATAATTTGTTTCCACTAAACTCATTACACTGTTGCCATTACTTTAATAGTTCCCTATGCACTAGTTCATTAGATGTTATTAAAAAAACGTGTTTTTAATGTACACAATAAATGAATATTTTGGGTGTTTATGAGTCCATCAAAAATTATTTGGTAGTTTATTTATCGACCTTGTCTGCTCATAGTTCTGCTATTATGTACCATCAACCGACATGTCTGTTCATAGTTCTGCTATTATGTACCATTAACCGACCTTGTCTGTTCATAGTTCTGCTATTATGTACCATTAACCGACCTTGTCTGTTCATAGTTCTGCTATTATGCACCATTAACCGACCTTGTCTGTTCATAGTTCTGCTATTATGTACCATTAACCGTCCTTGTCTGCTCATAGTTCTGCTATTATGTACCATTAACCGACCTTGTCTGCTCATAGTTCTGCTATTATGTACCATTAACTGACCTTGTCTGCTCATAGTTCTGCTATTATGTACCATTAACCGACCTTGTCTGTTCATAGTTCTGCTATTATGTACCATTAACCGTCCTTGTCTGCTCATAGTTCTGCTATTATGTACCATTAACCGACCTTGTCTGCTCATAGTTCTGCTATTATGTACCATTAACCGATATGTCTGTTCATAGTTCTGCTATTATGTACCATTAACCGACCTTGTCTGTTCATAGTTCTGCTATTATGTACCATTAACCGACCTTGTCTGCTCATAGTTCTGCTATTAGGCACCATTAACCGACTTTGTCCGTTCATAGTTCTGCTATTATGTACGATTAACCGACCTTGTCTGCTCATAGTTCTGCTATTATGTACCATTAACCGACCTTGTCTGTTCATAGTTCTGCTATTATGCACCATTAACCGACTTTGTCCGTTCATAGTTCTGCTATTATGTACCATTAACGGACCTTGTCTGTTCATAGCTCTGCTATTATGTACCATTAACCGACCTTGTCTGTTCATAGTTCTGCTATTATGTACGATTAACTGACCTTGTCTGCTCATAGTTCTGCTATTATGTACCATTAACCGACCTTGTCTGCTCATAGTTCTGCTATTATGTACCATTAACCGATATGTCTGTTCATAGTTCTGCTATTATGTACCATTAACCGACCTTGTCTGTTCATAGTTCTGCTATTATGTACCATTAACCGACCTTGTCTGCTCATAGTTCTGCTATTATGCACCATTAACCGACTTTGTCCGTTCATAGTTCTGCTATTATGTACGATTAACCGACCTTGTCTGCTCATTGTTCTGCTATTATGTACCATTAACCGACCTTGTCTGCTCATAGTTCTGCTATTATGTACGATTAACCGACCTAGTCTGTTCATAGCTCTGCTATTATGTACCATTAACCGACCTTGTCTGTTCATAGTTCTGCTATTATGTACCATTAACCGACCTTGTCTGCTCATAGTTCTGCTATTATGTACCATTACCGACCTTGTCTGTTCATAGCTCTGCTATTATGTACTATTACCGACCTTGTCTTTTCATAGCTCTGCTATTATGTACGATTAACCGACCTTGTCTGTTCATAGTTCTGCTATTATGTACCATTAACCGACCTTGTCTGTTCATAGTTCTGCTATTATGTACCATTAACCGACCTTGTCTGTTCATAGTTCTGCTATTATGTACCATTACCGACCTTGTCTGTTCATAGCTCTGCTATTATGTACGATTAACCGACCTTTCTGTTCATAGTTCTGCTATTATGTACCATTAACCGACCTTGTCTGTTCATAGTTCTGCTATTATGTACCATTACCGACCTTGTCTGTTCATAGCTCTGCTATTATGTACGATTAACCGACCTTGTCTGTTCATAGCTCTGCTATTATGTACGATTTAGATATACTTACTGTACTATATATATTTTCCTTCTCGGCAACAGTTCTACATAACATTTCATGTCCTTTCCATTCTGATCTGCAAGAAATCCAGCCTTAATTTGAAACACAATATACAACTGTTTAATTAAAAACCTACAATATGGGGTCGTGGGAAATGTGTTTTGGGGCAGGGGGTGCCTCGTTCTGAGCATAATAACTGCGTAAATGATAAGGCGCATTCGACTGTTGCAAAAATATACTTATCCTTCTTCTTACGAAACTCTATGGTTTTGTTAATTAATTAAATGTTTACTTAATGCCCAGCGAGCAATATTTCAGCTATATTCAGGACGAGAACAAGTTTAACAGCGATAAATCAACTGGCTAAAGGTATGTTGGTATATCACATTCACCAGATTTTTATATACACCGGGTATAATGTTATGGATATGAGTGTCCATCCGTCCGTCTGTACGTGCCAAGGTGGTTTCTGGAGGATAACTTGAAAACGCGTAACAGATTCTGTTTCCTCTTTAAACTTTGCCTAATCCAAATTGTAGTTGTCCACTTAGGCCAATTAATTTTTTTGTCAATATCAAGGTAAAAATTATCTTCTTAGACTTATCATACTCAGCATTTCCTAAAGGCTGATTTGTAATTCAGGAAAATGAAACGTGGCGTTGTATACGATAATTTAATGTCCCATTAAATAACCTATTTTAAGTGTTTGTTTACATGTTCTCATCATGAAAATAGTTGCAATACCGTTCACTGGACGTTAATCAAATAAACCAATTATACGATCAGACACATAAGTATCAATACCATTCAATAACACATATTCACATACCTTGAAATCGTTTCTCCACAAAATCCGCATGATTTTGGAAAACGTGCTGAGCAAATAAAATTGTGATCTAAAACTTGATACCTCTTCATGTTTACGTCACACCAATCATTGCAACATTTGACCGTCGCCATTTTGCAGACATTACGAATATGGCTGTTTTCGTCTCCTCCTAACACTAACATTTTACAAAGACTGCATTTAACACAAATTTGATTGTGATCTTTCATATCTTTGTTTAGCAAGCAACCTCCACACTTTTTGCAGTTTATTTTTGAAAAAGGACAGGCGGCCATATGGTCAGTTACTTCATTTAACTTTAACTGTTCTTTGCAACCGAGTTTCAAGTTCGGACACTCAAAAACACGAGCTGAGCATGTCTTCAAATGATCAATCAATCGATTCTTGCGAACCAACCTACCACAACATCTGCAAAGACACTGTACCACGAATTGGAATTCTAAATATTTTCGTAATACCCATTGGTGGTAGGATATCATACAGCCTTCATGAGGACACACTGGTTTGTAATGGCTGTGTTGATTTTTGTGGAGTAACAGATTCAAAATTAAACTACTACAAGGAAATATACATTGTGATCTATGTCGGCAGCTTATGTAAAGCAATTTCCTCCGCTGCTTCTCAATGTGGTCTGATTCTTGACACACTCTCACAGGCATTGTCGTTTGCTTATAGATAGACCAAACCGATGTCTTCATTCCACTCCATCGTTTTCTTCGAAACTTTGGTGGCGCCACTGCAATGTAAACAATAATATTTATATCGAATATGCATGCTATCGTCAAACCACAAAAGATTTTCGTATTATTTAGAACAGACAAAAAGTTGTCAAATATCAAACAACTTAATATTTACTTGAAATTTGATCTTGATGTTGAACTAATAAATAAATCGCATGTTCTATACTGAGCATCTATTGCTCAATAGGTTTATTATAGATGACGAAGCCATTTTACCTCAGTATTCTTTATAATACTTAAACAAAATATTTACTTTGCAAACAAAATTGTCTCCACTCGGTTAAGAAATAATTGTTCCTAAATCAAAAGTATATCGCACCTTTAAGGTCACACATATGTTATTATAACATTTTGTTGTAAATTCGTATATTTTACCTGTAAAAGCCCTTATCATTCTAGTAGCAATATGGACATGATAACTGGTTTTGTTGTTTCCTGGTATGTTTAAAGCATACTTCCACACATGAATACAGTTCAGAACTTTCAGACATCTTGGAATCCGGCATGGTTCTAATATGACCGGAAACACGCGGTGGTTCCCTCTAGATGTCACATACTTCCAAATAGCTAAACTTGTAGCATATTTGCACAGTTTATCAGAAAGATAACGTTTTGTTACAAATAACACAGTGACTTTAGACTCTTGAATCCCGGTAAATATTGCATTTCTTAGAATTGACTTAGAACAAATACTTATGTTGTCTGGATCGTTCACTACACACTTAAGTCCGTTAAAGTTATCTAACAATTTCAGAACTATTTCTGTATCGTCCTGACAGTAGTTAACGAATATGTGATACTGCTTGTCGTACAGCTTCAGAAACTTCGCCCACTCGTTACTCATAACTAAAGACAATCTTTGCCTGAAAAAATCTTTGTTTACATTCTAGTGTTTTAGCCTTTGTTTTGATTGTTTGTTTGTTTGTTTGTTTGTTTTTATTTTTATTTTTTTTTTTGTGCTACAATATTTAACTTTATTTTTAATATTTTGCGAATGCACATTTAGACATATATGAAAACCATCTGTAAAAGATCTTTAGATATCATGGTTTCATGAAAACGTGTCAAGAAAGGTGACAAATGTGTAAAAACTAGAAAACAATCTGTTAACTAAGCTCAAAAAATAAATAATCTGTTTTCCAAAGACGAACGAAAATCGAATTAAAAGCAAAAACATGAGATATATTGAAAAATTGGCCATTTGCCCTATTTATTCAAAACGCTAAATGAGTAACACAAAATATGAACTATCTGTAAATGGAATTGGTTTTTTTTTCACCTTTATAACCGGAAAAAGTCGACTGCCATAAAAATACTTTAATCATATTTCCATTGTAACATTTTTTAAAATACATTGGTGCTAGTTTCACAAAAGGACCAATGACAGGTCTTAAATCTTGTACAAAGGTATACAACATAGGGCCGACCGTAAGCTGACGACTTTTTATAAATGTAGTCCTGATATGAAATAATATACCCATTACAAATTGCAACCTTTAACGTTGTCAAATACATTAATGGGTCAACTCGCTAAATTTGTACAGATACCCAATCTGATTAAATGTGCTGTGTTATACACTTTACAATGGTTGGAATGTAAAAAGGAAATTAAATATCTCAATAAGGAAGTTTGTTTACTAGGTATTACCTTATACTATTTATCACAATGCAAACCTGTGCATAGAAGCAAAATAAACACAAAAAAGTTAACCCGATGGGTGTCTAATTAGAGGCAGGCACTGCTTACTCGTCCGGAGCACCTGAGTGCATTCATGGATTTTATTGGGTTCGTGTTACTATCTTTTATGTGTTTTGTGTTTTTGGTTTTTGTGTTGCGCTGTATATATCCATATGTGTAATTGTCCCTTTACGTTCGGCTCTTGTTGTTCGGTCGGTTTTCTTTGCTATTTTTTTTATAAATAAGTTACTTAACAGAAATTCGAAAACATATTATTTGGGGCGAAATATGGCTAGAAAACGAAAAACGTAACTTTGTTCTCTAGTTTTCGTGCCATATTTCGTCCCATGGTAAAATCCACGAGAGTCAGTGCTGTAAAGTTAACTAACTATATAAATATATACTTATCATTTTGCTGCGATTAAAACAAGGTTTATTATTAAATAATTACCATATTCAAAACAAAGTCTGGAAATCTACGTCCGGCTATTTCCGAGTCAGAACAATACATTATAATTAAACTGTTGAGCTGTTAAATATTATTCTTGCTGTTAATAAGAAGTCAATCAACATCGACGCAGTTTTAATCAAATCACATCCTTGTGTTTCCACGGTGTTATCGTTCTTGGTCATAATATACGGCACGCCATTATGGCCGAAATATGTGAAAGCTGTTTTAAAATATTATGTTTATATTGATTGAATGATAACCTTTGTATTTTTGCACATATTCTCATTTTTTTTCGCGTGCAAATTTGTTTATTTTTTCACGCCTATAAGGTATACGCTCCTCGCACATAATTCCAGTTATGTAAAATCAATTTGGGTACGTACATGTATTTCTACGGTTTGTATGTCTATTTGGGTAGGTATTTCTCCGGTTTGTATGACAATTTGGGTAGGTATTTCTCCGGTTTATATGACGATTTGGGTAGGTATTTCTCCGGTTTATATGACAATTTGGGTAGGTATTTCTCCGGTTTATATGACAATTTGGGAAGGTATTTCTACGGTTTGTATGACAATTTGGGTAGGTATTTCTACGGTTTGTATGACAATTAGGGTAGGTATTTCTACGGTTTATATGACAATTTGGTTAGGTATTTCTCCGGTTTGTATGTCAATTTGGGTAGGTATTTCTCCGGTTTGTATGACAATTTGGGTAGGTATTTCTCCGGTTTATATGACGATTTGGGTAGGTATTTCTCCGGTTTGTATGTCAATTTAGGTAGGTATTTCTCCGGTTTGTATGACAATTTGGGTAGGTATTTCTCCGGTTTATATGACGATTTGGGTAGGTATTTCTCCGGTTTATATGACAATTTGGGTAGGTATTTCTCCGGTTTGTATGACAATTTTGTGAAAGTATTTATCCGGTTTGTATGACAATTTGGGTAGGTATTTTCCCGGTTTATATGACAATTTGGGTAGGTATTTCTCCGGTTTGTATGACAATTTGGGTAGGTATTTCTCCGGTTTATATGACAATTTGGGTAGGTATTTCTCCGGTTTGTATGACAATTTGGGTAGGTATTTCTACGGTTTGTATGACAATTTGGGTAGGTATTTCTCCGGTTTGTATGACAATTTGGGTAGGTATTTCTCCGGTTTGTATGACAATTTAGGTAGGTATTTCTCCGGTTTGTATAACAATTTGGGTAGGTATTTCTACGGTTTATATGACGATTTGGGTAGGTATTTCTCCGGTTTGTATGACAATTTGGGTAGGTATTTCTCCGGTTTGTATGACAATTTGGGTAGGTATTTCTTCGGTTTGTATGACAATTTGGGTAGGTATTTCTCCGGTTTGTATGTCAATTTTGTTAAGGTATTTCTCCGGTTTGTATGACAATTTGGGTAGGTATTTCGCCGGTTTATATGACAATTTGGGTAGGTATTTCTCCGGTTTGTATGACAATTTGGGTAGGTATTTCTCCGGTTTGTATGACAATTTGGGTAGGTATTTCTACGGTTTGTATAACAATTTGGGTAGGTATTTCTACGGTTTGTATGACAATTTGGGTAGGTATTTCTACGGCTTGTATGACAATTTGGGTAGGTATTTCTCCGGTTTGTATGACAATTTGGGTAGGTATTTCTCCGGTTTGTATGACAATTTGGGTAGGTATTTCTCCGGTTTGTATGACAATTTATAGGGTTTACTCTTATTCGTAACTTAGAATTGATATAAATTTAGTGTAAGTCCTCTTTTATATTCCTTTTAAAGAGTCTTGCTGAGAATGCAAAAACCAACCGAAAAAAACTTCTACTAAGATGTCAGAGCGATGACGCATTGTTTAAATTACACAAAAGTGAAATTTGCGGTGAGATTCAATATTTACTTAACTTATTAACAAAACCAATGTTTTACCACACAATAATATGCGGAACCATTCTATGCAGAGTTTGTTTGAATAGTTTTTAACGCCACGTTCAGCAATGTTACAGTTATATCATGTGGTTCAGTTTTTATTGGACGAGGAAGCCGGAGTGCCCGGAGAAAACCCCAACCCTCAGTAGGAAAACTGGCTAGACTTGTCAATTAGGATTAGAGTCGAGTACCTGCATTACCTTCCAGTCGAAAGAAATGCCGCATAGCGAAATTGATTACACAATAAAGGCCACAATAGATCAATACAAACAAGAGACTGATAAAACTTTATAAAGAACATCCGAAGCTCCGCGATGATTTAGATTCTATGGAACAATATGGGCGTCGGGATTTGCTGCGCATAAATGGAATTCCCGGCGTAGGACGAATGGAAACAACTTATCAAACAACTGGCCTCGTCGCTGACTTGCTCAAGTCGATCGGCGCTGAACTTGCGGATGGAGACATATTAAGGTCTCACATGATAGGCGCGGCTCCTCCTAGAGCTGAAGGCGGTGTAATCTCAGTTAACATCAATCGTGACCTGCATAGGCAAATAATCGTCTGACTGAAGAATACTTTAGCCAACAAAAAAAAACGAATACTACGCCGTAGTTTACTAAGGCTAAAGTCCGAGCTCAAATCTATCATGATTAACGAAAACTTAGCAAGTTAGAAACCAAATGGCATACAAGGCATGTAAACTTAAGTCGAACAGCTACACTAAAGATACCTAAACTTGCGTGAAGGATAAAATGGACCAAATACACTCCTGTAACACAACGGCTATTTTGAAAAATTGTGTGAAACATTCTGTTCTCCTTCCGTTTTTAAATGTCTTTACGGCTTGAAAGCTCTTTCCGAAGGAATCGCAACGAACCGAGAGTACCAAGGCGACAACTAAAGACATATTTAGAAGCAGAAGCAGCAGGAGAACTTAGCAGTCTCAACGCCGATGATGTGTCTATTAACACTATACTGTATATTAGTGTTTTGGTTTTTTTTTCAAAGCACTAAACTGTGTTCTTTTAACATAAAACTGACTGAAGCCCATGTACCTCTGTCACACGAAAATTTAACTTTTTATGTTTTTTCTTAAATGCAACTTCATAATCTTTCTTTTAAATGTTGAATGTGTTGACCAAATGTTTATTTCAATCCAAATGTATCTGACACATCAATATCTCACACTTTTTGCGTGTTATTTCAGTCTTATCCTATATATCAAATCCCGCAAATATTATTAGTGATATACGTTCATATCCGTAGATATGGAGATTTTAACACCTGAAGTGTCACAAAGGGTGTACAGTGGTGCTGACGGTGTTAAAATATCACCTTCCGCTTGATTTCTCGAGCCCCCGGTACAGTTTTTTTATAATACATGTATCATCAATCAGATTATATATATGTTAAAACGGTACAACTTTTTGCATCTAATCAGTGTATTGAGACGTTAACAAGACAAGTTTAGATTTTCTAAAAAGCTAACCGTCTCTTAGCTGCATTACAAATTTTATGGATTTATTAAAGTATCTGGGGGTTTTTGTAATTTATATGTAGGCTGGGTAAACAATGTACATGTACCTTGTAAGGACTTGTTTACGCTAAACTATTATCCAATGGTGCTTGAGAGATTTAAATGCCTGCCGTCACTTCCCACGTGCTTTTTAAAAAATTATTAAACAAAAGTTGACTTCCTAAACAAATGTTCAAAATGAGCGGTAAAATATGTTTTGTTAAATTTGCATCAATATCAGAATGAAAATAAAGATACAGAACATATAATTTTTGCTTAACCCAAACAGCTTTAAAGAGTAGGGGGATTTTGATACAATGTTTACCTTTTAATTGTTCATTGACCAATGCATTGAATGAAATAGAAGTCAGTATGTGGAACGTATCATTACTACACTAAAATACTGATCACAACCCCGATTCAACCTAAGAATATATCGAAATTTCAGTACACATACTAGTGCGATCCTGACGTAAACCAATGAAATGACAAAAATATTTATAGATTTAGTAAACCACCCAATCAAGTAACAGAGAGTCATTTACTCCGAAGACTGATCGTCATTTGTCTATGTATACCGTCTCCCATGGAAGACGGTAATAAGAATTATTATAACATTTCCCGGCGATTTATATCATATTTTGTTGCTACTCATCTAAGGTAAAAGTATGTCAAGTTCGGAATATTTGTAAAAAGTTGTGACACTTCATGTTCTGACATTTATTGTTTGTTTAAGGGTGTTTAAAGTCAATGTAAGCAATTTTTTAGCTAAATCATGGCGTCCAATTTTAATTGTGGGGGATATGGAGTAACCGAAGAAACCCGTGAACTTCAGTAGGAAAACGGACAATCCTTGTCAATTAAGATTGGTTGGAGCGCACAGTGCCAGCAAGCGACTCGAACCAACAACCTCGTGGTCAATAGTAGACGAAGAACCTTATATTACCCACTAGCCACTGATACCCATGTAATACATTATTTTTCGTCCTATATAATTGGAATCATATCAATGAAAAGGGATTCGCGTTAAACATGTAATTAGAGGTCTATATTTTAATGTATATAGTTGCAATCTCATTGAACTGGTTAACCCAATTAATTCCCTTAATTGTGTCCCCTAAAATCCATCAAACTGTATCCTTAATACAATGAGTAATATATTTTCTGTGCTCGCATTTTGGCAAAGAAAACTCTAAAATATTAGTTTTTAGATCGACATATTTACAAGTTCATTGATATAGCTGTAATCTGACATAGTCACCAGTTCAGTAATATAGCTTTAATATGACATAGCCACTAGTCAAGTAATATATCTTAAATCTGACATAGTCACCAGTTCAGTAATGTAGCTTCAATCTGACAGTCACCAGTTCAGTAATATAGCTTTAATCTGACATAGTCTCCTGTTCAGTAATGTAGCTTTAATCTGACATTGTCACCAGTTCAGTAATATTGCTTTAATCTGACAGTCATCAGTTCAGTAATATATCTTAAATCTGACATATTCACCAGTTCAGTATTATAGCTTTAATCTGACATAGTCACCAGTTCAGTAATGTAGCTTCAATCTGACATAGTCACCAGTTATGTAGCTTTGATCTGACATAGTCATCAGTTCAGTAATGTAGCTTCAATCTGACATAGTCACCAGTTATGTAGCTTTGATCTGACATAGTCATCAGTTCAGTAATATAGCTTTAATCTGACATAGTCACCAGTTCAATAATATAGCTTTAATGTGAAAGTCACCAGTTCAATAATATAGCTTTAATGTGAAATAGTCACCAATTCAGTAATATAGCTTTAATCTGTCACAGTCTCAAGTACAGTAATGTAGCTTTAATCTGACATAGTCATCAGTTCAGTAATATAACTTTAATCTGACATAGTCACCCGTTTTGTAATATAGCTTTTAAGTTTTCAGTTCAGTTCAGTTATGTAGCTTTATTCTGACATAGTCATCAGTTCAGTAATATAGCTTTAATCTGACATGGTCACCAGTTCAGTAATATAGCTTTAATCTGACATAGTCACCAGTTCAGTAATGTAGCTTTAATATGACATAGTCATCAGTTCAGTAATGTAGCTTTAATCTGACAGTCATCAGTTCAGTAATATAACTTTAATCTGACATGGTCACCCGTTTTGTAATATAGCTTTTAAGTTTTCAGTTCAGTTCAGTAATGTAGCTTTAATCTGACATAGTCATCAGTTCAGTAATATAGCTTTAATCTGACATAGTCACCCGTTTTGTAATATAGCTTTTAAGTGTTCAATCTGACAGTCACCAGTTCAGTAATATAGCTTTAATCTGACATAGTCTCCTGTTCAGTAATGTAGCTTTAATCTGACATTGTCACCAGTTCAGTAATGTAGCTTTAATCTGACATTGTCACCAGTTCAGTAATGTAGCTTTAATCTGACATAGTCTCCTGTTCAGTAATGTAGCTTTAATCTGACATTGTCACCAGTTCAGTAATGTAGCTTTGATCTGACATTGTCACCAGTTCAGTAATGTAGCTTTAATCTGACATTGACACCAGTTCAGTAATGTAGCTTTAATCTGACAGTCATCAGTTCAGTAATGTAGCTTTAATCTGAC
This sequence comes from Limnoperna fortunei, assembly GCA_944474755.1. NCBI lineage: Eukaryota > Metazoa > Mollusca > Bivalvia > Mytilida > Modiolidae > Limnoperna > Limnoperna fortunei. The sequence continues at coordinate 107,432,797 of OX104111.1, forward strand.
ATAGTCACCAGTTCAATAATATAGCTTTAATCTGACATAGTCATCAGTTCAGTAATATAGCTTTTAAGTGACATAGTCATCAGTTCAGTAATATAACTTTAATCTGACATAGTCACCAGTTCAGTAATATAGCTTTAATCTGACATAGTCATCAGTTCAGTAATATAGCTTTAATCTGACATAGTCACCAGTTCAATAATATAGCTTTAATCTGACATAGTCACCAGTTCAGTAATGTAGCTTCAATCTGACATAGTCACCAGTTATGTAGCTTCAATCTGACATAGTCACCAGTTCAGTAATGTAGCTTCAATCTGACATAGTCACCAGTTCAGTAATGTAACTTCAATCTGACATAGTCACCAGTTATGTAGCTTTGATCTGAAATAGTCATCAGTTCAGTAATATAGCTTTAATCTGACATAATCACCAGTTCAATAATTTATAGCTTTAATGTGACATAGTCACCAGTTCAGTAATATAGCTTTAATCTGACATAGTCACCAGTTCAATAATATAGCTTTAATCTGACATAGTCACCAGTTCAGTAATGTAGCTTCAATCTGACATAGTCACCAGTTATGTAGCTTTGATCTGACATAGTCATCAGTTCAGTAATATAGCTTTAATCTGACATAGTCACCAGTTCAATAATATAGCTTTAATGTGACATAGTCACCAGTTCAGTAATATAGCTTTAATCTGACATAGTCACCCGTTTTGTTATATAGCTTTTAAGTGTTCAGTTCAGTTCAGTAATGTAGCTTTAATCTGACATAGTCTCCATTTCAGTTATGTAGCTTAATCTGACATAGTCACCAGTTCAGTAATGTAGCTTCAATCTGACAAAGTCACCAGTTCAGTAATATAGCTTTAATCTGACAGTCATCAGTTCAGTAATATATCTTAAATCTGACATAGTCACTCGTTTTGTAATATAGCTTTTAAGTGTTCAGTTTAGTTCAGTAATGTAGCTTTAATCTGACATAGTTACCAGTTCAGTAATGTAGCTTTAATCTGACAGCCATCAGTTCAGTAATATATCTTAAATCTGACATAGTCACCCGTTTTGTAATATAGCTTTTAAGTGTTCAGTTCAGTTCAGTAATGTAGCTTTAATCTGACATAGTCACCAGTTCAGTAATATAGCTTTAATCTGACATAGTCACCAGTTTGGTAATATAGCTTTAATCTGACATAGTCACCAGTTTAGTAATATAGCTTTAATCTGACATAGTCACCAGTTCAGTAGTATAGCTTTAATCTGACATAGTCACCAGTTCAGTAATGTAGCTTTAATATGACATAGTCATCAGTTCAGTAATGTAGCTTCAATCTGACAGTCATCAGTTCAGTAATATATCTTAAATCTGACATAGTCAGCCGTTTTGTAATATAGCTTTTAAGTGTTCAGTTCAAAAATGTAGCTTTAATCTGACATAGTCACCAGTTCATTAATATAGCTTTAATGTGACATAGTCATCAGTTCAGTAATGTAGCTTTAATCTGACTAGTCTCCATTTCAGTTATGTAGCTTAATCTGACATAGTCACCAGTTCAGTAATGTAGCTTCAATCTGACAAAGTCACCAGTTCAGTAATATAGCTTTAATCTGACATAGTCACCAGTTAAGTAATATAGCTTTAATCTGACAGTCATCAGTTCAGTAATGTATCTTAAATCTGACATAGTCACTCGTTTTGTAATATAGCTTTTAAGTGTTCAGTTCAGTTAGTAATGTAGCTTTAATCTGACATAGTTACCAGTTCAGTAATGTAGCTTTAATATGACAGTCATCAGTTCAGTAATATATCTTAAATCTGACATAGTCACCCGTTTTGTAATATAGCTTTTAAGTGTTCAGTTCAGTTCAGTAATGTAGCTTTAATCTGACATAGTCACCAGTTCAGTAATATAGCTTTAATCTGACATAGTCACCAGTTTAGTAATATAGCTTTAATCTGACATAGTCACCAGTTTAGTAATACAGCTTTAATCTGACATAGTCACCAGTTCAGTAATATAGGTTTAATCTGACATAGTCACCAGTTCAGTAATGTAGCTTTAATATGACATAGTCATCAGTTCAGTAATGTAGCTTCAATCTGACAGTCATCAGTTCAGTAATATATCTTAAATCTGACATAGTCAGTCGTTTTGTAATATAGCTTTTAAGTGTTCAGTTCAAAAATGTAGCTTTAATCTGACATAGTCACCAGTTCAGTAATATAGCTTTAATGTGACATAGTGACCAGTTAAGTAATGTAGCTTTAATCTGACATAGTCACCAGTTCAGTAATGTAGCTTTAATCTGACATAGTCACCAGTTCAGTAATATAGCTCTAATTTGATATAGTCTCTAGTTCAGTTATGTAGCTTTAATCTGACATAGTCACCAGTTCAGCAATATAGCTTTAATCTGACATAGTCATCAGGTTCAGTAATATAGCTTTAATCTGACATAGTCACCAGTTTAGTAATATAGCTTTAATCTGACATAGTCACCAGTTCAGTAATATAGCTTTAATCTGACATAGTCACCAGTTCAGTAATGTAGCTTTAATATGACATAGTCATCAGTTCAGTAATGTAGCTTCAATCTGACAGTCATCAGTTCAGTAATATATCTTAAATCTGACATAGTCAGCCGTTTTGTAATATAGCTTTTAAGTGTTCAGTTCAAAAATGTAGCTTTAATCTGACATAGTCACCAGTTCAGTAATATAGCTTTAATGTGACATAGTGACCAGTTAAGTAATGTAGCTTTAATCTGACATAGTCACCAGTTCAGTAATGTAGCTTTAATCTGACATAGTCACCAGTTCAGTAATATAGCTCTAATTTGATATAGTCTCTAGTTCAGTTATGTAGCTTTAATCTGACATAGTCACCAGTTCAGCAATATAGCTTTAATCTGACATAGTCATCAGGTTCAGTAATATAGCTTTAATCTGACATAGTCAACAGTTTAGTAATATAGCTTTAATCTGACATAGTCACCAGTTCAGTAATATAGCTTTAATCTGACATAGTCACCAGTTCAGTAATGTAGCTTTAATCTGACATAGTCTCCAGTTCAGTAATGTAGCTTAATCTGACATAGTCACCAGTTCAGTAATGTAGCTTTAATCTGACAGTCATCAGTTCAGTAATATAACTTTAGTCTGACATGGTCACCCGTTTTGTAATATAGCTTTTAAGTTTTCAGTTCAGTTCAGTAATGTAGCTTTAATCTGACATAGTCATCAGTTCAGTAATATAGCTTTAATCTGACATAGTCACCCGTTTTGTAATATAGCTTTTAAATGTTCAATCTGACAGTCACCAGTTCAGTAATGTAGCTTTAATCTGACATTGTCACCAGTTAAGTAATGTAGCTTTAATCTGACATAGTCACCAGTTCAGTAATGTAGCTTTAATCGGACATAGTCACCAGGTCAGTAATATAGCTTTAATCTGACATAGTCACCAGTTCAGTAATATAGCTTTGATCTGACATAGTCACCAGTTCAGTAATATAGCTTTAATCTGACATAGTCACCAGTTCAGTAATATAGCTTTGATCTGACATAGTCACCAGTTCAATAATATAGCTTTAATCTGACATAGTCACCAGTTCAGTAATGTAGCTTCAATCTGACATAGTCACCAGTTATGTAGCTTTGATCTGACATAGTCATCAGTTCAGTAATATAGCTTTAATCTGACATAGTCACCAGTTCAATAATATAGCTTTAATGTGACATAGTCACCAGTTCAGTAATATAGCTTTAATCTGACATAGTCACCCGTTTTGTAATATAGCTTTTAAATGTTCAGTTCAGTTCAGTAATGTAGCTTTAATCTGACATAGTCTCCATTTCAGTTATGTAGCTTAATCTTGCATAGTCACCAGTTCAGTAATGAAGCTTCAATCTGACAAAGTCACCAGTTCAGTAATATAGCTTTAATCTGACATAGTCACCAGTTAAATAATATAGCTTTTATCTGACAGTCATCAGTTCAGTAATATATCTTAAATCTGACATAGTCACCCGTTTTGTAATATAGCTTTTAAGTGTTCAGTTCAGTTCAGTAATGTAGCTTTAATCTGACATAGTCACCAGTTCAGTAATGTAGCTTTAATCTGACATAGTCACCAGTTAAGTAATATAGCTTTAATCTGACATAGTCACCAGTTAAGTAATATAGCTTTAATGTGACATAGTCCCCAGTTCAGTAATATAGCTTTGATCTGACATAGTCACCAGTTCAGTAATGTAGCTTTAATCTGATATAGTCACCAGTTCAGTAATATAGCTTTAATCTGACATAGTCACCAGTTCAGTAATATATATCTTTAATGTGACATAGTCCCCAGTTCAGTAATATAGCTTTGATCTGACATAGTCACAGTTCAGTAATATAGCTTTATTGTGACATAGTCACCAGTTCAGTAATATAGCTTTAATGTGACATAGTCATCAGTTCAGTAATATAGCTTTAATCTGACATAGTCACCAGTTCAATAAAATAGCTTTAATCTGACATAGTCACCAGTTCAGTAATATATCTTTAATCTGACATAGTCACCAGTTCAGTAATATAGCTTTATTCTGACATAGTCACCAGTTAAGTAATATAGCTTTAATGTGACATAGTCCCCAGTTCAGTAATATAGCTTTGATCTGACATAGTCACCAGTTCAGTAATATAGCTTTAATGTGACATAGTCACCAGTTCAGTAATATAGATTTAATGTGACATAGTCATCAGTTCAGTAATATAGCTTTAATCTGACATAGTCACCAGTTCAGTAATGTAGCTTTAATCTGACATAGTCTCCTGTTCAGTAATGTAGCTTTAATCTGACATTGTCACCAGTTCAGTAATGTAGCTTTAATCTGACATTGTCACCAGTTCAGTAATGTAGCTTTAATCTGACATAGTCTCCTGTTCAGTAATGTAGCTTTAATCTGACATTGTCACCAGTTCAGTAATGTAGCTTTGATCTGACATTGTCACCAGTTCAGTAATGTAGCTTTAATCTGACATTGACACCAGTTCAGTAATGTAGCTTTAATCTGACAGTCATCAGTTCAGTAATGTAGCTTTAATCTGACATAGTCACCAGTTCAATAATATAGCTTTAATCTGACATAGTCATCAGTTCAGTAATATAGCTTTTAAGTGACATAGTCATCAGTTCAGTAATATAACTTTAATCTGACATAGTCACCAGTTCAGTAATATAGCTTTAATCTGACATAGTCATCAGTTCAGTAATATAGCTTTAATCTGACATAGTCACCAGTTCAATAATATAGCTTTAATCTGACATAGTCACCAGTTCAGTAATGTAGCTTCAATCTGACATAGTCACCAGTTATGTAGCTTCAATCTGACATAGTCACCAGTTCAGTAATGTAGCTTCAATCTGACATAGTCACCAGTTCAGTAATGTAACTTCAATCTGACATAGTCACCAGTTATGTAGCTTTGATCTGAAATAGTCATCAGTTCAGTAATATAGCTTTAATCTGACATAATCACCAGTTCAATAATTTATAGCTTTAATGTGACATAGTCACCAGTTCAGTAATATAGCTTTAATCTGACATAGTCACCAGTTCAATAATATAGCTTTAATCTGACATAGTCACCAGTTCAGTAATGTAGCTTCAATCTGACATAGTCACCAGTTATGTAGCTTTGATCTGACATAGTCATCAGTTCAGTAATATAGCTTTAATCTGACATAGTCACCAGTTCAATAATATAGCTTTAATGTGACATAGTCACCAGTTCAGTAATATAGCTTTAATCTGACATAGTCACCCGTTTTGTTATATAGCTTTTAAGTGTTCAGTTCAGTTCAGTAATGTAGCTTTAATCTGACATAGTCTCCATTTCAGTTATGTAGCTTAATCTGACATAGTCACCAGTTCAGTAATGTAGCTTCAATCTGACAAAGTCACCAGTTCAGTAATATAGCTTTAATCTGACAGTCATCAGTTCAGTAATATATCTTAAATCTGACATAGTCACTCGTTTTGTAATATAGCTTTTAAGTGTTCAGTTCAGTTCAGTAATGTAGCTTTAATCTGACATAGTTACCAGTTCAGTAATGTAGCTTTAATCTGACAGCCATCAGTTCAGTAATATATCTTAAATCTGACATAGTCACCCGTTTTGTAATATAGCTTTTAAGTGTTCAGTTCAGTTCAGTAATGTAGCTTTAATCTGACATAGTCACCAGTTCAGTAATATAGCTTTAATCTGACATAGTCACCAGTTTGGTAATATAGCTTTAATCTGACATAGTCACCAGTTTAGTAATATAGCTTTAATCTGACATAGTCACCAGTTCAGTAGTATAGCTTTAATCTGACATAGTCACCAGTTCAGTAATGTAGCTTTAATATGACATAGTCATCAGTTCAGTAATGTAGCTTCAATCTGACAGTCATCAGTTCAGTAATATATCTTAAATCTGACATAGTCAGCCGTTTTGTAATATAGCTTTTAAGTGTTCAGTTCAAAAATGTAGCTTTAATCTGACATAGTCACCAGTTCATTAATATAGCTTTAATGTGACATAGTCATCAGTTCAGTAATGTAGCTTTAATCTGACTAGTCTCCATTTCAGTTATGTAGCTTAATCTGACATAGTCACCAGTTCAGTAATGTAGCTTCAATCTGACAAAGTCACCAGTTCAGTAATATAGCTTTAATCTGACATAGTCACCAGTTAAGTAATATAGCTTTAATCTGACAGTCATCAGTTCAGTAATGTATCTTAAATCTGACATAGTCACTCGTTTTGTAATATAGCTTTTAAGTGTTCAGTTCAGTTAGTAATGTAGCTTTAATCTGACATAGTTACCAGTTCAGTAATGTAGCTTTAATATGACAGTCATCAGTTCAGTAATATATCTTAAATCTGACATAGTCACCCGTTTTGTAATATAGCTTTTAAGTGTTCAGTTCAGTTCAGTAATGTAGCTTTAATCTGACATAGTCACCAGTTCAGTAATATAGCTTTAATCTGACATAGTCACCAGTTTAGTAATATAGCTTTAATCTGACATAGTCACCAGTTTAGTAATACAGCTTTAATCTGACATAGTCACCAGTTCAGTAATATAGGTTTAATCTGACATAGTCACCAGTTCAGTAATGTAGCTTTAATATGACATAGTCATCAGTTCAGTAATGTAGCTTCAATCTGACAGTCATCAGTTCAGTAATATATCTTAAATCTGACATAGTCAGTCGTTTTGTAATATAGCTTTTAAGTGTTCAGTTCAAAAATGTAGCTTTAATCTGACATAGTCACCAGTTCAGTAATATAGCTTTAATGTGACATAGTCACCAGTTAGGTAATGTAGCTTTAATCTGACATAGTCACCAGTTCAGTAATGTAGCTTTAATCTGACATAGTCACCAGTTCAGTAATATAGCTCTAATTTGATATAGTCTCTAGTTCAGTTATGTAGCTTTAATCTGACATAGTCACCAGTTCAGCAATATAGCTTTAATCTGACATAGTCATCAGGTTCAGTAATATAGCTTTAATCTGACATAGTCACCAGTTTAGTAATATAGCTTTAATCTGACATAGTCACCAGTTCAGTAATATAGCTTTAATCTGACATAGTCACCAGTTCAGTAATGTAGCTTTAATATGACATAGTCATCAGTTCAGTAATGTAGCTTCAATCTGACAGTCATCAGTTCAGTAATATATCTTAAATCTGACATAGTCAGCCGTTTTGTAATATAGCTTTTAAGTGTTCAGTTCAAAAATGTAGCTTTAATCTGACATAGTCACCAGTTCAGTAATATAGCTTTAATGTGACATAGTGACCAGTTAAGTAATGTAGCTTTAATCTGACATAGTCACCAGTTCAGTAATGTAGCTTTAATCTGACATAGTCACCAGTTCAGTAATATAGCTCTAATTTGATATAGTCTCTAGTTCAGTTATGTAGCTTTAATCTGACATAGTCACCAGTTCAGCAATATAGCTTTAATCTGACATAGTCATCAGGTTCAGTAATATAGCTTTAATCTGACATAGTCAACAGTTTAGTAATATAGCTTTAATCTGACATAGTCACCAGTTCAGTAATATAGCTTTAATCTGACAGTCACCAGTTCAGTAATGTAGCTTTAATCTGACATAGTCTCCAGTTCAGTAATGTAGCTTAATCTGACATAGTCACCAGTTCAGTAATGTAGCTTTAATCTGACAGTCATCAGTTCAGTAATATAACTTTAGTCTGACATGGTCACCCGTTTTGTAATATAGCTTTTAAGTTTTCAGTTCAGTTCAGTAATGTAGCTTTAATCTGACATAGTCATCAGTTCAGTAATATAGCTTTAATCTGACATAGTCACCCGTTTTGTAATATAGCTTTTAAATGTTCAATCTGACAGTCACCAGTTCAGTAATGTAGCTTTAATCTGACATTGTCACCAGTTAAGTAATGTAGCTTTAATCTGACATAGTCACCAGTTCAGTAATGTAGCTTTAATCGGACATAGTCACCAGGTCAGTAATATAGCTTTAATCTGACATAGTCACCAGTTCAGTAATATAGCTTTGATCTGACATAGTCACCAGTTCAGTAATATAGCTTTAATCTGACATAGTCACCAGTTCAGTAATATAGCTTTGATCTGACATAGTCACCAGTTCAATAATATAGCTTTAATCTGACATAGTCACCAGTTCAGTAATGTAGCTTCAATCTGACATAGTCACCAGTTATGTAGCTTTGATCTGACATAGTCATCAGTTCAGTAATATAGCTTTAATCTGACATAGTCACCAGTTCAATAATATAGCTTTAATGTGACATAGTCACCAGTTCAGTAATATAGCTTTAATCTGACATAGTCACCCGTTTTGTAATATAGCTTTTAAATGTTCAGTTCAGTTCAGTAATGTAGCTTTAATCTGACATAGTCTCCATTTCAGTTATGTAGCTTAATCTTGCATAGTCACCAGTTCAGTAATGAAGCTTCAATCTGACAAAGTCACCAGTTCAGTAATATAGCTTTAATCTGACATAGTCACCAGTTAAATAATATAGCTTTTATCTGACAGTCATCAGTTCAGTAATATATCTTAAATCTGACATAGTCACCCGTTTTGTAATATAGCTTTTAAGTGTTCAGTTCAGTTCAGTAATGTAGCTTTAATCTGACATAGTCACCAGTTCAGTAATGTAGCTTTAATCTGACATAGTCACCAGTTAAGTAATATAGCTTTAATCTGACATAGTCACCAGTTAAGTAATATAGCTTTAATGTGACATAGTCCCCAGTTCAGTAATATAGCTTTGATCTGACATAGTCACCAGTTCAGTAATGTAGCTTTAATCTGATATAGTCACCAGTTCAGTAATATAGCTTTAATCTGACATAGTCACCAGTTCAGTAATATATATCTTTAATGTGACATAGTCCCCAGTTCAGTAATATAGCTTTGATCTGACATAGTCACAGTTCAGTAATATAGCTTTATTGTGACATAGTCACCAGTTCAGTAATATAGCTTTAATGTGACATAGTCATCAGTTCAGTAATATAGCTTTAATCTGACATAGTCACCAGTTCAATAAAATAGCTTTAATCTGACATAGTCACCAGTTCAGTAATATATCTTTAATCTGACATAGTCACCAGTTCAGTAATATAGCTTTATTCTGACATAGTCACCAGTTAAGTAATATAGCTTTAATGTGACATAGTCCCCAGTTCAGTAATATAGCTTTGATCTGACATAGTCACCAGTTCAGTAATATAGCTTTAATGTGACATAGTCACCAGTTCAGTAATATAGATTTAATGTGACATAGTCATCAGTTCAGTAATATAGCTTTAATCTGACATAGTCACCAGTTCAGTAATGTAGCTTTAATCTGACATAGTCTCCAGTTCAGTAATGTAGCTTAATCTGACATAGTCACCAGTTCAGTAATGTAGCTTTAATCTGACAGTCATCAGTTCAGTAATATAACTTTAGTCTGACATGGTCACCTGTTTTGTAATATAGCTTTTAAGTTTTCAGTTCAGTTCAGTAATGTAGCTTTAATCTGACATAGTCATCAGTTCAGTAATATAGTTTTAATCTGACATAGTCACCCGTTTTGTAATATAGCTTTTAAGTGTTCAATCTTACAGTCACCAGTTCAGTAATATAGCTTTAATCTGACATAGTCTCCTGTTCAGTAATGTAGCTTTAATCTGACATTGTCACCAGTTCAGTAATGTAGCTTTAATCTGACATTGTCACCAGTTCAGTAATGTAGCTTTAATCTGACATAGTCATCAGTTCAGTAATATAGTTTTAATCTGACATAGTCACCCGTTTTGTAATATAGCTTTTAAGTGTTCAATCTTACAGTCACCAGTTCAGTAATATAGCTTTAATCTGACATAGTCTCCTGTTCAGTAATGTAGCTTTAATCTGACATAGTGACCTGTTAAGTAATGTAGCTTTAATCTGACATAGTCACCAGTTCAGTAATGTAGCTTTAATCTGACATAGTCACCAGTTCAGTAATATAGCTTTAATCTGACATAGTCACCAGTTCAGTAATATAGCTTTGATCTGACATAGTCACCAGTTCAATAATATAGCTTTTATCTGACATAGTCACCAGTTCAGTAATGTAGCTTCAATCTGACATAGTCACCAGTGATGTAGCTTTGATCTGACATAGTCATCAGTTCAGTAATATAGCTTTAATCTGACATAGTCACCAGTTCAATAATATAGCTTTAATTTGACATAGTCAACAGTTCAGTAATATAGCTTTAATCTGACATAGTCACCCGTTTTGTAATATAGCTTTTAAGTGTTCAGTTCAGTTCAGTAATGTAGCTTTAATCTGACACCATCTCCATTTCAGTGATGTAGCTTAATCTGACATAGTCACCAGTTCAGTAATGTAGCTTCAATCTGACAAAGTCACCAGTTCAGTAATATAGCTTTAATCTGACATAGTCACCAGTTAAATAATATAGCTTTAATCTGACAGTCATCAGTTCAGTAATATATCTTAAATCTGATATAGTCTCTAGTTCAGTTATGAAGCTTTAATCTGACATAGTCACCAGTTTAGTAATATAGCTTTAATCTGACATAGTCACCAGTTCAGTAATATAGCTTTAATCTGACATAGTCACCAGTTCAGTAGTGTAGCTTTAATCTGACATAGTCTCCAGTTCAGTAATGTTGCTTAATCTGACATAGTCACCATTTCAGTAATGTAGCTTTAATCTGACAGTCATCAGTTCAGTAATATATCTTAAATCTGACATAGTCACCCGTTTTGTAATATAGCTTTAATCTGACATAGTCACCAGTTCAGTAATATAGCTTTAATCTGACATAGTCTCCAGTTCAGTAATGTAGCTTTAATCTGACATAGTCACTAGTTCAGTAATGTAGCTTTAATCTGACATAGTCACCAGTTCAGTAATATAGCTCTAATTTGATATAGTCTCTAGTTCAGTTATGTAGCTTTAATCTGACATAGTCACCAGTTCAGCAATATAGCTTTAATCTGACATAGTCATCAGGTTCAGTAATATAGCTTTAATCTGACATAGTCAACAGTTTAGTAATATAGCTTTAATCTGACATAGTCACCAGTTCAGTAATGTAGCTTTAATCTGACATAGTCACCAGTTCAGTAATATAGCTTTAATCTGACATAGTCTCCAGTTCAGTAATGTAGCTTAATCTGACATAGTCACCAGTTCAGTAATGTAGCTTTAATCTGACAGTCATCAGTTCAGTAATATAGCTTTAATCTGACATGGTCACCCGTTTTGTAATATAGCTTTTAAGTTTTCAGTTCAGTTCAGTAATGTAGCTTTAATCTGACATAGTCATCAGTTCGGTAATATAGCTTTAATCTGACATAGTCACCCGTTTTGTAATATAGCTTTTAAGTGTTCAATCTGACAGTCACCAGTTCAGTAATGTAGCTTTAATCTGACATTGTCACCAGTTCAGTAATGTAGCTTTAATCTGACATTGTCACCAGTTCAGTAATGTAGCTTTAATCTGACATAGTCATCAGTTCGGTAATATAGCTTTAATCTGACATAGTCACCCGTTTTGTAATATAGCTTTTAAGTGTTCAATCTGACAGTCACCAGTTCAGTAATGTAGCTTTAATCTGACATAGTCATCAGTTCGGTAATATAGCTTTAATCTGACATAGTCACCCGTTTTGTAATATAGCTTTTAAGTGTTCAATCTGACAGTCACCAGTTCAGTAATGTAGCTTTAATCTGACATAGTCACCAGTTCAGTAATATAGCTTTAATGTGACATAGTGACCAGTTAAGTAATGTAGCTTTAATGTGACATAGTGACCAGTTAAGTAATGTAGCTTTAATCTGACATAGTCACCAGTTCAGTAATGTAGCTTTAATCGGACATAGTCACCAGGTCAGTAATATAGCTTTAATCTGACATAGTCACCAGTTCAGTAATATAGCTTTGATCTGACATAGTCACCAGTTCAGTAATATAGCTTTAATCTGACATAGTCACCAGTTCAGTAAAATAGCTTTAATCTGACATAGTCACCAGTTCAGTAATATAGCTTTAATCTGACATGGTCACAAGTGATGTAGCTTTGATCTGACATAGTCATCAGTTCAGTAATATAGCTTTAATCTGACATAGTCACCAGTTCAATAATATAGCTTTAATTTGACATAGTCAACAGTTCAGTAATATAGCTTTAATCTGACATAGTCACCCGTTTTGTAATATAGCTTTTAAGTGTTCAGTTCAGTTCAGTAATGTAGCTTTAATCTGACATAGTCTCCATTTCAGTGATGTAGCTTAATCTGACATAGTCACCAGTTCAGTAATGTAGCTTCAATCTGACAAAGTCACCAGTTCAGTAATATAGCTTTAATCTGACATAGTCACCAGTTAAATAATATAGCTTTAATCTGACAGTCATCAGTTCAGTAATATATCTTAAATCTGATATAGTCTCTAGTTCAGTTATGAAGCTTTAATCTGACATAGTCACCAGTTTAGTAATATAGCTTTAATCTGACATAGTCACCAGTTCAGTAATATAGCTTTAATCTGACATAGTCACCAGTTCAGTAGTGTAGCTTTAATCTGACATAGTCTCCAGTTCAGTAATGTAGCTTAATCTGACATAGTCACCATTTCAGTAATGTAGCTTTAATCTGACAGTCATCAGTTCAGTAATATATCTTAAATCTGACATAGTCACCCGTTTTGTAATATAGCTTTAATCTGACATAGTCACCAGTTCAGTAATATAGCTTTAATCTGACATAGTCTCCAGTTCAGTAATGTAGCTTTAATCTGACATAGTCACTAGTTCAGTAATGTAGCTTTAATCTGACATAGTCACCAGTTCAGTAATATAGCTCTAATTTGATATAGTCTCTAGTTCAGTTATGTAGCTTTAATCTGACATAGTCACCAGTTCAGCAATATAGCTTTAATCTGACATAGTCATCAGGTTCAGTAATATAGCTTTAATCTGACATAGTCAACAGTTTAGTAATATAGCTTTAATCTGACATAGTCACCAGTTCAGTAATATAGCTTTAATCTGACATAGTCACCAGTTCAGTAATGTAGCTTTAATCTGACATAGTCTCCAGTTCAGTAATGTAGCTTAATCTGACATAGTCACCAGTTCAGTAATGTAGCTTTAATCTGACAGTCATCAGTTCAGTAATATAACTTTAGTCTGACATGGTCACCCGTTTTGTAATATAGCTTTTAAGTTTTCAGTTCAGTTCAGTAATGTAGCTTTAATCTGACATAGTCATCAGTTCGGTAATATAGCTTTAATCTGACATAGTCACCCGTTTTGTAATATAGCTTTTAAGTGTTCAATCTGACAGTCACCAGTTCAGTAATGTAGCTTTAATCTGACATTGTCACCAGTTCAGTAATGTAGCTTTAATCTGACATTGTCACCAGTTCAGTAATGTAGCTTTAATCTGACATAGTCATCAGTTCGGTAATATAGCTTTAATCTGACATAGTCACCCGTTTTGTAATATAGCTTTTAAGTGTTCAATCTGACAGTCACCAGTTCAGTAATGTAGCTTTAATCTGACATAGTCATCAGTTCGGTAATATAGCTTTAATCTGACATAGTCACCCGTTTTGTAATATAGCTTTTAAGTGTTCAATCTGACATTGTCACCAGTTCAGTAATGTAGCTTTAATCTGACATAGTCATCAGTTCGGTAATATAGCTTTAATCTGACATAGTCACCCGTTTTGTAATATAGCTTTTAAGTGTTCAATCTGACAGTCACCAGTTCAGTAATGTAGCTTTAATCTGACATAGTCACCAGTTCAGTAATATAGCTTTAATGTGACATAGTGACCAGTTAAGTAATGTAGCTTTAATGTGACATAGTGACCAGTTAAGTAATGTAGCTTTAATCTGACATAGTCACCAGTTCAGTAATGTAGCTTTAATCGGACATAGTCACCAGGTCAGTAATATAGCTTTAATCTGACATAGTCACCAGTTCAGTAATATAGCTTTGATCTGACATAGTCACCAGTTCAGTAATATAGCTTTAATCTGACATAGTCACCAGTTCAGTAAAATAGCTTTAATCTGACATAGTCACCAGTTCAGTAATATAGCTTTAATCTGACATGGTCACCAGTGATGTAGCTTTGATCTGACATAGTCATCAGTTCAGTAATATAGCTTTAATCTGACATAGTCACCAGTTCAATAATATAGCTTTAATTTGACATAGTCAACAGTTCAGTAATATAGCTTTAATCTGACATAGTCACCCGTTTTGTAATATAGCTTTTAAGTGTTCAGTTCAGTTCAGTAATGTAGCTTTAATCTGACATAGTCTCCATTTCAGTGATGTAGCTTAATCTGACATAGTCACCAGTTCAGTAATGTAGCTTCAATCTGACAAAGTCACCAGTTCAGTAATATAGCTTTAATCTGACATAGTCACCAGTTAAATAATATAGCTTTAATCTGACAGTCATCAGTTCAGTAATATATCTTAAATCTGATATAGTCTCTAGTTCAGTTATGAAGCTTTAATCTGACATAGTCACCAGTTTAGTAATATAGCTTTAATCTGACATAGTCACCAGTTCAGTAATATAGCTTTAATCTGACATAGTCACCAGTTCAGTAGTGTAGCTTTAATCTGACATAGTCTCCAGTTCAGTAATGTTGCTTAATCTGACATAGTCACCATTTCAGTAATGTAGCTTTAATCTGACAGTCATCAGTTCAGTAATATATCTTAAATCTGACATAGTCACCCGTTTTGTAATATAGCTTTAATCTGACATAGTCACCAGTTCAGTAATATAGCTTTAATCTGACATAGTCTCCAGTTCAGTAATGTAGCTTTAATCTGACATAGTCACTAGTTCAGTAATGTAGCTTTAATCTGACATAGTCACCAGTTCAGTAATATAGCTCTAATTTGATATAGTCTCTAGTTCAGTTATGTAGCTTTAATCTGACATAGTCACCAGTTCAGTAATATAGCTTTAATCTGACATAGTCACCAGGTTCAGTAATATAGCTTTAATCTGACATAGTCACCAGTTCAGTAATATAGCTTTAATCTGACATAGTCACCAGTTCAGTAATATAGCTTTAATCTGACATAGTCACCAGTTCAGTAATGTAGCTTTAATCTGACATAGTCTCCAGTTCAGTAATGTAGCTTAATCTGACATAGTCACCAGTTCAGTAATGTAGCTTTAATCTGACAGTCATCAGTTCAGTAATATAACTTTAGTCTGACATGGTCACCCGTTTTGTAATATAGCTTTTAAGTTTTCAGTTCAGTTCAGTAATGTAGCTTTAATCTGACATAGTCATCAGTTCGGTAATATAGCTTTAATCTGACATAGTCACCCGTTTTGTAATATAGCTTTTAAGTGTTCAATCTGACATTGTCACCAGTTCAGTAATGTAGCTTTAATCTGACATAGTCACCAGTTCAGTAATATAGCTTTAATGTGACATAGTGACCAGTTAAGTAATGTAGCTTTAATGTGACATAGTGACCAGTTAAGTAATGTAGCTTTAATCTGACATAGTCACCAGTTCAGTAATGTAGCTTTAATCGGACATAGTCACCAGGTCAGTAATATAGCTTTAATCTGACATAGTCACCAGTTCAGTAATATAGCTTTGATCTGACATAGTCACCAGTTCAGTAATATAGCTTTAATCTGACATAGTCACCAGTTCAGTAAAATAGCTTTAATCTGACATAGTCACCAGTTCAGTAATATAGCTTTAATCTGACATGGTCACCTGTTTTGTAATATAGCTTTTAAGTTTTCAGTTCAGTTCAGTAATGTAGCTTTAATCTGACATAGTCATCAGTTCAGTAATATAGTTTTAATCTGACATAGTCACCCGTTTTGTAATATAGCTTTTAAGTGTTCAATCTTACAGTCACCAGTTCAGTAATATAGCTTTAATCTGACATAGTCTCCTGTTCAGTAATGTAGCTTTAATCTGACATTGTCACCAGTTCAGTAATGTAGCTTTAATCTGACATTGTCACCAGTTCAGTAATGTAGCTTTAATCTGACATAGTCACCAGTTCAGTAATATAGCTTTAATGTGACATAGTGACCAGTTAAGTAATGTAGCTTTAATCTGACATAGTCACCAGTTCAGTAATGTAGCTTTAATCTGACATAGTCACCAGTTCAGTAATATAGCTTTAATCTGACATAGTCACCAGTTCAGTAATATAGCTTTGATCTGACATAGTCACCAGTTCAATAATATAGCTTTAATCTGACATAGTCACCAGTTCAGTAATGTAGCTTCAATCTGACATAGTCACCAGTGATGTAGCTTTGATCTGACATAGTCATCAGTTCAGTAATATAGCTTTAATCTGACATAGTCACCAGTTCAATAATATAGCTTTAATTTGACATAGTCACCAGTTCAGTAAAATAGCTTTAATCTGACATAGTCACCCGTTTTGTAATATAGCTTTTAAGTGTTCAGTTCAGTTCAGTAATGTAGCTTTAATCTGACATAGTCTCCATTTCAGTGATGTAGCTTAATCTGACATAGTCACCAGTTCAGTAATGTAGCTTTAATCTGATATAGTCACCAGTTCAGTAATATAGCTTTAATCTGACATAGTCACCAGTTAGGTAATATATATCTTTAATGTGACATAGTCCCCAGTTCAGTAATATAGCTTTGATCTGACATAGTCACCAGTTCAGTAATATAGCTTTAATGTGACATAGTCACCAGTTCAGTAATATAGCTTTAATGTGACATAGTCATCAGTTCAGTAATATAGCTTTAATCTGACATAGTCACCAGTTCAGTAAAATAGCTTTAATCTGACATAGTCACCAGTTCAGTAATATAGCTTTAATCTGACATGGTCACCTGTTTTGTAATATAGCTTTTAAGTTTTCAGTTCAGTTCAGTAATGTAGCTTTAATCTGACATAGTCATCAGTTCAGTAATATAGTTTTAATCTGACATAGTCACCCGTTTTGTAATATAGATTTTAAGTGTTCAATCTTACAGTCACCAGTTCAGTAATATAGCTTTAATCTGACATAGTCTCCTGTTCAGTAATGTAGCTTTAATCTGACATTGTCACCAGTTCAGTAATGTAGCTTTAATCTGACATTGTCACCAGTTCAGTAATGTAGCTTTAATCTGACATAGTCACCAGTTCAGTAATATAGCTTTAATGTGACATAGTGACCAGTTAAGTAATGTAGCTTTAATCTGACATAGTCACCAGTTCAGTAATGTAGCTTTAATCTGACATAGTCACCAGTTCAGTAATATAGCTTTAATCTGACATAGTCACCAGTTCAGTAATATAGCTTTGATCTGACATAGTCACCAGTTCAATAATATAGCTTTAATCTGACATAGTCACCAGTTCAGTAATGTAGCTTCAATCTGACATAGTCACCAGTGATGTAGCTTTGATCTGACATAGTCATCAGTTCAGTAATATAGCTTTAATCTGACATAGTCACCAGTTCAATAATATAGCTTTAATTTGACATAGTCACCAGTTCAGTAAAATAGCTTTAATCTGACATAGTCACCCGTTTTGTAATATAGCTTTTAAGTGTTCAGTTCAGTTCAGTAATGTAGCTTTAATCTGACATAGTCTCCATTTCAGTGATGTAGCTTAATCTGACATAGTCACCAGTTCAGTAATGTAGCTTCAATCTGACAAAGTCACCAGTTCAGTAATATAGCTTTAATCTGACATAGTCACCAGTTAAATAATATAGCTTTAATCTGACAGTCATCAGTTCAGTAATATATCTTAAATCTGACATAGTCACCCGTTTTGTAATATAGCTTTTAAGTGTTCAGTTCAGTTCAGTAATGTAGCTTTAATCTGACATAGTCACCAGTTCAGTAATGTAGCTTTAATCTGACATAGTCACCAGTTAAGTAATATAGCTTTAATCTGACATAGTCACCAGTTAAGTAATATAGCTTTAATGTGACATAGTCCCCAGTTCAGTAATATAGCTTTGATCTGACATAGTCACCAGTTCAGTAATCTAGCTTTAATCTGACATAGTCACCAGTTCAGTAATATAGCTTTAATCTGACATAGTCACCAGTTAGGTAATATATATCTTTAATGTGACATAGTCCCCAGTTCAGTAATATAGCTTTGATCTGACATAGTCACCAGTTCAGTAATATAGCTTTAATGTGACATAGTCACCAGTTCAGTAATATAGCTTTAATGTGACATAGTCATCAGTTCAGTAATATAGCTTTAATCTGACATAGTCACCAGTTCAGTAAAATAGCTTTAATCTGACATAGTCACCAGTTCAGTAATATAGCTTTAATCTGACATAGTCACCAGTTCAGTAATATAGCTTTATTCTGACATAGTCACCAGTTAAGTAATATAGCTTTAATGTGACATAGTCCCCAGTTCAGTAATATAGCTTTGATCTGACATAGTCACCAGTTCAGTAATATAGCTTTAATGTGACATAGTCACCAGTTCAGTAATATAGCTTTAATGTGACATAGTCATCAGTTCAGTAATATAGCTTTAATCCGACATAGTCACCAGTTCAGTAATGTAGCTTCAATCTGACATAGTCACCAGTTCAGTAATATAGCTTTAATCTGACATAGTCACCAGTTAAGTAATATAGCTTTAATGTGACATAATCCCCAGTTCAGTAATATAGCTTTAATCTGACATAGTCACCCGTTCAGTAATGTAGCTTTAATATGACATAGTCATCAGTTCAGTAATATAGCTTTAATCTGACATAGTCACCAGTTCAGTAATATAGTTGTAATGTGACATAGTCACCAGTTCAGTAATATAGCTTCAATCTGACATAGTCACCAGTTTAGTAATATAGCTTTAATCTGACATAGTCACCAGTTCAGTAATATAGCTTTAATCTGACATAGTCACCAGTTCAGTAATGTAGCTTTAATATGACATAGTCATCAGTTCAGTAATGTAGCTTCAATCTGACAGTCATCCGTTCAGTAATATATCTTAAATCTGACATAGTCACCCGTTTTGTAGTATAGCTTTTAAGTGTTCAGTTCAGTTCAATAATGTAGCTTTAATCTGACATAGTCACCAGTTCATTAATATAGCTTTAATGTGACATAGTCATCAGTTCAGTAATATAGCTTTAATCTGACATAGTCACCAGTTCAATAAGATAGTTTTAATGTGACATAGTCACCAGTTCAGTAATATAGCTTTAATCTGATATAGTCTCTAGTTCAGTTATGAAGCTTTAATCTGACATAGTCACCAGTTCATTAATATAGCTTTAATCTGACATAGTCATCAGGTTCAGTAATATAGCTTTAATCTGACATAGTCACCAGTTTAGTAATATAGCTTTAATCTGACATAGTCACCAGTTCAGTAATATAGCTTTAATCTGACATAGTCACCAGTTCAGTAGTGTAGCTTTAATCTGACATAGTCTCCAGTTCAGTAATGTAGCTTAATCTGACATAGTCACCAGTTCAGTAATGTAGCTTTAATCTGACAGTCATCAGTTCAGTAATATATCTTAAATCTGACATAGTCACCCGTTTTGTAATATAGCTTTAATCTGACATAGTCACCAGTTCAGTAATATAGCTTTAATCTGACATAGTCTCCAGTTCAGTAATGTAGCTTTAATCTGACATAGTCACCAGTTCAGTAATGTAGCTTTAATCTGACATAGTCACCAGTTCAGTAATGTAGCTTTAATCTGACATAGGCATCAGTTGTTTTTAAATTGCAAGTTGGAGTGGTTATTGATGTTGATATATGAGATTGTTTTCTTTTGATGTCATATATATATAAAGAATGCGCACTTCATCTTCCGCTTGATTTCTCGAGCACCCGGTACAGTTTTTTTATAATATCGTCATTCAGATATTTAATAATCTGCAAAATATGATAAATTCTACAACAATATATACATTAAACTGATTCGTTTCATGACTCGTCAAATTGTGTTGATAATTTAAGCCTTAAAAGCTTTCAACAGAATGTACGTCACACTTCCCGGTGCCAAGAACACAACTGGTTTCCAGATATAACTTCGCCGTTTTTTGCGGGACTACATTTGTCGTCTGCCCGTGACGTTCGTATGTAAAATAATACAAAATAATACACGAGATCTAAGTTATTTTTATAAAATCTATTTTTACACTTTTGATACTGTTTTTACATTACAATGCATTTGTTCGCGAATCTTATCTGCCATAGTCAACCAATGTGTGGCAGAGGTGATTATGGTTGACGTAGGATACCCAGAATCCTTTGCGTGGAGATTGTGTACGTCAGTAACATCGACAATCCGGGATAGATGCTGGACTTCGGATCAAATTAGACAGCAAGTCACATTTGGTATCAGTTATCACTGTAACTTAAACGAAGAGATTTTAAAGTGAGTACGTTTTGGTAAAAGAACTGAGTGTTAATTTAAGTTGATCATAAAATTATATTATGTTATTTAGTTTCAGAAGCAAACGGTTCAAATTGTAGCAATTTACCCGTCCGGGTTTGTTACAACGCAAATTACCCGCAAATGAGACAAGGATTCATAATGTGAAAGACGGACAAAAGACTGAAAAACAAACACAAAATCCAAAACACTAGCAGTAAACCAGGTACTCCGGACAGGTATCCTTCTCCTACAGCATTAAAGATACTGGGACAGGTAAGATCTGTAGGTTTTTTTACGGTCGAGAGTCTCTAATTGTTTCTAGCTCCGTAGGTTTTTTAACGGTTGGTAGTCTCCCTTGTTTCCAGCTCTGTATATTTTTTAAGGTCGGTAGTCTCACTTGTTTCCAGCTCTGTATATTTTTTAAGGTCGATACTCTCACTTGTTTCCAGCTCTTTATATTTTTTTTAGGTCGGTAGACTCACTTGTTTCCAGCTCTGTATATTTTTTAAGGTCGTTAGTCTCACTTGTTTCCAGCTCTGTATATTTTTTTTAGGTCGGTAGTCTCCCTTGTTTCTAGCTCTGTATATTTTTTAAGGTCGGTAGTCTCCCTTGTTTCCAGCTCTGTATATTTTTTAAGGTCGATACTCTCACTTGTTTCCAGCTCTTTATATTTTTTTTAGGTCGGTAGACTCACTTGTTTCCAGCTCTGTATATTTTTTAAGGTCGTTAGTCTCACTTGTTTCCAGCTCTGTATATTTTTTTTAGGTCGGTAGTCTCCCTTGTTTCTAGCTCTGTATATTTTTTAAGGTCGGTAGTCTCCCTTGTTTCCAGCTCTGTATATTTTTTAAGGTCGGTAGTCTCCCTTGTTTCCAGCTCTGTATATTTTTTAAGGTCGGTAGTCTCACTTGTTTCCAGCTCTTTATATTTTTTTAGGTCGGTAGACTCACTTGTTTCCAGCTCTGTATAGTTTTTTAACGTTGGTAGTCTCCCTTGTTTCCAGCTCTGTATATTTTTTAAGGTCGGTAGTCTCACTTGTTTCCAGCTCTTTATATTTTTTTTAGGTCGGTAGACTCACTTGTTTTTCAGCTCTGTATATTTTTTAAAGGTCGATAGTCTCACTTGTTTCCAGCTCTGTATAGTTTTTTAACGTTGGTAGTCTCCCTTGTTTCCAGCTCTGTGTAATTTTTAAGGTCGGTAGTCTCACTTGTTTCCAGCTCTTTATATTTTTTTTAGGTCGGTAGTCTCCCTTGTTTCCAGCTCTGTATATTTTTTAAAGGTCAATAGTCTCACTTGTTTCCAGCTCTGTATAGTTTTTTAACGTTGGTAGTCTCACTTGTTTCCAGCTCTGTATATTTTTTAAGGTCGGTAGTCTCCCTTGTTTCTAGCTCTGTATATTTTTTAAGGTCGGTAGTCTCCCTTGTTTCCAGCTCTGTATATTTTTTAAGGTCGGTAGTCTCACTTGTTTCCAGCTCTGTATATTTTTTAAGGTCGTTAGTCTCCCTTGGTTCCAGCTCTGTATATTTTTTAAGGTCGGTAGTCTCACTTGTTTCCAGCTCTGTATATTTTTTTAAGGTCGATACTCTCACTTGTTTCCAGTTCTGTATATTTTTTAAGGTCGGTAGTCTCACTTGTTTCTAGCTCTGTATATTTTTTAAGGTCAGTAGTCTCCCTTGTTTCCAGCTCTGTATATTTTTTAAGGTCGGTAGTCTCCCTTGTTTCTAGCTCTGTATATTTTTTAAGGTCGGTAGTCTCCCTTGTTTCCAGCTCTGTATATTTTTTAAGGTCGGTAGTCTCACTTGTTTCCAGCTCTGTATATTTTTTAAGGTCGTTCGTCTCACTTGGTTCCAGCTCTGTATATTTTTTAAGGTCGGTAGTCTCACTTGTTTCCAGCTCTGTATATTTTTTTAAGGTCGATACTCTCACTTGTTTCCAGTTCTGTATATTTTTTAAGGTTGGTAGTCTCACTTGTTTCCAGCTCTGTATATTTTTTTAAGGTCGGTAGTCTCACTTGTTTCCAGCTCTGTATATTTTTCAAAGGTCGGTAGTCTCCCTTGTTTCCAGCTCTGTATATTTTTTAAGGTCGGTAGTCTCCCTTGTTTCCAGCTCTGTATATTTTTTAAGGTCGGTAGTCTCACTTGTTTCCATCTCTTTATATTTTTTTTAGGTCGGTAGACTCACTTGTTTCCAGCTCTGTATATTTTTTAAAGGTCGATAGTCTCACTTGTTTCCAGCTCTGTATAGTTTTTTAACGTTGGTAGTCTCCCTTGTTTCCAGCTCTGTGTAATTTTTAAGGTCGGTAGTCTCACTTGTTTCCAGCTCTGTATATTTTTTAAGGTCGGTAGTCTCCCTTGTTTCCAGCTCTGTGTAATTTTTAAGGTCGGTAGTCTCACTTGTTTCCAGTTCTTTATATTTTTTAAGGTCGGTAGTCTCACTTGTTTCCAGCTCTGTGTAATTTTTAAGGTCGGTAGTCTCCCTTGTTTCCAGCTCTGTATATTTTTTTAAGGTCGGTAGTCTCCCTTGTTTCCAGTTCTGTATATTTTTTTTAGGTCGGTAGTCTCCCTTGTTTCCAGCTCTGTGTATTTTTTAAGGTCGGTAGTCTCACTTGTTTCCAGCTCTGTATATTTTTTTAAGGTCGGTAGTCTCCCTTGTTTCCAGCTCTGTATATTTTTTTAAGGTCGATAGTCTCACTTGTTTCCAGCTCTGTAGGTTTTTTATGGTAGTCTCACCTGTTTCCATCTCTGTAGGTTTTTACGGTTGGTTGTCTCACTTGTTTCCAGCACTGTAAGGTTTTTTGGGGGTTGGTAGTCTCACTTGTTTCCAGCACTGTAAGGTTTTTTGGGGGTCGGTAGTCTCACTTGTTTCCAGCTCTGTTGGGTTTTTACGGTCGATAGTCTCCCTTGTTTAGAGCTCTGCAGGGTTTCTTAGGGTAGGTAGTCTCATTTGTCTCCAGCTCTGTAAGTTTTTAACGGTCGTTAGTCTCACTTGTTTCCAATATAAATATACAACCCATCAACCTAGGAAATATATGGCCATGTCATCTTCGGTAAATTTCTTCTTGGAATAGGCGTGCTTTTTCTCTAATTGTGAGGTTTTAGCTCTCCCCTAGATATAAAGATTCCTTTCAGAGACCTTCATATAAGTATTTGATATCTTTTATCAATAAAACATAAATAAACTAGTTGTATCTCGCGCACTTTGGGTTGTGAATGTATACAGGACAGAAACATTAAACGTTTTAATGTAAGATATTTAATATCAAATGATGTTTGTTTGATGGTGTTTAACGCCACTTTCAGCAATTTTTCAGCTATATCATGGCGTCCAGTTTTTATTGTGGGAGGAAGCCGGAGTACCCGGAGAAAACCCCCGACCCGCGGTAGGAAAACTGGCAATCCTTGTCAATTAGGATTGGAATTGAGTACACTCTGCCTGCAGTGAGAATCGAACCCGCAATCTCAGTGTTGACAGACCACGTGATCAATAGTAGACGAACTACCTTGACCACTCGGCCACCGAGGCCCCCTAATATCAAATGAAGTATGAATAATGATCAGGTCATTTGGGAATCTACTTTTTGAATTGGTAGTGTCGAATAATAATGCGGCTCCACATTTATCTATTTTGAGTCGATATATTAAAGTTCGAGTCGTCCCTTCTAACAAGATGGCAGCGTCCACTTAATCGGCTTGGATAAAAGTGACCATGGTACAATTATTAGCGTTGAATGATTACAGAAACAAAGCATCGATGTAAAATAACCATAAGTTAGCCTAGACGAACACGATGAGTTACAGTTAACTCCATAATAAGACTGAAATCATTACAAATCGAGACAAATCTGTACCGGAAGTTGGCGAAACAAACTAAAAACATGACAGCTCTGAACAAATTTATCGATCAAGTGATAAAAGACAATGCAATTAACTATGAAAGTGTATTAAAAGACTATCCCCAAAACTGTTTACCTGATAAATTTAAACAATCATCGTCGAATAAAGCACAAACTGCGCTAGTGGAACAAATAGATCTGACAACATACGAGTCCGCCGCACGTATGGTTGCCTTCAAAATACAACATTCCAAGCTTATCCCTTGGATCAAAACTCTACAATTGCTCTACTATGAACACTATGGTTCATCTCAAGACTATAGTGTGCAATGGAAAGACTTCCCATACAACTGGGAAACTGGCCCGTCCCCTAAAACAATATGCATCAGCTTAGAATCGATAAAACAACTCTAGTCTACAAGATAACAGTCTTCATCAACACACGTCTTGTGCAAGTTCAAGGTAATAGTAAAGATGATTTTGTATACCGTGACTTCCCAGCCCTCACTAAAATCTTGGCCAAAGTAGTTACATGTCATACACAAACCGATACATGTAGTGACCCAACGGAAGAGAAGCAACAAAATAATGACAAAAGTGCAGATCATACACAACCGAAAGTTACTGTAGATGTTGACGAACAAAATGTTACATCCAATGAAACTATCAATGACAATGAGCTTGAAATTGTGAGCTATAAAATGAAACCAGAGAATCTTATAGAAAAAATAGAGTCCAACTTTACATTGGCTCTCCACAAAATATCCCAACAACAAGAAAATAGAATGAAAGCAATAGAAGATTTTTATAAGAAGTCAATTGAAAATAATAACAATACATTTTCTGAAATGTTGACATCCATTACAAAGTTGTTAAACCCTAAACTGGAAATGGAAAATATAAAAAGCAAACTATCGGCCATAGAAAGAGAAAACAATGTCTTAAAACTGAAAATTATGGACATGAAAAGTGATTCAGTTCTACATGAAGAAACATTAAAATCTAGAATAGAAGCACAGGAACTAAAACACAACATCCAAAAAGAAAATAGTGAGCGAAATATAAAGCAACTAACAAAAACAATTGAGAGACTTGAAACTAAACTTCTGAAAAAGGAAAAACTGGAAGAGCTGGAAGGTGAAAATAAGAAAATGACATATGGAACAAAAAAATGAAGAAATTAACCGACTCAAATTAAGTGTAAGGAGCGAAGAGCACCAGGATTCATGATTCACATTATGTCAGCAAAACACAGAAGCCAAAGGCGATAACACACCGTTCTAAACCACATGTACTTTTATTAGGGACATCAACTACCAAAAGCATTAATCCTGATCTCATATCTGCAAAATACACAGTGGAGAAAAGAATGGCAATGACACTGGAAGAGGTATCTAACATCTCAGATAAACCTGACATCATTATTTTTCACTCATTATCTAATGATGTCAAAACTAAATCCATAGACGAATGTGTGCTTCGGCTGAAGGAAATAATAGAAAACGTTCAACAGCAGTTCAGTGATATAAAAGTTATTATCTCAATACCCTTACCAAGAGGAGACGATGAAACATTAAATAATAAAGCACAAATGCTTAGCCTGACGATAAAGGATAGATTTCGAAACATCAAAAACGTAATAACTTGTGACAACACAAATCTTTCGTTCAAAGGAAAACCAATAGAGCGCTTTTATGTGTCTGACCTAGTGCACCTCACAACAAAAGGAACTGCCATGTTAGCTGCAAATATGAGAGATTGTATCGACTCCGTTCTAGAATTACCCCACATTAATTGGTATTAAATATAAACTTCTTCAAAATGGAATATCAGGAAAATTGTATGACATTATTAAAGATATGTATAAGAAAAGTGAATTATGTATTAAAGTAGAGAATAGAATAACACCAACCTTTCAATCAAGCATAGGTGCAAACAGGGTGATGTATTAAGCCCTAACTTGTTTAAAATTTTTATAAATGATCTACCTGATATATTTCTGAAAACATCTGGAGCTGTAAATGGAAATGATAATAGAGTGGACTGTCTTATGTATGCAGATGACATTGTTATTTTATCTGAAACTCAAGATGGGTTGCAAGAAAGAATGAACTTGCTGTTCTTATTGTTCCAAATGGTGTCTAAATGTTAACATTTCAAAAACTAATGTTATTATTTTTAATAAATCTGGAAGGTTACTTAAACATCCTATATTTTATAATAACACTCCTATTACAGTATCTACCAAATACAAATATTTGGGGATTATCATTTCAAATAATGGAAATTTTAGTCAATGTAAAACAGATCTTTATAAAGAAATCTATGAAGGCTTGTTTTAAACTACAAAATTGTTTATCCTTATTAAGTCCTAGTATTGACACATACTTGCATTTGTATGACCACACCATAAAACCAATTTTAACATATGGCAGTGAAATATGGGGAATGTTTTCAACAAACTCAGCTAGTTGTAAAAAAGAAAGTAATTACTGCTTTGAAAAAATATTTTTATTAGGTCATTCTGATTTATCACATACCAAATTTTTAAAATATTTTCCTGGTGTAAACAAAAAGGCATCAAATTTAGCAGTGATGTCTGAACTTGGTCGATATCCTTTATATTTTTCTATCATATTGTCTATGATTAAATATTTTTATCGATTGGAAGAGCAGGAAAATGGTTTATTGTTTGATTCTTATATTTGTAATAAAAATCTGCATTTAAGTAATATTAATACATGGTATTCTAGCATATTGTATATTATGAATGAGTTACAGTTACCAAACCTTAAAATGAAACTTTGTACAATAAGTAAACTAGTTAGACAAAATTGATAAATAGTTTTAACACATATTGGAATAAAGAAAAGATAAATTTAGTTTTTTTCAAATAAAGGGAAATTAGATACTTATTTTAGTGTTAAAAGCTGCTTTGGGAAAGAAAAGTATTTATTTATAAAAGATTTTTCTATAAGGCAATCTATTTGTAAACTAAGGATCAGTGCACATACACTTAATATTGAAGCTGAGATATATAAACACTTACCAAGATCAGACAGAAAATGCACCAAATGTAGTAATGAAGATATTGAAGATGAAAAACATTTTATGATAGATTGTATTTTTTATGAAAATTATAGAAA
Source organism: Limnoperna fortunei (assembly GCA_944474755.1). Taxonomy (NCBI): domain Eukaryota; kingdom Metazoa; phylum Mollusca; class Bivalvia; order Mytilida; family Modiolidae; genus Limnoperna; species Limnoperna fortunei. The sequence continues at coordinate 107,460,764 of OX104111.1, forward strand.
ACCTTTTTTTGGAAGCATATCTCATTATAACCAGAATTTTAAAAATATGAGTAATGAAGCTAAATTCATATGGCTCCTTACTAATGAGGATGAAAGAATTTTAAAAGAATTGGGTCTTTTTATAAAAATGTGCCTACAATATAGAGGTAAAAATTAGACATCACAAATTATTATTATTATTGTTAACATGATATATTTGTAACAAAACATATTTTAACGTGCTCTGACCTGTCCTGTGTTCAATTATATATATTGTATAATTACCATAATCATTGTATCTGATTTTTTGCCCCTTGAGGGCCCTTGATTGGAAATAAAGCCATTCTATTCTATTCTATTTGATTCTATAGAATTCAAATATTCAAGAATCAATATATCTATGTTTTCTTTACACTAGCTCAGAATTATTATTGTCGAAAACTAAAAAGAAGAAAAAACACGTATAGACGAAGTACATATTTTTAAGTGATGGCAAATGCTTACAGTAAAGGTACAATGATCGCAAAAAATAACATATAGTGGATGAACCAAGAGAACTCTAAATTATTAGTTGAAAATTTTCTTCGAATACTCCAGTCCTATTACCTTGGCATTATACAGCTCAATGAATTATAAGACGTTCAGACTCATTTATTACAGTCTGATGTTAGTATTGGTACAACCCATAACTACTTATTATCACAATTTAACTGGAACCAATGACGATCTTTGGAAACATATTCTTTAGGCAAATACGATAGGTTAGATTAATATTTATAGAAAGGGTAATTGTGGAATTGACGAAGCCAGAGCACACGAATCCCAGCACCTTCGGCAGGCGGAAACGCACCTTTCACTTAAGTTGGAAGTCGTGTGTCTGGTTTTTACAATAGGGTCTAATGACACATCAATTTTTTAAGCTATATCATGGCGTCTACTTAGTACCCGGTGAAAACCACTGACCTTCTACAGGAAAGCGTCAGTTTATGGGACAAATTGATCATTTTAAAAGTATAAGAGTAACAGTATAGATTTATTTAAAGTCGAATAAATTAATGTGACCATGTTGTTCTATTTTCTTATTGTTAAATTTTCTAGTATTTCAAATACAAAGGAGTATGGTATAATTAAACACAATTTAAAACTCTTTAATACTCTCCAAGTTAATGAGTTACAGGCATACACATCCTTAGTACCTGTCCATTCGGAACGTCCCATAGGTGCATAACAAACTGGTCGAACACTCCATATCCGTCATTCGTTTTCCCTCGTGGAAGGGAATTATATGTTCCTAATACTTATTTAATTTCAAAGCATTAAATTAAGAAGGATAAGTTATAATGGATCACGTGGAATAAAATTCTTGAATTCTTGTGACCTTTGACGGTGTTTGAAATCTGAAATCGGCAACCTGACGTTAGTCTTCATCAAACTGTTGAAAACATGTCTTGATTGCGGAATACCTTTACTCCTTTTTATACTCTGTGAATCCCCAGTATAGTCTGTCGTTTTCCTATCCCCGGGGAGATCTGGTGTATCGCTGTCCATAGCAAGTACTAATAGAACTTCCACAGAACCTTCGTCTACTGCATCGCTGCTATTAACATTCGGTAATCCGTTAAGCCGGTTCAAATCTTCATACACTAGAAAGATTGATCGATTGATTGATTGACGTGCAGCAAGCAATATTTCAGCTATATTCAGGACGTGAAAATTAGAAAAACTGAATCATTTGTTTACATATAACAATTAAATATCTATCCCTGAGAATGCATACAGATAAAAATGTTATTAAAACAATAAAAAGTATGAAATATCACAATTAGCAGTAAAAAATTTTGCTATATAAATTAATTTGTTTTAAAAACTGTGACAGTTTAAAATAAACTGAAATACGTATCTGCAGTATAGAAACGTCCCCGGGCCACGTCCACACAGTCCGTCAAGACATGGACATATAGGAACGTCCCCGGGCCACGTCCACACAGTCCGTCAAGACATGGACATATAGAAACGTCCACGGGCCACGTCCACACAGTCCGTCAAGACATGGACATATAGAAACGTCCCCGGGCCACGTCCACACAGTCCGTCAAGACATGGACATATAGAAACGTCCGCGGGCCACGTCCACACAGTCCGTCAAGACATGGACATATAGAAACGTCCCCGGGCCACGTGCACACAGTCCGTCAAGACATGGACATATAGAAGCGTCCGCGGGCCACGTCCACACAGTCCGTCAAGACATGGACATATAGAAACGTCCACGGGCCACGTCCACACAGTCCGTCAAGACATGGACATATAGAAACGTCCCCGGGCCACGTCCACACAGTCCGTCAAGACATGGACATATAGAAACGTCCGCGGGCCACGTCCACACAGTCCGTCAAGACATGGACATATAGAAACGTCCACGGGCCACGTCCACACAGTCCGTCAAGACATGGACATATAGAAACGTCCGCGGGCCACGTCCACAGTCCGTCAAGACATGGACATATAGAAACGTCCCCGGGCCACGTCCACACAGTCCGTCAAGACATGGACATATAGAAACGTCCACGGGCCACGTCCACACAGTCCGTCAAGACATGGACATATAGAAACGTCCGCGGGCCACGTCCACACAGTCCGTCAAGACATGGACATATAGAAACGTCCACGGGCCACGTCCACACAGTCCGTCAAGACATGGACATATAGAAACGTCCCCGGGCCACGTCCACACAGTCCGTCAAGACATGGACATATAGAAACGTCCGCGGGCCACGTCCACACAGTACGTCAAGACATGAACATATAGAAACGTCCACGGGCCACGTCCACACAGTCCGTCAAGACATGGACATATAGAAACGTCCGCGGGCCACGTCCACACAGTCCGTCAAGACATGGACATATAGAAACGTCCACGGGCCACGTCCACACAGTCCGTCAAGACATGGACATATAGAAACGTCCACGGGCCACGTCCACACAGTCCGTCAAGACATGGACATATAGAAACGTCCCCGGGCCACGTCCACACAGTCCGTCAAGACATGGACATATAGAAACGTCCGCTCGCCACGTCCACACAGTCCGTCAAGACATGGACATATAGAAACGTCCACGGGCCACGTCCACACAGTCCGTCAAGACATGGACATATAGAAACGTCCGCGGGCCACGTCCACACAGTCCGTCAAGACATGGACATATAGAAACGTCCACGGGCCACGTCCACACAGTCCGTCAAGACATGGACATATAGAAACGTCCCCGGGCCACGTCCACACAGTCCGTCAAGACATGGACATATAGAAACGTCCGCGGGCCACGTCCACACAGTCCGTCAAGACATGGACATATAGAAACGTCCCCGGGCCACGTCCACACAGTCCGTCAAGACATGGACATATAGAAACCTCCACGGGCCACGTCCACACAGTCCGTCAAGACATGGACATATAGAAACGTCAAGACATGGACGTGACAGATTCAGGTTGTTATTTTAAATATAACTATGTGTCACCCTGGTATGACCAAGACGACACCTTGTCAAAACAACTTGGTCTGGGCGACTTCTAAAACAATTAACATTATTTTGTGCAGTAGTGGCTGGATATAGTGATTTTTATTACGAACCTCAAGATCCCAACCACTCTGTCATAAACAAGAAATATATTTAAAAAATAAATCATAAAAATCAGTACTGGGGACAGATTTTACAAAACATAAATTACTGTAAATATGAAATTAATGTTGATAAACTGAAAACAAAATTCCCGAACTGCGAAAAAATTAAATAACGACTGATGTTCTTGAAAATCCTTTTTATTTTAAGATATTATTTTATTTAACTTCATTTGCAAAATACACCCTTGAAAGGTCAACCAAATATAATTAATACAATTAACATACAAAATATTAATTCCGAGATAAACAATATACATTTTCTGTCAAACGAGGATCCTAGCTTCACGTATTGATGGATTGCCTAAAGTCAAGATTAAGTTGAGGTTTGAGAAAACTTGACTCGGAATAGAATGCGTTGCACTTCTGTTGACAATATTAAAACTTACCTGCGTTTTCATTGGTTGGGCATTCCTTCATTGTTTTCAGTTTTGTTTCCATCATAGTCGACAGGACACCATCGGTAACCTACAGATTTGTAAATGTATACAAAGAATTAATCACAGCCTAATTGCGAAGTCATTCATTTCTTGAAAGCATAAAAAAATACACAATGTTATCCACCCGTAACGAAAATACATAAAACAAAGACATTGTTTGATTGTGCAAAACTAAAAATGAAAATAATAACTAAGTTTTGTGTAATTGCCCATGACCGGAGTGTCCTCCGTGTTTTCTAGAATCCTAGCGAATTTTACCGGTATTTGTTATAAGTGATATTGCCGAACAATAGACAAGCGACAAGTCCCTTGTGTTGTTTGTTTCCTATAACGGGATACACAAGTGTCTCTGTCCCTTAACACATTTATAGATAACATAGTATGGTATAGTAAATGGTTTATTGAAAATTTCAAAGACAAGTGTGACAAGTCTAGCCGAACAATAACTGTTACGACAATAAATACATTTCCATCGTTTTTGCCAAAACAGTAATGGTATATTATAATGATAATTGTATAAACAGTTGCGTTCTGAAATAATGAATTATTGGGATAATATTTACTGCATCACTACTTTGCGATGACATTTCTACACAATTCTGGCTCTTATGATCCTTTAATTGGTGACTATGTACCAACATACGACAGATGTCACAATGCGTCATCCAGTTCGTCCGCGGACACGTACGTTCATGTGTACTCCACGCAGATCTGTAACAAATTGTGAAAGGTACTAAATTATATACAAGTAAAAAATAGACAATGTATTGAGTTACAATGAATTCAGGTACAGTATCAATAAACTTCTTTGCTTTATTTTCGCAGTCTAAATGTTCGTAACTCTAACTTAACACTTACCCTGGTACGTTCATTCCACAAAACTCGCATGTTTTTCTTTTCTCGCATTCTTTTGTGTGATCTTCTAAGTCCTTAAAAATCTGTTCTCTTCCACAAATATCACAGTGTGTAGTACGATAACGACATTGCATCACATGACTATCGAGAAATAACTGTTTGTCCTTGAAATTACACCCCTTTACTTCGTAAGTACATACGGTAAGGCGATGTGGGCAGATTAATTTATGTTGTAAAATTTCATATTTTTTCTTGCGGATTTTACAGCCGTTGTTTGGGCAATCTACTACAGCCATCAGACAGTCGTGAAGGATATGACCGTTTTGTTCTCCCAACAAAATTTCCTTTTTACAAAGACTGCAGTTTATTTTAGATTTAACACAAGTTTTATCATGGTCAGTCATATCTCTTCTAAGCAAAAGCATGTCACACTTTGTACAATGCAGTTTTTCAAAACCGCAACTCTCTTTGTGCGCACCGACTTCAATTAAAGTCACACGTTTTGTGCAACCGTGCGCGTAATTCGGACAATCAAACATGAAGTGCTTACATTTATTTAAATGATCAGGTAACATGCGTCTAAGAACCTGTTTATTACAACCTTCCGATGGACATTTTACAGTTGTGAAGGGACATTCTTCTAAGTGTTTCTCTAAAGTCCATTTTTGTTCGTAAATCTGACATCCTACATTTGGACATAAAACCGGTTTATACCGGCATCTGTTCAAGTGGTTAAGGAGCATGTTGATATTTCTACCATTACATGCAAATGTACAGTGACCATAGCGGCAGTTGATGTAGCAATGATCGAGAACTTTAAATAGCCGCCATAATTGAAATGGATTAATCCACTGACAAGGCTGTTGAAATGCTCTGTCCTTCATTGCGGAATTCTTCACTTTTTCTACCAATGTCTTTGTCCAAGTCAGAGTTTTTATTCCATTCCAACGTATTCTCCTGAACTTTGGCTGCGCCTCTGTGACAAACAAATATAAAGACAAAGCAGAAACTTAAAATGAACTGTTTGATAAACAGATTGATAAGTCAATCATTAGTCCGACCATAATTAAAATATCAAAATTATATGGTGCGAGGATTATGTTGTAAATTAGGTATTTTTAGTATACTCTCACAAGAAAAAAGTAACATCTAGCTTTTTTTTCCAGATCAAAATTTTCTCAAGAATTTGTAGGCCTATCAGATCTCGTGCTGGTAATTACTTCCTTGACAACAAGACAAGAACGCAACAGTGTTTCCCTGCAGTCCAAATTACCAGCACAAGATTTATGGAATGAGTTGAACATGCTTGTCTCCAAGCAGCGCCGGTAACTCTGAAAAAAACTGATTTAGGCTTTTGAAGATGAATTGAAACGAATTCAGCTAAAATTTATTCGTCGATTGACGAGGTGTTTGCTGGGACGCACTATGCTGTGTAACACAGTGTTACAGGTTAAATCTAAACGCTATGGACTTCAACGTAATAAATTTTGAATTAAATGAACTTTTTCTATTTGTATAATAACAATGTATTAAAATAGTACATACATAATATGTTTATTTTTATTTGTGTTGCACCCATTCCAGGACGAAACGTTTCCGACATAATATATTGCTGGATGAAATCTGTGCAGCATTAAAAATTCTATTAAATTATATTATGCCCTCTGAAGTTTAAAACGTACCTGTAAGAGCTCTCTTCAATCTTTCAGTAACTTGGTACTGGTAAGTCATTCCAGTTATTCCTTTTTGTTTCCCTTTTAAAGCATACTTCCAAACATGAATACAGTTCAGCACTTTCAGACATTTTGGAATCCTACATGGTTCTAATATAACCGGAAACACGCGGTGGCTCCCTCTAGATGTAATATACTTCCAAATAGCTAAGTTTGTCATAAATGCACACAGGTCATCGGATAGATAATGTTTTGTAATAAATAACACAGTAACTTTTGATTTTTCGATCCCTTGATCAATAACATTTCTCAGATATAACTGACCAGGTAGACTATCTCTTTCTGGGTCGTTTACTATACATCTAGATCCTTCAAAGTGCTCCAACAAAGTTCTTACAATTCCAAAATCGTCAATGCAGTAACTAGCAAAAATATGATACTGTTTGTCGCTGAGTTTTAGAAACTTCGCCCACTTGTTCTTCATGTTTTTATCTGAAAGAACACCCACATTTAATCATTGCATCGTTTAATAGAAAATACAAGAGGTAACTTGAAAGGTTTTTCCATTCGGTGTAGATGGCCTCGGCAGGATTTGATGTAATTTTTTGAATTTTTATAATATATCTACAAAATCTTAATTATTTGGACTTGTTTGAGCGCTACTGACGAATCTTCATTAGTCGAAACGCGCGTCTGACATTTTATTCTTAACATTGAAATGATAAGCCGTTTATATCTGTGATGAATACCACTGACATTAGTAGCTGTGTTCTGTTTGGAATTTGTGCGACAGAAGACGGCCTGTAATGCCGGGCATAATGTCAGATAACTACTAAAACACGTCAGTGGAATCTATTTAGATTCATAACGTATATTAGACAGAGTATCCATAAATAATTAGTTACACGTTGTAATGCATAAAGGAAACTGCATAGCTTATCATATTCAGCAAACTTAGTATCATTCGAATGTTATCGAAAGGAGGTGACAGGGACAATCTAATTGAAATTAAATCTTTCACGTTCTCCACCCTTTTTGGTATGGTCGCACCGTTGTACACGCAGCGACCATAGCAAAAAGGGGGAGGGGAGCAAGTGAAAGATTTAATTTTAATTAGGTTGGGACAGGGATTAACTGCAAGTCCTCGAGTTTCTCCTGTAAATCGCGTAATAATAAATATAGTTATTAAAAATCATACTGAATAAGTTGTATGGACAGTGTGCAATAAACTGTATCAATATCAATATCAGTTTATTGGATAAAAAACACATGAATTAACATTGCAATGTAATCCATAAGACAAAAGTAGAATACATAAAATAAAATGAAACCTTAAGGAACTAAGTCCCTATAGTTTGAGTTTTTTGTTTATTATAAAGTGTAATTATTCTCTTTTATATATATAGTATATAAATCTATACAATTACAAATTGTTACAATTTAGTTAGGGTAGTCTGTAGTGCGTGAAATAAGATTGGTTGCAGTGGAATCCTAAGAACGAATTTTAAAAGCCTCTCTAAGGTAAGTACAGATTTCTCTGGCACTTGCCTCTGTTGAAGGATTCAACAACTTTTCAGTATTTACTTCAGAGTCGTTAAAATTCTTAAATTTTTCTCTTAAAGATTTGTAATAAGGACAGTTTAGGATAAAATGAACTTCATCTTCAACAGTGTTTGTGTAAAATTTACAAGTTCTATTATTAATCGTTTCTATTGCCAATGGATGTGCACTTATTCTAATTTTGGTTAGCCATAATCTATCTGAGTTTTTCAAATTATATTTAAGGTATTCCTTTAGTTCAAAAGAAGATGAAATTTACTATAAAAACACAACTTGCCTTCCTTGTTATTCTTAATAAAATCAAGTTGTCTAAGAACTTTATCTTTATAATATTTTTCTAATGTTTTAAACTCAAAAGAACTAATCTCTAGATTTGATATCATAGTAATATCTTTCATGAAGACCTTTCTCTACTTCAAAGGCCGCTTTTAAAATGTCAAATTTTTGTTCATGTTTTGACTCCATGGCAACCAATCTTAAATAATATTTATACATCAAACTGTAAGACTTTATACTTATTGGATTAAGTCCCATTTCTGTTCTTAATGCAAGATTTGAGGCCTTACTGTGAACTCCCAAGATATTCTTCATTATCGTGTTTTGGACTTTTTCAATATGTAGTTTATCTATAGTCTAAATTAGGGTTAAAATCCGAAATCCGGATAATTATGTGTTATAGAGTTTTATCCATTTTTCTACTGAAATGAAGTTTGAGAGAGGTATTTTGGATTTCAAAGCAAAATAAGCTTTACGTGCTTTAATAGCCAATTCTACGGCTGCTAGTTTAGTTTTTCCTCTGTTGTCAAAGGTGATGCCTAAATATTTATAAGTTTGAACCGATTCAAGAGTATGTGAGCCAAAATACAAATAACTCACATTTTCCAAATGTTTCAGATTGTGAATATTTACCTAAAAGAATATCTTTTATTTTATAATCTTCAGAAAACCAAGTGAAAATTACCCATTGAAGTCTATAGATATAGAATATGTGAATTAAAAACACAAGTAAAGTAAAGACTAAGACATTTTAGTAAGAAAAAATATATACAGCCTCCGACCCCCTGCCCTTCCTTTTTGCATGAGACTATGATTCGAGTAGACCCAATTTTGGGGACATAAACCACATGGCCAATCTGTGAGCTAATGCTCACTAGTGATACACTGCTATCACAAACAGGAAGTAGATTAATAAGGAGCATAAACACTATATGGTACTGTAGGATAAAGCAATATGCAAAATATCAGACTTGTTCATAGTATAGTGCAATGTTTGTTACGGACGGACAAACCAACGAACGAACGGACGGATTGACGAACGGAGAGACAAGACTCAGACAAGATTAAGAATCAAAGTACTTTTGCCCCGGTACCTAAAAGTCAGTAAGAAATTGTATATTTAATACATTTACAATGACAAAATGAGAAAATTCTTGATAAACTTTGGGTAATTTCATTCAAGCTTCGGAGAAATCTCCTCCTTCATATATTGGAACCAATTACATAAATAAACAGTGTAGTATAGCACTGCAATTTAAGCAAGACACGTCAACATAATTAACACATATGGATGCACGATCTACAAAGCTCATAAAAGAAAATATGCTAATTAAGAGGATTTCAATTCCGTTATAAAATATTGTATGTACACATGTACGTCTATGTACTTTCATCGATTTTCATCTGGATTATTCGTATTTTTTCTATATTTACCTGTAACTTGATAAATTATTATTAGGATTGACTCAGTTCTGATTGAATGTACATGCAATAGTTTTTACGCTCGCTGGTCACTAAATAAGTTAATTTGGAAAATTGTTGCGCTGACGAGCGCTTTACATTACTAACACCTTTCTAACATTGATTAAGACAACATTCAGAACAAGAGACCTTATTGGTGCATGCACCAAATATTCGGGCTGTAAAGTTTGTGCTGCATAAAAAGTATTCCTTCCATGCTGTAGGTAACAAACAGACATACAAACTCATATACGTATTTATTACATGTAATTCAATGAGGCATGAAATGTAGAACAAGCTAGGTTATTTCATTGTGAAATAGAAAATTTAAGAAACACCCACACAAACAAACTACATAATGATACGTGGTATCTAACCCTACCCAAAGTACTTGCATTTTTAGAAAATTAAACTTTAACTAATATTACAGATGAGTAGAAAGTGTAGTTTTCAACAAATTTGAAATTTGTGTTTAAACTTAAAGTTTGGAATAAAGTAGTTTTTTAATCACTGAGAACCAAAAATAAATGAAAACCACAAATAACAACAAAAATATTTAACGTGGAAAAAACATAGTAAAGTATTAGAGCTTTAAAATCAACAATAAATTTGTAAAGTTACATTTCACATACTTTGTGATATTTTACAACAATCACACAAAACATAAAATAATACTGACTTTTATGTTAATAATTATGTTGGTTTCAATTGATGTAGAGTTACAGAAATAGTGAAAAAGATATATATATTTCCGACGCAGTCGGTATTATATTAACTTTTTACCCTTTGACCTCATGACACTTCACCTCTTGAAAAAGCAAGTCACGATCGTAAATATATTTTCCCGCGTTTCGTAGTAATAGCGGGAAAATATAGTCTTAAGGTTATGATATGTCATACGCCAATCAAAGTAGCTTCGTATAATCACGTGGTAGAAGCTTATGTAGGTTTTGGCGGTTTTAAGTTGTTTTCACGGGCTTCATTCTAGCCGTAGACTTCGTTTAGTCAAAATGTCCGAGCCGGCACAAATAACTGCTTTAATAGACCAACGCATTTCAGATGCGGTTAATAGTATGCAAAACGAAATGCTACAACGAATGGACCAGCTCATTACTAATAGTTTTAGTTCATTTCAAAAATGAGAATCAGAGACAGTTATCCGAAACCCAGCTGGCAAAAATAGAGGAAAGGAATTTCGATAACTACGTGTTTAAAAGGAAAGGGAACGAAGAGCAGTTCAAAATTTACACAAAAATCGACAATAAAATGAAGGAAGCTTAATGTTACTTAAGCGAGGAACCCGAGTACGAGACCCATAGTCCCGCCGACGATTCAGAGGACGAAAAACGAATCATACGGGCAGAGAACAAAGCCGCAAGAAAAATGAAGGTCGTTAAAAGAAAATACGCAAGACCAACCCCTTACAGCCCTCCTAGAACAGTGACACGTTACAGTCAGCCAATGATCCCTAATATACCTAAAGTTCCAGTTCAACGACCAGGAAAATGTTACGAGTGCGGGATTACCGGTCACTGGAGGCAAGATCACCAGACAGGAGCTTATGGTGCATCTTTATTACAAAGAAATGTTAACAAGACTGATAAGATAAGTAGTAACATAGTTAACGAATAAGCGGTAGATAACGAACCCTATTTTGAGGGTTTAATTCAGACAAATACAATAACAAATGATAAACAATGCATTGAAAAGGTGCGCTCGATAGATACACCTGTAGGTAGACTAAGGAATGCCATCGAATACTGGCGAACTATTCAGGCTAATGAATGTGTACTTGATATTATTCAATTTGGTTACAAAATTCCTTTTTATTCAGAGCCAAGCTCGTGTTTTTTGGAAAACAATAAATCAGCGTTAGATAATCCAAATTTTGTTGTTTCTGAAATTAAAAAATAGATCAACCTAAATTGTATCTTTGGAAGTATCAATACCTCCAAAGGTGGTTAATCCCTTAACTGTAGCTAAAAACAAAGACAAATGCAGACTCGTTTTAGATTGTAGGCATATTAACCCTCATCTATACAAATTTAGATTCAAGTATGAAGAGGCTAGTCATCTTTTTGATAAGGGCGATTTTCTATTTACTTACGATCTTCGCTCGGCTTACCATCATTTAGAAATTTTCGAACCTCACATAACTTACTTAGGTTTCAGTTGGTTTTTCGAAAAAGAAAACAAGGTCAAATGTCTTGCCTTTCGGAATTAGTACAGCCGGATATATTTTCACTAAGGTAGTGAGATGCATAGTATCATATTTGAGAGATCAAGGCATGAAAGTAATCATGTTACCTTGACGACGGAATAGGTGGAGCTAAAGACATAGCAAATGCAACTATCTGCACATCTCATGTTAGGATCTGTTTAATATCAGCAGGTTTTTTGATAGCTGAAGTAAAATGCAATTGGGCACCAAGTCGTACAGTTATTTGGTTAGGTTTAGAATGGCACATGGAAAGCGGAATAGTATACGTTACAAAACGAAGGGAGAAAAAGTTTTAAGCTGTTTAGGTCAAGTTATATCAAAGCTTGGTAAAGGGGAGATAAAATTGACAGCAAGATTCTTGGCATCTATTATTGGTCAAGTTATATCAATGCAAGGGACGATAGGCTCGATTGTTAGATTACGTACTAGAGGTATTTACAGTCGCTTATTGACAAGAGCTAGTTGGGACGCTCCCATTTTGTTAAACAGTGAAGCTGTTGATGAAATCGTTTTCTGGAAGGAAAACGTAGCCAGTCTGAATGGCAGAGATCTAAGTATGATCGAGCAATACTCTTGCATAGTATATAGCGATGCTTCAGGCATCGGTTATGGTGGTTACGCAGTAGACATTGCTGACACTGAGGTCAGCGGTAACTGGGACGTTACAGAAAGTTTGAAAAGCTCCACTTGGAGAGAGCTAGAAGCGGTTTATCGGGTTTTAATTTCATTACTGGATCATTTAAAGGGTCAAACAATTAAATGGTATACCGATAATCAAAACATAGTACATGTTATCACAAAAGGCAGCAAAAAGAATGAGTTACAACTACTCGCAATGAAAATAGCTAATATTTGTCATATCAATCACATATGCTTACTGCCTCAATGGGTACCGAGACATAATAACACTAGAGCAAAAACGTCGATTGCGACGATTGGGAGATTGACAACGACGTTTTTCGTTATGTAGATTCAGTCTGGGGTCCACACACGGTAGATCAGTTTGCTTCCGATTTCAATGCAAAGTGCGTAGTTTTTAATTCCCGTTATTATTGTAAAGGTACCAACGGCATAAATGCTTTTGAACAACACTGGGAGGGCGAGAACAATTGGATCGTTCCACCGCCATCCTTGGTGTGCCAATGTATACAAAAATTAAAAACAGAAAAAGCTTGCGGCACATTAATTGTACCATATTGGAAATCCGCTCCTTTTTGGCCACTTTTACATTGCAGTACTCAGTTTGAATGTTTTGTTCACGATCCCATTGTCATGATCGTTGTTAAAGGTCGGGGTAGAAACGGTATGTTCGGTAATCCTAATCACAAGTTTAATATGTTGCTTTTAAAAATAAGATTTTAATTTCGTCCAACTTCTGTTGTAACAGGTATAGGCCTCAAGCGTAGCATAGAGGAACAACTCGACGATTCAGAAATCACGAGCGACAGTCTTACATATCTTGGTGAAAAAATGGAAGTTTATTTATTACAATCCCGTACGATAAAACTAATAGTAAATATTTTTATGCATTCAAAAGGTGAGAGCAGTTAATTGCCAAAGAAGGAGGTAAATCCGTACCAGCTTTACCCACACACGTAGCGTTGTACATAACTCATCTGTTAGAAAAAGGTTCGTCATATAGTGTCGTACAAACCGCCGTTTACGGAATCAAATGGGCGCATAGTATTCAAGGATTACAGGACCCTACAGATAACTCTTTTGTTCAAAATTTGTTAGAATCTTCGAAAAGGCAGCCAGGAAATCCGAAAGTGAAGAAGGATCATATTTCATCGGAAACACTTATAGATTTATGTGCTAAATATAAAGATTGTAACGATTTGGCTATAATAAGAGATTTAACGATGATTGTTGTATCTTTTTCAGGTTTTTTACGTTAAGATGAGGTCAGCTCAATTGATGACCAATGATACGTGGTATCTAACCCTACCCAAAGTACTTGCATTTTTAGAAAATTAAACTTTAACTAATATTACAGATGAGTAGAAAGTGTAGTTTTCAACAAATTTGAAATTTGTGTTTAAACTTAAAGTTTGGAATAAAGTAGTTTTTTAATCACTGAGAACCAAAAATAAATGAAAACCACAAATAACAACAAAAATATTTAACGTGGAAAAAACATAGTAAAGTATTAGAGCTTTAAAATCAACAATAAATTTGTAAAGTTACATTTCACATACTTTGTGATATTTTACAACAATCACACAAAACATAAAATAATACTGACTTTTATGTTAATAATTATGTTGGTTTCAATTGATGTAGAGTTACAGAAATAGTGAAAAAGATATATATATTTCCGACGCAGTCGGTATTATATTAACTTTTTACCCTTTGACCTCATGACACTTCACCTCTTGAAAAAGCAAGTCACGATCGTAAATATATTTTCCCGCGTTTCGTAGTAATAGCGGGAAAATATTGTCTTAAGGTTATGATATGTCATACGCCAATCAAAGTAGCTTCGTATAATCACGTGGTAGAAGCTTATGTAGGTTTTGGCGGTTTTAAGTTGTTTTCACGGGCTTCATTCTAGCCGTAGACTTCGTTTAGTCAAAATGTCCGAGCCGGCACAAATAACTGCTTTAATAGACCAACGCATTTCAGATGCGGTTAATAGTATGCAAAACGAAATGCTACAACGAATGGACCAGCTCATTACTAATAGTTTTAGTTCTTTTCAAAAATGAGAATCAGAGACAGTTATCCGAAACCCAGCTGGGTCAGCTCAATTGATGACCATTTTTGTATACACATTCAAAAGAGTAAAACCGATCAGTATAGGTTAGGGAACGAAATTGTTGTATCTAAGGGCTCAACTTTTGCCTGTCCTTATTCTTTATTGAAAAAATATATTACTTTGGCCGACGTAGATACCTCTTCACAGGATTTTCTTTTTAAGCCAATTTACAGTTCTAAGAAACGGTGTGCAGTTATACATAAGAATAGACCTCTTAGTTATACTAGGCCTAGAGAATGTATTGTTTCAAGATTAAAAGAAATTCGCCCTGACATGAATATAGGTTTACATTCATTAAGAGCGGGGGGCGCTACTATAGCCGCTAATTCTGATGTAAACGAACGCTGTTTGAAAAGGCACGGTCGCTGGAAAAGCGATTCAGCTAAAGATGGCTACGTCGCTGACTCTCTAGAACACAGGTTAGAGGTGACAAAGAAACTTGGTTTATAATTGTCTTATTTATACTTTTTTGGAGATTTGACTTTATCACAACCCGCCCGTTCTTTGTATTTTCTAGTCAGTCTGTACGGCTTTATGCTTTATTACAGTGTTTGTTTTTATGTATGCCTTATAAAGTTGAGCGAGAAGTTATCCGTTTTTCTTGTTTGCATATCAAGCGTAATATATCGAAGTAAATGGACAGAAGTATAATTGAGACTTCTGTTTCTTGATTAGTCAAAAACCAATGAAGGGGGGTTCGGAACAGGGTGGTAAATTGGCAATTCACCTTTCAAATTTTGTACTTTTATTATTAGATTTTGTCGTCTGTTTGTTTACAAAATTATTTTATAGTGCAATTTAAGTATTAAGAACGATAGAAATGAGCTGCAGTTTGTAAAATTTATATCAAACAACTTGTACAAAAATGTTAAATATTTTTACATGTATTTGAAGTACAGCACAAATTAAAACGCATATTATCACGCTGGATTTTTGCGGGCTTTTCTGGAGTGTAAAAAAAGACGAAGAGAAGAAATTTTAATTTATTTCTTTATTAGATAAAAATTAACAATCATTTGATATATTATCATTATTATTATTATTATTATTATTATTATTATTACATTTTACCGGGTTCCTAATTTATTAATTTTATCCTTTTTACAACTTTAAAGTTAAAAGTTCTAATCCCCGATCTAAAATCGTTTTATTTCTTTGTTTCTGACTAGTTGGATATATTTTAATTTAACTTAATGTGATAGTTTGATGTTTGCATGCTTTTATACCATGTTTTTATATGCTTATTTTTATTATTGATGTATTTTTTGTCTTTTAAATGTACTGTAAAGCGCTTAGAGTAATTGTATTATATAATGCGCTATACAAATGTTTATAATAATAATAATAATTTGATATACATGTTGATATTAAATCAAATGTATTATTATTGTTCTTGGGCGTCCGTCGTAGTACACACATAGAAAGAGAGTTGTGGCTCTAATTGTAAAGTATACTTTGCTTATTCAGTAAATTTTTAAACTACAAACATTTTATTTAAAAACTTCTACTATTCAATTTGTTTACATTATTGTATAACTGCTTTGGTGCTCGCAGAAAAACTTCATTTCTATATCTTGGGCAGTAGGTTTCAATAAACGTTCTTGAATACATATACATGTACAACAAAGTACATGTAGTTGTATGTAAATGATCAATTTTAGGTAAACTATATGCTTGGTAAATCTATTAATATCGAAAACACGTAAATAAAATAACCTGTTGAAATATAAAAATACATATGAGGGGTGGGGGGTGGGGGGCACACACATGTAAAAATAAATATTTTCAAACTCGTTCATTATTAGTAGTAATAATTGTCTGTCAGTACTTCCCAAATTAGCATCACACATTTCTGGTCTATTAAAACGGGGAATTTGTATGACAATAATGGCGATTCGTAGTTCAATGCATAACTCAATTTATATCTTTACTGCGTCGGTTATCTTTTCAAAGATTCCATATCTACAAACTTTAAACAATATAATTATGAATCATATTAAAAAGTGTCCAGTGACTAAATTTAATCTACAGAATGAAGATATTAATGAAATACAAAACTGTTAGTCAGTGTGCAATATAAAGCTTTTTACCGTTTACGTTGAAGACTTAGAATATCTATTTTGGAATTAAAAAAAAATTACGTAAAATTTCATGAAACCCGTATCGTTGTCATGGTTGTACGAACATGGTACATTGCTTCCACTTTAATCTAAAAATAGCATTGCAATGTGACAGACTTTCACGTTTTTTGAATAACTCAAATCATTGCATTGTATCACACATGGGGTTATAACTAATTTCGGGTACGGTTTACTGAAGTATTGCGCGAAAATATACATTGTAGTTCGATGTTTACATTTACCGAAGTAAGTAATTTCTATCTGTAATATTGTTTTGATTATTTTTCAGGTGAAAAACAGTATGTTTTGTATTTCGATATTTAACACTTTTGTTCTTTGCATTTGAATTAAAAATAATATAATTCTGTTCATATATTCTTACGCGATCAAGCTGGCTAGGTGAACGATCATATTGTTGTATTCATTACATTATGTGCACGTGATTATGTGTCATAACCATTTATTGTAAATGTGTTGAACAAATAAATATTTCGTACTATTTCGTACTATTATCATAAATGCACATTAAATATGATCTCATCTGAATTTAATTATATAATTAACGCATTGTAAATATGTCCAACAATAATAAATTTCTTGCTACTGTTTTTAATGGTGAATTAAACAATTTTCGTGATGTAAACCGTTAATATTCCATGGCTGCTTTGTCTACTTTTGACAAAAAATATAATGGATTCCTTATGGAAATATGGGTCGATAGTCCACCAAGGAATGCATGTGTCAAAAAACTTTTTTAGTCCACTATGGGCTGCATATGTCCAAAGCAATTGACTTTCCATATTGGGCCTCAAACGTACAGGGTTCAACATGTTGCGGTCGTATCATGCTGCGCTCGGCGAAGCTTTTTATTCTTTACTGTTATTGTTGGTTATAGTATTAATTACACAATTTCTATTTTTATTATGGGACATTTATCAGATATTACAATACAAAATGACTTCCTGTTTTAATCCTCCAATTACTTTAATTGAGTTTCCCCGATATGGTTACAACCATATCTTTTCTTGTTTAAACCTACAACTAACTAAACGTTTTATTTCTGATATTTTGGTATTCTCAAAATACATAATAGATCTAAATGTATTATCAGTATGAGACAACATGTTCTAAAAATAACATCGCCAACAAAATGTGACCACTTTTGCTGACTCATGATTAACTAAAAAATTGCATTGCAAAATATCACATTAATCTCAAAATATCTTTATATTATGCTTTTAGTAATAACGGTACAACTCTAATAATATTTTTTTTAATTATAATTTTAACAGCAGTAAATTAAAACAATCTCCGCAGCAAATCATGAAACGTTTTCAAACTCATATCATATGACGGACCGGCTTAGTCCAGGCCCGTAATAATATATTTTGACCAGTTTAAAACTTTTACACAATCGAAATAATATAATCGCTCGTGACTCAAAACGCTGTCCGCGCACTAGTTTAATTGATGAGTTTGGCGACAGGAGTTATTTGTTTAAATCACTCCTAACAATTTATATATTATCCTATTTATTGCATCGATTAAAAACTTCTGTTTATCAAATTCAGTGGCGTAGCTAGGTTCTGATTGCAGTACTCGCAAAACTTACGACAGGGGTCTGAAGGCCCCCAGCGGTTCTAGGACAGTGTCGTGGAAGGGGGTCCAGGGAAGCTCCGCGGATATAGCCTTTTAGAACTAAATTTTAAGTGTATGGAAGCTTACTTTTCAAATGAAATTGACCCAGTCACGAGCAAACTTTTATTTCAATGCATAATACTAAATATAATAGTACTTTAATACTAGTAAGTACTTTGTATTATAAAAATGCATTGAAATAAAAGTTTTTAAATGCTCGTGACTGGGTCAATTTCATTGGAAAAGTAAGCTTCCATACACTTGTCCTTTCTTTTTTATATAAAAAAATATCGTTTCATGTGTGCACGCAGGTGCGTCGTTGCGTAAATGGTAGCTACGCCACTGAAATTTTAATGATAAACCATAAACTTAATGAACGGCGGATGAATATCTTTGTACGTGACATTTTGACGGGAAAGAAACCGAGATTATAATTTCACATAGGATTTACTGGGATTTCTGTAACGGGAAATTAGAAATACATTTATTCAATAATTTGCATATGCACAGCTTAATTGCGAGCATCACAAGTTTTATAATTCATGGCGTAAGGGTGCAATATACGTTTTTTTGCATTAAAATATTATTAACAGAGGTCATGGTCCTGTTTTGTAAAAGAAAACATGTGTGACATTTTTTCATAGATCCAAATGTAATGGAAATGTAGTACATATATCTAATTTGTGTCCTGCATTTTCAGTTTCATGGTAATTTGATTAAATTTTTATAAAAATCGTCGATAAAAATCAGCTATTGCATGTGAGAAAATCGGACAAATCATTAGCATTTACCTTCATTTGAAAAATTCTGACACTGTTACGCCTAACAGAACATCAATATGACATATATATTTGTTTATTAAAATTCATTTCCAAGCAGAAAAACACTGGCAAAACACCTGTCATCCACCTCGATTTCACACAATTTTGTTGGCAATGAAGCTGCAATTTTAATGCATTAGAGAGAGCTAAAGCTCAAATGATCTTAAAGGCAATCTCGCGATTTCACTAATATAACAAGGATGACACCCAAATATTATATATATTTCTTTTCTATAAACATGACACATTCTACTGACACTTCAAAAAATTATTGTATTTCATTTATCATAGATGTGAGTAAACTGCAACTGGCCCATACTACTAAATTAATAAATTTCACAAGGGGGCATTCAAAACTAAGCTACAAAACCGTGTCTTGCTACCTTTCAGTCTAAAAATGCCATTTATATTCACAGCTTTGTATCTTCTGCCAATACGTTAATACATTCTGACTAAAGTTACTTAAATTGAACCGTTTCTAGCTACCTTATATGAGCACCCTAACAGCAGTCTGCACGCAAAGGCTTCTGGGTAACTTACGTCAAACACAATCGCTTGCGCCACACCATTGGTGACGCCATTAGAGATCTCGTGGCAGATAAGTCTCTCGTACAAACGCATTACGTTTTTAGTAAAACCTATCAAAAGTGTATAAATAGACTAATAAAAATCAACATCGGCCCTTGTTTACAAACGTTATTTGCAGGCAAAAAAATGTAGTCCCGTAGTGAATGGGGATGACGTAGGGCAGAGATTATATTTAGGAACCAGTTATGTTCTTTGTGCCTGAAAGACATAGAGCGTTTTGACACAGAGAACAAAGAATGCAAATATTTTTTTCTGAAACTCTGAGTTTTTTTAACAAAGCTCTTAATTTTATCGATGTCAAATTTATTTTAACATTTTTCAATATTTTCTCCGGATAGCTCTGCATATTGATAACGTGAGTTATTTTTACACGCGCATGCCACCATATCGACCTCAAATTTTTTGTTAAAAGGTTGTTTTTGTAAATGTTTTTTTCAGAAATATCTATCATAAAAATGTTTGAAACATATAGCGTCAATCAATGTGACGTAACTTATTTTAATATTTATGAGCGTAGGCGAGACAATTTGTATAAAAAATAAGCATTGTCACTCACAGTAAAGCTAAGGTAAATTCACAGTGGGTAAATTTAATGTCGAGGAAGAGTCATCTTATTGAAAGACATTCAATCGTTTCCTGAGAGACGATGTGATGAGCGAATAAGGAAGTAATGCAGAATATTTATAGTGTAAAAAAAATCACGCGGTATAGGAAGTAAACATAGTTTTGTATATCCAAATAAATATTTACATGATGTAAATTATCTGTAGAATGCAAAATTTATAGACAACAAAATTATAAAATTAATTTCTTCCAGATAAGCTTCCAGATAAGGGTAAGCTGTAATATTTAAAAAGAGCCATATAAGTTTAGCAGTGCAGACGAATTAAAGTTTCTTAAAGATTACAAACTATCTAAAATGAAACCTTTCCAATTGATTTAATCGTGTTTGCCGCCAGCCTACGATCAAACTTCATGTGTATTCGTCCGCTGTGATATCACATGGTTATTGTCGTATCGTTAGGCCCAGTGAATTGTAGCAGGCTGATTCGACTGCTAGAAATTTACGCATTATATTTTTGTATAATGACCATAGCCTAATCATAAATATACTAGATCCCCAGAAGTATTAATTAACACAAAATGTAAAGTGCAAAAGTCTTGTAGTTTTAATGCCCTGAAACTATCGACATATTTGGTGTATCACGTGGCAGATTGTTTACAATAATCAGGGACTATCTATACCAAGTAGTATAGACTGTCCCTGCAATAATATACGTTTTCATTAGTTTTTTAAGTTATTATTCCGATTTTATAAACATTAACTTTATTTACTTACTCAGAAAATTCAGCAATTCAGAGCATGGTGTCACACTTCCTTTTCCCAATAATAACAACAAGAGTTATTCTTCCTACGTTATCTTTAATCCTACCTGTACATACAGTGTAAATACATCTATATATGTATAGTGTACAGGAAACAAAACCGGGAAAATCACTTGAAAAATTTGTCTTGTATATATTCGTAAGAGCATCCCACTAAACTCTAACTTAAAACTACACAAAGTAATAGTTACAGTGTATTAGCAATACGTAGCGAGGCATTGTATAATAACATTTACAAAAATGTCTCAAACAGTTAAAAAAGGCTGAATTTTGAACAGTTATTGACCATTAAACTGACCATCAGTTTGACATTAAAAGTGTTGTGAAAGAAGAACTTCCAAATAAATAAAAGAACAGTGAAATCTCCATAATAAAAATCTTTGATCTAAATTCAGAAAATACAGTTTTCCATATACTTACATTTTCCAGGGGCATAAACGGTCATAAAATAATCAACTGGTACTGATTTTAAACTCATACAAGATAGTGTTGATATAAGAATTTGATTTAAATTTCATAAAAACCTTAACATATATATAGGCTTGAGAACACTTACAGCACAATTTGACATATAATTAACAATTCTACGGGGCGTAACGATCACAAAAATGATCAGAAAACATTTAATTTAGATTTAATTAAAAAAAATCTTACAAGAAATGTAAAAAAAAAACTCATGTCGTAGGGAGAGCCCTCTCAATCGGTAGATGTCATTTTATGATAAAGAAACCTTGACCATGCTGGGTGTTGTGTTTGAATAGTGTAACGATTCCTACACGTCACAAATCCATTTAAGAGGCGCACTTTGGCTGCTAGAACAGGCAAAAAACCAGCATCCTACACTTGTCTAGTGGCAGTCAACATTTGTGTTTGCTATTTTTTATTCTGTTCTTTTTTGTTTGCTTTGTGTTTTATTAACTTTTTCTGGTCCGACTGAAAAGACTAGTTTACAAAAAAACTATCGAGCACATGGCTTGTCGTGTGGCTATCCAGCACATGGCTTTATCGTGTGGCTATGCAGCACATGGTTTATCGTGTGGCTATCCAGCACATGGCTTGTCGTGTGGCTATCCAGCACATGGCTTTATCGTGTGGCTATCCAGCGCATGGCTTTATCGTGTGGCTATCCAGCACATGGCTTTATCGTGTGGCTATCCAGCACATGGCTTGTCGTGTGGCTATCCAGCACATGGCTTTATCGTGTGGCTATCCAGCACATGGCTTTATCGTGTGGCTATCCAGCACATGGCTTTATCGTGTGGCTATCCAGCACATGGCTTGTCGTGTGGCTATCCAGCACATGGCTTTATCGTGTGGCTATCCACATTGACAAGGGTTTTTGTGTTTATTTCTATAGTTTTAAGCATTGAGTATTTGTTCATAGGATATTCTAATGACAGTTGTTTTCTTGCTCTATCGGAGTGTATTGTTGCCAGAAGAAAGTACTTGGAAATAAGTCCGATTACACTTTGCGTGTGTATTATCAATTTAAATTTTGAAATATGTGGGTTCTGCGTGTTTTTTATCATCCAGAGTGAAGTCGCATCTTCAAAAGAGTATAGAAACCTATAAATTAATAAAAACGAAAAATATTCCTATCACGTTTTTTTAGAGCTGCAATTTGATTGGTTTGTAATGTTTCAACATGCAGAGCTGCTCATCACGTCCCCAGGTGGCGGATAGCGGAGTCCCTCTCGCTGGTGGCTGTCGGTTCATAATACGGAATTCCTGACCGCGGAGGGTAGCGGTTGTGTGACAGGCTCTTTGCACGATAAATGCCCCTTTTTCAGATTTCGAAAAGAGTAGTTGTTAGCTGATTCAAAGGGCTAAATTTAACGTCCCTACTTAATGTTACATATTTTTAGTGGTAGTTTAACAATTTTCCCTATTGACCCTCCTTTCACATCGAGATTACGTCATGTTTCCAGAGCGGCGACAATAATTGAAGCATGAAGTGAATATTTAGTTTCAACGTACGCAGAAGTAAAATTGTGTATTTTAACGAGGCACTCTAGAAACTACGTACTATCACTGCTAAGGTAATTATACTAATATTTAAATACGACTTAAACATCACTACAGAGGCCTCAGACGCGCTGTCAGTAACAGATTGTTTGTTTGAATGGTGGTCACTGTCTACAATTTTTCAGCTATATCAATGCAGATTTTATTGGGGGAGGAAGCCGGAGTACCTGTAGAAAATCCAAGACCCGCGGTAGGAAAACTGGCAATCCTTGTCAATTAAGATTGAAGTCGAGTACACCCTGCCTGCAGTGAGAATCGTACCCACAATCTCAGCGTTGACAGACCGCGTGATCAATAGTAAACGAACTACCTTAACCATTCGGCCACCGAGCGCCTCCCCCCCCCCCAACTGTTAGTAACAGAGATTGACCTTTTGATCGATTAAATCTAAACTTTAGATGACAACGGCATCGAAATTATTTTCACGTAGTCGTAAATGTGGGCTTTTCTACTTTCCTCGCCCACCAAATGTTAAGCTACGACAGAATCAACTGACCTATGTAACATTATAATTTTGAGTTAATTTCAGATTTAAAAATGTTCCAAAGTCCAATTTAATTACAAAACATATTTCTATTTTTTTAAAGCAGTACTTCTTCAATGCGCCTTAAATATTAAAAGTCCATTTGATTTCTAAAATCACTGTTCTTTCAACAATCATGACAATTAGGCTCCGTTAAAATATTTTATAACGAACTATTTTTCTGCATGCTAGGTGGCGTTGTTTATACATTGGAATATGAATAGTGCCAATTAAAAGACTCGGGATTATTTAGATAATTTTGATTAAAAAACAGTCTTAAAATACGTAGTTCTTTCTTGTAACAATTAAAGTAAATCAAACCAAAGTGTCAATTTCTACTAAAAATGTCAATTTCTACTAAAAGTGTCAAGTTCTACTCAGAAATGTGACAATAAATATCTTAATTTGTTCATTTAAACGGAAGTAAATACCACAGAAGCAGTTGGACACCTTGGAAAATCCAAGTTTAAAATACAAAATGTTTTTGTTTTTTATAGTATCTAATATGGGTTTATTGACAAATAATAGTTTGTAATTGTTTGGTAAAGTGTAACTATCGTTTGACGCAGTTTGTACCTAACTAACTAATGAGAAAAGATACTGGTTGGAGATTTACAGCTAGAATTCATTAATTCCAATGTTATTTACACGAAAACTGTGCTGCTAATACCCATCATTAAACCAGCAATTTTTTACCGAAATTGCGTGTTTTATATCATAATGTCTTGAGCAAACAGAAATCTGGTGATTCCTGAACTGATGGCAAAAAATACAACAATGGCCAACGTAAAGTAGTTAAAATATATAGTAATCAGTGAATGTGTATTCCACGAGAGAAACTGTCAATTGGCCAACCCACAATACGTGATCTTATCACGTGATAGGGTTGTAAAAATGGAGCTCAATTAAATCAAGTGGTTCAAGATCAGATGACGTCAAGTTGTTCAACTTAAGGGACGAAGGACACCATGCACCATTTATTGTGGAACATGGTAAAATTATTTAATAACTTCTTTCATCAAAAAGTCCTAATTTCATTAAAATCAAAACTTCTAATGAAAGTCTCAACTATAATTTATTAATGGTCGAAAAACAAAGTTAGCGTATAAACGCGTTCGTTTAAGGCAAAAAAATAATGAAAATGAAATTTTTAACAAGGGAGGTAATTTTGGCCAACAATACAAATTATTATTACTTCTTGACCAGTTATTTCCCAATAGACAAAAAGTTAACTCAGAGACCCAACTAAAATGAATACCTATTGCTTGACAGTATTTAAACAGACCGACAGATTTGTTAAAATCTATTATTTTAGTGCTTTTTATCCTCTTCTCTGAATAATCTATTAGAAATTTGAAATTACAGGGCTCAACCACTCGAAAATAAGCCCGAAACCTTTATTTTTATTTAAAATTATGATTACTTGAACAAAAAAACAAACCTACCTATGTGGCAAGTTTAAAGAAAATTCAATGACATATTAATTTCAGTGTAAGTGTCCTGAGCCTCATTTAGAGGCGATCAAGTGGTTCAATTTAAGAGAACATCAACTGAAGATGATATCAGGTTGATCAACATAAAAGGAGATCTAGTAGTTTAACCTAGGCTGACATCAAGTTGTTCAACCTTAGATGGCATCAATTGGCTCAACCTTTTATAAAATCAAGTGGTTTCTACTTTAGATAACACCATGTGGCTCAACCTTAGATGACATCAAGTTTAATCTAAGCGGACATCAGGCTGTTAAACCTTAGATCATATCAAGTGGTTCAACCTTAGATGACATCAAGTGGCTCAACATTAGATGATATCAAGTGGTTCAACCTTAGATGACATCAAGTGGCTCAACCTTAGATGACAACAAGTGGTTCAATCTTAGATGACATCAAGTGGTTCAACCTTAGATGGCACCAAGTGGCTCAACCTAAGATGACATCAAGTGGTTCAACCTTAAATGACATCAAGTGGTTCAACCTTAGATGACATCAAGTTGTTCAACCTTAGATGATATCAAGTGGTTCAACCTTAGATGACATCAAGTGGTTCAACCTTAGATCACATCAAGTGGTTCAACCTTAGATGACATCAGGCTGTTAAACCTTAGATCATATCAAGTGGTTCAACCTTAGATGACATCAAGTGGCTCAACCTTAGATGACAACAAGTGGTTCAATCTTAGATGGCACCAAGTGGCTCAACCTAAGATGACATCAAGTGGTTCAACCTTAAATGACATCAAGTGGTTCAACCTTAGATGACATCAAGTGGTTCAACCTTAGATGATATCAAGTGGTTCAACCTTAGATGACATCAAGTGGTTCAACCTTAGATGACACCAAGTGGCTCAACATTAGATCCATCAAGTGGTTCAACAATGGATGACATCAAGTGGTTCAACCTAAGATGACATCAAGTGGCTCAACCTTAGATGACAACAAGTGGTTCAATCTTAGATGACATCAAGTGGTTCAACCTTAGATGGCACCAAGTGGCTCAACCTAAGATGACATCAAGTAGTTCAACCTTAAATGACATCAAGTGGTTCAACCTTAGATGACATCAAGTTGTTAAACCTTAGATGATATCAAGTGGTTCAACCTTAGATGATATTAAGTGGTTCAACATAAGATGACATCAAGTGGCTCAACCTTAGATGACAACAAGTGGTTCAATCTTAGATGACATCAAGTGGTTCAACCTTAGATGGCACCAAGTGGCTCAACCTAAGATGACATCAAGTGGTTCAACCTTAGATCGCATCAAGTGGTTCAACCTTAGATGACATCAAGTGGCTCAACCTTAGATGACATCAAGTGGTTCAACCTAAGATCACATCAAGTGGTTCAACCTTAGATCGCATCAAGTGGTTCAACCTTAGATGACATCAAGTGGTTCAACCTTAGATGACATCAAGTTGTTCAACCTTAGATGACATCAAGTGGTTCAACCTTAGATCCCATCAAGTAGTTCAACCTTAGATGACATCAAGTAGCTCAACCTTAGATGACATCAAGTGGTTCAACCTTAGATGACATCAAGTGGTTCAACCTTAGATGACATCAAGTAGCTCAACCTTAGATGACACCAAGTGGCTCAACCTAAGATGACATCAAGTGGTTCAACCTTAAATGACATCAAGTGGCTCAACCTTAGATCACATCAAGTGGTTCAACCTTAGATCGCATCAAGTGATTCAACCTTAGATCACATCAAGTGGTTCAACCTTAGATGACATCAAGTGGTTCAACCTTAGATGACATCAAGTGGCTCAACCTTAGATGACATCAAGTGGTTCAACCTTAGATGACATCAAGTGGTTCAACCTTAGATGACATCAAGTAGCTCAACCTTAGATGACACCAAGTGGTTCAACCTAAGATCACATCAAGTGGTTCAACCTTAGATGACATCAAGTGGTTCAATCTTAGATGACATCAAGTGGTTCAACCTTTTATAAAATCAAGTGGTTCAACCTTTTATAAAATCAAGTGGTTCAACCTTAGATGATATCAAGAGGTTCAACCTTAGATGATATCAAGTTTAATCTAAGCGGACATCAGGCTGTTAAACCTTAGATCATATCAAGTGGTTCAACTTTAGATGACATCAAGTGGTTCAACCTTAGATGACATCAAGTGGTTCAACCTTAGATGACATCAAGTGGTTCAACCTTAGATGACATCAAGTGGTTCAACCTTAGATGACATCAAGTGGTTCAACCTTAGATGATATCAAGTGGTTCAACCTTAGATGATATCAAGTGGTTCAATCTTAGATGACATCAAGTGGCTCAACCTTAGATGACATCAAGTGGCTCAACCTTAGATGACATCAAGTGGTTCAACCTTAGATGACATCAAGTGGTTCAACCTTAGATGGCACCAAGTGGCTCAACCTAAGATGACATCAAGTGGTTCAACCTTAAATGACATCAAGTGGTTCAACCTTAGATGACATCAAGTTGTTCAACCTCAGATGATATCAAGTGGTTCAACCTTAGATGATATCAAGTGGTTCAACCTTAGATGACATCAAGTGGCTCAACCTTAGATGACAACAAGTGGTTCAATCTTAGATGACATCAAGTGGTTCAACCTTAGATGGCACCAAGTTGCTCAACCTAAGATGACATCAAGTGGTTCAACCTTAAATGACATCAAGTGGTTCAACCTTAGATGACATCAAGTTGTTCAACCTTAGATGATATCAAGTGGTTCAACCTTAGATGATATTAAGTGGTTCAACCTTAGATGACATCAAGTGGCTCAATCTTAGATCGCATCAAGTGGTTCAACCTTAGATCGCATCAAGTGGTTCAACCTTAGATGACATCAAGTGGTTCAACCTTAGATGACATCAAGTGGTTCAACCTTAGATGACATCAAGTGGTTCAACCTTAGATCCCATCAAGTAGTTCAACCTTAAATGACATCAAGTAGCTCAACCTTAGATGACATCAAGTGGTTCAACCTTAAATGACATCAAGTGGTTCAACCTTAGATGACATCAAGTAGCTCAACCTTAGATGACACCAAGTGGCTTAACCTTAGATGACATCAAGTGGTTCAATCTTAGATGACATCAAGTGGTTCAACCTTAGATGACATCAAGTGGCTCAACCTAAGATGACATCGAGTGGTTCAACCTTAGATGACATCAAGTGGCTCAACCTAAGATGACATCGAGTGGTTCAACCTTAAATGACATCAAGTGGTTCAACCTTAGATGGCACCAAGTGGTTCAACCTTAAATGACATCAAGTGGTTCAACCTTAGATGGCACCAAGTGGTTCAACCTTAGATGACATCAAGTGGTTCAACCTTAGATCCCATCAAGTAGTTCAACCTTAGATGACATCAAGTGGTTCAACCTTAGATCGCATCAAGTGGCTCAACATTAGATGACATCAAGTGGCTCAACCTTAGATCACATCAAGTGGTTCAACATTAGATCCATCAAGTGGTTCAACAATGGACGACATCTAGTGGCTCAACCTTAGAAGACATCAAATGGCTCAACATTAGATGACATCAAGTGGATCAACCTTAGATGACATCAAGTGGCTCAACCTTAGATAACATCAAGTGGCTCAACATTAGATGACATCAAGTGGCTGAACCATAGATCACATCAAGTGGTTCAACATTAGATCCATCAAGTGGTTCAACAATGGATGACATCAAGTGGTTCAACCTTAGATGACATCAAGTGGCTCAACCTTAGATGACATCAAGTGGTTCAACCTTAGATGACATCAAGTGGCTCAACCTTAGATGACATCAAGTGGCTCAACATTAGATGACATCAAGTGGCTCAACCTTAGATCACATCAAGTGGTTCAACATTAGATCCATCAAGTGGTTCAACAATGGATGCCATCTAGTGGTTCAACCTTAGAAGACATCAAGTGGCTCAACCTTAGATGACATCAAGTGGTTCAACCTTAGATGACATCAAGTGGCTCAACCTTAGATGACATCAAGTGGCTCAACATCAGATGATATCAAGTGGCTCAACATTAGATGACATCAAATGGCTCAACATTAGATGACATCAAGTGGCTCAACATTAGATGACATCAAGTGGCTCAACATTTAGATGACATCGAGTTTCTCAACCTTAGATGATATCAAGTGGCTCAACATCAGCTTCAACATAACAGTAGATAATATAAGGTTGTTCAGGTAGAGCTGTTTACTTAAAATAGTCTTTTGAATGTTTTATATACTGAGACACACGGGACTGTGACACATGGGACTGTGACACACGGGACTGTGACAACATAGCAAAACAAGAATTTTACATTACCTTAAAAACATCGTGAGTTTCACGAGTCCTTGGCCTAATAATACGTCTAACCTTTGATATCGTGATTAATTATTAAGTGATCGATGTCGATAAAGAAATGCCACAACGCGCTAACAATACCGCACCAATATAAAAGATCAGCTTAACATGCAGACTAATCAAAATGAAATAAATATATTCTGAATTTCCATGGGAACCATCCCTGATGTTGATGCTTTTGCAAATCTATCTTGACATGATTTAAGACAATAGTACTAATACGTCAAAATGATAAAGCATAAGAAAAGAAATTAAAACTCGCAACCGATCATATAAAATTACATGTCGTAATATAAAACCCTTAAAATATAGTAAATAAATTATTAAATGTGTCCTTGAGTATTGTTTGGTTAGTGCTAATGAAATGTTGGTTTGTTTACATAAAATAACGCAACATTAAAAAGGTTGTTGATCGAAAAGTACTTGTACTAATTTTACAATCCCTTCGTTTATCTAGCTCGTTAAATGTAGTGTAATATACGACATTACAGGAAACTATTTGGTGATTAGCATCGATGGCTGATAACGACCGAACTCAAAAAGCAAGGTGTAATTCGTCCAACATGCATTTTAAGAATAATTTTTAAAGATATGTTAATCCTGTAGACATTAAAATTTTAAAGCCTATGTCTGAACTACATATATACATTTAACGTCTGTGCTCAACTCATCCTCACAAGTCAGGGTTTCTGTGTCCTCATTTGTTCACGAAACCCAGACAAACTTAGCTGGGAAATTCCCGGGCTATTTTGATTGGCTACATCATACCTGCATTTAACCAATCAAAAGTTCGCTTTCATTCACGATTTTGTTAAGGGATATCCCGATGTCGATTGTAAATAAATCAAACGGATGTGTTGCATAGACCATGTGAAAGTCAGTGTATTTAGTACATTAGTCTTAATAGTTTGTTATTACCGCGTTATTTATTAGTTGCGTTACGTTTTACTTCCAACTCAAGAATGAGTAAGAATGACTACTGCCAAACACTTGCTTCTTTCAAGCTATTTCATTGGTCGATATTTTGAAGGATTGACGTCATATGAAAATCTTCCAGCCCAGGAATTTTCTAGCTAAGTTGTTCAGGGTTTCGTTGACACTTGTGGACACAAACCTTGACCTGTGAGGATGTGCTCAACTATGCTGAAACAGAAAGGTAATGCATCATTTGAAGACAGTTTGCCTACTTTGAAACAATAACAGTAAACGATCTTAATACAGACCGATATTACATAAAATGTGATGATAGAGTTAGTAGTGTACACTGTATGAATATCAGAATGGTTTGCTTATAGGTCACATGAATATGATTAAATAAAACAACTTCACATGAATATCAGTCTGGTTTGATAAAACGTAACTTCTACAACTACTTAAGATGTAAAACAATCATTTGGAAGAGTGTCTCTCAATTCTTATTTATTTCTAAATATCACAAGGGTTCGATGAACCTGGAACAATGGTATCTAAATGGAAGTGGCCAAAATGATCATTTATCATTCCTAAATATATTTTTTTTAGATCCAGTGAAGTTTAGTGTTGTAGAAGATTCCTGTCAGTCTGCACAAATAGACGTTATGAATAAAATTAGTAACCTCGTAACTCCAGGTCAACTCACAATAAAACGTGATATGTAATTTATTTAGTGCTTTCTGTGGTAACCTAGAGACAAGTTAACATTCCTCAGAATCGTCAGAGGAATAGCTCACGTAATTCATTTAATCAGATTTGCATATACATGTATATATTAGCAGGTTCACGCCCCTATCGATTATTAAGGCAATGTAAACATTTTAAAATACGATAATATAATCCAGCAGCTTGGGCCTCAGTGGCAAAGTGGTTACGGTACCGGTAGTTCGTATAATATCGATCACGTGGTCTGTCAACACTGAGGTTGTGGTTTCGCGTCTCACTATAGGCTGGGTGTACTCGACTTCAATCTTAAGTGACAAGTATTGCCAGTTTTCTTACGGCAGGTATGAGATCTTTTTCTGGGTACGCAGGCTTTCTTCCCCCCAAAAAACTAGACGCTATGATACAGCTGAAAGTTTTGTTAAAAGTGGAGTTAAACATCATTCAAACAAAAAACCAACCAAACAGTTGTTTTCGAAACTTTTACTCATTAAAGAACTATCATCTTAAAATCCAAAAATATATGTCTTACAGAACTTGGCAAACTTAGATTGGAAAAAATATGACATATATTTCATTGCAGGATAAGGTCGATCTTGCCAACTGATAATGGCGACAAGGCTAATATGAGATAGGAGAACCGACCGAGTTAGGTAACCCTACAACAAATTGTATCTCTAATCAGTAAAAAATGTTTGCTAAAATTAATTGAAAATGGTAATAAGCTACATGTTTTGACAAGATTTATTTGATTTTTTTATATGATGAATGTTTACTAGCGAACAAGGTCTTCATCATTTTTATTTAATGTGAAGACGTAATTATAGATTTTTATAACAATTTCACCGGTCTTCTTAATTGGGTAACAAATTTGTATGAATACAAGAAAAAAAACAAGAAGAATCAATTAACAGACTATTCTTATATCTGGTAACAGTATTAACACACTTCCGGGAACAGTATAATTACTTAGTTCCGGTTAAAGTTTTTACAAACTTTCTGTCACTGTATTTTCTTATTTCCGGTTACAATATTTTACTTACATCCGGTAAAACATTTTACTTATTTCCAGTAACAGTATTTACTAGCATTCGGTACCAGTTTTTACTTATTTCCGATAACAGAATTTACCTTCCTCCGTCAACAGTATTTATTTACTATCCAAAACAGTTTTTTCTCGCATCATAAACGTTGAGATATTAATTGATTTATGTTTCTCGTTTAGCAGACAAGATTTAAATTTAATTTATATTCAGGAAAATCTAGTCCGAGAATCCTCTGCCGTCCAACGCTTTTATTTTTTGCGTGGGACGCACACAAAAAAAAGCGTTGGGCAGCAGAGGATTCTCGGACTAAGGAAAATCGTATATTAATGCTCGTGGACAAAGAAGTAAATAGGTCGCTGAACGAGAAAATTATGTTGCCATTACAAAGGTAGAGTTAAACGGATATGCGCAAGAGAAGTCTTTACATCCGACACAAATTACTATATTGAATCTTTAAAGTGTGATACTATCATGATACTATCACAATAACAGATTTTAATTTCAGTGTCGCCCTCTGACGGTTGCCAGTGTTGTTGTACATCAGGACATAATGTAGGACATATTTTACTCTCAAGCCAGAGATAGTAAAGATTTATTTTTGGGTTTCTCCGAATTTGATGTCAAAAATCTAAAAAGACCTAAACGAGTTTTTCATCATGCCGTTTGTAGTTCATTCAATATATCAATCAGATATTCAAACACATTTTTAAGTTCGTCCCGTAATTCTTATAAGTGTAAGTCGTCCTAATGTGAACTGAAAAAAGTTTAATGCCATGGAATGGTTTCCTGTATCTTGTATAACGCGTCTCAGATCGGTGTTTGTCTGTAAGCAAATGACTAAATATACATTTTACGTCTACAGACTATGAATATCTACTTATATGTACAACTGATGTAAATTGATCGATGTGTTTCTGTCGGATCTTGACTGTTGGGATGATAAAGTGTCTGGATGGCGATACAATATTATGTAACAGACTCCACGAGTGACAACAGGGATAACTTTTTAAAAAATTGTTAAGTATGTCAAAACACAGTCATTTGGCATTCTATTATCACAGTGGTTTTACAGGATAAAAAATGAAATATCTATAAATGAGTTGAACGGAGAACAGATGATTCGGAAGGGTTACGCATGAAGGTCACGTGGTTCGGAAGGGTTACGCATGAAGGTCGAATGGTTTGAAAGGGTGACGCATGCAGATTAGGTGCTAAGGAATGATGATGTATCCGTGGTCATTTTAGGAGGACGCAGTCAGGTCATGAGGTTTGGAGGATAAGACGCCTTTCCGTGGTCATTTTAGGAGGACGCAGTCAGGTCATGAGGTTTGGATGATAAGACGCCTTTCCGTGGTCATTTTAGGAGGACGCAGTCAGGTCAGGTGATTTAGAAGCATACATGTCAGATAATTCGGTTGGGTAAGACGACGGTCCGTTGTTTGGTAAGATTATTCAGGTTATTCCATGTTGATCTACCTTTAGTATGTACATTGTAATGTGTCATCTGGCGTTTGTTCCTATATACTTACCCTTGTCATCTGGCGTTTGTTCCTATATACTTACCCTTGTCATGTGGCGTTTGTTCCTATATACTTACCCTTGTCATCTGGCGTTTGTTCCTATATACTTACCCTTGTCACGTGGCGTTTGTTCCTATATACTTACCCTTGTCATCTGGCGTTTGTTCCTATATACTTACCCTTGTCATCTGGCGTTTTTTTCCTATATACTTACCCTTGTCATCTGGCGTTTGTTCCTATATACTTACCCTTGTCATCTGGCGTTTGTTCCTATATACTTACCCTTGTCATCGGGCGTTTGTTCCTATATACTTACCCTTGTCATCTGGCGTTTGTTCCTATATACTTACCCTTGTCATCTGGCGTTTGTTCCTATATATATACTTACCCTTGTCATCTGGCGTTTGTTCCTATATACTTACCCTTGTCATCTGGCGTTTGTTCCTATATACTTACCCTTGTCATCTGGCGTTTGTTCCTATATACTTACCCTTGTCATCTGGCGTTGTTCCTATATACTTACCCTTGTCATCTGGCGTTTGTTCCTATATACTTACCCTTGTCATCTGGCGTTTGTTTCTATATACTTACCCTTGTCATCTGGCGTTTGTTTCTATATACTTACCCTTGTCATCTGGCGTTTGTTCCTATATACTTACACTTGTCATCTGGCGTTTGTTCCTATATACTTACACTTGTCATCTGGCGTTTGTTCCTATATACTTACCCTTGTCATCTGGCGTTTGTTCCTATATACTTACCCTTGTCATCTGGCGTTTGTTCCTAAATACTTACCCTTGTCATCTGGCGTTTGTTCCTATATACTTACCATTGTCATCTGGCGTTTGTTCCTATATACTTACCCTTGTCATCTGGCGTTTGTTCCTATATACTTACCCTTGTCATCTGGCGTTTGTTCCTATATACTTACCCTTGAACTTTCTTACTTATAAGTGCATCCAATACGGGGAGAAACAATTTTCTTCATTTAATTTGCATTTAATTACCAGACCACAACTAATCATCGACGAAATCAGCATTAGTAGTAGAAATAATAGAAACATAATGTCAACAAACACACTTCGTAAAGTGTCGCGAATAAATACTATTTTGAAATACGAATTAATACATATATTCAACATAATCGATACTTATAATTACTGATAACTTGACATTTGAATGAATTATCTGCTCAGTATTATACATGATCAGTACTATTCAGGACGATTTAATGCTACAATTACAATTTACCTCGAGGTCATTTATTATTTATTAATCGGATCACGATTGAATAATGGAATATTTCCAAAGAAGATAGGGTACCATCTAGAAGGAAGGACGGGGTACATGTTTAATGTTACTGACCAAAATAATTTCACTAAATTAATCAGGAAATTCAAAGTGAGCACATAAATTTAATTCATATTTATGTGTTTTGCTTATATGGTTTTTAGTGCCCCTTTCAGCAAGTTTTCAGATGTATCATGGCGTCCAGTTTTTCAAAAAAAAGGAAAGGGGGCTGAGAAAACCCCTTACCATCGGTAGAAAAACTAGTAATTATTGTCAATTAATATTGGAGTCGAGCACATCCTGTCCACAGTGAGACTCGAACCTCCAACCGAAATGTTGACTGTGATCGAAAGTAGACTAAGTATTTTAATCACTTGGCCACTGAATTCATCTTCACAGAACCTCAATGGGTCTTAAAATATACAACTCTGATCTTAATATGTATTGCACATTTATTCTATGTTTAAAATAACAACAGTATTGTTTGAACAAAATATCCAACTTCCAGTACTTTCAGTTTGTCCTGAAAGTAAACACATTGTTTCACAGATTGGTTGTCATACCGGTATTTTGACTGAATTTCTGGCTAGTAGTATGACACTGTTTCAGTGTCATATCTACAAACTGTTTCAGTGTCCGGTCTACAAACTGTTTTAGTGTCATGTCTACAAACTGTTTCAGTGTCCTGCCTACAAACTGTTTCAGTGTCCTGCCTACAAACTGTTTCAGTGTCCTGTCTACAAACTGTTTCAGTGTCCTATCTACAAACTGTTTCAGTGTCCCGTCTACAAACTGTTTCAGTGTCCTGTCTAAAAACTGTTTCAGTGTCCTGTCTAAAAACTGTTTCAGTGTCCTGTCTAAAAACTGTTTCAGTGTCCTGTCTACAAACTGTTTCAGTGTCCTGTCTAAAAATTGTTTCAGTGTCCTGTCTAAAAACTGTTTCAATGTCCTGTCTAGAAACTGTTTCAGTGTCATGTCTACAAACTGTTTCAGTGTCCTGTCTACAAACTGTTTCAGTGTCCTGTCTACAAACTGTTTCAGTGTCCTGTCTACAAACTGTTTCAGTGTCCTGTCTAAAAACTGTTTCAGTGTCCTGTCTAAAAACTGTTTCAGTGTCCTGTCTAGAAACTGTTTCAGTGTCATGTCTACAAACTGTTTCAGTGTCCTGTCTACAAACTGTTTCAGTGTCCTGTCTACAAACTGTTTCAGTGTCCTGTCTACAAACTGTTTTCAGTGTCCTGTCTAGAAACATTTCTTCTTTAAAGTCTCTTCGGAATGGATTTTGAGTTTTTCGTTACTTAAAGCTACATTTTCTTCGTAGGTAATAAAGTATATTGTCGCTAATAAAGTTATGCCTGCAACCAATATACGACCTATATTATTCGTATGGTACGATTCTACTCCGTCGTCTTTCATTTTTGTTAATCATCTCTTTAATTGATTTCATGTCAGTTAACCTAACAGCCTTATACATCATCTATTACGAAAATGTTCCAAATCGAGCATGAAAGTAAATTACACAACTCACTCGATTTGTTTATGTAATAGCTGTTATAGTGAAAGGTAAACATCAGTGTAATGATTGCATTCTTAAATTTTACAAAAATACAAATAGATCTATTAAGAAAAAGGATATATATACTTTAATGCATATATTTTAAAAAAAATCTTTTAGTACAGCTAGAATATTAATAGATGTTTGACTATTTTTTTTTCATCAAAGTGAGGTTAGTCTTTCACAACGAATTTTGGAATTTGTTATAACAAATAAAAAAAGTCGTTATAACGAATTATTAAAAACGAATTAAAATTCTGGAATTCTAGAATTCGTGATCACTAATAATAAAAAAATGTGTATGTCTTTCAGAAGCTTCCGCACATATCTCTCTTTTAAATTTTAAAGGGAATATTTATATTTTTAAATTGGTGATACGATTTTAACTGTTTGAAAATTTGAAATATTGTTATAATTTAAGTTTCATGACACTCGACAATTTTAGCGGTAAAAACAGAGAAGACGTAAAAAAACTAATGAAATCGGGGATAGATCACGTGACCAACTCAGACTATATTTAAATGTCAGCCAATCAGAATAAAGGATTTTCTACATTGATAGATAGTAGTCACCACATCAATTAGTTAATTAACTTTACGTGTAGTTTTACTTACCCATAATGTCCTTGTAATGGAATAGGAAACAATCAAACATTAGATCAAAGCTCTAAACAAATCAATATACTAAGATCAAAGTCAACGATTGTAAAGTATGTAATACGAAATCAACAAGTGCTTACTGAGTGCCAGAAAATATGACCGTCGACAATTTTGGTAACTGGTTAAAAAGTAAATTCATAAGGAAAAGATAGGTTCATTTGTGAACAACGATTGATGCAATATAAATTTTTAGACTCAATGACATGGTTCAATATACTATTTACATCCCACTAAACATTTCCCCCAAAGTTTCATGAAGATCGGACAACAACTGTTTGAGAGCGGACAAGGGGAGTTAATAGTTGTCGAACTTGGTCTAGATATTATGCTCAAAACATGTTCCCCAAGTTTCATGAAGAACGAACAACAACTGTTAGAGAGCAGGCAAGGCGAATTTTCCATTTTTTATACAAGTAAATGGTCATAACCCTAAGGTGGCTGAGGCTGGTTACCGAAATTGGCAGAGATATAGTGTTCATTAACATTTTCCCCAAGTTTCATTAAGACCGGACACCTGTTTGAGCTAGAGAGCGGACAAGGCCATGGGTGTCCCATAATAAGACAAGTCCGACGGGCGTTGATGCGAAAAGTAAAAGAGAAATGAGCACGTGGAAATGTGGCAAAAAGGGAATAATGTGGCAAATATCTGATGATATGGAAATTAAAGGTGAGAAAGGGAAAAAATCGAAATGTGAAGGGTAGAATGAGACAAAATTTCTGATGATACGGAATATAAATGCGGAATATGACAAAATCACTCAGGATGCGAAATGTAAACGGGAGAAGGAGACATAATATCCGATGTGAAATGTTAAGGGCAGAATGGGATCTAATCTCTAATGATACCGAATGTTAAGGGCAGAATGGGACCTAATCTCTAATGATACCGAATGTTAAGGGCAGAATGGGACCTAATCTCTAATGATACCGAATGTTAAGGGCAGAATGGGACCTAATCTCTAATGATACCGAATGTTAAGGGCAGAATGGGACCTAATCTCTAATGATACCGAATGTTAAGGGCAGAATGGGACCTAATCTCTAATGATACCGAATGTTAAGGGCAGAATGGGACCTAATCTCTAATGATACCGAATGTTAAGGGCAGAATGGGACCTAATCTCTAATGATACCGAATGTTAAGGGCAGAATGGGACCTAATCTCTAATGATACCGAATGTTAAGGGCAGAATGGGACCTAATCTCTAATGATACCGAATGTTAAGGGCAGAATGGGACCTAATCTCTAATGATACCGAATGTTAAGGGCAGAATGGGACCTAATCTCTAATGATACCGAATGTTAAGGGCAGAATGGGACCTAATCTCTAATGATACCGAATGTTAAGGGCAGAATGGGACCTAATCTCTAATGATACCGAATGTTAAGGGCAGAATGGGACCTAATCTCTAATGATACCGAATGTTAAGGGCAGAATGGGACCTAATCTCTAATGATACCGAATGTTAAGGGCAGAATGGGACCTAATCTCTAATGATACCGAATGTTAAGGGCAGAATGGGACCTAATCTCTAATGATACCGAATGTTAAGGGCAGAATGGGACCTAATCTCTAATGATACCGAATGTTAAGGGCAGAATGGGACCTAATCTCTAATGATACCGAATGTTAAGGGCAGAATGGGACCTAATCTCTAATGATACCGAATGTTAAGGGCAGAATGGGACCTAATCTCTAATGATACCGAATGTTAAGGGCAGAATGGGACCTAATCTCTAATGATACCGAATGTTAAGGGCAGAATGGGACCTAATCTCTAATGATACCGAATGTTAAGGGCAGAATGGGACCTAATCTCTAATGATACCGAATGTTAAGGGCAGAATGGGACCTAATCTTTAATGATACCGAATGTTAATGGGGGAATGAGACAAAATTTCTTATTATCAGAAATCTCTTATGATACCTGATGTAAAAGGCAAAATAGAAATAACATTCGGATGTAAACAGGAGAATGGGAAAACATCTCTGATGATATGCAATGTAAAGGGGTGAATGGACACGTGGGAAATTGACAAAAAGAGATAATGTGCAAAAATATCTGATGATACAAAATGTATAGGCCGGAATAGGACAAAATCCCTGCTGATACTATAATGTACAGGACAGAATAGGACAAAATCTCTGATGATACTAAGGGCAGAATAGGACAAAATCTCTGATGATACTAATGTAGAGGGCGGAATAGGACAAAATCTCTGTTGATACTAATGTACAGGACAGAATAGGACAAATTTTCGGATTATACGGAAGGTACAGGGTGAAATGGGACAGAAATCTCTGATGATGCGAAAGTAAAAGCAAGAGTGGGACAAAATTTCTAATAATACCAAATGTAAAGGTGAGAATGAGACACAATGTCTGGTGATATGTGATGTAAAGATGAGAATACGAGACAATGTCTGGTGATATGTGATGTAAAGGTGAGAATGAGACACGATGTCTGGTGATATGTGATGTAAAGATGAGAATACGGCACAATGTCTGGTGATATATGATGTAAAGGTGAGAATCGGACACAATGTCTGGTGATATGTGATGTAAAGGTTAGAATGGGACAAAAAGGCTGGTGATATGTGATGTAAAGGTGAGAATGGGACACAGAGGCTGGTGATATGTGATGTAAAGATGAGAATGAGACACAATGTCTGGTGATATGTTATATAAAGGTGAGAATGGGACACAATGTCTGGTGATATGTGATGTAAAGGTGAAAATGAGACACAAAGGCTGGTGATATGTGATGTAAAGGGGAGAATGAGACACAATGTCTGGTGATATGTGATGTAAAGGGGCGAATGAGACACAATGTCTGGTGATATGTTATATAAAGGTGAGAATGGGACACAATGTCTGGTGATATGTGATGTAAAGGTGAAAATGAGACACAAAGGCTGGTGATATGTGATGTAAAGGAGAGAATGAGACACAATGTCTGGTGATATGTGATGTAAAGGGGAGAATGAGACACAATGTCTGGTGATATGTGATGTAAAGCGGAGAATGACACACAATGTCTGGTGATATGTGATATAAAGGTGAGAATGCGACACAATGTCTGGTGATATGTGATGTAAAGCGGAGAATGAGACATAATGTCTGGTGATATGTGATGTAAATGTGAGAATGAGACACAATGTCTGGTGATATGTGATGTAAAGGTGAAAATGAGACACAAAGGCTGGTGATATGTGATGTAAAGGAGAGAATGAGACACAATGTCTGGTGATATGTTATATAAAGGTGAGAATGCGACACAATGTCTGGTGATATGTGATGTAAAGCGGAGAATGAGACATAATGTCTGGTGATATGTGATGTAAAGGTGAGAATGGGAAACAATGTCTGGTGATATGTGATGTAAAGGGGAGAATGAGACACAATGTCTGGTGATATATGATGTAAAGGGGAGAATGGGACACAATGTCTGGTGATATGTGATGTAAAGGTGAGAATGGGAAACAATGTCTGGTGATATGTGATGTAAAGGGGAGAATGAGACACAATGTCTGGTGATATATGATGTAAAGGGGAGAATGGGACACAATGTCTGGTAATATGTGATGTAAAGGTGAGAATGAGACACAATGTCTGGTGATATATGATGTAAAGGGGAGAATGGGACAAAATGTCTGGTAATATGTGATGTAAAGGTGAGAATGAGACACAGTGTCTGGTAATATGTGATGTAAAGGTGAGAATGGGACACAAAGGCTGGTGATATGTGATGTAAAGGTGAGAATGGGAAACAATGTCTGGTGATATGTGATGTAAAGGGGAGAATGAGACACAATGTCTGGTGATATGTGATGTAAAGGTGAGAATGAGACACAATGTCTGGTGATATGTGATGTAAAGGTGAAAATGAGACACAAAGGCTGGTGATATGTGATGTAAAGGAGAGAATGAGACACAATGTCTGGTGATATGTGATGTAAAGGGGAGAATGAGACACAATGTCTGGTGATATGTGATGTAAATGTGAGAATGAGACACAATGTCTGGTGATATGTGATGTAAATGTGAGAATGAGACACAATGTCTGGTGATATGTTATATAAAGGTGAGAATGCGACACAATGTCTGGTGATATGTGATGTAAAGCGGAGAATGAGACACAATGTCTGGTTATATGTGATGTAAAGGTGAGAATGAGACACAATGTCTGGTAATATGTAATGTAAAGGTGAAAATGAGACACAAAGGCTGGTGATATGTGATGTAAAGGGGAAAATGTGACACAATGTCTGGTGATATGTGATATAAAGGTGAGAATGGGACACAATGTCTGGTGATATGTGATGTAAAGGTGAGAATGAGACACAATGTCTGG
The DNA here is from genome assembly GCA_944474755.1 of Limnoperna fortunei. NCBI lineage: Eukaryota > Metazoa > Mollusca > Bivalvia > Mytilida > Modiolidae > Limnoperna > Limnoperna fortunei. Next base: position 107,502,677 of record OX104111.1, read on the forward strand.
TGATATGTGATGTAAAGGTGAAAATGAGACACAAAGGCTGGTGATATGTGATGTAAAGGAGAGAATGAGACACAATGTCTGGTGATATGTGATGTAAAGGTGAGAATGGGAAACAATGTCTGGTGATATGTGATGTAAAGGGGAGAATGAGACACAATGTCTGGTGATATATGATGTAAAGGGGAGAATGGGACACAATGTCTGGTGATATGTGATGTAAAGGTGAGAATGGGAAACAATGTCTGGTGATATGTGATGTAAAGGGGAGAATGAGACACAATGTCTGGTGATATGTGATGTAAAGGTGAGAATGAGACACAATGTCTGGTGATATGTGATGTAAAGCGGAGAATGAGACACAATGTCTGGTGATATGTGATGTAAAGGTGAGAATGGGAAACAATGTCTGGTGATATGTGATGTAAAGGTGAGAATGGGACACAATGTCTGGTGATATATGATGTAAAGGGGAGAATGGGACACAATGTCTGGTAATATGTAATGTAAAGGTGAGAATGAGACACAATGTCTGGTGATATATGATGTAAAGGGGAGAATGGGACACAATGTCTGGTGATATGTGATGTAAAGGTGAGAATGAGACACAATGTCTGGTGATATGTGATGTAAAGGGGAGAATGGGACACAATGTCTGGTGATATGTGATGTAAAGGGGAAAATGAGACACAATGTCTGGTGATATGTGATGTAAAGGGGAGAATGAGGCACAATGTCTGGTGATATGTGATGTACAGGTGAGAATCGGACACAATGTCTGGTGATATGTGATGTAAAGGGGAGAATGAGACACAATGTCTGGTGATATGTGATTTAAAGGTGAGAATGAGACACAATGTCTGGTGATATGTGATGTAAAGGTGAGAATGGGACACAAAGGCTGGTGATATTTGATGTAAAGGTGAGAATGGGAAACAATGTCTGGTGATATGTGATGTAAAGGGGAGAATAAGACACAATGTCTGGTGATATGTGATGTAAAGGTGAGAATGAGACACAATGTCTGGTGATATGTGATGTAAAGCGGAGAATGAGACACAATGTCTGGTGATATGTGATGTAAAGGTGAGAATGGGAAACAATGTCTGGTGATATGTGATGTACAGGTGAGAATCGGACACAATGTCTGGTGATATGTGATGTAAAGGTGAGAATGGGACACAATGTCTGGTAATATGTGATGTAAAGGGGAGAATGGGACACAATGTCTGGTGATATGTGATGTAAAGGGGAAAATGAGACACAATGTCTGGTGATATGTGATATAAAGGTGAGAATGGGACACAATGTCTGGTGATATGTGATGTAAGGGGGAGAATGGGACACAATGTCTGGTGATATGTGATGTAAAGGGGAGAATGGGACACAGAGGCTGGTGATATGTGATGTAAAGGTGAGAATCGGACACAATGTCTGGTGATATGTGATATAAAGGTGAGAATGGGACACAATGTCTGGTGATATGTGATGTAAAGGTGAAAATGAGACACAAAGGCTGGTGATATGTGATGTAAAGGTGAGAATGGGACACAGAGGCTGGTGATATGTGATGTAAAGATGAGAATGAGACACAATGTCTGGTGATATGTGATGTAAAGGGGAGAATGGGACACAATGTCTGGTGATATGTGATATAAAGGTGAGAATGGGACACAATGTCTGGTGATATGTGATGTAAAGGGGAGAATGGGACACAATGTCTGGTGATATGTGATGTAAAGGGGAGAATGGGACACAGAGGCTGGTGATATGTGATGTAAAGGTGAGAATCGGACACAATGTCTGGTGATATGTGATATAAAGGTGAGAATGGGACACAATGTCTGGTGATATGTGATGTAAAGGTGAAAATGAGACACAAAGGCTGGTGATATGTGATGTAAAGGTGAGAATGGGACACAGAGGCTGGTGATATGTGATGTAAAGATGAGAATGAGACACAATGTCTGGTGATATGTGATGTAAAGATGAGAATGGGACACAATGTCTGGTGATATATGATGTAAAGGGGAGAATGAGACACAATGTCTGGTGATATGTGATGTAAAGGGGAGAATGGGACACAATGTCTGGTGATATGTGATATAAAGGTGAGAATGGGACACAATGTCTCGTGATATGTGATATAAAGGTGAGAATGGGACACAATGTCTGGTGATATGTGATGTAAAGGGGAGAATGGGACACAATGTCTGGTGATATGTGATGTAAAGGGGAGAATGGGACACAATGTCTGGTGATATGTGATGTAAAGGGGAAAATGAGACACAATGTCTGGTGATATGTGATGTAAAGATGAGAATGGGACACAATGTCTGGTGATATGTGATGTAAAGGGGAGAATGAGACACAATGTCTGGTGATATGTGGTGTAAAGGGGAGAATGAGACACAATGTCTGGTGATATGTGATATAAAGGTGAGAATGGGACACAATGTCTGGTGATATGTTATATAAAGGTGAGAATGCGACACAATGTCTGGTGATATGTGATGTAAAGGGGAGAATGAGACACAATGTCTGGTGATATGTGATGTAAAGGGGAGAATGAGACACAATGTCTGGTGATATGTGATATAAAGGTGAGAATGGGACACAATGTCTGGTGATATGTTATATAAAGGTGAGAATGCGACACAATGTCTGGTGATATGTGATATAAAGGGGAGAATGAGACACAATGTCTGGTGGTATGCGATGTAAAGGTGAGAATGAGACACAATGTCTGGTGATATGTGATGTAAAGGTGAGAATGGGACACAAAGGCTGGTGATATGTGATGTAAAGGTGAGAATTGGACACAAAGGCTGGTGATATGTGATGTAAAGGGGAGAATGGGACACAATGTCTGGTGATATGTGATGTAAAGGGGAGAATGAGACACAATGTCTGGTGATATGTGATGTAAATGTGAGAATGAGACACAATGTCTGGTGATATGTGATATAAAGGTGAGAATGGGACACAATGTCTGGTGATATGTTATATAAAGGTGAGAATGCGACACAATGTCTGGTGATATGTGATGTAAAGCGGAGAATGACACACAATGTCTGGTGATATGTGATGTAAAGGTGAGAATGGGAAACAATGTCTGGTGATGTGTGATGTAAATGTGAGAATGAGACACAATGTCTGGTGATATGTGATATAAAGGTGAGAATGGGACACAATGTCTTGTGATATGTTATATAAAGGTGAGAATGCGACACAATGTCTGGTGATATGTGATGTAAAGCGGAGAATGAGACACAATGTCTGGTGATATGTGATGTAAAGGTGAGAATGGGAAACAATGTCTGGTGATATGTGATGTAAAGGGGAGAATGAGACACAGTGTCTGGTGATATGTGATGTAAAGCGGAGAATGAGACACAATGTCTGGTGATATGTGATGTAAAGCGGAGAATGAGACACAATGTCTGGTGATATGTGATGTAAAGGTGAGAATGGGAAACAATGTCTGGTGATATGTGATGTAAAGGGGAGAATGAGACACAATGTCTGGTGATATATGATGTAAAGGGGAGAATGGGACACAATGTCTGGTAATATGTGATGTAAAGGGGAGAATGAGGCACAATGTCTGGTGATATGTGATGTAAAGGTGAGAATCGGACACAATGTCTGGTGATATGTGATATAAAGGTGAGAATGGGACACAATGTCTGGTGATATGTGATGTAAAGGGGAGAATGAGACACAATGTCTGGTGATATGTGATGTAAAGGGGAGAATGGGACACAATGTCTGGTAATATGTGATGTAAAGGGGAAACGGAGACACAAAGGCTGGTGATATGTGATGTAAAGGGGAGAATGGGACACAATGTCTGGTGATATGTGATGTAAAGGGGAAAATGAGACACAAAGGCTGATGATATGTGATGTAAAGGGGAGAATGAGACACAATGTCTGGTAATATGTGATGTAAAGGTGAGAATGAGACACAAAGGCTGGTGATATGTGATGTAAAGCGGAGAATGAGACACAAAGGCTGGTGATATGTGATGTAAAGCGGAGAATGAGACACAATGTCTGGTGATATGTGATGTAAAGGGGAGAATGGGAGACAATGTCTGGTGATATGTGATGTAAAGGGGAGAATGGGACACAATGTCTGGTGATATGTGATGTAAAGGTGAAAATGAGACACAAAGGCTGGTGATATGTGATGTAAAGGTGAGAATGAGACACAAAGGCTGGTGATATATGATGTAAAGGGGAGAATGGGACACAATGTCTGGTAATACGTGATGTAAAGGTGAGAATGAGACACAATGTCTGGTGATATGTGATGTAAAGATGAGAATGGGACACAATGTCTGGTGATATGTGATATAAAGGTGAGAAAGAGACACGATTTCTAATGATTCGACATGTGAAGGTGTGAATAGCACCAAGTCTGTGATTATGATATGTGGAAGTTACAAACATGGTAATAATATATAATTGTTAGACTATAACCAGGAAATTGAGACGGACGGACGATCCGCATTACTACCTTACAGTAGGTAATATCAGAGTAAACCATTTGAATGATCTGTGACTTGAGAGTAAATGAGTGTAATTTTTCACTATTAACAAATAAGAAATCCAATGGGAAAATATTTAACGATAATCTGTATTACGAATCTGAAGAGTGAATAAAAGAACAAACTAAATGACCCTCCATACAGAGAACATTTGTTAATAACAAATAAAAAGAAACATGTAAAATGGTTAAATAATTTAATGAATTTAGGTCCATTACAGTAGACGTGAATATGTAGAAACGTGGTATATCAAAAAGCAAAATGTAGATGTAAATAACATAAACAAGTTATTTTACTTTAGATGATAATGTTCTCTTGCGTAATTACAAGTTTTATGGCCGGAGAGGGAATAACAGGTGGGACTGTCTAAAGCCATATTACTTAGTTTTTGATCCAATTATTAACCATATCAGTATAAATTATTGAGTATGCATTCATTGTTAATAATACCATTCAATGACTGTATCAATACCCGTGCAGTCGTTATGATTAATAATTCATACTAAAAACATCAAAAGAACGTATCCACACAAATAAACAGGTCCCGTATAACGTGTTGTATGAAAATAACGTATAAACAGATCCCGTACAACTGATTGTATCAAATATGAACGCATCAACACAAATCAACAGGCCCCGTACAACTTGTTGTTTCAAATTAACGTATCAACATCAACAAAAATCAACAGGTCCCGTACAACTTGTTGTATCAAAAGAACGTATCAACATCAACAAAAATCAACAGGCCCTGTACAACTTGTTGTATCAAATTAACGTATCAACATCAACAAAAACCAACAGGTGCCGTACAACTTGTTGTATCAAAAGAACGTATCAAGGTCTCGTATTGTACTCGAGACATTAATGATAGCTAGTTAATGTCTTAATACAGTTGTAACACCATTTGAAATGGAAGATTAAATTCTGTTACAGAAAGACGATAGTGTTTGTGACAGTAAATAGTACGCAGCCAATGTGCTTCAATAAAAGTATACCTGTACTGTCTCCAAATAACATCTAGACACTTCCACGTGTTCTACATACATGTACTGTCTTCAAATGGCATCTAGACACTACTACGTGTTCTACATACAGGTACTGTCTCTAAATAGCATCTAGACACTACCAGGTGTTCTACATACAGGCACTGTCTCTAAATAGCATCTAGACACTACCACGTGTTGTACATACAGGTACTGTCTCTAAATAGCATCTAGACACTACCAGGTGTTCTAAATAAAGGTACTGTCTCTAAATAACATCTAGACACTACCACGTATTCTACATATAGGTACTGTCTCTAAATAACATCTAGACTCTACCACGTGTTCTACATAAAGGTACTGTCTTTAAATAACATCTAGACACTACCACGTGTTCTACATAAAGGTATTGTCTCTAAATAACATCTAGACACTACCGCGTGTTCTACATACAGGTACTGTCTCTAAATAGCATCTAAACACTACCACGTGTCATACATACAGGTACTGTCTCTAAATAGCATCTAGACACTACCACGTATTCTACATACAGGTGCTGTCTCTAAATAGCATCTAGACACTATCACGTGTTATACATACAGGTACTGTCTCTAAATAGCATCTAGACACTACCACTTGTTCTACATACAGGTACTGTCTCTAAATAACATCTAGACACTACTACGTGTTCTACATACAGGTACTGTCTCTAAATAGCATCTAGACACTGCCACGGGTTGTACATACAGTTACTGTCTGTAAATAACATCCAGACACTACCACGTGTTCTACATACAGGTACTGTCTGTAAATAACATCCAGACACTACCACGTGTTCTACATACAGGTGCTGTCTCGAAATAGCATCTAGACACTACCACATGTTCTACATACAGGTACTGTCTCTAAAAAGCATCTAGACACTACCATGTGTTGTACATACAGGCACTGTCTCTAAATAGCATCTAGACACTACTACGTGTTGTACATACAGGTACTGTCTCTAAATAGCATCTAGACACTACCACGTGTTCTACATACAGGCACTGTCTCTAAATAACATCTAGACACTACTACGTGTTCTACATACAGGTACTGTCTCTAAAAAGCATCTAAATAGCATCTAGACACTACCACCTGTTCTGCATACAGGTACTGTCTTCAAATAGCATATCTAGACACTACCGTAGACCCTCGTTTTATCAATCATTTACCGATTAATAATCTTCTGTTACTAGAATGACCTTACCCATATAATTTTCTCCAGGAGCAGTTCCTGCAGGAATATGAAAATGCTAAAAAAAATTTGCATAGTCCTATTAATTGAGAGTTCAACTGGCCGTTGTTTCCGATTTTAAAACGATTGACAGAAAGATAGTCTTGAAAAAAAACGATAATTCTGCACTAAGGGGTGGTCAACAGTTGTTATGAAGATCACACATGATTAGCACGTGATGTCACGCGAATTTTTGTTTTCACTATTTAAACCTACAGCAAACTGAAAGATGTGACGATGAAATTTTTCGCATGTAAACAGAAAATGTATGTGTCAACAATCCTACAGAAAAGTAAAAGATGTGACAATTAATTCGTATACGTGTAAACAACCCACAGAAAAGTAAAAGATGACAATGAATTAAAGATGTAAACAACCCACAGAAAAGTAAAAGATGTGACAATGAATTATACGTGTAAACAGCCGCACAGAAAAGTAAAGGGTTACAATGAATTATACGTGTAAACAACCCACAGAAAAGTAAAAAAATGACAATGAATTAAAGATGTAAACAACCCACAGAAAAGTAAAAGATTTGACAATGAATTATACTTGTAACCAACCCACAGAAAGCAAAAGGTGACAATGAATTATACGTGTAAACAACTCACAGAAAAGTAAAAGATGACAATGAATTAAAGATGTAAACAACCCACAGAAAAGTAAAAGATGTGACAATGAATTATACGTGTAAACAACCCACAGAAAAGTAACAGGTGACAATGAATTATACGTGTAAACAGCCGCACAGAAAAGTAAAAGATGACAATGAATTATACGTGTAAACAGCCCACAGAAAAGTAAAAGATGACAATGACTTAAAGATGTAAACAACCCACAGAAAAGTAAAAGATATGACAATGAATTATACGTGTAAACAGCCCACAGAGAAGTAACAGGTGACAATGAATTATACGTGTAAACAGCCGCACAGAAAAGTAAAAGATGACAATGAATTATACGTGTAAACAGCCGCACAGAAAAGTAAAAGATGACAATGAATTAAACGTGTAAACAATCCACAGAAAAGTAACAGATGACAATGAATTATACGTGTCAACAACTCCACAGAAAAGTAAAAGATGACAATGAATTATACCTGTAAACAACCCACAGAAAAGTAAAAGATGATAATGAATTATACGTGTAAACAACCCACAGAAAAGTAAAAGATGACAATGAATTATACGTGTCAACAACCCCACAGAAAAGTAAAAGGTGACAATGAATTATACGTGTAAACAGACAACAGAAAAGTAAAAAATGACAATGAATTATACGTGTAAACAACCCACAGAAAAGAAAGTAAAAGATGACAATGAATTATACATGTACGTGTAAACAACCCACAGAAAAGTAAAAGATGACAATGAATTATACGTGTAAACAACCTGCAGAAACATAGAAAATGTGACAATGAATTATACGTGTAAACAAGCCACAGAAAAGTAAAAGATGACAATGAATTATTAGTGTAAACAACCCACAGAAAAACAAAAAAAGACAATGAATTATACATGTAAACAACCCACAGAAAAGTAAAAGATGACAATGAATTATACGTGTAAACAGCCGACTGAAAAGTAAAAGATGACAATGAATTATACGTGTAAACAACCCACAGAAAAGTAAAAGATGACAATGAATTAAACGTGTAGACAACCCAGAGAAAAGTAAAAGATGGCAATGAATTATACGTGTAAACAACCCACAGAAAAGTAGAAGATGTGACGATGAATTATACGTGTAAACAACCCACAGAAAAGTAAAAGATGACAATGAATTATACGTGTAAACAACCCACAGAAAAGTAAAAGATGACAATGAATTATACGTGTAAACAACCCACAGAAAAGAAAAAGATGACAATGAATTATACGTGTAAACCACCCTCAGAAAAGTAAAAGATGACAATGAATTATACGTGTACACAACCCACAGAAAAGAAAAAGATGACAATGAATTATACGTGTAAACAACCCTCAGAAAAGTAAAAGATGACAACGAATTATACGTGTAAAGAACCCACAGAAAAGTAAAAGATGACAACGAATTATACGTGTAAACAACCCACAGAAAAGTAAAAGATGACAATGAATTAAACATGTAAACAACCCACAGAAAAGTAAACAATGACAATTAAACGTATAAACAACCCTCAGAAAAGTAAAAGATGACAATGAATTATACGTGTAAACAACCCACAGAAAAGTTACAGATGACAGTGAATTAAACGTGTAAACAACTCAAAGAAATGTAAAAGGTGACAATGCATTATATGTGTAAACAACCCACTGAAAAGTAAAAGATGACAATGAAGTAAACGTGTAAACAACACACAGAAAGATGACAATGAATTATACGTGTAAACAAGGTGTAAACAAGCCACAGAAAGTAAAAGATGACAATGAATTAAACGTGTTAACAATCCACAGAAAAGTAAAAGATTACAATGAATTATACGTATAAACAACTCCACCGAAAAGTAAAAGATGACAATGAATTATACGTGTCAACAACTCCACAGAAAAGTAAAAGATGACAATGAATTATACCTGTAAACAACCCACAGAAAAGTAAAAGATTATAATGAAGTATACGTGTAAACAACCCACAGAAAAGTAAAAGATGACAATGAATTATACGTGTCAACAACCCCACAGAAAAGTAAAAGGTGACAATGAGTTATACGTGTAAACAGACAACAGAAAAGTAAAAAATGACAATGAATTATACGTGTAAACAACCCACAGAAAAGTAAAAGATGACAATGAGTTATACGTGTAAACAGCCCACAGAAAAGTAAAGATGACAATGAATTATACGTATAAACAACCCACAGAAAAGAAAGTAAAAGATGACAATGAATTATACATGTACGTGTAAACAACCCACAGAAAAGTAACAGATGACAATAAATTATACGTGTAAACAACCCTCAGAACAGTAAAAGATGACAATGAATTATACGTGTCAGCAACCACAAAGAAAAGTAAAAGGTGACAATGAATTATACGTGTAAACAGCCCACAGAAAAGTAAAAGATGACAATGAATTAAACATGTAAACAACCCACAGAAAAGTAAAAGATGACAATGAATTATACGTGTAAACAACCCACAGAAATGTAAAAGGTGACAATTAATTAAAGATGTAAACAACCCACAGAAAAGTAAAAGATGTGACAATGAATTATACGTGTAAACAACCCACAGAAAAGTAACAGGTGACAATGAATTATACGTGTAAACAGCCGCACAGAAAAGTAAAAGATGACAATGAATTATACGTGTAAACAGCCCACAGAAAAGTAAAAGATGACAATGACTTAAAGATGTAAACAACCCACAGAAAAGTAAAAGATATGACAATGAATTATACGTGTAAACAGCCCACAGAGAAGTAACAGGTGACAATGAATTATACGTGTAAACAGCCGCACAGAAAAGTAAAAGATGACAATGAATTATACGTGTAAACAGCCGCACAGAAAAGTAAAAGATGACAATGAATTAAACGTGTAAACAATCCACAGAAAAGTAACAGATGACAATGAATTATACGTGTCAACAACTCCACAGAAAAGTAAAAGATGACAATGAATTATACCTGTAAACAACCCACAGAAAAGTAAAAGATGATAATGAATTATACGTGTAAACAACCCACAGAAAAGTAAAAGATGACAATGAATTATACGTGTCAACAACCCCACAGAAAAGTAAAAGGTGACAATGAATTATACGTGTAAACAGACAACAGAAAAGTAAAAAATGACAATGAATTATACGTGTAAACAACCCACAGAAAAGAAAGTAAAAGATGACAATGAATTATACATGTACGTGTAAACAACCCACAGAAAAGTAAAAGATGACAATGAATTATACGTGTAAACAACCTGCAGAAACATAGAAAATGTGACAATGAATTATACGTGTAAACAAGCCACAGAAAAGTAAAAGATGACAATGAATTATTAGTGTAAACAACCCACAGAAAAACAAAAAAAGACAATGAATTATACATGTAAACAACCCACAGAAAAGTAAAAGATGACAATGAATTATACGTGTAAACAGCCGACTGAAAAGTAAAAGATGACAATGAATTATACGTGTAAACAACCCACAGAAAAGTAAAAGATGACAATGAATTAAACGTGTAGACAACCCACAGAAAAGTAAAAGATGGCAATGAATTATACGTGTAAACAACCCACAGAAAAGTAGAAGATGTGACGATGAATTATACGTGTAAACAACCCACAGAAAAGTGAAAGATGACAATGAATTATACGTGTAAACAACCCTCAGAAAAGTAAAAGATGACAATGAATTATACGTGTAAACAACCCACAGAAAAGAAAAAGATGACAATGAATTATACGTGTAAACCACCCTCAGAAAAGTAAAAGATGACAATGAATTATACGTGTACACAACCCACAGAAAAGAAAAAGATGACAATGAATTATACGTGTAAACAACCCTCAGAAAAGTAAAAGATGACAACGAATTATACGTGTAAAGAACCCACAGAAAAGTAAAAGATGACAACGAATTATACGTGTAAACAACCCACAGAAAAGTAAAAGATGACAATGAATTAAACATGTAAACAACCCACAGAAAAGTAAACAATGACAATTAAACGTATAAACAACCCTCAGAAAAGTAAAAGATGACAATGAATTATACGTGTAAACAACCCACAGAAAAGTTACAGATGACAGTGAATTAAACGTGTAAACAACTCAAAGAAATGTAAAAGGTGACAATGCATTATATGTGTAAACAACCCACTGAAAAGTAAAAGATGACAATGAAGTAAACGTGTAAACAACACACAGAAAGATGACAATGAATTATACGTGTAAACAAGGTGTAAACAAGCCACAGAAAGTAAAAGATGACAATGAATTAAACGTGTTAACAATCCACAGAAAAGTAAAAGATTACAATGAATTATACGTATAAACAACTCCACCGAAAAGTAAAAGATGACAATGAATTATACGTGTCTACAACTCCACAGAAAAGTAAAAGATGACAATGAATTATACCTGTAAACAACCCACAGAAAAGTAAAAGATGATAATGAAGTATACGTGTAAACAACCCACAGAAAAGTAAAAGATGACAATGAATTATACGTGTCAACAACCCCACAGAAAAGTAAAAGGTGACAATGAGTTATACGTGTAAACAGACAACAGAAAAGTAAAAAATGACAATGAATTATACGTGTAAACAACCCACAGAAAAGTAAAAGATGACAATGAGTTATACGTGTAAACAGCCCACAGAAAAGTAAAGATGACAATGAATTATACGTATAAACAACCCACAGAAAAGAAAGTAAAAGATGACAATGAATTATACATGTACGTGTAAACAACCCACAGAAAAGTAACAGATGACAATAAATTATACGTGTAAACAACCCTCAGAACAGTAAAAGATGACAATGAATTATACGTGTCAGCAACCACAAAGAAAAGTAAAAGGTGACAATGAATTATACGTGTAAACAGCCCACAGAAAAGTAAAAGATGACAATGAATTAAACATGTAAACAACCCACAGAAAAGTAAAAGATGACAATGAATTATACGTGTAAACAACCCACAGAAATGTAAAAGGTGACAATTAATTATACGTGTAAACAGTAGCCCAGTAAAGTAAAAGATGACAATGAATTATACGTGTAAACAACCCACAGAAAAGTAAAAGATGACAATGAATTACACGTGTAAACAACCCACAGAAAAGTAAAAGATGACAATGAATTAAACATGTAAATAACCCACAAAAAAGTAAAAGATGACAATGAATTATACGTGTAAACAACCCACAGAAAAGTAAAAGGTGACAATAAATTTTACGTGTAAACAGCAGCACAGAAAAGTAAAAGATGACAATGAATTATACGTGTAAACAGCCCCACAGAAAAGTAAAAGATGACAATGAATTATACGTGTAAACAGCCCCACAGAAAAGTAAAAGATGACAATGAATTATACGTGTAAACAGCCGCACAGAAACGTAAAAGATGACAATGAATTATACGTGTAAACAACCCACAGAAAAGTTAAAGATGATAATGAATTAAACGTGTAAACAACCACCAGAAAAGTAAAAGATGACAATGAATTATACGTCTAAACAAGCCAAAGAAAAGTAAAAGAATACAATGAATTATAAGTGTAAACAACCCACAGAAAAGTAAAAAATGACAATGAATTATACCTGTAAACAACCCACAGAAAAGTAAAAGATGACAATGAATTATACGTGTAAGAAGCCCACTGAAAAATAAAAGATGACAATGAATTATACGTGTAAACAACCCACAGAAAAGTAAAAGATGACAATGAATTAAACGTGTAGACAAACCCACAGAAAAGTAAAAGATCACAATGAATTATACGTATAAATAACCAACAGAAAAGTAAAAGATGACAACGAATTATACGTGTAAACAGCCGCACAGGAAAGTAAAAGATGGCAATGAATTATACGTGTAAACAACCGACAGAAAAGTAGAAGATGTGACGATGAATTATACGTGTAAACAACCAACAGAAAAGTGAAAGATGACAATGAATTATACGTGTAAACAACCCTCAGAAAAGTAAAAGATGACAATGAATTATACGTGAAAACAACCCACAGAAAAGAAAAAGATGACAATGAATTATACGTGTAAACAACCCTCAGAAAAGTCAAAGATTACAACGAATTATACGTGTAAACAACCCACAGAAAAGTAAAAGATGACAAAGAATTATACGTGTAAACAACCCACAAAAAAGTAAAAAATGACAATTAAATGTGTAAACAGCAGCACAGAAAAGTAAAAGATGACAATGAATTATACGTGTAAACAACCCACAGAAAAGTAAAAAATGACAATTAAACGTGTAAACAACCCTCAGAAAAGTAAAAGATGACATTGAATTATACGTGTAAACAACCCACAGAAAGGTAAAAGATGACAATGAATTATACGTGTAAACAACCCACAGAAAAGTAAAAGATGACAATGAGTTATACGTGTAAACAGCCCACAGAAAAGTAAAGATGACAATGAATTATACGTATAAACAACCCACAGAAAAGAAAGTAAAAGATGACAATGAATTATACATGTACGTGTAAACAACCCACAGAAAAGTAACAGATGACAATAAATTATACGTGTAAACAACCCTCAGAACAGTAAAAGATGACAATGAATTATACGTGTCAGCAACCACAAAGAAAAGTAAAAGGTGACAATGAATTATACGTGTAAACAGCCCACAGAAAAGTAAAAGATGACAATGAATTAAACATGTAAACAACCCACAGAAAAGTAAAAGATGACAATGAATTATACGTGTAAACAACCCACAGAAATGTAAAAGGTGACAATTAATTATACGTGTAAACAGTAGCCCAGTAAAGTAAAAGATGACAATGAATTATACGTGTAAACAACCCACAGAAAAGTAAAAGATGACAATGAATTACACGTGTAAACAACCCACAGAAAAGTAAAAGATGACAATGAATTCAACATGTAAATAACCCACAGAAAAGTAAAAGATGACAATGAATTATACGTGTAAACAACCCACAGAAAAGTAAAAGGTGACAATAAATTTTACGTGTAAACAGCAGCACAGAAAAGTAAAAGATGACAATGAATTATACGTGTAAACAACCAACAGAAAAGTAAAAGATGACAATGAATTATACGTGTAAACAGCCCCACAGAAAAGTAAAAGATGACAATGAATTATACGTGTAAACAGCCGCACAGAAACGTAAAAGATGACAATGAATTATACGTGTAAACAACCCACAGAAAAGTTAAAGATGATAATGAATTAAACGTGTAAACAACCACCAGAAAAGTAAAAGATGACAATGAATTATACGTCTAAACAAGCCAAAGAAAAGTAAAAGAATACAATGAATTATAAGTGTAAACAACCCACAGAAAAGTAAAAAATGACAATGAATTATACCTGTAAACAACCCACAGAAAAGTAAAAGATGACAATGAATTATACGTGTAAGCAGCCCACTGAAAAATAAAAGATGACAATGAATTATACGTGTAAACAACCCACAGAAAAGTAAAAGATGACAATGAATTAAACGTGTAGACAAACCCACAGAAAAGTAAAAGATCACAATGAATTATACGTATAAATAACCAACAGAAAAGTAAAAGATGACAACGAATTATACGTGTAAACAGCCGCACAGGAAAGTAAAAGATGGCAATGAATTATACGTGTAAACAACCGACAGAAAAGTAGAAGATGTGACGATGAATTATACGTGTAAACAACCAACAGAAAAGTGAAAGATGACAATGAATTATACGTGTAAACAACCCTCAGAAAAGTAAAAGATGACAATGAATTATACGTGTAAACAACCCACAGAAAAGAAAAAGATGACAATGAATTATACGTGTAAACAACCCTCAGAAAAGTCAAAGATTACAACGAATTATACGTGTAAACAACCCACAGAAAAGTAAAAGATGACAAAGAATTATACGTGTAAACAACCCACAGAAAAGTAAAAAATGACAATTAAATGTGTAAACAGCAGCACAGAAAAGTAAAAGATGACAATGAATTATACGTGTAAACAACCCACAGAAAAGTAAAAAATGACAATTAAACGTGTAAACAACCCTCAGAAAAGTAAAAGATGACATTGACTTATACGTGTAAACAACCCACAGAAAGGTAAAAGATGACAATGAATTATACGTGTAACCAACCCTCAGAAAAGTAAGTAAAAGATGACAATGAATTATACGTGTAAACAACCCTCAGAAAAGTAAAAGATGTCAATGAATTATACGTGTAAACAACCCACAGAAAAGTAAAAGATGACAATGAATTATACGTGTAAACAAACCCAGAGAAAAGTAAAAGATGACAATGAATTATACGTGTAAACAACCCACAGAAAAGTAAAAGATGACAATGAATTATACGTGTAAACAACCCACAGAAAAGTAAAAGATGACAATAAATTATACGTGTAAACAACCCACAGAAAAGTAAAAGATGACAATGAATTATACGTGTAAACAACCCACAGAAAAGAAAAAGATAACAATGAATTATACGTGTAAACAACCCACAGAAAAGAAAAAGATCACAACGAATTATACGTGTAATCAGCGCACAGAAATGTAAAGATGACAACGAATTATATGTGTAAACAACCCCACAGAAAAGTAAAAGATGACAATGAATTATACGTGAAAACAACCCACAGAAAAGAAAAAGATGACAATGAATTATACGTGTAAACAACCCTCAGAAAAGTCAAAGATTACAACGAATTATACGTGTAAACAACCCACAGAAAAGTAAAAGATGACAAAGAATTATACGTGTAAACAACCCACAGAAAAGTAAAAAATGACAATTAAATGTGTAAACAGCAGCACAGAAAAGTAAAAGATGACAATGAATTATACGTGTAAACAACCCACAGAAAAGTAAAAAATGACAATTAAACGTGTAAACAACCCTCAGAAAAGTAAAAGATGACATTGAATTATACGTGTAAACAACCCACAGAAAGGTAAAAGATGACAATGAATTATACGTGTAACCAACCCTCAGAAAAGTAAGTAAAAGATGACAATGAATTATACGTGTAAACAACCCTCAGAAAAGTAAAAGATGTCAATGAATTATACGTGTAAACAACCCACAGAAAAGTAAAAGATGACAATGAATTATACATGTAAACAACCCACAGAAAAGTAAAAGATGACAATGAATTATACGTGTAAACAGCCGACTGAAAAGTAAAAGATGACAATGAATTATACATGTAAACAACCCACAGAAAAGTAAAAGATGACAATGAATTAAACGTGTAGACAACACAGAGAAAAGTAAAAGATGGCAATGAATTATACGTGTAAACAACCCACAGAAAAGTAGAAGATGTGACGATGAATTATACGTCTAAACAACCCACAGAAAAGAAAGTAAAATATGACAATGAATTATACATGTACCTGCAAACAACCCACAGAAAAGTAAAAGATGACAATGAATTATACGTGTAAACAACCTGCAGAAACATAGAAAATGTGACAATGAATTATACGTGTAAACAAGCCACAGAAAAGTAAAAGATGACAATGAATTATTAGTGTAAACAACCCACAGAAAAATAAAAAAAGACAATGAATTATACATGTAAACAACCCACAGAAAAGTAAAAGATGACAATGAATTATACGTGTAAACAGCCGACTGAAAAGTAAAAGATGACAATGAATTATACGTGTAAACAACCCACAGAAAAGTAAAAGATGACAATGAATTAAACGTGTAGACAACCCAGAGAAAAGTAAAAGATGGCAATGAATTATACGTGTAAACAACCCACAGAAAAGTAGAAGATGTGACGATGAATTATACGTGTAAACAACCCACAGAAAAGTGAAAGATGACAATGAATTATACGTGTAAACAACCCTCAGAAAAGTAAAAGATGACAATGAATTATACGTGTAAACAACCCACAGAAAAGAAAAAGATGACAATGAATTATACGTGTAAACCACCCTCAGAAAAGTAAAAGATGACAATGAATTATACGTGTACACAACCCACAGAAAAGAAAAAGATGACAATGAATTATACGTGTAAACAACCCTCAGAAAAGTAAAAGATGACAACGAATTATACGTGTAAAGAACCCACAGAAAAGTAAAAGATGACAACGAATTATACGTGTAAACAACCCACAGAAAAGTAAAAGATGACAATGAATTATACGTGTAAACAACCCACAGAAAAGTAAACAATGACAATTAAACGTATAAACAACCCTCAGAAAAGTAAAAGATGACAATGAATTATACGTGTAAACAACCCACAGAAAGGTAAAAGATGACAATGAGTTATACGTGTAAACAACCCTCAGAAAAGTAAAAGATGACAATGAATTATACGTGTAAACAAACCCACAGAAAAGTAAAAGATGACAATAAATTATACGTGTAAACAACCCACATAAAAGTAAAAGATGACAATGAATTATACGTGTAAACAACCCACAGAAAAGTAAAAGATGACAACGAATTATACGTGTAAACAACCAACAGAATAGTAAAAAATGACAATTAAACGTATAAACAACCCTCAGAAAAGTAAAAGATGACAAAGAATTATACGTGTAAACAACCCACAGAAAAGTAAAAAATGACAATTAAATGTGTAAACAGCAGCACAGAAAAGTAAAAGATGACAATGAATTATACGTGTAAACAACCCACAGAAAAGTAAAAAATGACAATTAAACGTGTAAACAACCCTCAGAAAAGTAAAAGATGACATTGAATTATACGTGTAAACAACCCACAGAAAGGTAAAAGATGTCAATGAATTATACGTGTAAACAACCCACAGAAAAGTAAAAGATGACAATGAATTATACGTGTAAACAAACCCACAGAAAAGTAAAAGATGACAATGAATTATACGTGTAAACAACCCACAGAAAAGTAAAAGATGACAATGAATTATACGTGTAAACAACCCACAGAAAAGTAAAAATGACAATAAATTATACGTGTAAACAACCCACAGAAAAGTAAAAGATGACAATGAATTATACGTGTAAACAGTCCACAGAAAAGAAAAAGATAACAATGAATTATACGTGTAAACAACCCACAGAAAAGAAAAAGATCACAACGAATTATACGTGTAATCAGCGCACAGAAATGTAAAGATGACAACGAATTATATGTGTAAACAACCCCACAGAAAAGTAGAAGATGTGACGATGAATTATACGTGTAAACAACCCACAGAAAAGTAAAAGATGACAACGAATTATACGTGTAAACAACCAACAGAATAGTAAAAAATGACAATTAAACGTATAAACAACCCTCAGAAAAGTAAAAGATGACAAAGAATTATACGTGTAAACAACCCACAGAAAAGTTAAAAATGACAATTAAATGTGTAAACAGCAGCACAGAAAAGTAAAAGATGACAATGAATTATACGTGTAAACAACCCACAGAAAAGTAAAAAATGACAATTAAACGTGTAAACAACCCTCAGAAAAGTAAAAGATGACATTGAATTATACGTGTAAACAACCCACAGAAAGGTAAAAGATGACAATGAATTATACGTGTAACCAACCCTCAGAAAAGTAAGTAAAAGATGACAATGAATTATACGTGTAAACAACCCTCAGAAAAGTAAAAGATGTCAATGAATTATACGTGTAAAAAACCCACAGAAAAGTAAAAGATGACAATGAATTATACGTGTAAACAAACCCACAGAAAAGTAAAAGATGACAATGAATTATACGTGTAAACAACCCACAGAAAAGTAAAAGATGACAATGAATTATACGTGTAAACAACCCACAGAAAAGTAAAAGATGACAATAAATTATACGTGTAAACAACCCACAGAAAAGTAAAAGATGACAATGAATTATACGTGTAAACAGTCCACAGAAAAGAAAAAGATAACAATGAATTATACGTGTAAACAACCATCAGAAAAGAAAAAAATCACAACGAATTATACGTGTAATCAGCGCACAGAAATGTAAAGATGACAACGAATTATATGTGTAAACAACCCCACAGAAAAGTAAACGATGACAATGAATTATACGTGAAAACAACCCACAGAAAAGAAAAAGATGACAATGAATTATACGTGTAAACAACCCTCAGAAAAGTCAAAGATTACAACGAATTATACGTGTAAACAACCCACAGAAAAGTAAAAGATGACAAAGAATTATTATTGTAAACAACCCACAGAAAAGTAAAAAATGACAATTAAATGTGTAAACAGCAGCACAGAAAAGTAAAAGATGACAATGAATTATACGTGTAAACAACCCACAGAAAAGTAAAAAATGACAATTAAACGTGTAAACAACCCTCAGAAAAGTAAAAGATGACATTGAATTATACGTGTAAACAACCCACAGAAAGGTAAAAGATGACAATGAATTATACGTGTAAGCAACCCTCAGAAAAGTAATTAAAAGATGACAATGAATTATACGTGTAAACAACCCTCAGAAAAGTAAAAGATGTCAATGAATTATACGTGTAAACAACCCACAGAAAAGTAAAAGATGACAATGAATTATACATGTAAACAACCCACAGAAAAGTAAAAGATGACAATGAATTATACGTGTAAACAACCCACAGAAAAGTAAAAGATGACAAAGAATTAAACGTGTAGACAACACAGAGAAAAGTAAAAGATGGCAATGAATTATACGTGTAAACAACCCACAGAAAAGTAGAAGATGTGACGATGAATTATACGTCTAAACAACCCACAGAAAAGAAAGTAAAATATGACAATGAATTATACATGTACGTGTAAACAACCCACAGAAAAGTAAAAGATGACAATGAATTATACGTGTAAACAACCTGCAGAAACATAGAAAATGTGACAATGAATTATTCGTGTAAACAAGCCACAGAAAAGTAAAAGATGACAATGAAATATTAGTGTAAACAACCCACAGAAAAATAAAAAAAGACAATGAATTATACATGTAAACAACCCACAGAAAAGTAAAAGATGACAATGAATTATACGTGTAAACAACCCACAGAAAAGTAAAAGATGACAATGAATTAAACGTGTAGACAACCCAGAGAAAAGTAAAAGATGGCAATGAATTATACGTGTAAACAACCCACAGAAAAGTAGAAGATGTGACGATGAATTATACGTGTAAACAACCCACAGAAAAGTGAAAGATGACAATGAATTATACGTGTAAACAACCCTCAGAAAAGTAAAAGATGACAATGAATTATACGTGTAAACAACCCACAGAAAAGAAAAAGATGACAATGAATTATACGTGTAAACCACCCTCAGAAAAGTAAAAGATGACAATGAATTATACGTGTACACAACCCACAGAAAAGAAAAAGATGACAATGAATTATACGTGTAAACAACCCTCAGAAAAGTAAAAAATGACAACGAATTATACGTGTAAAGAACCCACAGAAAAGTAAAAGATGACAACGAATTATACGTGTAAACAACCCACAGAAAAGTAAAAGATGACAATGAATTATACGTGTAAACAACCCACAGAAAAGTAAACAATGACAATTAAACGTATAAACAACCCTCAGAAAAGTAAAAGATGACAATGAATTATACGTGTAAACAACCCACAGAAAGGTAAAAGATGACAATGAGTTATACGTGTAAACAAACCCACAGAAAAGTAAAAGATGACAATAAATTATACGTGTAAACAACCCACATAAAAGTAAAAGATGACAATGAATTATACGTGTAAACAACCCACAGAAAAGTAAAAGATGACAACGAATTATACGTGTAAACAACCAACAGAATAGTAAAAAATGACAATTAAACGTATAAACAACCCTCAGAAAAGTAAAAGATGACAATGAATTATACGTGCAAACAACCCACAGAAAGGTAAAAGATGACAATGAATTATACGTGTAAACAACCCTCAGAAAAGTAAAAGATGACAATGAATTATACGTGTAAACAAACCCACAGAAAAGTAAAAGATGACAATGAATTATACGTGTAAACAACCCACATAAAAGTAAAAGATGACAATGAATTATACGTGTAAACAACCCACAGAAAAGAAAAAAATTACAATTAAACGGGTAAACAACCAACTGAAAAGTAAAAGATGACAGTGAATTAAACGCGTAAACATCTCAAAGAAAAGTAAAAGGTGACAATGCATTATACGTGTAAACAAACCACTGAAAAGCAAAAGATGACAATGAAGCAAACGTGTAAACAACCCACAGAAAAGTAAAAGATGACAATGAATTATACGTGTAAACAACCCACAGAAAGTAAAAGATGACAATGAATTATACGTGTAAACAACCCACAGAAATGTAAAAGATGACAGTGAAATAAACGTGTAAACAACTCAAAGAAGGGTAAAAGGTGACAATGCATTATACGTGTAAACAACCCACTGAAAAGTAAAAGATGACAATGAAGTAAACGTGTAAAAAACCCACAGAAAAGTAAAAGATGACAATGAATTATACGTGTAAACAACCCACTGAAAAGTAAAAGATGACAATGAATTAAACGTGTAAACAACCCACAGAAAGTAAAAGATGACAATGAATTATACATGTAAACAACCCACAGAAAAGTTACAGATGACAGTGAATTAAACGTGTAAACAACTCAAAGAAATGTAAAAGGTGACAATGCATTATATGTGTAAACAACCCACTGAAAAGTAAAAGATGACAATGAAGTAAACGTGTAAACAACCCACAGAAAGATGACAATGAATTATACGTGTAAACAAGGTGTAAACAAGCCACAGAAAGTAAAAGATGACAATGAATTAAACGTGTTAACAATCCACAGAAAAGTAAAAGATGACAATGAATTATACGTATAAACAACTCCACCGAAAAGTAAAAGATGACAATGAATTATACGTGTCAACAACTCCACAGAAAAGTAAAAGATGACAATGAATTATACCTGTAAACAACCCAGAGAAAAGTAAAAGATGATAATGAAGTATACGTGTAAACAACCCACAGAAAAGTAAAAGATGACAATGAATTATACGTGTCAACAACCCCACAGAAAAGTAAAAGGTGACAATGAATTATACGTGTAAACAGACAACAGAAAAGTAAAAAATGACAATGAATTATACGTGTAAACAACCCACAGAAAAGTAAAAGATGACAATGAGTTATACGTGTAAACAGCCCACAGAAAAGTAAAGATGACAATGAATTATACGTATAAACAACCCACAGAAAAGAAAGTAAAAGATGACAATGAATTATACATGTACGTGTAAACAACCCACAGAAAAGTAAAAGATGACAATAAATTATACGTGTAAACAACCGCACAGAAAAGTAAAAGATGACAATGAATTATACGTGTCAGCAACCACAAAGAAAAGTAAAAGGTGACAATGAATTATACGTGTAAACAGCCCACAGAAAAGTAAAAGATGACAATGAATTAAACATGTAAACAACCCACAGAAAAGTAAAATATGACAATGAATTATACGTGTAAACAACCCACAGAAAAGTAAAAGGTGACAATTAATTATACGTGTAAACAGTAGCCCAGTAAAGTAAAAGATGACAATGAATTATACGTGTAAACAACCCACAGAAAAGTAAAAGATGACAATGAATTACACGTGTAAACAACCCACAGAAAAGTAAAAGATGACAATGAATTAAACATGTAAATAACCCACAGAAAAGTAAAAGATGACAATGAATTATACGTGTAAACAACCCACAGAAAAGTAAAAGGTGACAATAAATTTACGTGTAAGCAGCAGCACAGAAAAGTAAAAGATGACAATGAATTATACGTGTAAACAACCAACAGAAAAGTAAAAGATGACAATGAATTATACGTGTAAACAGCCGCACAGAAACGTAAAAGATGACAATGAATTATACGTGTAAACAACCCACAGAAAAGTTAAAGATGATAATGAATTAAACGTGTAAACAACCACCAGAAAAGTAAAAGATGACAATGAATTATACGTCTAAACAAGCCAAAGAAAAGTAAAAGAATACAATGAATTATAAGTGTAAACAACCCACAGAAAAGTAAAAAATGACAATGAATTATACCTGTAAACAACCCACAGAAAAGTAAAAGATGACAATGAATTATACGTGTAAACAGCCCACTGAAAAATAAAAGATGACAATGAATTATACGTGTAAACAACCCACAGAAAAGTAAAAGATGACAATGAATTAAACGTGTAGACAAACCCACAGAAAAGTAAAAGATCACAATGAATTATACGTATAAATAACCAACAGAAAAGTAAAAGATGACAACGAATTATACGTGTAAACAGCCGCACAGGAAAGTAAAAGATGGCAATGAATTATACGTGTAAACAACCCACAGAAAAGAAAAAGATCACAACGAATTAGACGTGTAATCAGCGCACAGAAATGTAAAGATGACAACGAATTATACGTGTAAACAGCAGCACAGAAACGTAAAAGATGACATTGAATTATACGTGTAAAAAGCCCACAGAGAAGTAATAATGACAACGAATAATACGTGTAAACAACCGCACAGAAAAGTTAAAGATGACAATGAATTATACGTATAAACAACCCACAGAAAAGTAAAAGATGTGACAATGAATTATACGTGTAAACAACCCTCAGAAAAGTAAAAGATGACAATGAATTATACGTGTAAACAACCCGCAGAAAGTAAAAGATGACAACGAATTATACGTGTAAACAACCCGCAGAAACATAGAAAATGTGACAATGAATTATACGTGTCAACAAGCCACAGAAAAGTAAAAAGATGACAATGAATTATTAGTGTAAACAACCCACAGAAAGGTAAAAGATGACAATGAGTTATACGTGTAAACAGCCCACAGAAAAGTAAAGATGACAATGAATTATACGTGTAAACAATCTGCAGAAACATAGAAAGTGTGACAATGAATTATACGTGTAAACAAGCCACAGAAAAGTAAAAGATGACAATGAATTATTAGTGTAAACAACCCACAGAAAAGTAAAAAAGACAATGAATTATACATGTAAACAACCCACAGAAAAGTAAAAGATGACAATGAATTATACGTGTAAACAGCCGACTGAAAAGTCAAAGATGACAATGAATTATACGTGTAAACAACCCACAGAAAAGTAAAAGATGACAATGAATTAAACGTGTAGACAACCCACAGAAAAGTAAAAGATGGCAATGAATTATACGTGTAAACAGCCCACAGAAAAGAAAAAGATGACAATGAACTATACGTGTAAAACACCCTCAGAAAAGTAAAAGATGACAATGAATTATACTTGTAAACAACACACAGAAAAGAAAAATATGACAATGAATTATACGTGTAAACAACCCTCAGAAAAGTAAAAGATGACAACGAATTATACGTGTAAACAACCCACAGAAAAGTAAAAGATGACAACGAATTATACGTGTAAACAACCCACAGAAAAGTTAAAGATGACAATGAATTATACGTGTAAACAACCCACAGAAAAGTAAACAATGACAATTAAACGTATAAACAACCCTCAGAAAAGTAAAAGATGACAATGAGTTATACGTGTAAACAACCCTCAGAAAAGTAAAAGATGACAATGATTATACGTGTAAACAAACCCACAGAAAAGTAAAAGATGACAATGAATTATACGTGTAAACAACCCACATAAAAGTAAAAGATGACAATGAATAATACGTGTAAACAACCCACAGAAAAGTAAAAGATGACAATGAATTATACGTATAAATAACCAACAGAAAAGTAAAAGATGACAACGAATTATACGTGTAAACAGCCGCACAGGAAAGTAAAAGATGGCAATGAATTATACGTGTAAACAACCGACAGAAAAATAGAAGATGTGACGAGGAATTATACGTGTAAACAACCAACAGAAAAGTGAAAGATGACAATGAATTATACGTGTAAACAACCCTCAGAAAAGTAAAAGATGACAATGAATTATACGTGAAAACAACCCTCAGAAAAGAAAAAGATGACAATGAATTATACGTGTAAACAACCCTCAGAAAAGTCAAAGATTACAACGAATTATACGTGTAAACAACCCACAGAAAAGTAAAAGATGACAAAGAATTATACGTGTAAACAACCCACAGAAAAGTAAAAAATGACAATTAAATGTGTAAACAGCAGCACAGAAAAGTAAAAGATGACAATGAATTATACGTGTAAACAACCCACAGAAAAGTAAAAAATGACAATTAAACGTGTAAACAACCCTCAGAAAAGTAAAAGATGACATTGAATTAAACGTGTAAACAACCCACAGAAAGGTAAAAGATGACAATGAATTATACGTGTAACCAACCCTCAGAAAAGTAAGTAAAAGATGACAATGAATTATACGTGTAAACAACCCTCAGAAAAGTAAAAGATGTCAATGAATTATACGTGTAAACAACCCTCAGAAAAGTAAAAGATGACAACGAATAATACGTGTAAACAACCGCACAGAAAAGTTAAAGATGACAATGAATTATACGTATAAACAACCCACAGAAAAGTAAAAGATGTGACAATGAATTATACGTGTAAACAACCCTCAGAAAAGTAAAAGATGACAATGAATTATACGTGTAAACAACCCGCAGAAAGTAAAAGATGACAACGAATTATACGTGTAAACAACCCGCAGAAACATAGAAAATGTGACAATGAATTATACGTGTAAACAAGCCACAGAAAAGTAAAAAGATGACAATGAATTATTAGTGTAAACAACCCACAGAAAGGTAAAAGATGACAATGAGTTATACGTGTAAACAGCCCACAGAAAAGTAAAGATGACAATGAATTATACGTGTAAACAATCTGCAGAAACATAGAAAGTGTGACAATGAATTATACGTGTAAACAAGCCACAGAAAAGTAAAAGATGACAATGAATTATTAGTGTAAACAACCCACAGAAAAGTAAAAAAGACAATGAATTATACATGTAAACAACCCACAGAAAAGTAAAAGATGACAATGAATTATACGTGTAAACAGCCGACTGAAAAGTCAAAGATGACAATGAATTATACGTGTAAACAACCCACAGAAAAGTAAAAGATGACAATGAATTAAACGTGTAGACAACCCACAGAAAAGTAAAAGATGGCAATGAATTATACGTGTAAACAGCCCACAGAAAAGAAAAAGATGACAATGAACTATACGTGTAAAACACCCTCAGAAAAGTAAAAGATGACAATGAATTATACTTGTAAACAACACACAGAAAAGAAAAATATGACAATGAATTATACGTGTAAACAACCCTCAGAAAAGTAAAAGATGACAATGAATTATACGTGTAAACAACCCACAGAAAAGTAAAAGATGACAACGAATTATACGTGTAAACAACCCACAGAAAAGTTAAAGATGACAATGAATTATACGTGTAAACAACCCACAGAAAAGTAAACAATGACAATTAAACGTATAAACAACCCTCAGAAAAGTAAAAGATGACAATGAGTTATACGTGTAAACAACCCTCAGAAAAGTAAAAGATGACAATGAATTATACGTGTAAACAAACCCACAGAAAAGTAAAAGATGACAATGAATTATACGTGTAAACAACCCACATAAAAGTAAAAGATGACAATGAATAATACGTGTAAACAACCCACAGAAAAGTAAAAGATGACAATGAATTATACGTATAAATAACCAACAGAAAAGTAAAAGATGACAACGAATTATACGTGTAAACAGCCGCACAGGAAAGTAAAAGATGGCAATGAATTATACGTGTAAACAACCGACAGAAAAGTAGAAGATGTGACGATGAATTATACGTGTAAACAACCAACAGAAAAGTGAAAGATGACAATGAATTATACGTGTAAACAACCCTCAGAAAAGTCAAAGATTACAACGAATTATACGTGTAAACAACCCACAGAAAAGTAAAATATGACAAAGAATTATACGTGTAAACAACCCACAGAAAAGTAAAAAATGACAATTAAATGTGTAAACAGCAGCACAGAAAAGTAAAAGATGACAATGAATTATACGTGTAAACAACCCACAGAAAAGTAAAAAATGACAATTAAACGTGTAAACAACCCTCAGAAAAGTAAAAGATGACATTGAATTATACGTGTAAACAACCCACAGAAAGGTAAAAGATGAGAATGAATTATACGTGTAACCAACCCTCAGAAAAGTAAGTAAAAGATGACAATGAATTATACGTGTAAACAACCCTCAGAAAAGTAAAAGATGTCAATGAATTATACGTGTAAACAACCCTCAGAAAAGTAAAAGATGACAACGAATTATACGTGTAAACAACCCACAGAAAAGTAAAAGATGACAACGAATTATACGTGTAAACAACCCACAGAAAAGTAAAAGATGACAATGAATTATACGTGTAAACAAACCCACAGAAAAGTAAAAGATGACAATGAATTATACGTGTAAACAACCCACAGAAAAGTAAAAGATGACAATGAATTATACGTGTAAACAACCCTCAGAAAAGTAAAAGATGACAATAAATTATACGTGTAAACAACCCACAGAAAAGTAAAAGATGACAATGAATTATACGTGTAAACAGTCCACAGAAAAGAAAAAGATAACAATGAATTATACGTGTAAACAACCCACAGAAAAGAAAAAGATCACAACGAATTATACGTGTAATCAGCGCACAGAAATGTAAAGATGACAACGAATTATATGTGTAAACAACCCCACAGAAAAGTAAAAGATGACAATGAATTATACGTGAAAACAACCCACAGAAAAGAAAAAGATGACAATGAATTATACGTGTAAACAACCCACAGAAAAGTCAAAGATTACAACGAATTATACGTGTAAACAACCCACAGAAAAGTAAAAGATGACAAAGAATTATACGTGTAAACAACCCACAGAAAAGTAAAAAATGACAATTAAATGTGTAAACAGCAGCACAGAAAAGTAAAAGATGACAATGAATTATACCTGTAAACAACCCACAGAAAAGTAAAAAATGTCAATTGAACGTGTAAACAACCCTCAGAAAAGTAAAAGATGACATTGAATTATACGTGTAAACAACCCACAGAAAGGTAAAAGATGACAATGAATTATACGTGTAACCAACCCTCAGAAAAGTAAGTAAAAGATGACAATGAATTATACGTGTAAACAACCCTCAGAAAAGTAAAAGATGTCAATGAATTATACGTGTAAACAACCCTCAGAAAAGTAAAAGATGACAACGAATTATACGTGTAAACAACCCACAGAAAAGTAAAAGATGACAACGAATTATACGTGTAAACAACCCACAGAAAAGTAAAAGATGACAATGAATTATACGTGTAAACAAACCCACAGAAAAGTAAAAGATGACAATGAATTATACGTGTAAACAACCCACAGAAAAGTAAAAGATGACAATGAATTATACGTGTAAACAACCCACAGAAAAGTAAAAGATGACAATAAATTATACGTGTAAACAACCCACAGAAAAGTAAAAGATGACAATGAATTATACGTGTAAACAGTCCACAGAAAAGAAAAAGATAACAATGAATTATACGTGTAAACAACCCACAGAAAAGAAAAAGATCACAACGAATTATACGTGTAATCAGCGCACAGAAATGTAAAGATGACAACGAATTATACGTGTAAACAGCAGCACAGAAACGTAAAAGATGACATTGAATTATACGTGTAAAAAGCCCACAGAGAAGTAATAATGACAACGAATAATACGTGTAAACAACCGCACAGAAAAGTTAAAGATGACAATGAATTATACGTATAAACAACCCACAGAAAAGTAAAAGATGTGACAATGAATTATACGTGTAAACAACCCTCAGAAAAGTAAAAGATGACAATGAATTATACGTATAAACAACCCGCAGAAAGTAAAAGATGACAACGAATTATACGTGTAAACAACCCGCAGAAACATAGAAAATGTGACAATGAATTATACGTGTAAACAAGCCACAGAAAAGTAAAAAGATGACAATGAATTATTAGTGTAAACAACCGACAGAAAGGTAAAAGATGACAATGAGTTATACGTGTAAACAGCCCACAGAAAAGTAAAGATGACAATGAATTATACGTGTAAACAATCTGCAGAAACATAGAAAGTGTGACAATGAATTATACGTGTAAACAAGCCACAGAAAAGTAAAAGATGACAATGAATTATTAGTGTAAACAACCCACAGAAAAGTAAAAAAGACAATGAATTATACATGAAAACAACCCACAGAAAAGTAAAAGATGACAATGAATTATACGTGTAAACAGCCGACTGAAAAGTCAAAGATGACAATGAATTATACGTGTAAACAACCCACAGAAAAGTAAAAGATGACAATGAATTAAACGTGTAGACAACCCACAGAAAAGTAAAAGATGGCAATGAATTATACGTGTAAACAGCCCACAGAAAAGAAAAAGATGACAATGAACTATACGTGTAAACCACCCTCAGAAAAGTAAAAGATGACAATGAATTATACTTGTAAACAACACACAGAAAAGAAAAATATGACAATGAATTATACGTGTAAACAACCCTCAGAAAAGTAAAAGATGACAACGAATTATACGTGTAAACAACCCACAGAAAAGTAAAAGATGACAACGAATTATACGTGTAAACAACCCACAGAAAAGTTAAAGATGACAATGAATTATACGTGTAAACAACCCACAGAAAAGTAAACAATGACAATTAAACGTATAAACAACCCTCAGAAAAGTAAAAGATGACAATGAGTTATACGTGTAAACAACCCTCAGAAAAGTAAAAGATGACAATGAATTATACGTGTAAACAAACCCACAGAAAAGTAAAAGATGACAATGAATTATACGTGTAAACAACCCACATAAAAGTAAAAGATGACAATGAATAATACGTGTAAACAACCCACAGAAAAGTAAAAGATGACAATGAATTATACGTGTAAACAACCAACAGAATAGTAAAAAATGACAATTAAACGTATAAACAACCCTCAGAAAAGTAATAGATGACAATGAATTATACGTGTAAACAACCCACAGAAAGGTAAAAGATGACAATGAATTATACGTGTAAACAACCCTTAGAAAAGTAAAAGATGACAATGAATTATACGTGTAAAGAAACCCACAGAAAAGTAAAAGATGACAATGAATTATATGTGTAAACAACCCACATAAAAGTAAAAGATGACAATGAATTATACGTGTAAACAACCCACAGAAAAGTAAAAGATGACAATGAATTATACGTGTAAACAAACCCACAGAAAAGTAAAAGATGACAATGAATTATAGGTGTTAACAACCCACAGAAAAGTAAAAGATGACAATGAATTATACGTGTAAACAACCCACAGAAAAGTAAAAGATGACAGTGAAATAAACGTGTAAACAACTCAAAGAAAAGTAAAAGATGACAATGCATTATACGTGTAAACAACCCACTGAAAAGTAAAAGATGACAATGAATTATACGTGTAAACAACCCACTGAAAAGTAAAAGATGACAATGAATTAAACGTGTAAACAACCCACAGAAAGTAAAAGATGACAATGAATTATACATGTAAACAACCCACAGAAAAGTTACAGATGACAGTGAATTAAACGTGTAAACAACTCAAAGAAATGTAAAACGTGACAATGCATTATACGTGTAAACAACCCACTGAAAAGTAAAAGATGACAATGAAGTAAGCGTGTAAACAACCCACAGAAAGATGACAATGAATTTTACGTGTAAACAACGTGTAAACAACCCACAGAAAGTAAAAGATGACAATGAATTATACGTGTAAACAGCCCACAGAAAAGTAAAAGATGACAATGAATTATACGTGTAAACAACCCACAGAAAAGTAAAAGATGACAATGAATTATACGTGTAAACAACCAACATAAAAGTAAAAAATGACAATTAAACGTATAAACAACCCTCAGAAAAGTAAAAGATGACAATGAATTAGACGTGTAAACAACCCACAGAAAGGTAAAAGATGACAATGAATTATACGTGTAAACAACCCTCAGAAAAGTAAAAGATGACAATGAATTATACGTGTAAACAAACCCACAGAAAAGTAAAAGATGACAATGAATTATACGTGTAAACAACCCACTGAAAAGTAAAAGATGACAATGAATTATACGTGTAAACAACCCACAGAAAAGTAAAAGATGACAATGAATTATACGTGTAAACAAACCCACAGAAATGTAAAAGATAACAATGAATTATACGTGTTAACAACCCACAGAAAAGTAAAAGATGACAATGAATTATACGTGTAAACAACCCACTGAAAAGTAAAAGATGACATTGAATTAAACGTGTAAACAACCCACAGAAAGTAAAAGATGACAATGAATTATACATGTAAATAACCCACAGAAAAATTACAGATGACAATGAAGTAAACGTGTAAACAACCCACAGAAAAGTAAAAGATGACAATGAATTATACGTGTAAACAACCCACTGAAAAGTGAAAGATGACAATGAATTAAACGTGTAAACAACCCACAGAAAGTAAACGATGACAATGAATTATACATGTAAACAACCCACAGAAAAGTTACAGATGACAATGAAGTAAACGTGTAAACAACCCACAGAAAGATGACAATGAATTATACGTGTAAACAACGTGTAAACAACCCTCAGAAAAGTAAAAGATGACAATGAATTATACGTGTAAACAACCCACAGAAAGGTAAAAGATGACAATGAATTATACGTGTAAACAACCCTTAGAAAAGTAAAAGATGACAATGAATTATACGTGTAAACAAACCTACAGAAAAGTAAAAGATGACAATGAATTATATGTGTAAAGAACCCACATAAAAGTAAAAGATGACAATGAATTATACGTGTAAACAACCCACAGAAAAGTAAAAGATGACAATGAATTATACGTGTAAACAACCCACAGAAAAGTAAAAAATGACAATTAAACGTGTAAACAACCCTCAGAAAAGTAAAAGATGACATTGAATTATACGTGTAAACAACCCACAGAAAGGTAAAAGATGACAATGAATTATACGTGTAACCAACCCTCAGAAAAGTAAGTAAAAGATGACAATGAATTATACGTGTAAACAACCCTCAGAAAAGTAAAAGATGTCAATGAATTATACGTGTAAACAACCCTCGGAAAAGTAAAAGATGACAACGAATTATACGTGTAAACAACCCACAGAAAAGTAAAAGATGACAACGAATTATACGTGTAAACAACCCACAGAAAAGTAAAAGATGACAATGAATTATACGTGTAAACAAACCCACAGAAAAGTAAAAGATGACAATGAATTATACGTGTAAACAACCCACAGAAAAGTAAAAGATGACAATGAATTATACGTGTAAACAACCCACAACAACCCACAGAAAAGTAAAAGATGACAATAAATTATACGTGTAAAAAACCCACAGAAAAGTAAAAGATGACAATGAATTATACGTGTAAACAGTCCACAGAAAAGAAAAAGATAACAATGAATGATACGTGTAAACAACCCACAGAAAAGTAAAAGATGACAACGAATTATACGTGTAATCAGCCCACAGAAATGTAAAGATGACAACGAATTATACGTGTAAAAAACCCCCCAGAAAAGTAAAAGATGACAATGAATTATACGTGTAAACAGCCGCCCAGTAAAGTAAAAGATGACAATGAATTAAACGTGTAAACAGCCCACGGAGAAGTAAAGATGACAACGAATAATACGTGTAAACAACCGCACAGAAAAGTTAAAGATGACAATGAATTATACGTATAAACAACCATCAGAAAAGTAGAAGATGTGACAGTGAATTATACGTGTAAACAACCCACAGAAAAGTAAAAGGTGACAATGAATTATACGTGTAAACAACCACCAGAAAAGTAAAAGATGACAATGAATTATACGTGTAAACAACCCACAGAAAAATAGAAAATGTGACAATGAATTATACGTGTAAACAAGCCCCAGAAAAGTAAAAGATGACAATGAATTAAACGTGTAGAAAACCCACAGAAAAGTAAAAGATGACAATGAATTATGCGTATAAATAACCAACAGAAAAGTAAAAGATGACAATGAATTATACGTGTAAACAACCCACAGAAAAGTAAAAGATGACGATGAATTATACGTGTAAACAACCCTCAGAAAAGTAAAAGATGACAACGAATTATACGTGTAAACAACCCACAGAAAAGTAAAAGATGACAATGAATTATACGTGTAAACAACCCACAGAAAAGTAAACAATGACAATTAAACGTATAAACAACCCTCAGAAAAGTAAAAGATGACAATGAATTATACGTGTAAACAATCCATAGAAAAAGATGACAACGAATTATACGTGTAAACAACCCACAGAAAAGTAAAAGATGAGAATGAATTATACATGTAAACAACCCACAGAAAAGTAAAAAATGACAATTAAACGTGTAAACATCCCTCAGAAAAGTAAAAGATGACAATGAATTATACGTGTAAACAACCCACAGAAAGGTAAAATATGACAATGAATTATACGTGTAAACAACCCTCAGAAAAGTAAAAGATGACAATGAATTATATGTGTAAACAACCCTCAGAAAAGTAAAAGATGTCAATGAATTATACGTGTAAACAACCCACAGAAAAGTAAAAGATGACAACAAATTATACGTGTAAACAACTCACAGAAAAGTAAAAGATGACAATTAATTATACGTGTAAACAAACCCACAGAAAAGTAAAAGATGACAATGAATTATACGTGTAAACAACCCACAGAAAAGTAAAAGATGAGAATGAATTATACATGTAAACAACCCACAGAAAAGTAAAAGACGACAATGAATTATACGTGTCAACAACCACACAGAAAAGTAAAAGGTGACAATGAATTATACGTCTAAACAGCCCACAGAAAAGTAAAGATGACAATGAATTATACGTGTAAACAACCCACAGAAAAGTAAAAGATGACAACGAATTATACGTGTAATCAGCCCACAGAAATGTAAAGATGACAACGATTTATATGTGTAAACAACCCCACAGAAAAGTAAAAGATGACGATGAATTATACGTGTAAACAGCAGCACAGAAACGTAAAAGATGACATTGAATTATACGTGTAAAAAGCCCACAGAGAAGTAATAATGACAACGAATAATACGTTTAAACAACCGCACAGAAAAGTTAAAGATGACAATGAATTATACGTATAAACAACCCACAGGAAAGTAAAAGATGTGACAATAAATTAAACGTGTAAACAACCCTAAGAAAAGTAAAAGATGACAATGAATTATACGTGTAAACAACCCGCAGAAAGTAAAAGATGACAACGAATTATACGTGTAAACAACCCGCAGAAACATAGAAAATGTGACAATGAATTATACGTGTAAACAAGCCACAGAAAAGTAAAAGATGACAATGAATTATTAGTGTAAACAACCCACAGAAAGGTAAAAGATGACAATGAGTTATACGTGTAAACAGCCCACAGAAAAGTAAAGATGACAATGAATTATACGTGTAAACAATCTGCAGAAACATAGAAAATGTGACAATGAATTATACGTGTAAACAACTCACAGAAAAGTAAAAGATGACAATGAATTATACGTGTAAACAAACCCACAGAAAAGTAAAAGATGACAATGAATTATACGTGTAAACAACCCACAGAAAAGTAAAAGATGACAATGAATTATACGTGTAAACAACCCAGAGAAAAGTAAAAGATGACAATGAATTATACGTGTCAACAACCACACAGAAAAGTAAAAGGTGACAATGAATTATACGTCTAAACAGCCCACAGAAAAGTAAAGATGACAATGAATTATACGTATAAACAACCCACAGAAAAGTAAAAGATGTGAGAATGAATTATACGTGTAAACAACCCTCAGAAAAGTAAAAGATGACAAAGAATTATACGTGTAAACAACCCGCAGAAAGTAAAAGATGACAACGAATTATACGTGTAAACAACCCGCAGAAACATAGAAAATGTGACAATGAATTATACGTGTAAACAAGCCACAGAAAAGTAAAAAGATGACAATGAATTATTAGTGTAAACAACCCACAGAAAGGTAAAAGATGACAATGAGTTATACGTGTAAACAGCCCACAGAAAAGTAAAGATGACAATGAATTATACGTGTAAACAATCTGCAGAAACATAGAAAATGTGACAATGAATTATACGTGTAAACAAGCCACAGAAAAGTAAAAGATGACAATGAATTATAAGTGTAAACAACCCACAGAAAAGTAAAAAAGACAATGAATTATACATGTAAACAACCCACAGAAAAGTAAAAGATGACAATGAATTATACGTGTAAACAGCCGACTGAAAAGTCAAAGATGACAATGAATTATACATGTAAACAACCCACAGAAAAGTAAAAGATTACAATGAATTAAACGTGTAGACAACCCACAGAAAAGTAAAAGATGGCAATGAATTATACGTGTAAACAACCCACAGAAAAGTAGAAGATGTGACGATGAATTATACGTGTAAACAACCCACAGAAAAGTGAAAGATGACAATGAATTATAGGTGTAAACAACCCTCAGAAAAGTAAAAGATGACAATGAATTATACGTGTAAACAGCCCACAGAAAAGAAAAAGATGACAATGAATTATACGTGTAAACCACCCTCAGAAAAGTAAAAGATGACAATGAATTATACGTGTAAACAACACACAGAAAAGAAAAATATGACAATTAATTATACGTGTAAACAACCCTCAGAAAAGTAAAAGATGACAACGAATTATACGTGTAAACAACCCACAGAAAAGTAAAAGATGACAACGAATTATACGTGTAAACAACCCACAGAAAAGTTAAAGATGACAATGAATTTTACGTGTAAACAACCCACAGAAAAGTAAACAATGACAATTAAACGTATAAACAACCCTCAGAAAAGTAAAAGATGACAATGAGTTATACGTGTAAACAACCCACAGAAAAGTAAAAGATGACAATGAATTATACATGTAAACAAACCCACAGAAAAGTAAAAGATGACAATGAATTATACGTGTAAACAACCCACATAAAAGTAAAAGATGACAATGAATAATACGTGTAAACAACCCACAGAAAAGTAAAAGATGACAATGAATTATACGTGTAAACAACCAACAGAATAGTAAAAAATGACAATTAAACGTATAAACAACCCTCAGAAAAGTAATAGATGACAATGAATTATACGTGTAAACAACCCACAGAAAGGAAAAAGATGACAATGAATTATACGTGTAAACAAGCCTTAGAAAAGTAAAAGATGACAATGAATTATACGTGTAAAGAAACCCACAGAAAAGTAAAAGATGACAATGAATTATATGTGTAAACAACCCACATAAAAGTAAAAGATGACAATAAATTATACGTGTAAACAACCCACAGAAATTAAACGATGACAATGAATTATACGTGTAAACAGCCCAAAGAAAAGTGAATGACGACGATGAATTATACGTGTAAACAACCCACAGAAAAGTAAAAGATGATCATGAATTATACGTGTAAGAAACCCCAGTAAAAAGTAAAAGATGACCATGAATTATACGTGTAAGAAACCCCACTGAAAAGTAAAAGATGACAATGAATTATACGTGTAAGAAACCCACAGAAAAGTAAAAGATGACAATGAATTATACGTGTAAACAGCCCACAGAAAAGTGAATGATGACGATGAATTATACGTGTAAACAACCCAAAGAAAAGTAAAAGATGACAATGAATTATACGTGTTAACAACCCACAAAAGTAAGATGACAATGAATTATACGTGTAAACAACCCACAGAAAAGTAAAAGATGACAATGAATTATACGTGCAAACAACCCACAGAAAGGAAAAAATTACAATTAAACGTGTAAACAACCAACTGAAAAGTAAAAGATGACAGTGAATTAAACGCGTAAACATCTCAAAGAAAAGTAAAAGGTGACAATGCATTATACGTGTAAACAACCCACTGAAAAGCAAAAGATGACAATGAAGTAAACGTGTAAACAACCCACAGAAAAGTAAAAGATGACAATGAATTATACGTGTAAACAACCCACAGAAAGTAAAAGATGACAATGAATTATACGTGTAAACAACCCACAGAAACGTAAAAGATGACAGTAAACGTGTAAACAACTCAAAGAAAAGTAAAAGGTGACAATGCATTATGCGTGTAAACAACCCACTGAAAAGTAAAAGATGACAATGAAGTAAACGTGTAAACAACCCAAAGAAAAGTAAAAGATGGCAATGAATTATACGTGTAAACAACCCACAGAAAAGTAGAAGATGTGACGATGAATTATACGTGTAAACAACCCACAGAAAAGTGAAAGATGACAATGAATTATAGGTGTAAACAACCCTCAGAAAAGTAAAACATGACAATGAATTATACGTGTAAACAGCCCACAGAAAAGAAAAAGATGACAATGAATTATACGTGTAAACCACCCTCAGAAAAGTAAAAGATGACAATGAATTATACGTGTAAACAACACACAGAAAAGAAAAATATGACAATTAATTATACGTGTAAACAACCCTCAGAAAAGTAAAAGATGACAACGAATTATACGTGTAAACAACCCACAGAAAAGTAAAAGATGACAACGAATTATACGTGTAAACAACCCACAGAAAAGTTAAAGATGACAATGAATTTTACGTGTAAACAACCCACAGAAAAGTAAACAATGACAATTAAACGTATAAACAACCCTCAGAAAAGTAAAAGATGACAATGAGTTATACGTGTAAACAACCCACAGAAAAGTAAAAGATGACAATGAATTATACATGTAAACAAACCCACAGAAAAGTAAAAGATGACAATGAATTATACGTGTAAACAACCCACATAAAAGTAAAAGATGACAATGAATAATACGTGTAAACAACCCACAGAAAAGTAAAAGATGACAATGAATTATACGTGTAAACAACCAACAGAATAGTAAAAAATGACAATTAAACGTATAAACAACCCTCAGAAAAGTAATAGATGACAATGAATTATACGTGTAAACAAGCCTTAGAAAAGTAAAAGATGACAATGAATTATACGTGTAAAGAAACCCACAGAAAAGTAAAAGATGACAATGAATTATATGTGTAAACAACCCACATAAAAGTAAAAGATGACAATAAATTATACGTGTAAACAACCCACAGAAATTAAACGATGACAATGAATTATACGTGTAAACAGCCCAAAGAAAAGTGAATGACGACGATGAATTATACGTGTAAACAACCCACAGAAAAGTAAAAGATGATCATGAATTATACGTGTAAGAAACCCCAGTAAAAAGTAAAAGATGACCATGAATTATACGTGTAAGAAACCCCACTGAAAAGTAAAAGATGACAATGAATTATACGTGTAAGAAACCCACAGAAAAGTAAAAGATGACAATGAATTATACGTGTAAACAGCCCACAGAAAAGTGAATGATGACGATGAATTATACGTGTAAACAACCCAAAGAAAAGTAAAAGATGACAATGAATTATACGTGTTAACAACCCACAAAAGTAAGATGACAATGAATTATACGTGTAAACAACCCACAGAAAAGTAAAAGATGACAATGAATTATACGTGCAAACAACCCACAGAAAGGAAAAAATTACAATTAAACGTGTAAACAACCAACTGAAAAGTAAAAGATGACAGTGAATTAAACGCGTAAACATCTCAAAGAAAAGTAAAAGGTGACAATGCATTATACGTGTAAACAACCCACTGAAAAGCAAAAGATGACAATGAAGTAAACGTGTAAACAACCCACAGAAAAGTAAAAGATGACAATGAATTATACGTGTAAACAACCCACAGAAAGTAAAAGATGACAATGAATTATACGTGTAAACAACCCACAGAAACGTAAAAGATGACAGTAAACGTGTAAACAACTCAAAGAAAAGTAAAAGGTGACAATGCATTATGCGTGTAAACAACCCACTGAAAAGTAAAAGATGACAATGAAGTAAACGTGTAAACAACCCACAGAAAAGTAAAAGATGACAATGAAGTAAACGTGTAAACAACCCACAGAAAAGTAAAAGATGACAATGAATTATACGTGTAAACAACCCACTGAAAAGTAAAAGATGACAATGAATTAAACGTGTAAACAACCCACAGAAAGTAAAAGATGACAATGAATTATACATGTAAAGAACCCACAGAAAAGTTACAGATGACAGTGAATTAAACGTGTAAACAACACAATGAAAAGTAAAAGGTGACAATGCATTATACGTGTAAACAACCCACTGAAAAGTAAAAGATGACAATGAAGTAAACGTGTAAACAACCCACAGAAAGATGACAATGAATTATACGTGTAAACAACGTGTAAGCAACCCAAAGAAAGTAAAAGATGACAATGAATTATACGTGTAAACAGCCCACAGAAAAGTAAAAGATGACAATGAATTATACGTGTAAACAACCCACTGAAAAGTAAAAGATGACAATGAATTAAAGGTGTAAACAACCCACAGAAAGTAAAAGATGACAATGAATTATACGTGTAAACAACCCACAGAAAGTAAAAGATGACAATGAATTATACGTGTAAACAACCCAAAGAAAAGTAAAAGATGACAATGAATTATACGTGTTAAAAACCTACAGAAAAGTAAAAGATGACAATAAATTATACGTGTAAACAACCCACATAAAAGTAAATATGACAATGAATTATACGTGTAAACAACCCACAGAAAAGAAAAAATTACAATTAAACGTGTAAACAACCCACTGAAAAGCAAAAGATGACAATGAAGTAAACGTGTAAACAACCCACAGAAAAGTAAAAGATGACAATGAATTATACGTGTAAACAACCCACAGAAAGTAAAAGATGACAATGAATTATACGTGTAAACAACCCACAGAAAGTAAAAGATGACAATGAATTATACGTGTAAACAACCCACAGAAAAGTAAAAGATGACAGTGAAATAAACGTGTAAACAACTCAAAGAAAAGTAAAAGGTGACAATACATTATACGTGTAAACAACCCACTGAAAAGTAAAAGATGACAATGAAGTAAACGTGTAAACAACCCACAGAAAAGTAAAAGATGACAATGAATTATACATGTAAACAACCCACAGAAAAGTTACAGATGACAGTGAATTATACGTGTAAACAACTCAAAGAAAAGTAAAAGGTGACAATGCATTATACGTGTAAACAACCCACTGAAAAGTAAAAGATGACAATGAATTATACGTGTAAACAACCCACTGAAAAGTAAAAGATGACAATGAATTTAACGTGTAAACAACCCACAGAAAGTAAAAGATGACAATGAATTATACATGTAAACAACCCACTGAAAAGTAAAAGATGACAATGAATTATACGTGTAAACAACCCACTGAAAAGTGAAAGATGACAATGAATTATACATGTAAACAACCCACAGAAAAGTTACAGATGACAGTGAATTAAACGTGTAAACAACTCAAAGAAAAGTAAAAGGTGACAATGCATTATACGTGTAAACAACCCACTGAAAAGTAAAAGATGACAATGAATTATACGTGTAAACAGCCCACAGAAAAGTGAATGATGACGATGAATTATACGTGTAAACAACCCAAAGAAAAGTAAAAGATGACAATGAATTATACGTGTTAACAACCCACAAAAGTAAGATGACAATGAATTATACTTGTAAACAACCCACAGAAAAGTAAAAGATGACAATGAATTATACGTGTAAACAACCCACAGAAAGGAAAAAATTACAATTAAACGTGTAAACAACCAACTGAAAAGTAAAAGATGACAGTGAATTAAACGCGTAAACATCTCAAAGAAAAGTAAAAGGTGACAATGCATTATACGTGTAAACAACCCACTGAAAAGCAAAAGATGACAATGAAGTAAACGTGTAAACAACCCACAGAAAAGTAAAAGATGACAATGAATTATACGTGTAAACAACCCACAGAAAGTAAAAGATGACAATGAATTATACGTGTAAACAACCCACAGAAACGTAAAAGATGACAGTGAAATAAACGTGCAAACAACTCAAAGAAAAGTAAAAGGTGACAATGCATTATGCGTGTAAACAACCCACTGAAAAGTAAAAGATGACAATGAAGTAAACGTGTAAACAACCCACAGAAAAGTAAAAGATGACAATGAATTATACGTGTAAACAACCCACTGAAAAGTAAAAGATGACAATGAATTAAACGTGTAAACAACCCACAGAAAGTAAAAGATGACAATGAATTATACATGTAAAGAACCCACAGAAAAGTTACAGATGACAGTGAATTAAACGTGTAAACAACACAATGAAAAGTAAAAGGTGACAATGCATTATACGTGTAAACAACCCACTGAAAAGTAAAAGATGACAATGAAGTAAACGTGTAAACAACCCACAGAAAGATGACAATGAATTATACGTGTAAACAACGTGTAAACAACCCACAGAAAGTAAAAGATGACAATGAATTATACGTGTAAACAGCCCACAGAAAAGTAAAAGATGACAATGAATTATACGTGTAAACAACCCACTGAAAAGTAAAAGATGACAATGAATTAAACGTGTCAACAACCCACCGAAAGTAAAAGATGACAATGAATTATACGTGTAAACAACCCACAGAAAGTAAAAGATGACAATGAATTATACGTGTAAACAACCCAAAGAAAAGTGAAAGATGACAATGAATTATACGTGTTAAAAACCTACAGAAAAGTAAAAGATGACAATAAATTATACGTGTAAACAACCCACATAAAAGTAAAAGATGACAATGAATTATACGTGTAAACAACCCACAGAAAAGTAAAAGATGACAATGAATTATACGTGTAAACAAACCCACAGAAAAGTAAAAGATGACAATGAATTATACGTGTTAACAATCCACAGAAAAGTAAAAGATGACAATGAATTATACGTGTAAACAACCCACAGAAAAGAAAAAATTACAATTAAACGTGTAAACAACCAACTGAAAAGTAAAAGATGACAATGAAGTAAACGTGTAAACAACCCACAGAAAGATGACAATGAATTATACGTGTAAACAACGTGTAAACAACCCACAGAAAGTAAAAGATGACAATGAATTATACGTGTAAACAGCCCACAGAAAAGTAAAAGATGACAATGAATTATACGTGTAAACAACCTACTGAAAAGTAAAAGATGACAATGAATTAAAGGTGTAAACAACCCACAGAAAGTAAAAGATGACAATGAATTATACGTGTAAACAACCCACAGAAAGTAAAAGATGACAATGAATTATACGTGTAAACAGCCCACAGAAAAGTGAAAGATGACGATGAATTATACGTGTAAACAACCCAAAGAAAAGTAAAAGATGACAATAAATTATACGTGTAAACAACCCACAGAAAGTAAAAGATGACAATGAATTATACGTGTAAACAGCCCACAGAAAAGTGAATGATGACGATGAATTATACGTGTAAACAACCCAAAGAAAAGTAAAAGATGACAATGAATTATACGTGTTTAAGACCCACAAAAGTAAGATGACAATGAATTATACGTGTAAACAACCCACAGAAAAGTAAAAGATGACAATGAATTATACGTGTAAACAACCCACAGAAAAGTAAAGGATGACAATGAATTATACGTGTGAACAACCCACAGAAAAGTAAAAGATGACAATGAATTATACGTGTAAACAACCCACAGAAAAGTAAAAGATGATCACGAATTATACGCGTAAACAACCCACAGAAAAGTAAAAGATGATCATGAATTATACGTGTAAGAAACCCCACTAAAAAGTAAAAGATGACCATGAATTATACGTGTAAGAAACCCCAATGAAAAGTAAAAGATGACAATGAATTATACGTGTAAGAAACCCACAGAAAAGTAAAAGATGACAAT
Organism: Limnoperna fortunei; assembly: GCA_944474755.1. Classification (NCBI taxonomy): domain Eukaryota; kingdom Metazoa; phylum Mollusca; class Bivalvia; order Mytilida; family Modiolidae; genus Limnoperna; species Limnoperna fortunei. The sequence goes on from OX104111.1 coordinate 107,546,136, forward strand.
GAATTATACGTGTTAACAAACCCACAGAAAAGTAAAAGATGACAATGAATTATACGTGTAAACAACCCAAAGAAAAGTAAAAGATGACAATGAATTATACGTGTTAACAACCCACAAAAGTAAGATGACAATGAATTATACGTGTAAACAACCCACAGAAAAGTAAAAGATGACAATGAATTATACGTGTAAACAACCCACAGAAAAGTAAAAGATGACAATGAATTATACATGTAAACAACCCACAGAAAAGTAAAAGATGACAATAAATTATACGTGTAAACAACCCACAGAAAAGTAAAAGATGATCACGAATTATACGTGTAAACAACCCACAGAAAAGTCAAAGATGACCATGATTTATACGTGTAAGAAACCCCACTGAAAAGTAAAAGATGTGACAATGAATTTTTTAACGTGACTTACAGATGTGACAGCAAGTGCAATGCAATGATACTAGTATTAAAACCTCTGATTATCAATTTTGGAACCCTGATTATTAGCTTCTGTGAAACTCGGGCTTTCGACTTTTTTAAACTCTGATTTTAGACTTTCGTAACTCTGATTATCGACATTTTGTAACTCTGATCATCGACATTTTGGAACTCTGATTACTGACTTTCATATTAATGTTACGCCACATTCCAATGCTCTCAAGAGTGTTTACAGTTTTTAGTTGTAAAATATGCTTGATTTATATATCAGAAAAATATAGAATTATAAAGAAATATTGATTTTTTCATGACAACTATTTAGCTATGTCTTGAAATATTTTATCGCCCGCCTTTTCAATAATGAAAAATGTTTTTATAGGCATTGTCCTTGGTTACAATGCTTGTATGGTGTTCTCTTTTATATCGTGAATCCCTTAATGATATATAGAAAAAAAATCAAACATACAACAGTAAAAAATATCAAATTTATTGATTTAAAATTTCGACCAAAATATAAATCAGAAGGAATAATAGCGCCACCTTTAATGTCTGCCATGCAGAGAAATGAATTATAAATAAATAAATAGACAGTTCATTAGTACTGTGTAAAAATTGATCGAATTGAAAAGATAACATACTAAACAAGGAATTAGGTTTTCCATGGTTCATTCTTCATTCATTTGCCCTTTCTTTTTATATAAAAAATATAGAATAACAAATTTTTGATTTTTGCTACACCAGCTCTTTAGTTTCTTGTTGATTGTTCTACTTTTGATGTAAATCGCTTTGTTTGAATGATGACGGGAAACTGCATTTGTTGAAATTAGATCGAGACTGCACTAGACAACGCAGAAATCGATAAACACACATACTGGAATTGATCTGGGTTGATCATGTAAATTTTATATGGTTTTTTAAATCATCACACTCGTAGAAACAGCTTTAGAAAAACGGATTTAATTAGCCTCGGATGAACGCACATGGCGGATTCCTTCACATTATACCTGGTAGGTACGACGAACTTCAATCACGTTTAACGGATTATAACCCCCGGATCAATAGCTGGCACTGCCTCCGTAATCATGATCCTAAAGTGATGTATTGTTTTATTATGTATAATTACTGTATAATTCTTAGCTTGATAAATAACAAGAACATACATTGACAAGGATCATAAATTAATAAAACATTCAGTTTAGAAAACATAGGACTACCTTTTCCTTGATCGTGTTTAAGACCTAATGGAATACATTTGGAAATTCCAGAATGTGTTATGCTTCATACTTAGTCTAGACAACTAACGGGCAAGACAAGGGAATTATCCGTGCTTTGCGATGTATACTTATGAATGCACATGTCTTATCAATACCGTTGTAGTATAGTACAAACAATGAACAGATGTATTTTTATTAACGTAATAGTCCCTGAAGTGTCTGTGTTCTCTGTAGCAATGAATGTTCGATAACGATTAATATGGAAGAATTACACTGTACAGAACATGTTTTGTTCAATAAAATATAAATTCAGGATGGTGGACTGCAAATTGCTGGATCCCATAATGTATTTCTAGTGCATGCCGGCTATTCCTCAAACTGAGTGACTAGTCCTTCTATCGGGCTCATTTCGAGTTCTCCAATTGCAGAGGGTGGTATAGGATTTCATTACTCAGGGGAAACAACCGCAGTGTTGCAGAAAGCACGTGACTTGAATTACTAGTATTTTCTGCAAATAAAAAAGTCATTTTTATGCTTGAATTGTGATAACACCAAATATGGAAAATGTTTAGAATACTTTTCATTTAATTAATTTAGGATATTTTTAGGTAAAGGAATGAATATCAACGCTCCATGTGGCTTAATTACTTTATTTCTAATTATTAGCTGTTTACACAAACAGGGAAATATTTTCGATGTCTAACCGGATATGCAGCATGAGGAGAGAGCGGCCAACTTTCTCGAGGATGTAGGTGCTACTCCAATTAGAAAAAATGGACATCAAAAACAAAGAAATGGAGATGACGAAAGAATTTTGCTCAATGTTGGAGGCGTTCGCCACGAGACACATGTATCTACATTGCGTACTATACCCAACACAAGACTAGCCCGTCTTGCTGAATACCACGTTCTTTCTGGACAAAAGGATGAATACTTTTTTGACCGACACCCTGCTGTTTTTAATTCAGTTATTGACTTTTATAGAACAGGTAAGTATATACAATTTATAAATTAGTTTTAGCGATTAATTTCTAATAATATGTCCATAACAATTCCTTATGTTGTAGGTAACTCGTCGTCTTAATTGACATGTAATGAAATTTTATAACAATCTTTGAAGTTTCTTATCACATGTAAAATCATCCGAACATACTTGATTTTGATATGAAAATCAGTAATCAGTTTGAGTCAGTTTCTGGCAGCTGAAAGCTTTATTATCAACCGTTTCTCTTCAAAGCAATTCACTACCTTAATGTTGATAGTTTTAGAACCAATTATTTATAGATTATAATTTTGTAGCATTATTCCATATGAACGTTTTACGGGTTATTTTTAGTTTTTGTTCTGTGTTTTTCTCATATGATGGAGAAACATTATGATTTCAAATCTTAAAAATAAATATAAAGACTAATTATCTTTCTATTTACGCAATGGTTTCTGTAGCCAATTTTTGCGCACTTTATTTTAGATTTGTTTACGTTCTATTGACTGGGGTGTATTTGTTTACATTTATTGCATATATTTTCTTCTCGATATAATTTGATTTGCCTCTACTGGTATCTCCGGTTTTACTTCCGTCTCGATCGAGATTGTTAAGTTGTTGTGAAGTAGGTATATTTTGGTTTAATTCCTAATATTTTTATTTGTATATTATTTGTATCCATATTATAATTAGTTGTAAACTCGGGATTGTCTATAGGTATGGTGCGACATGTTTTATAACTCACGTCTTTGTGTTTGCTATTACCGCGAAGTTGTTCTAGATCTTTTAGTATGTCACTTTTACCACTCCTGGTTGAACCATTATTTGTGAAATAGTATAATGTGATTGTTAAAGTTATTTTAATTCTTTTGTATGTAAATGAATAAAAACTGTAAATTTGAAAAAAGACTGAAAATCCGGACTTTTCACACACACACACACACACACACACACACACACACACACACACACACACACACGCACTCTCTCTCTCTCTTTCTCTCTCTCTCTCTTTCTCTCTCTCTCTCTCTCTCTCTCTCTCTCTCTCTCTCTCTCTCTCTCTCTCTCTCTCTCTCTCTCTCTCTCTCTCTCTCTCTCTCTCTCATGAAAAAAATGACATTATAGGGCGGATCAAAGCAGAAAGAATGATATATTGATCAATATCTCTTGTAGTCCATATTCCCTTAGGTCACAATTGCATCATTTAGTAAATTTTTTATGATGCACAAAAACATAGAACTGGCTGTGCATCGCATTACAAACGTGCTAAATGGAGGGGGTAATCGATAATATGCCACTAAAATCAAACAACATAACCGAGGTGTTACAAATGAATATGATTTTAAACAATACGCATCGTTGTTAATTCCATTTTTATCAATCAGCATAAAGACGACAAATGAATTATCTACTTATATTTTGAAGACTTTACATATGTATCACATACATTATTGTCTGAAAATGCGACATAAGAAAAAGTTCACAATGTTATGTAAAATTGTATTAATTGTGTTTTCACTGAAATCGTCAATTTATCCTGCTAGCTGGCGTGCCAGATTTATATGGTTAGCATTAATAATGCTGTTAATGAATTCGGAAGTGTACAACGAAGAAGATATGTTTATGAAGTCTCTTAATTTAAAGTTCATACGATTCTCAGTAATAGTTATTAGAAGAAGTTCATTTCATTCTATAGTAATGATTACGTTTTGTCAAAATAAACTTCCGGTGTACAACTCATATTTCGTACAAATTATATGAAATCATCAGATTTGTTTAAGATATTTAAGTTTCTTTAACTTTGCAGCAACAAGTGACCTAATACACAGTCACTTTTATTCTTTATTCAAGTTACTACTATACCCTCCTAAAAATAAAACGAATAAACAGATTCAGATATTCTACTTTTTTTTATTATACATGAAGAGCAAGTCTAAAGTACATCATAGCAATCTTATGGACAAGGTTGTAAATAACTCAGACATATGTCCAGACATTCCTATAATTGTTCGATTGACTTTAAATGCATTAACAAGTTAACGTGTACATTGGGCTTTGACAATCCGAAGAACAAACAAACCAATAAACAGATTTAAATGTAGATAATGAAACAATCAATTCCTATTAAAACTTCAACTTCAGTGTGCTTCAGAAGGGTAAGCGATTTCTGCTAAAATGAAGACACCCGTCGTGTGTCCTGTTAAATGAAGACACAGGTAATGTTTCCCGCCTAAATGAAGACACTATTCGTGTTTTACTTCAGTCAGGTATAAGAATTAGTTGAATTCAAGAAAGACGAAACTATTAAAGTTGAAGTACGGTCATCTGTGTGACATGTATTAACAAGCTTATGGTATAACCATGTCTTAGTAGTTAGTGATCAGGATCGACCAAGGCATTCATGTGGAGATTGTCTTGATGCTTTAGCTCAAGTGCGATAGCAATGTACTGAATTGGCTCTCGGTTATGACTTACGTCATGAAATGGCGATTTATAGACTTTTTTTATAAGACATCTTACTCAAAAAATGTATTTACTTTGTGATATTGTTCAACATTAACAAAATTACAATAGCCATTTCATTATACAAAATATATAAAGATATGTCTTTATATTCGGTATAATACCTTTTCGGCCATATGGAACTTTTACTTTGACAATTACTGTAAAAACTGCACAAAGTAATATATGAGTTGTTTTCCTATCCGAAAAACCTCAGCTCAGTATTCAACATATACTGAGGTTTGTCACTTTAAATACCATGCTTGTGGCTCAAAAGTTTATGTTTGGTCGCCAGTAGTAAACAGTAGTTATGTAGATCGAGGAATTCTTTTTAGCTCAGCGATGTGCAGTAAATAATGGAATGCCTGTAAAAAACTTGCCACCAATCAATTCTGCCGAAGTGACCTATTGGTTGGTTATCAAAATCTTGTGTTATAATAAAGGTTTTCTTTCGTACACTTTGGAGGTTCTGTTTAATATTTTATTGGTTTTCACTATTTAATTGCTGACTTTTCAGTTTTGACTTAATGTAAAACGAGAAGAATGTGCACATCTTGCAGCATCAAAAATCAGATTGGTTTAAGCACGGAATTTGTTATTAACTTTAAGTTTACCCGATCATTGTGAGTTTCATTGGTATTGTTTTAAATGTTCGATCAATGACAGTGTATTTATATCCAGAAATGCTTTATCAATTGTTTCTTTGATTTGTCTTTGTTTTTTAGCCTCGTTTCATTATAAAATTAGAAGAGACACATAATTCTGAACGGATGCTGTCACGTGATTCTGTTGGTTAAACGATGAGTGTTTTTCTGTATTCGTTTTTTTAGCATTAACATAGCACGATTTTTTTTCTTGAAATAAAACAGATAAAAAGTGTATATATTAAATATATATTACAAATATTTGTGATATATCGATTTACAGAAAACATTTAAACTGTGCAGTAAGTAAAAATAAGCAACAGGAGTATATAATAAACACTAACGTTTGATGTAGGAATACAAATCAAAGGTTATCATAAATACTTACAACAGACAATGATACAGTTACATAATAACCGGTCGGTTTTTTAAAATATATAAAATCTTGCTAGTCGTTGGTAATATCCATGTTTATTTTTGCCATTCTACCGTGTTATAATTAAATGTATTAAATGTTTACATTATCTACTTTGCGTAAACTGCAAACTCACATACACTGTAACCTTTGACCCCAATGGTCTTATAAATTTATAAATCTCATATTTTTTTCTAATTAAACAACATATTATAGATGCAGACGTTGAATTAATATTGCTCTTTCGTGTTTCCTAACTAAATGACGCCTGAAATTTAATTAAATTAAGGGATGGCCCGTGATTATTGCGGGCAAATCTAGACAGCTGATTACACTCATAGTACTAATGTTACGACTCGTAATAGTTACATAGAATAAGACTATATTGAATTTTACTAGACATGTTTATTGAATTTTCTGATTCTAATAGCTGGATGAATTACTCTGTAGGGGTTCCGACTCGGTATATAATACGATAATGTTGAAATTGACATAATTTTAATTTATTGTATGGGTTGTTGCTTATGACATAATACGTATAAGTATAATCAAGCATGTCGTTATAAAAGACCTTTGATTTGGGGTGAAATTAGATTGCATAATTAAAATGCCAGTGTAATGTCTATATGACAGTATCCGTAGTCGTAAAAAGTAAGTTCCTTCGTCAATAAAAATATATGCTGCAACATTGCTGACTCCTTCAAGAAATTTGTATTAATGTTAATACATTAAAATTATCAATCTAAGAATTAAAAATAAACCTATTTTCACTACCTGTATAAAGTTGTATTATTACAACACAAACATATCGTAGAGAGGATAAAATAATGACTGTAGAATTTACAAGAGTGATGGATACGATAATGACTGTAGAATTTACCTATGTGATAGATAATATAATTTGCGGTCGAATTACCAGAGTGATGGATACAATATTGACTGTAAAATTTATCAAAATGATAGATACAATAATGGCTGTAGAATTTACCAAAGTCATGGATTAAAAAAATGAGTGTAAATTTACCCAAGTGATTGATAAAACAGTAGCTGTGAATTGACCAAAGTCTTAGATAAAATAAATAAAATAACGGCTATATAAGTTATCTAAGTCATGAAAACATTCTGGTTGTGTGTAGAATTTACCAAAGTCATAGATGAAATAATGGCTGGGGAATTCACCCAAATCATGGATACAATAATGGAAGTAGTATTTACCAAAGTCAAGAATCAAACAATGACTAGAATTTACCAACGTCTTAGATAACATAATTACTGTACAATTTACCAAAGTCATGGACAAAATAATGACTGTATAATTTACACAAGTCTAAATAAAATAATGGCTGTAGAATTTACCAAAGTTATGGATAAAATAATGACCCGAGTTATGGTCATGACGATGTTAACAACAGTAGCTAGATTGCACTGGAAGCTCGTTATACCTTTGTTAGGTACCGGTGTCCGCTAAATTGCAGTAGAAGGTCGTTACCTTTGTTAGGTACCGGTGTCCGCTAAATTGCACTAGAAGGTCGTTACCTTTAGGTACCGGTTTGCGCTCAATTGCATTAGAAGGTCGTTACCTTTGTTTGGTACCGGTGTCCGCTAAATTGCAGTGGAAGGTCGTTACCTTTGTTAGGTACCGGTGTGAGCTCAATTGCACTAAAAGGTCGTTACCTTTGTAAGGTACCGGTGTCCGCTAAATTGCAGTAGAAGGTCGTTACCTTTGTTAGGTACCGATGTGCGCTCAATTGCACTAGAAGGTCGTTACCTTTGTTAGGTTCCGGTGTGCGCTCATTTGCATTAGAAGCTCGTTACCTTCGCTAGCTAAATTGCACTAGAAAGTCGTTACCTCTGATGTTTTACGTTTCGGTGAAATGATTACTCTTTACCTCGATTTATATTACCCTTTTCCGTTAGAAGTTATATATTATTTCCGGGAATGTTTTTTCAGTTACCTCTTACAAAGGGAAGTTGAAATTTTAGCATGATTAGTCTCTAGTTGTAATTTTTACAATTTAACATAGCACTAGCTAAAACCGATCTACATAACAACGATATTGTAAAAATATTACCTATTGGTCAGTGCGAGCAGCTCACGTATATCCATATACAATTAATGACTTTGATATAGGTCGCTATCAGGATTTATCAGCCAGAAAAAATCTAATATTCACCGAGCCGCTAGGCGAGGTGAATATACATTTTTGAGGGCTGATCAATCCTGATGGCGACCGTATATCAAAGTGATTAATTGTTTTATTACATGAATAAAACCACCATTTCCCTTGATCAGAAAAATAGAGGATGCCTTTTCTACTGGAGCCCCTGATTACATTTCGAATTGTTGTTACCCTTAATATTTTTTATTTAAAACTGCATTTTGATATCAATTTGCTGGTAATCCTGAAATTCCTGTTTCAAATATTGAGAAGAGTATAAATGAATCAACATATCGCATTGCCGATGTTTCTCCCATTTGTTGTTGTCATACACGATGTACAGTTAATACAATCAATTTGATTGGATGAATGAATTTGTTAAAACGACTATTCTGATTGGCTAAAACATAAAAACCAGGTCGATATCGTATTCCGCTTGACTACTATTCAGCGGAATCGTGCAGCGTACAAACATTTTATGTGATTTTAGTATTGTTGCGATTTATCGTGACCCAAAAGTTGTTTTTAGACCAATCAAAAACACGCAAAATCCTATTCATGTAATAACGGCTTTGATTAAATGATATCGGGACAACTTACCTGATGGTAGACAAAACATTAGCTTTGCTGGATTTTCCCGTACAGCACTAATATAGATCATCTACATTTTGAAATAAATTAACATTTCTGTATATATGATACATTTATTTCCACGATTTGTTTATGCCTGTATAGATTCCATTATGCATTGACTGAAATGAATGCTAATTGAAATTTTTTATTAAAATCCCCAAATAAAATGTGAGTGATAGAACCTCACCTATGTAGAGGTAACTAATAACTAAGATAGATACTTAAAATGAATTTGCAGAAAAAATGAGAACTATTTTGTCACTGAAAAGAGGCACTAAAAATTCACGGATATGCCATGCGGCCATAACCTTTCGCGCCGCAGTTTCGTACAATAAAGACCATAATAGATAACATTTGCGTCCATTAAATCACCGTGTGTAATTTTGTGATGTATCTTTTTTCAATAATATTATACATACAGGAATACAATTTTTAAAATTTACATATAATTTTATCATTTATGAAAACTTATTTATTTTTACGTGTACAAAGCATGGAAAGAACTATTTTCTGTCCTGTCCCCTCTATACTGTTCACAGGGCAGCAGAATTTCTTTCATGAACCGTGTAGAAATCTGCATTCAACATATTTTGTATGGTTTAACTCTTTAACTCTTGCAAAGAATGAAAACCTTGTTTTGGCTTTGCATACTTTTATTGAAAATAGTAACAGATTTTAGATTGTAATATATTTGCATGTAATATTGACCCCGAGCAAATCTTTTATCATAAATATTGGTTATTGCTTTTTTCTTAAATATAAGACATATGTGTCAAGATATCCAGACAAGACAAAGTCAAATATCTACAACAAGGAAATCTTTTATTTCCCATTTTGAGTAATGGTAATTTTTTTATTGGTTACCATGGAGATCAAAATCTCTTTCTTGTTCCATCATCCTACAAAGATGACAAAAATGATAAAAAAGTTAAGATACACGTAGTTTAAACTTAACAGTAAAGATACACGTAGTTTAAACTTAACAGTAAAGATACACGTAGTTTAAACTTAAAAGTAAAGATACACGTAGTTTAAACTTAAAAGTAAAGATACACGTAGTTTAAACTTAACAGTAAAGATACACGTAGTTTAAACTTAAAAGTAAAGATACACGTAGTTTAAACTTAAAAGTAAAGATACACGTAGTTTAAACTTAAAAGTAAAGATACACGTAGTTTAAACTTAACAGTAAAGATACACGTAGTTTAAACTTAAAAGTAAAGATACACGTAGTTTAAACTTAACAGTAAAGATACACGTAGTTTAAACTTAAAAGTAAAGATACACGTAGTTTAAACTTAAAAGTAAAGATACACGTAGTTTAAACTAAATATTTGGTAAAAAGTAGTAATTTATAGGATTTAGTAGGATTATCTATTCTTCTATATACACATATAACCTACATGTAACCAACCTTAAAATATAGTCGCTTAATTCTACTGTTAATTGACTGTTGTAAAATGTATTTAAATGCTAATATTGTCATATCTTGTAGCATTGTTCATTGGAGACGATATTTATAGGACTGCGGCCGGCTATCCAATCCTTTTCAGTTATTAATCGGAATAAAATATCTTTAAATCAAATCAAAATGGAAAAGGGTTGACAAAAATAATTCTAAATTTAAGTCATAAATTTAGTATGAATGTATTCTGGAACCAAAGTGTGAAAAATTTATCAATTTTATATGTGTAGACTTGACTCAAATTTAGGAAATTGGCATATTTTTAACATTTAAAAATTAAAATGTTTGCATGGAAAAATTTGAACAGACGATAGTATCAAAAATTGCTTATTCTGTCTTATATATTTATTATGTCTTGTGGAAATTCGAATTTACTTCGTACTTCAAATAATACTTTTTACGCTGATATCTAAAAGAACACCTTCAGTTGGTGTTACTAAGTAATAATTTACGTTATGGAATTAATATAATAAGAAAGCTATAGACAATGCAGTAGAAATTTACCAATAAAACAGTTATGCTGACTAAAATAGTTTGTAGCAACTGTCTGCTTCTTAGTAAGGTTAAATTCTTTATTATATGATTTCATTTTACAGAGCTCAAATGTTTGTGTAGTAATATTCTTGCAGTACCCACTTTTTGGGGGGTTTACATCTATCAGATTTTTCCTAAAAAACCTTCATAGATTCTAGAAGATTGTTGTTTACTTGAATCCTGGTAAAACATGCATTTCTGACGGCCAAGTGGAGTTCTTCTCTACAACATCACAAGTTTTTTAAAATAATTATGGCGTAACTGTCACACGATGATGACGTATTTGTCTAGTGACGTCATGCCGACCGCGGGTGTCATGAGTGGTGCAGGATATTTATACTTACCGGAACACTGTGTTCGTGAGATGTTTTGTTAGCAATGGTAACACTGTGTTCGTGAGATGTTTGTTAGCCATGGAAACACTGTGTTCGTGAGATGTTAGCCATGGTAACACTGTGTTCGTGAGATTTTAGCCATGGTAACACTGTGTATGTGAGATTTTTTGTTAGCCATGGTAACACCGTGTTCGTGAGATGTTTTGTTAGCAATGGTAACACTGTGTTCGTGAGATGTTTTGTTAGCCATGGTTACACTGTGTTCGTGAGATGTTTTGTTAGCCATGGTAACATTGTGTTCGTGAGATGTTTGTTAGCCATGGTAACACTGTGTTCGTGAGATGTTTTGTTAGCCATGGTAACATTGTGTTCGTGAGATGTTTGTTAGCCATGGTAACACTGTGTTCGTGAGATGTTTTGTTAGCCATGGTAACATTGTGTTCGTGAGATGTTTGTTAGCCATGGTAACACTGTGTTCGTGAGATGTTTTGTTAGCCATGGTAACATTGTGTTCGTGAGATGTTTGTTAGCCATGGTAACACTGTGTTCGTGAGATGTTTTGTTAGCCATGGTAACATTGTGTTCGTGAGATGTTTGTTAGCCAACGGTAACACTGTGTTCGTGGCATGTTTGTTAGCCGTTGTAACACTGTGTTCGTGACATGTTTGTTAGCTATGGTAACACTGTTGTCGTGAGAATATTATATTAATATTATATTATGAAATACTAAATGAACATGTATGTTAACTGTCACTTCGGATACTATTTTATGTATATATTATAAACGTTATTGTTAAACAATTTTGTAACACACAAGATTCAAAATCTAAATATAAATTCCCAATGTCTCTCTCTCTCTCTCTCTCTCTCTCTCTCTCTCTCTCTCTCTCTCTCTCTCTCTCTCTCTCTCTCTCTCTCTCTCTCTCTCTCTCTCTCTCTCTCTCTCTCTCTCTCTCTCTATGTGGAATCCATCATACAATTGCAAAAACTGACAGTTGTTAAACAGACCGACATAAATATAACGTAGATCATTATCTCTTTAGTACTTTGATTAAAGCATATCTAACTACATGTTCCACTTATTATTCCAATAATAGTTCCTCCGATCGATCGCAATCAGATTAATCATACAGCTTGGTTGATTTTTATGGACGAGCGGAGGAAGATTTTGGCAGACGATAAGATTCGGTTGTGTAATTCCTGTCATTTTTCTGTGTGCTTTAGAGGCTTTAATTCATTACTCAATGGTTATCAAATCAATATGCCAGACATATACGGAGTAATTAGCCTAGTAGTATTACGTCTGATTTTTAGACATTATATCATTCTTGACTTGTGTTGTTGTCACTGTACGTTTTCCACTAAAACAAGTTAGCCATTACTTTTTATAGAGCGACGCTATGTTACTTCGCGACAACGACAAAGTTTAATGCTTTTCTAATAAGATTCAAAGATATGTTATACCTTAATTAAATCTGTAATAAGAAGGCAGAATTTAGATGAAGTTAATGCATGCTAGTTATTCCGTCTTTTAGTCTTGTCAAGAAGTTCAATAGTGTATTGCTTTACAATAAAATTATTAGACGACTAACATATTTGCTATTTCTGTCATTTAACCGTATAGTGTCTTCAAATGAGAATGTATGTCGTAAAATTTATTCCGAAGCGTTGCATTCAAGTGATCTGTTATTATTTACATCTTGGTTAAATCAATCATATCCTATAACTGCACAAGACTTTCGTTTAATAATTGAGAAAGTCTGCGACGTAACGTCATTCCTGATAAGGCATAAATGGAATGGTATCCGGTAACGTGGGGTTGACGGTATTTGTCAACAATGGTAGGGTATCCGGTAACGTGGGGTTGACGGTATTTGTCAACAATGGTAGGGTATCCGGTAACGTGGGGTTGACGGTATTTGTCAACAATGGTAGGGTATCCAGTAACGTGGTTGACGGTATTTGTCAACAATGGTAGGGTATCCGGTAACGTGGGGTTGATGGTATTTGTCAACAATGGTAGGGTATCCGGTAACGTGGGGTTGACGGTATTTGTCAACAATGGTAGGGTATCCGGTAACGTGGGGTTGATGGTATTTGTCAACAATGGTAGGGTATCCGGTAACGTAGGGTTGACGGTATTTGTCAACAATGGTAGGGTATCCGGTAATGTGGGGTTGACGGTATTTGTCAACAATGGTAGGGTATCCGGTAACGTGGGGTTGATGGTATTTGTCAACAATGGTAGGGTATCCGGTAACGTGGGGTTGATGGTATTTGTCAACAATGGTAGGGTATCCGGTAACGTGGGGTTGACGGTATTTGTCAACAATGGTAGGGTATCCGGTAACGTGAGGTTGACGGTATTTGTCAACAATGGTAGGGTATCCGGTAACGTGGGGTTGACGGTATTTGTCAACAATGGTAGGGTATCCAGTAACGTGGGGTTGACGGTATTTGTCAACAATGGTAGGGTATCCGGTAACGTGGGGTTGATGGTATTTGTCAACAATGGTAGGGTATCCGGTAACGTGGGGTTGACGGTATTTGTCAACAATGGTAGGGTATCCGGTAACGTGGGGTTGACGGTATTTGTCAACAATGGTAGGGTATCCAGTAACGTGGGGTTGACGGTATTTGTCAACAATGGTAGGGTATCCGGTAACGTGGGGTTGACGGTATTTGTCAACAATGGTAGGGTATCCGGTAACGTGGGGTTGACGGTATTTGTCAACAATGGTAGGGTATCCGGTAACGTGGGGTTGACGGTATTTGTCAACTATGGAAGGATATCAGGTAACGAGCGGTTGACTGTATTTTTTTTGTCATCAATGGAAGGGTATCTGAGAACGTGGGCTTGACGGTATTTATCATCAATGAAAGGGTATCCGGTAACGTGGGGTTGACAGTATTTGTCATCAATGGAAAAGTATCCGGTAACTTAAAGTTGACGGTATTTGTCATCAATGGAAGGTGTCCGATAACGTGGGGTTGACGGTATTTGTCATGAATGGAAGGTTATCAGGTATCGTGGGGTTGACGGTATTTGTCATCAATGGAAGGGTATCCGGTAACTTGGGGTTGACGGTATTTGTCATCAATGAAAGGGTATCCGGTAACGTGGGGTTGACGGTATTTGTCATCAATGAAAGGGTATCCGGTAACGTGGGGTTGACGGTATTTGTCATCAATGGAAAAGTATCCGGTAACTTAAAGTTGACGGTATTTGTCATCAATGGAAGGTGTCCGATAACGTGGGGTTGACGGTATTTGTCATGAATGGAAGGTTATCAGGTATCGTGGGGTTGACGGCATTCGTCATCAATGGAAGGGTATCCGGTAACTTGGGGTTGACGGTATTTGTCATCAATGGAAGGGTATCTGAGAACGTGGGCTTGACGGTATTTGTCATCAATGAAAGGGTATCCGGTAACGTGGGGTTGACGGTATTTGTCATCAATGGAAAAGTATCCGGTAACTTAAAGTTGACGGTATTTGTCATCAATGGAAGGTGTCCGATAACGTGGGGTTGACGGTATTTGTCATCAATGGAAAAGTATCCGGTAACTTAAAGTTGAAGGTATTTTTCATCAGTGGAAGGGTATCCGGTTACTTAGGGTTGACGGTATTTGTCATCTTCGTCAACAATGGAAGGGTATCCGGTAACGTGGGGTTGACGGTATTTGTCATCTTTGTCATCAATAGAAGGGTATCCGTTAACGAGGGGTTGACGGTATTGTCATCAATGGAAGGATATCAGGTAACGAGCGGTTGACTGTTTTTGTATTCAATGGAAGGATATCAGTTAACGAGGGGTTGACGGTATTTGTCATCAATTTGAAGGTTATCAGGTAACTTAGGGTTGACGGTATTTGTCATCAATGGACGGTATCCGGTAACGTGGGGTTGACGGTATTTGTCATCAATGGAAGGTTTCCCGTATGGTGGGGTTGACGGTATTTGTAATCAATGGACGGGTATCCGGTATCTTAGGGTTAACGGTATTTGTCATCAATGGAAGGGTATCCAGTAACTTGGGGTTGATGGTATTTGTCATCAATGGAAGGGTATCCAGTAACTTAGGGTTAACGGTATTTGTCATCAATGGAAGGGTATCCGGTAACTTGGGGTTGATGGTATTTGTCATCAATGGAAGGGTATCCGGTACCTTGGGGTTGACGGTATTTGTCGTCAATGAAAGGGTATCCGGTACTTCGGGGTTAACTGTATTTGTCATCAATGGATGGTTATCTGGTAACTCAGAGTTGACGGTATTTGTCATCAATGGAAGGGTATCCGGTACCTTGGAGTTGACGGTATTTGTCATCAATGGAAGGGTATCCGGTAACTTAGGGTTGACGTTATTTGTCATCAATGGAAGGGTATCCGGTAATGTGAGGTTGACGGTATTTGTCATCAATGGAAGGGTATCCGGTAACTTAGCTTTGATGGTATTTGTCATAAATGGAAGGGTATCCGGTAACTTAGGGTTGACGGTATTTGTCATCAATGGAAGGGTATCCGGTAATGTGGGGTTGACGGTATTTGTCATCAATAAAAGGGTATCCGGTAACTTAGGGTTGACGGTATTCGTCATCAATGGAAGGAAAGGGTATCCGGTAACTTAGGTTTAACGGTATTTGTCATCAATGGAAGGGTATCCGGTAACTTAGGGTTGACGGTATTTGTCATCAATGGAAGGGTATCCGGTAACTTGGGTTTTACGGTATTTTGCAAATAAGACGAGTAAACACTTTGAAAAGATGTATATAGTAAGTAGATCTTTCGCATCAAGTAAATTAGAAATAAAACTGTTTGAGATAACACGATCCTGAATCCGCACTTAATGCGACAGTCCCGGAGTAGTATAATGCCGTGCATATGTCGCTTGTTCTTATGCAAACTGCGGATATGTTGGATATTTATTTAAGACGGTGTTATGTGTATCTGAAAATTCCCAAGTGGAAAACCACAAAGTTTATCCCGACATTATTTATGGATTTGTTGTCATAGTGGCACGTTAAAGCTTATTCAACTTTTTAAAAGTACCCTCAAAAAGGAATCACTGGGATCGTATTGGGAGGGCTCCAGAGCAGCTCAGCGCGTCCCGGGTGGCGGATAGGGGAGACCCTCTCGTTGGGGGGGGGGGGGGGGTTGTCAGGTCATACATAATACGGAAAGCATAACCGCGGACCGTAGTGGGTAACGTGTTTGGAGAGTGCCACGCTCCTTGTACGATAAAGACCCCTTTTGTAGATTTCGAAAAAGAATAGGCTCATTGTAGCCGCTACAAAAGGCTAAATTTTCCGCCCCTACCCAAAACTCCATACTTTTCAAGTTGCAGTCAAAATTGTATTCCCTGTGACCCATCCCACCCCCATTTTCCGTTGATTTATTGTTTGTTAACTTGTTCCCGTCCTGAATATACCTGAAATACTGCTCGCTGGACGTAAAGCAAACATCCAATCAATCAATCAAAAAGGAATCGCAATATGTAAACAATTACAATTTACTTTAAATTTTCATCTTCATTTTAATACAGAAATATGCAACAAAATACACTGATATTGAACACCATGATTGTACACACGTTAAAGTAAATTTAAGTACTTTCAAGTCCATAGTTTTCTGTTCGTCAGACTACTTCAATATTACCATGACTTCTTCACGATGTTTGTAATGGAACTACTAGCAATGATTTGTCATTGCAAAGTGGTTACTTCCGAATGACTTCGGCCAATGAAAACATTCATTACTGTTGTTATGTATACCATTAGTACGGTTTATTATCTTTTAACGGTTCTTATTGTCGATATTAAACCTCATCTACTCAACCCGCGATATAATGGATGTGACCAACTATTTACAGTATTGACCGACTGTCGGTAATGATGTGGGTAACATTTTCAATTGAATACACCATCTTTAGAATTCAGGCATGAGTAAACAAAACAAGGTATATAATCTTTCAAATATACTCACTCAACAAAGAAACGCAACATACAAAAAATTGGGAATATTACTTCATATATTATTTAAAAAAATTTATCATATAAATAATTGATACAGAAATGGAAAAATTGGCACACATCTTTTTCGTGAATTCTTTTACCATGAAATATAACATCTTGTTGAATATTGTCAATAAATCACGCAAAAAATGCAGATTTTGTGGCTGTGGTTGTCTATGGCGCACGCTCCAATCCAGTTCATCATGTTAAATGTTAAATTGGGTTAAGATCCGGAGATCGTGATGACCACATGGACATTCTGTTGCTCTAAAAATATACCGTTGCACGTGCTGTATGTGGTCGGGTATTGTCGTGTTGAAAAATTTCTCTTTGAATGTCAATTACGGGCGATAAATGCGGCCGTACTATACCTAAAAGCGTCACGATTGCCTTGGATATGCATCAGCTGTGTGTTCCTGGCGTAAGAGATAGCGGCCCACATCACATCACTGCCTCGACCAAAATTGTCCCTTTCTACAACACAGTTTTGCGCAAAACATTCATTTCGGCCTGTACACTCTTATGCGACCATCTCGCTTTTCAAGCTGAAAACATGACTCATCGCTGAACCACACTCTTCGCCAGTTCTGTAGTACACCATCTAACGCTTGCTCGGTGGTGTAGGCGTCAGTGTTGCTTCGATGTAAGGTATTTGCCCACAATCCATGAGAGCGTAACCGATCGCGTACTGTCTGTGGTGATGTACGGCGCAACCCAGGGACCTTGACAGCTGTTTCTGTTGCAGCAATAGTCCTGTTCCGTAGATGAAATAATCTAATGTAACGATCCTGCTCGTGAGTTGTAAAACGCGGACGCCATGAACGTAGCGGTCTGTCGAGGTACCAAGCTGCTGGTAGCGTCTCCAAAGGCGTGAAATTGTGCCACGATGAACATTGTACGTTCTTACAACAGCATTCTGCGATTCCCCGCCCTCGATTCGACGAATACCGATATTCCGGGTAGCAGCATCTAATCTTGGCATAGCGTCACCTCATCAGAATTTTATTTTACTAATGCAGTCAAGAAAAGAAATATCGGGGATTTGTACCCATTGTCCGAGTTAAAAAAATACCCATAATATGCACGTGAAAGTCGACCCTGTTGTTAGCAATACGCAATTCATAGCGTGTTCCAGATTTCGACCACAGTCGTTCACGGGTGGATGAACTTAAATGCTTTCAGCTGGAAACCTTTAATTAAGGTGTAATTATGATGTTGTATATATATATATATACACGTCTACAAATTAAGCCCAACACTGTTTGAATTAGATTTTTAACATATATACAAAAATGCTGAATTAGATTACTGTCAGATTAATACGTATTGGTTACGAAAATTCCATCGTCACACGCTAGTACACATGTACTATGTCTATGTCTAAGATTCACCCCGGTTAATGAAGCTATATTTTTATATAGCGGATTTGGTCGAGGGGTCTAGACCGCTGGACATAGTGCAGGTGAATTGGTGCCACAGTGTCACAACGGTGTGAGTTCGAATCCCGCTGAGGGAAAGCAAAAATTTGACAGTGTTAAAAATCTAATTCAAACAGTGTTGGGCTTAATTTGTAGACGTATATATAAATATTTGATATTAACCCTGTATTTCTGATGTTTCAGAAATCCGCTGGATAGATATATTATATGGTTGTCACAATACTTAGACGTTTGTATATAATTTACTTACTGTGACTGCATGACAAGTAACTTTGTCATCCTATATAATATATACAAAAATGCTGAATTAGATTACTGTCAGATTAATACGTATTGGTTACGAAAATTCCATCGTCACACGCTAGTACACATGTACTATGTCTATGTCTAAGATTCACCCCGGTTAATGAAGCTATATTTTTATATAGCGGATTTGGCCGAGGGGTCTAGACCGCTGGACATAGTGCAGGCGAATTGGTGCCACAGTGTCACAACGGTGTGAGTTCGAATCCCGCTGAGGGAAAGCAAAAATTTGACAGTGTTAAAAATCTAATTCAAACAGTGTTGGGCTTAATTTGTAGACGTATATATAAATATTTGATATTAACCCTGTATTTCTGATGTTTCAGAAATCCGCTGGATAGATATATTATATGGTTGTCACAATACTTAGACGTTTGTATATATATATATATATATATATATATATAATTATCTGATGTTGCGTTTCTTTTTTGAGTGAGTATATTATCTTGCAGTAGCTAAATTTTTGTAGTGACAAGTCTTCAGAGATTAAGAATGCTGCTCATTAAATGTGTCAAACGATGTCACAGAGTTAGACAGACACTGAACGTTATAGGTTGTATAACAATTTAGGTAGACATTGTAGTTAGAACAAGACATTGTGATAATGGAATGGCTGTTAACTTTAATTATTATGTCCTTGACTTCATCACACTAACTAGATGTTCTCTTTCGCATAAATAATGCGGTGGCTGTTAGTCCGAGAATCCTTTGCCGTCCAACGCTTTGTTTTATTTTTTTTTTGTCCATGCAAAAAAAGAAAGAAAAAAGCGTTGGATGGCAGAGGATTCTCGAACTAGGTGGCTGTTAACTCAGTTTCCTACTTTAAAAAATCCCATAGCCTTTGCTGCGTGTGATTTCAATTCACATATAATTTAATTGTAGACTTCAACAATCTCCGAAACATGTGCTACATACCTTCCTACCTCAGATTCACTTCTTCCACACAAGGAATTTATCTACTCCCATATTTTTATACCCCCGCTCGACAGAGTCAGGGGTAAATAGTGGTCCTCATGTCCGTCCGTTCGTTCGTCCACATTTGGTTTCCGGATGAAAATTCAAAAAAATTACATCCAAATTGAATGATACTTTGGGATATTGTTATATATCAGGTTGGTAAGAAGCCTATCGATTTTGGGGGAAATCCGTCAAATTGCAAATTCACAGTCCATGCAAAACGTTAGAAATTTAAACAAAAAAGTTGTTTCCGGACAATAACTCAAAAAGTTTGCATCCGATTTTAATGAAACTTTGGGATATTGTTATATATCATGTTGGTAAAAAGCCTATCGATTTAGGGGGAAATTCGTCTAATTTCTAGGTCGCAGTCCGCAAAAACGTTAGAAATTTTTACAAAAGCGGGGGTATCAGTGATCGCCAGAGCGACTTTGTCTAGTTTGATTTGTTAGCATCTCTATAAAATAGATTTAATTGATCAATTGATTTCACAAATAGTATTTCCGATTAAATAGGTTAACTAAACTATAAACATAGGTAATCGTTTTCATGTTAATTTCGAGATTATCTTAGTTGTGTATCGTCATTAAATTTTCGTAATAAACAAATCTTTTCAACCTAAATTACGGGCCTCGGTGGCTGAGTGATTAAGGTAGTTCGTCTACTATTGGTCACGTGGTCTGTCAACACTGTGATTGAGGGTTCGATTCTCACTGCAGGCTGGGTGTACGCGACTCCAATCTTAATTGACAGGGATTGCCAGTTTTCCAACCACAGCTCGGGAATTCTCTCCGGGTACTCCGGCTTCCTCCCACATAAAAGCAAGACGCCACTATATAGCTGAAAATTGCTGAAGTGGCGTTAAAACACCATTCAAACAAACAAAACAAACAATCTATACCGTGGTGTCAGACTTCTCATATATGACATCTATAAAGTTTGAACATTTGATTTGTGGTTGTATTGGCTTACAAAGTTTGCATCTCGTAAATTTAGTAGTACAGATTTTTTGTTTTGTTTTGTTTTGTTTTTTTTGACTGATAAATCCATGGATATTCGTACTACATTGGAAACTAGCGGTGTTATGTGGTTAGCTTTCAAGATGTGAAGTGTAAATGTTTGAAAACACATCCACTGTTCGAAGAATTAAAGATGACAATAGCGTCAGTAATAATCTGGTTTTACCCGGTTTATTGACATGTTTGTGACAAGTTCATTGCAGGACATGTTTGTGACATATCGGTCTTACTTTAGTCCACTAGGTAAACCTATTGTTTTACTACGCGAGGGACATCCATTTAAACAGACTTGAAAATAATCCCATGGTTAATATAGCTAATGCTAATGAGTTAATGAGTTCGAAATTTATTACTTCATTTTGCGTTTTATATTAATTTGTTATCATACTTTGGTAGCATCTCACAAATCCTTTTATCAGACGACATATCTTTATTTTTCTTTAGTTTGCAATTAAATAACGCTGAGCACAAGACTATCAGCCATTCAGAAAAACAGAGCGCTTACAGATAAGGCTGAAAAAAACAATACAATTGTTACCGAGAACATCACAGTTGATACAGTCTTGCTTACCGGTATATAATAACACGAATATATGTTATAAACTGCTACATATACCTTGTATAAATAAAGTTTGTTAATACAACTGAAATGTTTAAGATTTTAAAGAAGTATTCATCTTACCAACGTTTTGCGTCTCGGGATGATATCAGTGCAAATATTGGAGGGGCCATGCATTATTTAATAATTATCATGATGTTTAAAGGAAACTAACAGCAAAATTATAGTATTATTGCTTAAAGGTTATTGATTCCACGCTAGACATATTTCAGTTAGGCGAGGCGATTATGCATTTTTACTAGTATTTGCTAACCAGCCTAGTATTTCATATTGACTAGTCCAAAATGCATCAAAAACTAAAGGTCGAAATGGGATTGTAAAACGCAACTTTACGTTCTGGACTAGCCAATGTATCATATTGACCTGTCAATACGCCATTCTCATATTGGCATACTTTGATATTTTGTATAGTATTGGTAGTTTTAGTCATATTGGCATACTTTGGTATTTTGTATTGTATTGGTAGTTTTAGTTATATTGGCATACTTTGGTATTTTGTATTGTATTGGTAGTTTTAGTCATATTGGCATACTTTGGTATTTTGTATTGTATTGGTAGTTTTAGTCATATTGGCATACTTTGGTATTTTGTATTGTATTGGTAGTTTTAGTCATATTGGCATACTTTGGTATTTTGTATTGTATTGGTAGTTTTAGTCATATTGGCATACTTTGGTATTTTGTATTGTATTGGTCGTTTTAGTTATATTGGCATACTTTGGTATTTTGTATTGTATTGGTAGTTTTAGTCATATTGGCATACTTTGGTATTTTGTATTGTATTGGTAGTTTTAGTCATATTGGCATACTTTGGTATTTTGTATTGTATTGGTAGTTTTAGTCATATTGGCATACTTTAGTATTTTGTATTGTATTGGTAGTTTTAGTCATTTTGGCATACTTTGGTATTTTGTATTGTATTGGTAGTTTTAGTCATATTGGCATACTTTGGTATTTTTGTATTGTATTGGTAGTTTTAGTCATATTGGCATACTTTGGTATTTTGTATTGTATTGGTAGTTTTAGTCATATTGGCATACTTTGGTATTTTGTATTGTATTGGTAGTTTTAGTTATATTAAGACTTGTTTGCTATTGTAAATCTATAATATGATAATATTAAATCATATTTGCCTTTCATTAGTATAACACATATTGCATATGTAATATGACTGCGTCTCAGGGTAATATGTGGGTCTAAGGTAATGCATTATTCTATATTTATTATTATGAGAAGCAGTGGTGAAATTTTAAATAGATATTATTAGACAAACATAAGCGAAAGAAACTGACAAAAACAATGATAAGAAAAAGATAGAAACTGGGAAACTAAATGCAAATATGTAGACATGGATATTCATACTATTTTGTTAAATTTCAGCCATAATGTAAACGAAATGTACGGTAAATCTTATTATCGTTAAGTAACTATACAGATAGTGTGCATGAATTGGTTTAGGAAACTGTCACATATTTAAAGCTTAATAGAATCCCAGAGAATCTAAATTGATGTAAGAGATGGTATCGATCTAAGACTGTAAATGTAAACGTTTTATTTGAATAGAATCACTGGAGTAAAATTATGAAATTGACCTTTTAATACTAAAAATTGTTTAACTTTCAAAAACCGATATGGCATGCAAGCATTAGTAACACTCTTGGTTTTTACATGATAAATTACTCTTAAGTACACCTATAACTTGAAGATCTTCGATCCATCCGGGTTCTAAATTAAGTTGCATCATAAGTTTGTTCTCCCAGTTGACGAACTATCATTTACATGGACAGAATTTATATAAATAATCGATGATGTGCATATGTTGGAGATACCGTACAAAGACATGTAATGAAGTTATGTGTCGGTTACACCGAACAAACCCACGTAATACTCTGTCTCGAAAACACCATACAAAGACATGTAATACTCTGTCTCTGTCACACCGTACACAGACATGTAATACTCTGCCTCCGTCACACCGTACACAGACATGTAATACTCTGTCTCCGTCACACCATACACAGACATGTAATACTCTGTCTCGAAAACACCATACAAAGACATGTAATACTCTATCTCTGTCACACCGTACACAGACATGTTATACTCTGTCTCTGTCACACCATACACAGACATGTAATACTCTGTCTCGAAAACACCATACAAAGACATGTAATACTCTGTCTCCATCACACCGTACACAGACATGTAATACTCTGTCTCCGTCACACCGTACCCAGACATGTAATACTCTGTCTCGAAAACACCATACAAAGACATGTAATACTCTGTCTCGAAAACACCATACAAACCCACGTAATACTCTGTCTCTGTCACACAGTACACAGACATGTAATACTATGTCTCCGTCACACCGTACACAGACACGTAATACTCTGTCTCTGTCACACCGTACACAGACACGTAATACTCTGTCTCTGTCACACCGTACACAGACATGTAATACTATGTCTCCGTCACACCGTACACAGACATGTAATACTCTGTCTCCGTCACACAGTACACAGACATATAATACTCTGTCTCCGTCACACAGTACACAAACATGTAATACTCTGTCTCTGTCACACCGTACACAGACATGTAATACTCTCTGTCACATCGTACACAGACATGTAATACTCTGTCTCCGTCACGCAGTACACAGACATGTAATACTCTGTCTCTGTCACACAGTACACAGACATGTAATACTCTGTCTCCGTCACACAGTACACAGACATGTAATACTCTGTCTCCGTCACACAGTACACAGACATGTAATACTCTGTCTCCGTCACACAGTACACAGATATGTAATACTCTGTCTCGAAAACACCATACAAAGACATGTAATACTCTGTCTCCGTCACACCGTACACAGACATGTAATACTCTGTCTCTGTCACACCGTACAAAGACATGTAATACTCTGTCTCCGTCACACCGTACACAGACATGTAATACTCTGTCTCTGTCACACCGTACACAGACATGTAATACTCTGTCTCCGTCACACCGTACACAGACATGTAATACTCTGTCTCGAAAACACCATACAAAGACATGTAATACTCTGTCTCCGTCACACCGTACACAGACATGTAATACTCTGTCTCTGTCACACCGTACAAAGACATGTAATACTCTGTCTCTGTCACACCGTACACAGACATGTAATACTCTGTCTCTTTCACACCGTACACAGACATGTAATATTCTCCGTCACACCGTACACAGACATGTAATACTTTGTCTCCGTCACACCGTACACAGACATGTAATACCCTGTCTCCGTCACACCGTACAAAGACACGTAATACTCTGTCTCGAAAACACCATACAAAGACATGTAATACTCTGTCTCCGTCACACCGTACACAGACATGTAATACTCTGTCTCTGTCACACAGTACACATACATGTAATACTCTGTCTCCGTAACACCGTACACAGACATGTAATACTCTGTCTCCGTAACACCGTACACAGACATGTAATACTCTGTCTCGAAAACACCATACAAAGACATGTAATACTCTGTCTCCATCACACCGTACACAGACATGTAATACTCTGTCTCCGTCACACCGTACCCAGACATGTAATACTCTGTCTCGAAAACACCATACAAAGACATGTAATACTCTGTCTCGAAAACACCATACAAACCCACGTAATACTCTGTCTCTGTCACACAGTACACAGACATGTAATACTATGTCTCCGTCACACCGTACACAGACACGTAATACTCTGTCTCTGTCACACCGTACACAGACACGTAATACTCTGTCTCTGTCACACCGTACACAGACATGTAATACTATGTCTCCGTCACACCGTACACAGACATGTAATACTCTGTCTCCGTCACACAGTACACAGACATATAATACTCTGTCTCCGTCACACAGTACACAAACATGTAATACTCTGTCTCTGTCACACCGTACACAGACATGTAATACTCTCTGTCACATCGTACACAGACATGTAATACTCTGTCTCCGTCACGCAGTACACAGACATGTAATACTCTGTCTCTGTCACACAGTACACAGACATGTAATACTCTGTCTCCGTCACACAGTACACAGACATGTAATACTCTGTCTCCGTCACACAGTACACAGACATGTAATACTCTGTCTCCGTCACACAGTACACAGATATGTAATACTCTGTCTCGAAAACACCATACAAAGACATGTAATACTCTGTCTCCGTCACACCGTACACAGACATGTAATACTCTGTCTCTGTCACACCGTACAAAGACATGTAATACTCTGTCTCCGTCACACCGTACACAGACATGTAATACTCTGTCTCTGTCACACCGTACACAGACATGTAATACTCTGTCTCCGTCACACCGTACACAGACATGTAATACTCTGTCTCGAAAACACCATACAAAGACATGTAATACTCTGTCTCCGTCACACCGTACACAGACATGTAATACTCTGTCTCTGTCACACCGTACAAAGACATGTAATACTCTGTCTCTGTCACACCGTACACAGACATGTAATACTCTGTCTCTTTCACACCGTACACAGACATGTAATATTCTCCGTCACACCGTACACAGACATGTAATACTTTGTCTCCGTCACACCGTACACAGACATGTAATACCCTGTCTCCGTCACACCGTACAAAGACACGTAATACTCTGTCTCGAAAACACCATACAAAGACATGTAATACTCTGTCTCCGTCACACCGTACACAGACATGTAATACTCTGTCTCTGTCACACAGTACACATACATGTAATACTCTGTCTCCGTAACACCGTACACAGACATGTAATACTCTGTCTCCGTAACACCGTACACAGACATGTAATACTCTGTCTCCGTAACACCGTACACAGACATGTAATACTCTGTCTCTGTCACACAGTACACAGACATGTAATACTCTGTCTCCGTCACACCGTACACAGACATGTAATACTCTGTCTCGAAAACACCATACAAAGACATGTAATACTCTGTCTCGAAAACACCATACAAACCCACGTAATACTCTGTCTCTGTCACACAGTACACAGACATGTAATACTATGTCTCCGTCACACCGTACACAGACACGTAATACTCTGTCTCTGTCACACCGTACACAGACATGTAATACTCTGTCTCTGTCACACTGTACACAGACATATAATACTCTGTCTCTGTCACACCGTACAAAGACATGTAATACTCTCTGTCACACCGTACACAGACATGTAATACTCTGTCTCTGTCACACCGTACACAGACATGTAATACTCTGCCTCTGTCACACCGTACACAGACATTTAATACTCTGTCTCCGTCACACAGTACACAGACATGTAATACTCTGTCTCTGTCACACCGTACACAGACGTGTAATACTCTCTGTCACATCGTACACAGACATGTAATACTCTGTCTCCGTCACGCAGTACACAGACTTGTAATACTCTGTCTCTGTCACACAGTACACAGACATGTAATACTCTGTCTCTGTCACACAGTACACAGACATGTAATACTCTGTCTCGAAAACACCATACAAAGACATGTAATACTCTGTCTCAGTCACACCGTACACAGACATGTAATACTCTGCCTCCGTCACACCGTACACAGACATGTAATACTCTGTCTCCGTCACACCATACACAGACATGTAATACTCTGTCTCGAAAACACCATACAAAGACATGTAATACTCTGTCTCTGTCACACCGTACACAGACATGTTATACTCTGTCTCTGTCACACCATACACAGACATGTAATACTCTGTCTCGAAAACACCATACAAAGACATGTAATACTCTGTCTCGAAAACACCATACAAACCCACGTAATACTCTGTCTCTGTCACACAGTACACAGACATGTAATACTATGTCTCCGTCACACCGTACACAGACACGTAATACTCTGTCTCTGTCACACCGTACACAGACACGAAATACTCTGTCTCTGTCACACCGTACACAGACATGTAATACTATGTCTCCGTCACACCGTACACAGACATGTAATACTCTGTCTCCGTCACACAGTACACATACATATAATACTCTGTCTCCGTCACACAGTACACAGACATGTAATACTCTGTCTCTGTCACACCGTACACAGACATGTAATACTCTCTGTCACATCGTACACAGACATGTAATACTCTGTCTCCGTCACGCAGTACACAGACATGTAATACTCTGTCTCTGTCACACAGTACACAGACATGTAATACTCTGTCTCCGTCACACAGTACACAGACATGTAATACTCTGTCTCGAAAACACCATACAAAGACATGTAATACTCTGTCTCCGTCACACCGTACACAGACATGTAATACTCTGTCTCTGTCACACCGTACAAAGACATGTAATACTCTGTCTCTGTCACACCGTACACAAACATGTACTACTCTGTCTCTTTCACACCGTACACAGACATGTAATATTCTCCGTCACACCGTACACAGACATGTAATACTCTGCCTCCGTCACACCGTACACAGACATGTAATACTCTGTCTCCGTCACACCATACACAGACATGTAATACTCTGTCTCGAAAACACCATACAAAGACATGTAATACTCTATCTCTGTCACACCGTACACAGACATGTTATACTCTG
Organism: Limnoperna fortunei; assembly: GCA_944474755.1. Taxonomy (NCBI): domain Eukaryota; kingdom Metazoa; phylum Mollusca; class Bivalvia; order Mytilida; family Modiolidae; genus Limnoperna; species Limnoperna fortunei. The sequence continues at coordinate 107,574,451 of OX104111.1, forward strand.
TCTCTGTCACACCATACACAGACATGTAATACTCTGTCTCGAAAACACCATACAAAGACATGTAATACTCTGTCTCCATCACACCGTACACAGACATGTAATACTCTGTCTCCGTCACACCGTACCCAGACATGTAATACTCTGTCTCGAAAACACCATACAAAGACATGTAATACTATGTCTCGAAAACACCATACAAACCCACGTAATACTCTGTCTCTGTCACACAGTACACAGACATGTAATACTATGTCTCCGTCACACCGTACACAGACACGTAATACTCTGTCTCTGTCACACCGTACACAGACATGTAATACTCTGTCTCCGTCACACAGTATACAGACATGTAATACTCTGTCTCTGTCACACAGTACACAGACATGTAATACTCTGTCTCCGTCACACAGTACACAGACATGTAATACTCTGTCTCGAAAACACCATACAAAGACATGTAATACTCTGTCTCCGTCACACCGTACACAGACATGTAATACTCTGTCTCTGTCACACCGTACAAAGACATGTAATACTCTGTCTCTGTCACACCGTACACAAACATGTAATACTCTGTCTCTATCACACCGTACACAGACATGTAATATTCTCCGTCACACCGTACACAGACATGTAATACTCTCTGTCACACCGTACACAGACATGTAATACTCTGTCTCTGTAACACCGTACACAGACATGTAATACTCAGTCTCCGTCGCACCGTACACAGACATGTAATACTCTGTCTCCGTCACACCGTACACAGACATGTAATACTCTGTCTCCGTCACACCGTACACAGACATGTAATACTCTCTGTCACACCGTACACAGACATGTAATACTCTGTCTCGAAAACACCATACAAAGACATGTAATACTCTGTCTCGAAAACACCATACAAACCCACGTAATACTCTGTCTCTGTCACACAGTACACAGACATGTAATACTATGTCTCCGTCACACCGTACACAGACACGTAATACTCTGTCTCTGTCACACCGTACACAGACACGTAATACTCTGTCTCTGTCACACCGTACACAGACATGTAATACTCTGTCTCGAAAACACCATACAAACCCACGTAATACTCTGTCTCTGTCACACAGTACACAGACATATAATACTCTGTCTCCGTCACACAGTATACAGACATGTAATACTCTGTCTCCGTCACACCGTACACAGACATGTAATACTCTGTCTCTGTCACACTGTACAAAGACATGTAATACTCTGTCTCGAAAACACCATACAAAGACATGTAATACTCTGTCTCCGTCACACCGTACACAGACATGTAATACTCTGTCTCCGTCACACAGTACACAGACATATAATACTCTGTCTCCGTCACACAGTACACAGACATGTATTACTCTGTCTCTGTCACACCGTACACAGACATGTAATACTCTCTGTCACATCGTACACAGACATGTAATACTCTGTCTCCGTCACACAGTATACAGACATGTAATACTCTGTCTCTGTCACACAGTACACAGACATGTAATACTCTGTCTCCGTCACACAGTACACAGACATGTAATACTCTGTCTCGAAAACACCATACAAAGACATGTAATACTCTGTCTCCGTCACACCGTACACAGACATGTAATACTCTGTCTCTGTCACACCGTACAAAGACATGTAATACTCTGTCTCTGTCACACCGTACACAAACATATAATACTCTGTCTCTTTCACACCGTACACAGACATGTAATATTCTCCGTCACACCGTACACAGACATGTAATACTCTCTGTCACACCGTACACAGACATGTAATACTCTGTCTCTGTAACACCGTACACAGACATGTAATACTCAGTCTCCGTCACACCGTACACAGACATGTAATACTCTGTCTCCGTCACACCGTACACAGACATGTAATACTCTGTCTCCGTCACACCGTACACAGACATGTAATACTCTCTGTCACACCGTACACAGACATGACATACTCTGTCTCTGTCACACCGTACACAGACATGTAATACTCTGTCTCTGTCACATCGTACACAGACATGTAATACTCTGTCTCCGTCACACCGTACACAGACATGTAATACTCTGTCTCTGTCACACCGTACACAGACATGTAATACTCTGTCTCCTTCACACCGTACACAGACATGTAATACTCTGTCTCTGTCACACCGTACACAGACATGTAATACTCTGCCTCTTTCACACCGTACACAGACATGTAATACTCTGTCTCTGTCACACCGTACACAGGCATGTAATACTCTGTCTCTGTCACACCGTACACAGACATGTAATACTCTGTCTCCGTCACACCGTATACAGACATGTAATACTCTCTGTCACACCGTACACAGACATGTAATACTCTCTCTCCGTCACACCGTACAAAGACATGTAATACTCTCTGTCACACCGTACACAGACATGTAATACTCTGTCTCCGTCACACCGTACACAGACATGTAATACTCTCCGTCACACCGTACAAAGATGTAATACTCTGTCTCTGTCACACCGTACACAGACATGTAATACTCTGTCTCTGTCACACCGTACACAGACATGTAATACTCTGCCTCCGTCACATCGTACACAGACATGTAATACTCTGTATCTGTCACACAGTACACAGACATGTAATACTCTGTCTCTGTCACACCGTACACAGGCATGTAATACTCTGTCTCTGTCACACCGTACACAGACATGTAATACTCTGTCTCTGTCACACAGTACACAGACATGTAATACTCTGTCTCTGTCACACCGTACACAGGCATGTAATACTCTGTCTCTGTCACACCGTACACAGACATGTAATACTCTGTCTCCGTCACACCGTACACAGACATGTAATACTCTGTCTCTGTCACACCGTACACAGACATGTAATACTCTGTCTCTTTCACACTATACACAGACATGTAATACTCTGTCTCTGTCACACCGTACACAGGCATGTAATACTCTGTCTCTGTCACACCGTACACAGACATGTAATACTCTGTCTCCGTCACACCGTATACAGACATGTAATACTCTCTGTCACACCGTACACAGACATGTAATACTCTGTCTCCGTCACACCGTACAAAGACATGTAATACTCTCTGTCACACCGTACACAGACATGTAATACTCTGTCTCCGTCACACCGTACACAGACATGTAATACTCTCCGTCACACCGTACAAAGATGTAATACTCTGTCTCTGTCACACCGTACACAGACATGTAATACTCTGTCTCTGTCACACCGTACACAGACATGTAATACTCTGCCTCCGTCACATCGTACACAGACATGTAATACTCTGTATCTGTCACACAGTACACAGACATGTAATACTCTGTCTCTGTCACACCGTACACAGGCATGTAATACTCTGTCTCTGTCACACCGTACACAGACATGTAATACTCTGTCTCCGTCACATCGTACACAGACATGTAATACTCTGTCTCTGTCACACAGTACACAGACATGTAATACTCTGTCTCTGTCACACCGTACACAGGCATGTAATACTCTGTCTCCGTCACACAGTACACAGACATATAATACTCTGTCTCCGTCACACAGTACACAGACATGTATTACTCTGTCTCTGTCACACCGTACACAGACATGTAATACTCTCTGTCACATCGTACACAGACATGTAATACTCTGTCTCCGTCACACAGTATACAGACATGTAATACTCTGTCTCTGTCACACAGTACACAGACATGTAATACTCTGTCTCCGTCACACAGTACACAGACATGTAATACTCTGTCTCCGTCACACAGTACACAGACATGTAATACTCTGTCTCGAAAACACCATACAAAGACATGTAATACTCTGTCTCTGTCACACCGTACAAAGACAAGTAATACTCTGTCTCTGTCACACCGTACACAAACATGTAATACTCTGTCTCTTTCACACCGTACACAGACATGTAATATTCTCCGTCACACCGTACACAGACATGTAATACTCTCTGTCACACCGTACACAGACATGTAATACTCTGTCTCTGTAACAACGTACACAGACATGTAATACTCAGTCTCCGTCACACCGTACACAGACATGTAATACTCTGTCTCCGTCACACCGTACACAGACATGTAATACTCTGTCTCCGTCACACCGTACACAGACATGTAATACTCTCTGTCACACCGTACACAGACATATAATACTCTGTCTCGAAAACACCATACAAAGACATGTAATACTCTGTCTCCATCACACCGTACACAGACATGTAATACTCTGTCTCCGTCACACCGTACCCAGACATGTAATACTCTGTGTCGAAAACACCATACAAAGACATGTAATACTCTGTCTCGAAAACACCATACAAACCAACGTAATACTCTGTCTCTGTCACAAAGTACACAGACATGTAATACTATGTCTCCGTCACACCGTACACAGACACGTAGTACTCTGTCTCTGTCACACCGTACACAGACACGTAATACTCTGTCTCTGTCACACCGTACACAGACATGTAATACTCTGTCTCGAAAACACCATACAAACCCACGTAATACTCTGTCTCTGTCACACAGTACACAGACATATAATACTCTGTCTCCGTCACACAGTATACAGACATGTAATACTCTGTCTCCGTCACACCGTACACAGACATGTAATACTCTGTCTCTGTCACACCGTACACAGACATGTAATACTCTGTCTCCGTCACACAGTACACAGACATATAATACTCTGTCTCCGTCACACAGTACACAGACATGTATTACTCTGTCTCTGTCACACCGTACACAGACATGTAATACTCTCTGTCACATCGTACACAGACATGTAATACTCTGTCTCCGTCACACAGTATACAGACATGTAATACTCTGTCTCTGTCACACAGTACACAGACATGTAATACTCTGTCTCCGTCACACAGTACACAGACATGTAATACTCTCTCTCGAAAACACCATACAAAGACATGTAATACTCTGTCTCCGTCACACCGTATACAGACATGTAATACTCTGTCTCTGTCACACCGTATACAGACATGTAATACTCTGTCTCTGTCACACAGTACACAGACATGTAATACTCTGCCTCCGTCACATCGTACACAGACATGTAATACTCTGCCTCCGTCACATCGTACACAGACATGTAATACTCTGCCTCCGTCACACCGTACACAGACATGTAATACTCTGTCTCTGTCACACCGTACAAAGACATGTAATACTCTGTCTCTGTCACACCGTATACAGACATGTAATACTCTCTGTCACACCGTACACAGACATGTAATACTCTGTCTCTGTCACACTGTACACACACATATAATACTCCGTCACATCGTACACAGACATGTAATACTCTGCCTCCGTCACACCGTATACAGACATGTAATACTCTGTCTCTGTCACACCGTATACAGACATGTAATACTCTGTCTCTGTCACACAGTACACAGACATGTAATACTCTGCCTCCGTCACATCGTACACAGACATGTAATACTCTGCCTCCGTCACATCGTACACAGACATGTAATACTCTGCCTCCGTCACACCGTACACAGACATGTAATACTCTGCCTCCGTCACATCGTACACAGACATGTAATACTCTGCCTCCGTCACATCGTACACAGACATGTAATACTCTGCCTCCGTCACACCGTATACAGACATGTAATACTCTGTCTCTGTCACACCGTATACAGACATGTAATACTCTGTCTCCGAGGCGTAAGAACAAGTACTAGAGGACAAAGTCACAGATAGAAGAAACACAAGAAACTAAGTAACAGTAACTAATTTGGGACGATAAGTCCTATCATGCGTTTTAAATCCGGATACTCGTAAGTAACACCTGTCTTGTTACGTACTGTCAAAACTGGTTTGAGATCACGCGCGAAATACTTCTTAATTTTTCCCCAAACTGTTCATTATTATTTTTTTTAACTGGCGTCGTAATGTATAGTTTTCAAATTATGGTTTCTTCTTGTTTTCACACAAACGTCTGTTTTCATATACAAAAGTAATGATACCGATGATTTATCAAACGAGCAAAATCCAAGTACAAAATTACCAACTCACGAACGAGAGTACAGACCAGTAGACGATATTACCAATTCACGAACGAGAGTACAGACCAGTACACGATATTAACAATTCACGGCCGAGAGTACAGACCAGTACACGATATTAACAATTCACGAACGAGAGTACAGACCAGTACACGATATTAACAATTCACGAACGAGCAAATCTTCAAATACAATACAGTTATATCCTAATTCACGAACGAGAATACAGACAGCTAGTACACAATATTCGTCACCATCAGTGTGACAGATACGCCACAACTAACTCGCGGTGGCGACAATAAAACCTCAACTTGACTCATCTTTCTGAATTACAGTTAGCAACAATGATCTGTCAAAGGAAACACTGGTAACATTGAGTGCTCCGAAAATACCTTAAAACCTATCAAGATATGTAAAATCATGTTGAACAAGTGCAGATTGTCTGTACAATTACCAAAATCTATATTTGGTTAAATATAAAAACAGTTCACCATTGTTAGTAGAACGCTGTTTGTCCTTATCCAGTTCCTATTTTACGACACGGTACGTACTAAAATAGAAATCTGCATACATATTAAATAAATATTTTTATGCATTTGTTATTGAATTGACAACCGATTATTCGGAGTTCGACATGTAATTAATTTTAATTCTATTTGTCTATTTGCAGTAATATTCCTATATATTTAGATGACGAAGCTGTTTGTCATACTTAACTATTAAAATGATCGATATAGTTGATCAATTTTGTGAACCGTACATGCGAACTCTATTACGGAACAACCTTTTTCAATTTGATGCAGATCGTCCCCCGCATGATTTATCGGTTTTCTTCGGCTACAGGATTGGTTCACTCGGGCTGTTATACATAACAAGGAACATTTAAATACTACAACGAATTAACTAAATCGACATATAAGATGTATTCTAGTCTTAAGTTAAATGTTTCAGAGGTTGATTGATTGATTGATTGATTGGATGTTTGCTCTACGTTCAACGTGCAGTATTTCAGCTATATTCAGGACGGGAACAAGTGAACAAACAATACATCAATTGAAATTGAAAAAGGGAAAAATAAATGGAATGTACCAGAAGAAAAAAAATAATAGCAAAATACGAGCACTGAGAACCGTCCCAGTATAGTCCCAGAACGTTTCAAAGAAATCTGTGTATTATGCATAGTGTATACACAAGACATTACTAAAATTACGTAGTGTATACGCAAGACATTAAAAAAATTACGTAGTGTATACGCAAGACATTATTAAAATCACGTAGTGTATACGCAAGACATTACTAAAATTACGTAGTGTATACGCAAGACATTGAAAAATCACGTAGTGCATTCACAAGACATTACTAAAATTACGTAGTGTATACGCAAGACATTGAAAAATCACGTTGTGTATACACAAGACATTACTAAAATTACGTAGTGTATACGCAAGACATTACTAAAATTACGTTGTGTATACGCAAGACATTACTAAAATTACGTAGTGTATACGCAAGACATTACTAAAATTACGTTGTGTATACGCAAGACATTACTAAAATTACGTAGTGTATATGCAAGACATTGAAAAATCACGTTGTGTATACACAAGACATTACTAAAATTACGTAGTGTATACGCAAGACATTACTAAAATTACGTAGTGTATACGCAAGACATTTAAAAATCACGTTGTGTATACATAAGACATTACTAAAATTACGTAGTGTATACGCAAGACATTGAAAAATCACGTTGTGTATACACAAGACATTACTAAAATTACGTAGTGTATACGCAGGACATTGAAAAATCACGTTGTGTATACACAAGACATTACTAAAATTACGTTGTGTATACGCAAGACATTACTAAAATTACGTAGTGTATACGCAAGACATTTAAAAAATCACGTAGTGCATTCACAAGACATTACTTAAATTACGTAGTGTATACGCAAGACATTACTAAAATTACGTAGTGTATACGCAAGACATTGAAAAATCACGTTGTGTATACACAAGACATTACTAAAATTACGTAGTGTATACGCAAGACATTACTAAAATTACGTAGTGTATACGCAAGACATTACTAAAATTACGTAGTGTATACGCAAGACATTACTAAAATTACGTAGTGTATACGCAAGACATTACTAAAATTACGTAGTGTATACGCAAGACATTAAAAAATCACGTAGTGCATTCACAAGACATTACTAAAATTACGTAGTGTATATAATAGAATAGAATAGAATGGCTTTACTTCCAATCAAGGGCCCTCAAGGGGCAAAAAAATCAAATACAATGATAATTATACAATATATATAATTGAACACAGTACAGGTCAGAGCACCTTAAAATATATTTTGTTACAAATATATCATGTTAACAATAATAATAATAATTTGTTATGTCTAATTTTTACCTCTATATTGTAGGCACATTTTTATAAAAAGACCCAATTCTTTTAAAATTCTTTCATCCTCATTAGTAAGGAGCCATATGAATTTAGCTTCATTACTCATATTTTTAAAATTCTAGTTATAATGAGATATGGTTTCAAAAAAAGGTTTTCTATAATTTTCATAAAAAATACAAACTATTATAAAATGTTTTTCATCTTCAATATCTTCATTACTACATTTGGTGCATTTTCTGTCTGATCTTGGTAAGTTTTTATATCTCCCAGCTTCAATATTAAGTGAATGTGCACTGGTCCTTAGTTTACAAATAGATTGCCTTATAGAAAAATCTTTTATAAATAAATACTTTTCTTTCCCAAAGCAGCTTTTAACACTAAAATAAGTATCTAATTTCTCTTTATTTGAAAAAAACTAAATTTATCTTTTCTTTATTCCAATATGTGTTAAAACTATTTATCAATTTTGTCTAACTAGTTTACTTTATTGTACAAAGTTTCATTTTAAGGTTTGGTAACTGTAACTCATTCATAATATACAATATGCTAGAATACCATGTATTAATATTACTTAAATGCAGATTTTTATTACAAATATAAGAATAAAACAATTAACCCTTTTCCTGCTCTTCCAATCGATAACAATATTTAATCATAGACAATATGATAGAAAAATATAAAGGATATCGACCAAGTTCAGACATCACTGCTAAATTTGATGCCTTTTTGTTTACACCAGGAAAATATTTTAAAAATTTGGTATGTGATAGTTCAGAATGACCTAATAAAAAAATTTTTTTCAAGGCAGTAGTTACTTTCTTTTTTACAACTAACTGATTTGGTTGAAAACATTCCCCATATTTCACTGCCATATGTTAAAATTGGTTTTATGGTGTGGTCATACAAATGCAAGTATGTGTCAATACTAGGACTTGATAAGGATAAACAATTTTGTAGTTTAAAACAAGCCTTCATAGATTGTTTATAAAGATCTGTTTTACATTGACTAAAATTTCCATTATTTGAAATGATAATCCCCAAATATTTGTATTTGGTAGATACTGTAATAGGAGTGTTATTATAAAATATAGGATGTTTAAGTAACCTTCCAGATTTATAAATATTAACATTAGTTTTTGAAATTTTAACATTAAGACACCATTTGGAACAATAAGAACTCAGCAAGTTCATTCTTTCTTGCAACACATCTTGAGTTTCAGATAAAACAACAATGTCATCTGCATACATAAGACAGTCCACTCTATTATCATTTACATTTACAGCTCCAGATGTTTTCAGAAATATATCATGTAGATCATTTATAAAAATTTTTAAACAAGTTAGGGCTTAATACATCACCCTGTTTGACACCTATGCTTGATTGAAAGGTTGGTGTTATTCTATTCTCTATTTTAATACATAATTCACTTTTCTTATACATATCTTTAATAATGTCCTGATATCCCTTTTTGAAGAAGTTTATATTTAATATCAGAATGAATAATATTATCGAATGCTTTTCTCAGATGAATAAAACAGGCAAAATGTTTTCAATTTTTTCTATTAATATACTTATCAATGATGGTTTTTAGCACAAAAATGTGGTCAGAAGTTCTCGCTTTTTGGAGAACCCTATTTGACATTGATTAATTATTTTTTTCTCTACTAGATATTTGTCTAGTCTGTTATTTAGGACAGTATTACAAACTTGACCAATACATGAATTTATGGCTATACCTCTATAGTTTTCAGGTAAGCTTGGGTCATCAGATTTATAAATTGAAGTCATATGCAGATGCCCATTGAGTTGGGTAAGAAGAGAATGTAAAAATGAAATTAAATAGCTTAAGTAACAGAGGATTAAGCATGCTACATCCTGCTTTAAGCATTTCACCTGGGATTCCATCTAGACCTGAAGCTTTACCCTTTTTTAAATGATTGAGAGCATTCATTATTTCTATTGCACTTATCTTATAGTCTAGTTCATTAAATTCTCTTGTCTCTTCCATTACTTTTAATGTTTCATCTATATCTTTAACTTTTTGACAAGAAGAGCTGTCCAATTTGTTAAGATTAGAGAAGTACCTATACCATAAGTCAGGATCCACTTGGTTGTTTTTACTGTCATCTTTTGATTCTTTAAATGAATTAATCGATTTCCAGTACTGCTTAGGATTTGAATCTCTTAGATTATCTAAACTGTCAAGAAATGTTTGTTTAAAGTGTCGGGGTTTTTTTTATTTTCTTAATTTGTTATATTCTCTGTAACATTTATAAAAAGAACCCCTAATTATGGGATCAAAAGGGTACTTATACATCAATTCCCCCTTTTCTATAAGATTTCTCCTTTTAACTTTTAGATCATGGTCATACGTAAGACATTAAAAAATCACGTAGTGCATTCACAAGAAATTACAAAATCACGAAATGTACACACCAGACATTAAAAATAACCTACTGTATATACAACACACTACAGAAATCACGTATTTTATACACAAGAGATTATGTAGCGTATACATAATATATTACCAAAATCACGTATAGTAAGTGTTGACGTAGGGTGTAGAGTGTTTTTTGCGCTACAAATGAAACTGCTTACCGCGTATGCGTATGGTTCAGCTTATGCTCCTTTTGTAGATGAAGAAGGGAACTTTTTGAAATCAATAATTATTTCCTCGAGATATTCAGCGTTTTGAAATATGGCAGTTTTTAAATTTTGAAGGGGCGATTTTCCATACTAAAATTTGACCTTAAATAGAACGGAAGTGTACTTTAGGAACAATCGATTGATGTCTACTCGAAATCCTTCGGGTGATGTCGTCTGCATTTAAGGCGTGAAAAGTCTCGCGGTTCGTCCGAATTTCCATTGAACGTCACGAAAGCAGACGAACATTTGTAAACATCGTAAGGTCCCTTTTGAAACAAAAATGGCTGACTTTTATGAAAAATTACCGTAGCAAAAGTAAAGGACGATATGTAACAACTAAACAACAGAGACATATTTTAAACATGGACAGGTTATCGTATCTACATTTTTTCTACTGAATTTTCGTAATAAAAAGGTAATAAATATAGAATAATGAAAAAATGCTAGCAAACAAATTTTTCCAAGGGGGAGGGTGGCATTTAGTATAGTGTTTACACCAAAAGCACGTAGTGTATGCACAACTCACTACAAAATCACGTAATGTTTACATAAGTCATTACCTAAATCACGTAGTGTATATACACAACACACTAAAACATATCGTAATGTATACATAAAATGTTACCAAAATCACGTAGTTTATACATAAGTCATAACCAAAATCACGTAATGTATACACGAGACATTACAAAATTACGTAGTGTATACACAAGACATAACTTAAATCACGTTTCGTATACACAAGACATAACTAAAATCACGTTGCGTATACACAAAACATAACTAAAATCACGTAGCGTATACACAAGACATAATTAAAATCTCGTAGCGTAGACACATGACATTACTAAAATCTCGTAGCGTATACACAAGACATTACTTAAATCACGTTGCGTATACACACGACATAACTAAAATCTCGTAACGTTTCCACATGACATTACTAAAATCTCGTAACGTATCCACATGAATTACTAAAATCTCGTAGCGTTTACATAAGACATTACTAAAATCTCTTAGCGTATACACGAGACATTACTAAAATCACGTAGCGTATACACAAAACATAATTAAAATCTCGTAGCGTATACACATGACATTACTAAAATCTCGTAGCGTATACACAAGACATAACTAAAATCTCGTAGCGTATACACAAGACATAACTAAAATCTCGTAGCTTATACACAAGATATTTACACAGTTCATTACCCATTTCGTCGTTGAATGAATAAAATATTACACTAGACGTATGAGCATACATACCAAATGCTGCTCTTCTGAACCTGTTGACAAGTGTTACTGTTTTGCCGTAAGCAACGCCTTTTTTATAAAAAAAAATCTGTAATCTATTATGTTGAAGTGTTTAATATGGAACCATTGTACTAGAAACATACGTAATTTTGCTCTTATACACCAGTTGAGGGTTGGCGGTCCTCGCATGAGATGTTTGTGCCATTGTGCTTTCATTATATTATTGGAATTTGCTAGACTCGAACATATCTTAAATTAAGACGAATATTGTTTTGTAGCATTTCTGAAATATCAGCAATAACTTTCTCATTTATTTTAACCGTTACACTGTATAGTGTATGTTAAATAGTCATCAGTAAGTCTATCCTTATTTATCTGAATTATTGCTTCTATCATAGTACTCTAGTCATTATTTGAACTTCGATTTTAAAGCTAAACAAATTCTCCCGTATTTGTGTTTATTCCATGACTTGTGAGCCTACAGTCGTCGAATAGGTGTTAGATAGTTACACCACAGGGTTTGTTGTTAAGGATATTATTTAGCTACTTCAAAGATAAAAGTGCAGGATTATTTTTCATTTAAATTTTGACTTTTCTGCTTATTCATTCTTAGGTTTGGAAAATGTCTCAGTTTGACATGTGTATTATTTTTGTTGGACTCTCTGGACCTCGGCAAAATATTATAATATTTGAATTAAGGATAATATTTGATCGTTTTATTTGACTAAATAAACCTATGTCATTTACCATGACTCGATTTAGCCTAATGGTTATCTTGGTTTTTCTGACTCCATGGTTCCCCTAAATCTATAATATCTGGATTTGGGTTGCTAGTTATCCTGTTTAGTTAAACTTTTTGGACTTCGTCAACTCTACAGCCTTGGATTAGTCAGATAGTTACCATGTGTTATTTAACTCATTGGACCTTTAACATCTACATTGTTTTGGATTTGGTCTGATGTTGATCTTGTCAGTTTCGGACTTCACGGTCTTTTATTCACTACACAGTTTTAAATTTGGGCTGATCTTGTCTGTTTTGGACTTCACGGTCCTTTATTCACTACACAGTCTCGAATTTGGGCTGATCTTGTCTGTTTTAACTTCACGGTCCTTTATTCACTACACAGTCTTGAATTTGGGCTGATCTTGTCTGTTTTGGACTTCATGGTCCTTTATACAATACACTGTTTTGAATTTGGGCTGATCTTGTCTGTTTTGGACTTCACGGTCCTTTATTCACTATACAGTCTTGAATTTGGGCTGATCTTGTCTGTTTTAGACTTCACGGTCCTTTATTCACCACACAGTCTTGAATTTGGGCTGATGTTGATTTTGTCAGTTTTGGACTTCACGGTCCTTTATTCACTACACAGTCTTGAATTTGGGCTGATCTTGTCAGTTTTTTACTTCACGGTCCTTTATCCACTACAAAGTCTTGAATTTGGGCAAATCTTCTCTGTTTTGGATTTCATGGTCCTTTATTTCATACACAGTCTTAAATTTGGGCTGATGATTATCCGTTCTGTGCACGTGTACTCCACAGATATCTTTCATCTAAACTGTTCTCGATTTTGGCTGATGTTGATAATTTTTTTCTTGAATTCACAGACCTCTATCATCTACATTGTTTTGTGATTCAATAGACCTCGTTCATCTAACTGATCTGGATTTTAGCTAATGGTTATCCTGGGTCTATGGACTCCATGACCTTCATGGGCGTTTATAATCTACACTGTCCTAAATGTGGGCTGATAGTTATCCTGTATTCATGGATTCCATGGACCACTCAGCTAAACGGTCTAAATTTGGGCTGATGGTTATCGTGTTTTATTGATTCTATCGTGTTGTATTGGATTTTACTGACCCAATTAACCTATAAATTCTGGTATCAATTACAACACTTAATTAGCCTGCAGTAGAATTTTATTGTATTGATGTAATGAGATTGGCACATATTAAACCTTTCTGTTGCGTGCCTAATATACATCGGTCAGCATACAATAATATACATAACCTCTTCGGACTGCAATCGACATCCTGCCAAATACTGAAATATACATACGTCGACACGATAACGCTGGATGGAAACACATCAATTTTGATTTAGCTAATTAAATATCGATTAGACCAACCTAAGTAAGAACGATCGAAACAAATGATCGCCTTTTGTGGTATCAGGTTTAACAGTATCCGGAATCGTTTTCTAAACAAAGATTTACTAGTACTAATGTTTGTGTCATAACGGTAAGAAGACACATTGAAATATATACGCATTGAAGTCACAGGTATGCGCCACTGAAGTCACAGGTATGCGCCACTGAAGCCACAGGTATGCGCCACTGAAGCCACAGGTATGCATCACTGAAGCCACAGGTATGCGCCACTGAAGTCACGGTTTGCAACATTTAACAATAGAAAATTAGTTGAACTGTTTTAGTCATTGATTTAAATGGAAGAAATAAAAAAAATTCTAAATAAATGTTTAACGACACTGGAAATTTGATGCCGAATGACAGTGATTGTCTAAGAGTTGGACTTTGATTCTTGTATTCATATAAAACAAAAATAAAATCAAAATGAAACAACAACAACAACTAGAAATTCATAAGGAATACAATAATTGACAAATCATCTCGTTGACTGCATTATACTGTAAAGCTGGCGTAATTTGTTTTCCTGTCAGCTCCATGTCTGGATTGTCTTCGTAGTTGTTAAGACGATTTATAGACACTGTACTGTTGTTGCCTAGTAGTATCTACCGTTGTTCTGTATTGATGTTTTGACATAGTTTGTTTATTCTGATTATTGCTTCCGCTTCCTGTGTGTGCATTATTCGTGAAGTTTCTTTTTTCATTGTAACTATTTTTCCCATCAGCTATCACTTAGGGACCGGTCAATATTTTTGGGGAAGGACCGGTGCATTTCAAATTATCATCTTAAAAAATCGATGTCCTATCTCCTAAAAATTTAAGAAAATGTTGCTGTCAAACAAAAAAATTTCTTGTCCCATCAGTGCTGAACATAACAGAACTTATATAATTACAGTCCCATTAATATGCAGACATTAAATAGTATATGTCTTATTGCGTTTTGCAACACCCCAGTGAAGATATATAGAACTAACACCGGTGGGAGGGCAAGACGGGAAAATCTCAGACATCCAAGTGAAAAGATTTCTGAGTTGGAGACCAATAAAATCTTTCACGCGGGTGTCTGAGACTTTTCCGTCTTGCCCAACCACCGGTGTTTGATTCTATTTCTCCCTAATTCGTTGAAAAAAATCTGGTTTTGTTCCTTTGAAAGATGACAACAAATAGAGTTATCTACCCTGAACGTAATCTCTAGCGTACAAAGGTTGCTTAATTACATTTGTGCGTCTGGATTCATCTCTACATTGAACTCGTTAACATTACGCCCAAAACTGGGCGTAATTTTTGATTGGATGATATTTTTATTATCTATAAAATTACTTCCGTTCATATCAAGAAGTGTATAACAAATTGTGCCAAAGTTTACATTTGAATATTTTTTATAAAATATTACTTTATCAATTAATTAAACAAATATTATTGTTGTGCACAATCAAGAGTGAATCTGAATGTGACGTCATATATAAGTATGCATGGTTTTCCTGGTTTAAAAATAGGGCCCTAAAAATAGAATCATTGTTTTGTCTCCACCTATTGGTAGCGAAATTACAACAAGGTGATCCCAGACGCTATTATATATGCGTCTGGGGTGATCGAGACTATGTTTACCGCTATCATATTGTGGCATAAATTGGGTCATGGAAGCTCAGATATGTTGTTTTCATGTTAATATTTCAAAAGGCATAGTAAACCAACACATCTTAAGCAAATATTTTATCATTTTTATTGCTGAACCGACAGTTGACGTCACAATACATTTTTACGGGTAAAGGAGCGTGACATTCTTACCCGGTGATTTCTTTCCCCGGGAAAGTAAGGTTACCCGAGGGCTTAAGGTCACCCGAGGGCTTGCCCCTCGGGTGACCTTACTATTCGAGGGGAAAGAAATTCCGGGTCACACACCAACTAGGGTGATAACTGTTATATTATATCGAATATTTTAAATGAAAACAATTCAATATTTGCAACATCCAGCCTATACAATGGAGACAGAAACATGTTTACATATACTTCTGTTTTGTTTGAATGTTTTATTTCGTACACGTACATTTATCCAAACGCAAAATCTCGCAAAATCTCACGCGAGGATGACCTTACCTTGCGACCCAACGGTTACCGGTTGACCCCGCAAAATCTCAAATATCACGTGACGGCGTTTAAGCGAATCAAAATAAAGATTTCTATATGAGTGTATAATATAAGGTTACAAAAGCGCAATTATTTACAATGCATTTCCCATATGGTACCCCTGGCAATTAAGTTCATTTGTGCGAAAAACCTCAAAAATTTCCCCCCGGAAAACAGTTTTTTGTGTAAATTGAAATGAAAAACTTCATTATTAACAAATAAAAAAGTATAGGTCATGCAGCAAAAATGACCGAAAATTTTGGTTGAAATAATGACATTTAAATGGCACTGACACAATTTCTAACCTCCCTCTTTAATCGTTTTAAGCTCAATTTTCAAGGCTCTTAAAAATTTCCGTCCAAATATCGAACATTTTCAATCAATAATGTTTATAATTTTTAATTTTGCTATTTTCAGAACTCCAACATCCAATCAGATGCCTCCGTGTATTTTCTTCTGCATACTATCTTGGGTTAAAAAATTTCCCGTTGTCATGTAAACAAATAATTGCGCAATTGTAACCTATAGGCAACATTGGAAGTGTCAGAATGAGCCCAAAATGTTATGGTATCATCCTTAGGCAATATCCAAATGCTTCCCAAAATAAAATAAAGTTATCTTCAAGGGTTGTTTGTTCGTTTGAATTTTCTGGAGGCCACCCTCTATCAAAATTAATCGCATTTTCCATCATGTTTTCCGACAATTATGTGTTGCTGCTTAGTAATATTCGAGTTATTGTACTTGTTTTCGGTCGTTATTTGTATATTTGGTACACGAGTCAATTCTGGGATAACTTTCTTCTTCAACATTTGTTCTCGAATAAAGATCTGAAGGCCGAAAACGAATTTTTCGTAGAATCTGTGAAAAACCACATTTTTGAAACAGACTATAGCTAGCCATGATTATACTTCGTGAGTCCTTTTTTATGTCCGTATGTCAGAAGCAGTCCCATTAAATCCAACTGCATTCATATACAACAAAGGCGATGTCATTTATGGATACAACATACTAAAATGCTTAAAACCCCACAAATTCAATTTGGCTGAAAAAAGGTCAAAACAAAAAAAGTCGGCTAAGAGACTTAAACCTAGCATAAAATATGCATTTTTGATGTCAAACGCTGCATTTGAATGTATTTAACAATTTCCCTCCAAAACGTCAGCAACAACTTTTACCTAAAAGACCGCACAAACTCGTCAGAGTAGCCCACCCTAGATTTTCTATGAAAAAAATACGTATATTTTAGAAACAGACTATAATTTTTTAACAAATCGTTATTAATAAACAATTTATACATAACTTGACATTCTGTGACGAATTCGAATTTTAGAATTAAAAATGGGTCAATAAATCAGGTATTTGGGAAGATATCTCAGTTCCATATAGGTTACAAAAGCGCAATTATTTACAATGCATTTCCCATATGGTACCCCTGGCAATTAAGTTCATTTGTGCGAAAAACCTCAAAAATTTCCCCCCGGAAAACAGTTTTTTGTGTAAATTGAAATGAAAAACTTCATTATTAACAAATAAAAAAGTATAGGTCATGCAGCAAAAATGACCGAAAATTTTGGTTGAAATAATGACATTTAAATGGCACTGACACAATTTCTAACCTCCCTCTTTAATCGTTTTAAGCTCAATTTTCAAGGCTCTTAAAAATTTCCGTCCAAATATCGAACATTTTCAATCAATAATGTTTATAATTTTTAATTTTGCTATTTTCAGAACTCCAACATCCAATCAGATGCCTCCGTGTATTTTCTTCTGCATACTATCTTGGGTTAAAAAATTTCCCGTTGTCATGTAAACAAATAATTGCGCAATTGTAACCATAAGGATATCTCAACCGGCTAAAAATAGGTACCACGCTGTCTCATTAGTGAGAATGACTGCTCCCTGATGACAGACATTTGCTGGTATTTCTAAGGAATTTTGTTCATCGTATAATACACTGTATTCATTACAAAGTACATTTATAGATTTTTTATAACTACACGGAACTCTTATACGCTTATATTTTACATAAGCAAAGAGCAATCATTGGGAGGGATTACATAGTAAATTACTTTGTATAACTACCTTTGTATTCTCATTCTGTACATGATCAGTGAGCAACTGCCAAGCGTTCATATATTGATATCATTAATAAATGCAATAACAAAATACCAATCCAAAAACCAAAGCCTTTTGCGGGAAATACTGTTATCACAACACTTCAATCAAATATTTCCTTTACTAGTGTCAGATTTGAAGAATAAGCGACACTTTGTCAGTATGTTGTTGTTGTACATGAATCCTTAACACGAGTATATTGATAGCATGCGTAAGACGCGCGTATCAGCAACATAAATATAAAGATTTAAAGAACATGAACAAACGAGGGTCAAAAAGAAATACAAGAGATAAAACAAATATATCTATTTAAAGCAATAAATGTCAAGTCAACATCGAAAATGACTAGTGGATTTCCGATACTACCGGGTAATAAATGGGTAGTTAGGATGATATATTATCGAGGAGTCGAATGGTTAAAGTATTTATTCATCCACTATTGATCACGTGTATGTCAACATCGAGGTTGCTGGCTCGAACCTTACTGCGGTCAGGGTGTGCTCGACTCAATTGACAAGGATTGCCAGTATTTCTGCCTGCGGGGCTTTCTCCGGGTACTCCTTCAATATAAACTGGACGCCATGAAACAGTTGACAAATTTCTGAACGTGGCGTTAAACCTCATTAGTGGTATCTCAGGACAATACACTACTGTACACTAATACAGGTACCTCAGGACAATTCAGTACTGTACCCTTATACGGGTACCTCAGGACAATGTACTACTGTACACTAATACAGGTACCTCAGGGCAAAACACTACTGTCCCCTTATACGGGTACCTCAAGACAATACACAAATGTACCCTTAAACGGGTACCTCAGGGCAAAACACTACTGTATACTTATACGGGTACCTCAGGACAATTCAGTACTGTACCCTTATACGGGTACCTCAGGACAATACACTACTCTACACTAATACAGGTACCTCAGGGCAAAACACTACTGTATACTTATACGGGTATCTCAGGGCACTGTACCCTTATACGGGTACCTCAAGACAATACACAAATGTACCCTTAAACGGGTACCTCGGGCCAATACCGTACTGTACCCTTATACGGGTACCTCAGGTACAATACAATACTGTACACTTATACAGGCATCTCAGGACAATTTACTATTGTACCCATATACGGGTACCTTAAGGACAATACACAAATGTACCCTTATACGGGTACCTCAGGTACAATACACTACTGTACACTTTTACGGGTATCTCAGGGCAATACACTACTGTACACTTATACGGGTACCTTAAGGACAATACACTACTGTACACTTATACAGGTACCTCAGAACAATTTACTACTGTACCCTTCTACGGATACCTCAGGACAATACACAAATGTACCTTTATACGGGTAGCTTGGGGCAATACAATACTGTACCCTTATACGGGAACTTCGGGGCAAAACAGTACTGTACCCTTATACGGGTACCCCAGGTACAATACGATAATATACTCTAATACGGGTACCTCAGGACAATATACTACTGTACACTTATACGGGTACCTCAGGACAATACACAAATGTACCCTTATACGGGTACCTAGGGGCAAGACAGTACTGTACCCTTATACAGGTACCTCAGGTCAATTTACTACTGTACCCTTATACGGGTACCTCAGGACAATACACAAATGTACCTTTATACAGGTACCTCGGGGCAATACACTACTGTACCCTTATACAGGTACCTCAGGGCATTACACTACTGTACCCTTATACAGGTACCTCTGGACAATACATTACTGTACCCTTATACAGGGACCTCAAGGCAATACACTACTGTACACTTATACGGCTACCTCAGGACAATACACTACTGTACCCTTATACAGATACCTCAGGTCAATTTTCTACTGTACCCTTATACGAGTACCTCAGGACAATACACAAATGTACCCTTATACGGGTACCTCGGGGAAATACAGTAATGTACCCTTATACGGGTACCTCAGGTACAATACACTACTGTACACTTATACAGGTTCCTCAGGGCTATACATACCTGTACATTTATACAGGTTCCTCAGGGTAATACACTACTGTACACTTATACAGGCACCTCAGGACAATTTCCTATTGTATCCTTATACGGGTACCTGGTGGCAGTACAGTACTGTACCCTTATACAGGTACCTCAGGACAGTACACAAATGTACCCTTATACGGGTACCTCGGGGCAATACAGTACTGTACCCTTATACAGGTACCTCAGGACAATACACAAATGTACCCTTATACGGGTACCTGGTGGCAATACAGTACTGTACCCTTATAGAGGTACCTCAGGGCAATACACTACTGTACACTTATACGGGTATCTCAGGACAATACATTATTGTACCCTTATACAGGCACCTCATGGCAATACACTACTGTACAATTATACAGGTACCTCAGGGCAATACACTACTGTACCCTTATACAGGTACCTCTGGACAATACATTACTGTACCCTTATACAGGGATCTCAAGGCAATACACTACTGTACACTTATACGGCTACCTCAGGACAATACACTACTGTACCCTTATACAGGTACCTCAGGTCAATTTTCTACTGTACCTTATACGAGTACCTCAGGACAATACACAAATGTACCCTTATACGGGTACCTCGGGGAAATACAGTAATGTACCCTTATACAGGTTCCTCAGGACAATACACTACTGTACACTTATACAGGCACCTCAGGACAATTTACTACTGTATCCTTATACGGGTACCTCAGGACAATACACAAATGTACCCTTATACGGGTACCTCGGGGCAATACAGTACTGTACCCTTATTAAGGTACCTCAGGACAATTTTCTACTGTACCCTTATACGGGTACCTCAGGACAATACACAAATGTACCCTTATACGGGTACCTGGTGGCAATACAGTACTGTATCCTTATACAGGTACCTCATGGCAATACACTACTGTACACTTATACGGGTATCTCAGGACAATACATTATTGTACCCTTATACAGGCACCTCATGGCAATACACTACTGTACAATTATACAGGTATCTCAGGGCAATACACAAATGTACACTTATACGGGTATCTCAGGGCAATACACTACTGTACACTTATACGGGTACCTCAGGACAACACACTTATGTACCCTTATACGGCTACTTCAGGGCAATACACTACTGTAGCCTTATACGGGTACCTCAGGACAATACTGTACCCTTATACGGGTACCTCAGGGTAATACACTACTGTTCCCTTATACGGGAACCTCAGGTCAATTTACTACTGTACCCTTATACGAGTACCTCAGGACAATTTATTACTCTACCGTAACATGTACCTCAGGACAATTTACTACTGTACCCTTATACGTGTACCTCCGGGCAATACACAAATGTACCTTTATACGTGTACCTCAGAGCAATACACTAATGTACCCTTACTGAAGTGATCACTTAATGGTATGCAGTTAAAATGTAAATTTAAAATTACCAAACAAGTAACTTTTGAAGAAATGATTCTATGATTCTGTCGACGCGTTTTAATCCCAAAGGAAATTTTCATCTTGTTTGGTTGAATGTTTCCTTTTGATGTTTATTTACTGGCAGATAATACAGATTAGGTTTATTTCGTGATCCCTAATCAGATTATTGACTCCGATGCAAATAAGGGATGTATATCCATCTAATAATGGACGTGAAAGACATATGTTATTAACCGCTGGTTGGTCTCTTTGTGGCTCTCTTGTTACTTCATCAGACTGTATGTATATATATTCCTTGTTCATGAATATTTACCGCAGTCAGGATGGAATTGAATATTTACATAGAGTTCATATTTTCATATTTCTTTATCGATAGAGTCTATTTTGCTATTTACTTAATAAATGTCTGACCTTTTGCACCTTATAAACTATCAGATATTTGTCTTATAAATATCTTTACTTGTATACACTACATAGAACATAAATAACAAGAATATGCTACATGAATAAATATTTGTCTTCTAAAATGTGTTCATGCCTTAATGGTTTTGGTGTTTCTAATAGTAATATTCACATCTATAATTCATTATGTCTTAAATGAAAGTTTCTGTCCCGTTTTGTCCTGTACTATAAACTTCGTGTGGAATATTTGTTCGTGCCGATGTCCGCGGCTTACTTCATTATTACATATTCTATGCATGGTCTATGGATCTACTGATCCCGGTTAGTTAAACATATAGATAGATTCTTCTGTAAAATGCTATAAGAACTAATTAATATACTAGCTAACTCCGCCAATATGGTTTTTTGTAAATGCATTGGATATTTTAATCAATTATCCAGAATGAATAAAATTACATGTAAACATTTACTACTGTCATTAATTTGCCATTATCCCAAACTCCATTTACCGTGACGTATAATGTTGTGTAATACCATTTACTCTATAGCGTGCCCTCAGAACCAATCATCTGTAAAGAAAAACACACAAATCGAATTGTGAAAGTAATAATTGCATGGAGATGAAGTCGTCTGCTGTGATGTAATTAAAGGTACTCAGACAAATTTAATGCTGTGGCTTTCCGAATTACCGCCATCCGAAATCGATGAAGATTACAGATATAGACAGATCGTAAAGCATGTTGACATGCAACACAGAGTAACTGTTGAACCTTTTTAAGTAAAGAATCTTGTTCAAGTTTGTTTATGAAAGTGAGATGTCGCCATCAAGATGTTGTTGAAAGAATAAAATTGTATTACAACATTACCCTATAAAGTCGTTAAATGTTTTTTATTGCCTTCTTTTGTATCATCGAGCGGCCTTAGCGTGCTGTCTGTCTGTTACCTGAGTATGCTCAGGGCCCGAAGAGTCTATCGGTTTATATTAACGTCTCGATTTCAAGGCTAGTACAAACTATATAATCAACATACACCGCACAACACAGGAGGCAAAAGGTGAGTAACCCTAACTCAGCAAAAACCATGGGTGAACTCAGGTGCTGCGGACGAATCAGCAGTCGATCTACTCTATAATCTATATCTTAATGACATTGTGGTGCAACAATAACTATATCCACCATTTCAGATTCTAAAATATAATATTAATAATCCACAAATATATAAAACTAAAACGCATGTTATAATAAACGTTATGACTGTGTATGCTTCCTATGGAATGGAAACGCAATGATTCTATACTACCATGCGGTATGACACAGAACCAGGCTTGTCTACATATATTGCTTTATTTTCCTTAGCTCTAAGTTTACCATAAGATAGAGCATTTCAGGAGGGATACGTTACAAACATCACTGATGCACAAGATGCAAGCATTTCAGGAGGGATACGTTACACACATCACCGAGGCACAAGATACAAGCTTTTCAGGAGGGATACGTTGCACACATCACCGAGGCACAAGATATAAGCATTTCAGGAGTAATACGTAACACACATCTAAGAGGCACAAGATACCAGCATTTCAGGAGGGATACGCTACACATACCACCGAGGCACAAGATACAAGCTTTTCAGGAGGGATACGTTGCACACATCACCGAGGCACAAGATATAAGCATTTCAGGAGTAATACGTAACACACATCTAAGAGGCACAAGATACCAGCATTTCAGGAGGGATACGTTACACACACCACCGAGGCACAAGATACAAGCATTTAGGATGGATACATTACACACATTACCGAGGCACAAGATACAAGCATTTCAGGAGGGATACGTTACACACATCGCGGAGGCAAAAGATACAATCTTTTCAGGAGGGATACATTACACACATCACTGATGCACAAGATACAAGCTTTTCAGGATGGATACGTTACACACATCACCGAGGCACAAGATATAAGCATTTCAGGAGTAATACGTAACACACATCTAAGAGGCACAAGATACCAGCATTTCAGGAGGGATACGTTACACACACCACCGAGGCACAAGATACAAGCATTTAGGATGAATACATTACACACATTACCGGGGCACAAGATACAATCTTTTCAGGAGGGATACGTTACACACATCACCGAGGCAAAAGATACAATCTTTTCAGGAGGGATACATTACAAACATCACTGATGCACAAGATACAAGCTTTTCAGGATGGATACATTACACACATTACAGAGGCACAAGATACAAGCATTTAGGATGGATACGTTACACATATTACCGAGGCACAAAATACAAAGCATTTCAGGAGGGATACGTTACACGCATCACTGAGGCACAAGATACCAGCATTTCAGGAGAGATACGTTACACACATCACTGATGCACAAGATACAAGCTTCTCAGGATGGATACGTTACACACATCGCCGAGGCACAAAATACAAGCATTTCAGGAGGGATAAGTTACACACATCACCGAAGCACAAGATACAAAGCATTTCAGGAGGGATACGTTGCACACATCACTGCTTCACAAGATACAAGCTTTTCAGGATGGATACGTTACACACATCACCGAGGCACAAGATACAAAGCATTTCAGGAGGGATACGTTAAACACATCACTGATGCACAAGATACAAGCTTTTCAGGATGGATACGTTACACACATTACGGAGGCACAAGAAACAATCTTTTCAGGAGGGATACGTTACACACATCACCGAGGCACAAGATACAATCTTTTCAGGAGGGATACGTTACACACATTACCGAGGCACAAGATACAATCTTTTCAGGAGAGATACGTTACACACATCACCGAGACACAACATACAAAGCATTTCAGGATGGATACGTTACAAACATCACCGAGGCACAACATACAAAGCATTTCAGGAGGGATACTTTACACACATCACCGAGGCACAAGATACTAGAATTTCAGGATGGATACGTTACACACATCACCAAGGCACAAGATACAAGCATTTCAGGAAGGATACGTTACACACATCACCGAGGCACAACATACAAAGCATTTCAGGAGGGATACGTTATACACATCTCAGAGGCACAAGATACGAGCATTTCAGGAGGGATACGTTACACACATCACCGTGGCACAACATACAAAGCATTTCAGGAGGTATACGTTATTCACATCTCCGAGGGCACAAGATACCGGCATTTTAGGAGGGATACGTTACACAGATCTCCGAAGGCACAATATACCGGCATTTCAGGAGTGATTGTATCTTTGCCTCGGTGATGTGTGTAACGTATCCCTCCTGAAATGCTGGTATCTTGTGCCTCGGTAATGTGTGTAACGTATCCCTCCTGAAAAGCTTGTATCTTAATCAGTGTTTTCATTAACTTTTGCAATAGAAGGCAAAAAAATTGGAATAGGGGGAAGAATAAATACGGCGAGGGGTCTGGGGACCGAAAACGAAAATTAGCAGTTTTGGATCAAGTTGTAAGCCCTCTAGCCGTATCTAAATCATCCTTTTCATTTGTTATATTTTCTGCAAAACTTGATGAATTGTGACATGAATCTTAATTATTTCTTACCAATTTCATAAATTGACAAAAGCCTTGACCAACATACCAGTGTTATTTTAAATGTCAGCATGATTATTTAAACAATTTCCTTATTTCCATTCAAAACTAACAGAACAAAGATACAAAGATGTTTATGTTAATTTTCATAACAAAAATTGCCTGGCAAATAAGTGGCAAAAGTTGCATGATATTTTGATCTGAGTAAGTGACTGGTATGCTGTAATAAATAAATAATTATAAATACTTCTGTTATACAATTTAATTCACTTCCCACCTCAGAATCAAATGGGCTGGGTGTCCCTTTTATTAAAAGAAAAAAAGATATTATTCTATGGGAAAAGAATTTCTGTCACTGACTAGGGTACAGTACATCCTACAAAAGGACCTGGGCCATACCTTTGATGTCAGAGGTTAGTCTAAAAAAATCTAATCAGTACCCTACCTGGCTAACCTCTACAGGTATTGATTCACTTACCTGCACATTGAATTCAATATCTCTCAAACTAACTGACTGTCTTATGGTTTGTGTTGTTTTGTTTTTGTAATTTTTTTAAGTTTTGTTATTTTTTACATGTAAATTAAAAACGGCGTGAATGATGAATGGACATTGGCCTATGTAAAATTTTGTATTTTATTTCAACAACAGTTTCTTTCTGACCTTTGCTCTGCTTAGCGGTGACTCCAAAATAATCTTTGATTTCATCGATGCGGATTGCTACTGTTAACCTTCACTTCACTTCACCACAGTCAGGGTCTTTTCGTCTCATTTGAATGAAAACAATGTTTTCACCTAGCTTTCAAACGCACAAGTGATATGAACTGGTTCCCGGGAGTACGCAATACCAAAACAAAGACTGACGATCCCGACCTCGTCCGCGAAAATTGCGAACTCCGATTTTTGAAATCGGAAATGGAATAGCCGGCAAAAAATTGGCAATAAGCGGTTGATTTTGCCGGCTGCCGGCTTTTATTGAAAACGAGATGCGTTTTCTCGTCCATATCTCATCGAAGGGCGACAGCCCTGAGATGAGATGACGACAAAATGCATCTCGTTTCAAAAAACGTAAATAATCTGTTTATTGCTGTTTTGTAACATTGTGACGTCACAGTGTTTACTTAACGACGTCTTGACAGCGAGCTGAGATGGGCCTATCTCATGCTAGTAGAATGAGATGGAATATTATCGCTATTTTGCAGTATTTTCCTTTGATCGTTGTGTGCGATATTATTCCATCTCACTCTACTAACGTGAGATAGGCCCATATCAGCTCGCTGTCAAGACGTCGTTAAGTAAACACTGTGACGTCACAATGTTACAAAACAGCGATAAACAGATCATTTACGTATTTTGAAACTCGATGCATTTTCTCGTCATCTCATCTCAGGGCTGTCGCCCTTCGATGAGATATGGACGAGAAAACGCATCTCGTTTCAAAAAACGCAAATAATCTATAAATATCGCACACAAAGATCAAAGGAAAATACTGCAAAAGAGCGATAAAGTAGTATATAGTTCTTGAGATAACTGTATAAAGGTACAGTGGTCTATTGTCCCTGGGATACTTATGTAAGGATACAGTAGTATACAGTCCTGAGATAACTGTATAAAGGTACAGTGGTCTATTGTCCCTGGGATACTTATGTAAGGATACAGTAGTATACAGTCCTGAGATAACTGTATAAAGATACAGTAGTCTATTGTCCCTGAGATACCTATGTTTACAGTAGTGTATTGTCATGAGATACCCGATTAAGGGTACTTTAGTGTATTTTCCTGAGATTCCTGTATAAAGTGTATTGTTCCTTAGATACCTGTATAAGGGTACAATAGTGAAATACCCGTTTAAGGGTACAGTAGTGTTTTGTACCGAGGTACCCGTATAATGGTACAGTAGTGTATTGTACTGAGGTACCCGTATAAGGATACAATAGTGTATTATCCTGAGATACCTGTATAAGGGTACAGTAGTGTATTGGCCCTGAGATACCTGTATAAGGGTACAGTAGTGTATTGGCCCTGAGATACCTGTATAAGGGTACAATAGTGTATTATCCTGAGATACCTGTATAAGGGTACAGTAGTGTATAGGCCCTGAGATACCTGTATAAGGGTACAGTAGTGTATTGGCCCTGAGATATCTGTATAATGGTAAGTAGAGTATTGGCCCTGAGATATCTGTAATATCCTGTCTATACGTGTTCTTCACAGAGTAACAGTTTTAATAGAGTGTAATAGCCTATTAAAATACAGTTCTAGCCCAGCTTCAATTTATTGTTAGGCGGCTCTCAAATAGATGGTTAATGTAAGCAAGACAGATTACATATGTGAATAACAAAACTTGTACACATAAAAAAGTCACATATTCATTTCGGAGCTAGTTCATATAATTAATATCTCGAGATATTTACTTGAAGAATTGATATGGAAATGAGCCTTAATAGCCTATTTGATGTATACACCGTGGTATCCTGGCAATCATTTTACTATAGAAATAATTACGACAAAACATTATTGCTTAGTTTACCATCACTTCTCATAATTTGTTGTCCTTGTAGCTCTTGATTTTCTTGAATACTGATCAACATAGATGAAAATTTTCTGGAGAAAAAAACGACTTTTTGAGTGAGACGGTATACATAGTCAAATGACGATCAGTCTTCGGAGTAAATGACTCTCTGTTACATGATTGGGTGGTTAATTAAATCTATAAATATTTTTCTCATCTCATTGGTTTACGTCAGGATCGCACTAGTATGTGTACTGAAATTTCGATATATTCTTAGGTCGAATCGGGGTTGTAATCAGTATTTTAGTGTAGTAATGTAACGTTCCACATATTGACTTCTATTTCATGCAATGCATTGGTCAGTGAACAATTAAAAGGTAAACATTGTACCAAAATCTCCCTACTTTATAAAGCTGTTTTGGAAAAAAAATATATGTTCTATATCTTTATTTTCGTTAATCAGCATTTTATTGTAGTAATGTTACGATCCACATATTGACTTCTATTTGATTCAATGCATTGGTAAGTGAACAATTAAAAGGTAAACATTGTACCAAAATCTCCATACCTTTTAAAGCTGTTTGGGATAGGAAAACATTTTATGTTCTGGATCTTTATTTGCGTTCTGATATTGATGCAAATTTAACAAAACATATTTTTACCGCTAATTTTGAACATTTGTTGTTTAGGGAGTCAATTTGTTTAATTATTTTTTAAAGAGCACGCGTGTGAAGTGACGACTTGCATTTAAATCTCTCAAGGACCATTGGATAATAGTTTAGCGTAAACAATGTCCTTTATACCAGGTACATGTACATTGTTTACCTATCTTACATATAAATTACAAAAACCAGATACTTTAATAAATCCATAAAATTTGTAATGCAGCTAAGAGACGGTTAGCTTTTTAGAAAAGCTAAACTTGTCTGTTTATTAATCTTCAAATAGTATTAACCCTTTTAATCTTAAACTGTTACTAGATCAGTAATTTCTCTACGGTAACCAGTCGTTTGTTATAACAAGCCAGTTCTACATATATCAGCCTTATCAAGTAATAGAAAATCAAACTTCATTATATCGTCACACAACACCATTCCCTTTTTAAGTTAAACGTTACCATGAAAACGATTAAAATAATAAATGGAAATTGATTAGGATAAACTGTCAATAGAATGACCTTGCATGTACATTGAAGTTTATCTTACTTTTTAGTAAATATTGATTTCTTAGTGTCGTTATGAGTCGGTATAAGAAATTCTTGATATAAATGATAAATCAGTATTCCATTATGGCTGCTGCGATGTTATATTTTCTTGTTGTAATTAGTATCTTTCTAATTTGAATGGCAATTGAACAGGAATTGAAGCCGATGTAAATGAATTAGGAACAGTTCTGAATATTGTTGTACATTTCTCTGAGATATTTAATCTAGATTTTTATGTGGGTGTATCTATCAAACAATTATGTATCTTTTTAAGGTTTTATACACTTTGGAATATCGCAGTCTCTATATTGATCTGTTGTAACATCAGTGTCTGCGATTGTTTATCCTAATTTTACTTTCAAGATTTAAATTAGTGCAGATTCAAAACAGAAAAAGTACTGCAACTTAGGGACTAGAAAACGTTGAAGATGCATCGGTTGGTAGCATCACATATTTCAATACGTAATAGATCGGTATTGGATTTAGAAATAACTTTGGAAACAGGCTGTTTTCCTTTCTATATATATACAATATCCGTATTTTGTCAGAAAAATAAACTTTATTTGTCCGAGCCTTAGAAACGGGTAGAAATGCGAGGCTTCGCCGATCATTTCTCACCTGTTTCGCGGCAAGTACAAATAAAAGTTATGTTTTCTGACAATATACGAATATTGTTATTATCCTTACATTTTAATCAACTAAAAACGTTCACTTCTAGCCGATTTCCGAGTTGAAATTTTCGACGCGTATTCTAGTGATAGTGACGTCATAAACGTAGTAAACCTGAACACTAAATATCCTAATTAGTGAGTTCAAGAGTACCCGGAGATTTTATTCGGCAGTGCCGAATAAAGCAAAAATTTCTTCGGGTACCTTTATTGTACAGTAAATGTAACGATTGCAGGTTAAATATTTACCGTTCAACAAAGGGCATTAGGTTGTCGGTGTAGGACGTAAAAAACTCCACTAAGGGAATGACCATTTAACTTCAAGGCGGGGGCCTTGGTTTTTTGTTTTGGTCAGAAAATATTTATTTTTTGACGGCGTCGCGACGGAATATTTTTTTTTTCATTAATAGCATTATTTTATATAGCAGAGATCCTTCTTCAGAATATTTTTTTTTCTTACCCTCTGCTTCCAAAATATTTTTTTCATCAAAAATCATTTTCAAAATATTTTTTTAGGAAAATACCAAGTCCCCCCCTTGCAAGTTAATTTACTGTCCGACCAAGGGCGTTAATTTGTCGGTGTTGGCACGTTATGTTAAAATATTCAATAAATGTTTTGTTAAAGTGTATTTTGTCCACCGTACTTTGCTAACTTGAAAAGATTTCTTTATCAACAATGTTTCATCATCAAAATCGCTTGCTCGGTGAAATGGAATTGATTATAAAGGACTGGTTTATGGTGTAAATGGGTACAACATCATACTCCTCATGAATTATTTCTTACATATTTTAAACTGACACTGACATATGAGTACAAAATATAGAGCCATTAGAAACATTTAAAATACAACTTACACACATGGACTGACATACTATGTAGACATTGGCAAACATGCATGCACCAAATGTTTAAAGGTAAGAGAAAGAAAAATAAATAAAAAAATGTATACAGCAGCTACAACTAATGTAAAATAAAGCTAAGCTAAAAGTAACAAAGCGAATAAAATATAAAATAATAGACTAGTAACACACACATTCGGACATACTAAATAAACGTTGGCCAAACATGTATTCAACATATAATAAACAGCTAAAGAAAAAAATAGCAACTAGCAGTAATACAAAATGTAGCTACAACTAAACGGTATACAAACAAATACAATAAAACAGAGTGTTGCACTTCACCTAATCTCTACAGGATAAGCTTCAGATTAAATAAATAGAAAAAGCACAAATCATTACTTCCTTTTTCATTCTGTGACCATACTATGATGGTTCCCATTGCTCGACCCACAGAGCAGCCCAGCGTGTACCGGGTGCCGGATAGTTGAAACTCTCTCATTGGGGGTGGGGGTGTCAGTTCATAATACGGAAAACCTAGCCGCTCACCGTAGTGGCTAACGTGTGTGGATAGTGCCACGCTCCTTGCATGATAAAGACCCTTTTGTTGATTTCGCTACATGAGGCTCCGCCCCTACCCAATACTCCATACTTTTCAAGTGGCTGTCAAAAATTGTGTTCCCTAAGTTCCGTTCCACCAATTCTTTCCGTTAATTTATTGTTTGTTAACTTTGCAAACATCAATCAAATCCCTTTTCATTTATTTTTTCAAAGTTTAAAACTAGTTAAATCCCATTTCTTTCTAAAAATTATTTGCTAGATCATTCCACTTTTTCACTGCAACACCCGATAGAGTGCAAGCCATTCCTTGTTGCTTTCACTCTGGGAACATTCATCATGTGATTGTATCAGTAAATCGTCTTAAGTAACGTTTGTTGAAAACATGTTCAGTTCATAAAAACTTGTGTTATGTAACTTCAAAGGAACATGCTTCAAATTACTGTTCCTTGTTTCCTGATTATTTCCTTACCAAGAGAAACAAAAGGATTAATTGAGGTAGACTTGCACAACGGTATGCATTTTAAGAATAACGTGTGCATAACAGTTTGTATTATACTCAAGTCGTACAGCATTCAATTTAGAATATTGTGCAATTGAAAATAGCACATAAACATTTTTTTGTGTGGTTATTTTTTTGGGAGGGAAGGGGGGTGGGGGGTTGATAGTGGCAAGATGAAAATAAGAGGGTTTTCTTCTTGGTGTCGTGTCGGTAAGGGGAGTTATGACGGTGGAACATTTTGATCTGATACCGCAAAAATTACATAAGTTTACTTGAACAAGTATAACAGCTGAAGAAGCAGGGATCATCAGTTGAGCCATTAAAGTACTTTTTAGTAGCACTGCACATGAAAAAAGCAGTGTCTTGCTATTGTTAATAAGCCACTCTGGGAATTGTTGGTTTTGCTCTAGCTATTTTGTCAAAGAATAATGACATTCCTCCGTATAATAGGTTGGTTACATTTAAAGAAACCTATCCAGAAGAAAAAACTCTGAAACGAACCAGAGCAAACAGTTTCTACGTTAATTGAACTTGGTGTACTTACTGTAGTCATATGAGGATTATACTCCACGTGTATTGATCAAAAATATAGTTCACTAATATATCTTTACTATACCATTATTAGTGTACAATTTTGCAAGTTATTTATTTTGTAAATGTCATTACATATGTGATTTTCATCATCACAACCAATTAAACGAGTTTTGATAAATTTTTATATTGTTATGTCAGTCAGAAGAAATATAATCTTTCCTATACCCAACAAGTGTAAATACAAACTTCATGCAATTGTCCAAACTAATAAAAGTCAATTACTTTGATAAATAGGAATTTATTATATTGTAGATAGGACTCCCACTACACACTATAGACATTCAACTCTGCTGTCTCTGAAAAATATTCGTGCACTGATTGGATGACATATCATCACATACTTATATGAGTGATGGTACATCTGATGTTTTGTTTTATGTCCTAAAGACATTATTAGATGTAAATGTCATGGTTTCTGTTTGTTTGTATAAGGACAAATGTCCGACAATTCGTTGATACCAGCGAAAGATCATGTTAATTTTATTGACACATTGACTTCATGTTACAGTACGTTGGTTGTACAATAATCGTCGCTTGTGTTCAATGGCTTTGTCAAACATAGTCACAAAACATAATCTGTTTTACTAAAAACAAATTCTTAATACAAAACAACTGATGTTTTTGCTTGTAAGCACATATTATCTTGTTTGGGAGAGGGGGCTTTATTTTGTATTTTATATTCGCTCTTTGCTTGCATGGGTTTTAATGTATTACCATGCTCTTGTAACGGGTTTTGATATAGAAGTTGTTGTTTGACAAGAATCTCTAATAATTGTATTTTTGGTCATTTTCGTTTCTGAAAGCAATGACAACATAGGGCATGCTGGGATAGCTTTGTTGCATACAGCTGTGTCATTGACATAATTATGGTTAATTAAAATGAATTGCTGTGTTATGATGGATGATGGTATCTAGGCATTGACACAAATTGTTGTTATTAAAGTAATAGTGGATCTTGTCGTCTAAAATAATGAGTATTGTGGTCATAACCAACTCACAAACATTAATTTCATGTTGGTTATATTAATTATGATACTGCTATGTACCAGGACTCGCCTCAGTTATATCTGAGACATTAATTGGCTGCGTTAAAGCCTGCGTGTATACGAAATAATACAAATTTGTATTATTATTATTATTATTATTATTATTCGATGACAAGCAATTTTATCATGAAATTTAGTTTCGTGTAGTTCTAATATTTTGAAGCTACTATTTAGAATCAAACAAGATATAAAAATAATGTATAAGATATGTATATTTCTATAAAACGGTCTCCTTAATGATGTTGGAAGCAAATTTTTAGAAATCAAAACATGATTATTATTTTAACTTCATCCAAAAAGTATATATCTTTGAAATGAATGTTTCAGAATCTCGATCATTATTTGCTTTATGTGTTTATACTTGAAGTATCTGCCCATCTCTTTTCGATAGCCTTTAACTTTGACATCATCTATTTATTCTTATTAAAGTCAAATGTCTAAGACTTCAAAGTTTATTTGATCATAGATCAGAAGATATTAAGACGATGGTGACATTTTTTGTAAGTCTGTTCCTTACAATAAGTACGAATCAAGCCCCATATATCAGTGTTCCAATTTTACCAACAATTCGACTGATGGCCTTATTCAGAATGCCGCGTCAGATACATTCCAGAAATTTACTTTTATGTATTAAGCAGTAATTTCCTCATTACTAGACTAAATAAATGCACCATGATATTAAACTATATTACATGGATTAAATACATGTATGTCAAAGAACATCAACATTTATACTTTCATCCAAATTAGATGTTAGCTATCATGAACTTAAATAAAGTAATTACACGTAGAGAACAGTTAAATATTTACAGAAGCAATGAGATGGACAATAGAACAAAAAATTTTCTGAAATTTATTGCCGTCATATGCATAGCAAATGGAAAAGGCAAATGTTAAAGATTAGGTAAGAGAGGTCAATGGAAATAAATAACATCACAATCTGTGATCACTGACTACACATTCTAAACTCAATTTATTTTAAACGTTCCTTGTCACACCTTATACAACCCTCGACTAATAAATATTGTACACAGCTATATAATGTCTAGTACGACAGCTTATTCGTGCCAAATAGAAAAAAGAAGACAAAAAATAATAAATCGTTCCCACGATTTAATAAATCGTGGCCACGATTTAATAATTCGTTCCCACAATTTAAAAATTCGTTCCCACGATTTTATAAATCGTGGCCACGATTTATTAAATCGTGGGAACGATTTATTATTTTTTGTCTTCTTTTTTCTATTTGGCACGAATAAGCTGTCGTAGTCTAGTCATTATCAACACTGAAAATATTTTTCTGTGGAATTTGCCGAATATTAAAATCAGTGAATAAAATGTATGTATGGAGGATCTAAATCTTAACTAAAGAGCACTTTTTACACTTGTAAAATGTCGTATACAATTTGAAGTGAGAACTAAAATTAAGCAACGTAAATTACTAAAGACAACGAAAAAGAAAAAACGTGTTTCTGTCGTCTCAACTATCTTTTTAGGGATAAAAAGAAGTGTAAGGTT
This sequence comes from Limnoperna fortunei, assembly GCA_944474755.1. Classification (NCBI taxonomy): domain Eukaryota; kingdom Metazoa; phylum Mollusca; class Bivalvia; order Mytilida; family Modiolidae; genus Limnoperna; species Limnoperna fortunei. Next base: position 107,610,141 of record OX104111.1, read on the forward strand.
CTGTAAGGAAGAGAAACAATTTCACATGTACAAACACAAAATGAATGTGTGCTTGATCATTACAATTGTACAGTATAACACGTATGAATAGACAATAATAACTAAAAATTATGACCTTCTGTATTCCAGTCTGTTAATCGGCTTGACAGATGACCCTTTGTATTTCAGACATTTTGAATACCACAGGCTATAACAGGAAACCTAAACACCACGTGTATAGAGATCATTTCCTTACAGTATTTTTTGCTTATTGACCTTGAATTGTATTGGCTCTCTATCCAATTGATTCATTAGTTTTAAAATTTACATTGCAAACAACTACAAATGCCCTTGTCAAAGAACATTTATACGATAAATAGAAGAAGCGCAGTAATGTTGGTTTATTCTGGGTTCTACTACCTGGGGAAGGAGAGTTGGCATGACATTGATATTGACTGTCTACTAAGATATATTACTGTCTGATATTGTCCACGTTTATTACAGTTGCCATTACAAGTCTTATCTCCTCGATGCATTTTTACGCCATGTTACGTTTGTATATTTTATCGTTATACCCCTTATTACGTTGTATTATAGTATTCGTTTATCAATTAAATATTTACTGACGAGTTTTTATGTTGACCACAGCTTTGTTTGAAACGTACATAGCAAGTACTGACATAATGGAAATATTAATAACCAAATGCATGATACAATGTCATTTCATTCTCAGTATCTTTTATTACAGTATTAGTTTAAAACCAACATCATAAATGATTTCATTCCAGATCAACTAACACACTGTTCTTTGAGCATGGCAGTGGTTTGTTGTTTTGTTGTTTCTTGTTGTTTTTAGAACTTTGTTTTAAAGATCGATTCTGTCGACTCCAGAATTACGCAGAATACTGTATTGATTCTGACTGTGCACTATAATACCATTAGAAATTATTAGCTCCAATACACTGTAATTGTAGTTAGCAATATACGTAGAAACAATGGCAATAATACCATAAAGAGAACGTAGCTTTAGCGATGATTTATTTATTATAACAGTTGGTTTGCAGAATGCCCATAAAACTATTGTTAGTTTACACAAATCCGCCATTTGTAATGTACATGGTATGTCCATTATCACATATTGAAATAATGGATGTTTATGGCCTCAGTAACATTAACAATGATATAACGACTTCCCTGCAAAAACGCCATAAAATACTTTTTACAACTCTCATATTCTATTTGCCATCGAAGTAATGGCAAATACTGCAGTCAGTAGAGAATATTTTATCATGTGAAGGAATGCAACGTCTGTACAAGATAGCCAAAGGATACATTATTCCATGTACAGACAGCCATCTGGAACATGTACAGCTGTTCACCTTGAGGACATATGAAGAGTCATCTGGATCATTTAAGGTCTCTTTATTTACCCCTTGATGATAAAACGATAATTCCGCTATTATTCCAAATATTGATTCACCCCAGTTATACTGTAAAAGCGCAATTGAAAATAAAAATTATTTAAATTAAGTGAGATATCGATTAGTTTGAATATAATGCAGTATAAATCGGCGGATAATGTAAAACAATACACTATGTATTAATAAAACAAGCAACATTATTATAAATACTTAGTACAAAATATGTCACGTGACAATAATACGTTACTTGTAAAGTTTATGGTCTTAAATTATTATTCTGTATTTATCTATTTATTATACCTTTTGTTTCTAGAATTTTTAAGACATGCAAATATACAAATAAACCCATCTTACATCTTGAAGGGGGGAGGGGGTGGGCCTTGGTTTTTTGTTTTGGTCAGAAAATTTTTTTTCCGCACAATGCGCGGGAAAAATATTTATTTTTTGAAGGCGTCGCGAAAGAATATTTTTTTATTATTAGCATTTTATTATATAGCAGAAATACTTCTTCAAAATAATTTTTTTTTTCATCAAAAATCATTTTCAAAATATTTTTTAGGAAAAAACCACGGCCCCCTGCAAGTTCAATGGTCGGTCCCTTCAATGCTAATTTAGAGGAAAAATGCAATACAAACCCTTATAATTAACACTGTTTGAACAAGTTTTATTGATAACAAGATGAGCGCCCGACAGTAGTACATAGCAAATCATTCTGCTTTAGGCCTAAACGAATGCTAAACATGCCCATCAAATGAAATGTGGGCCTCGGTGGTCGAGTGGTCAAGGTAGTTCGTCTACTATTGATCACGTGGTCTGTCAACACTGAGATTGCGGGTTCGATTCTCACTGCAGGCAGGGTGTACTCGACTCCAATCTTAATTGACAAGGATTGCCAGTTTTCCTACCGCAGGTCGGGGGTTCTCTCCGGGTACTCCGGCTTCCTCCCCCAATAAAAACTGGACGCCATAAAATAGCTGAAAAATTGCTGAAAGTGGCGTTAAAACACCATTCAAACAAACAAACAAACTTCAAATGAAATGTCATCAATGATACCAAGGTAAATAGAACTACTACGCCAGATGCGCGTTTCGTCTAATCAAGATTCAACAATGGCGCTCAAATCACTGGGAGAGGGGGTAACTTGGTATATATAGGGTAATACGGATGTGCGGCCCGAATGGTCGTCGTTTTAACTCTCAACAATATATGAAAAGGTAGCGTTTTTCATTGAAAAATGTATCATTTGGTAGTTGTAACGTATCTAAATATGCCAATGCCTCAATTCTCATCAATATGATTAGGTCCCGTTTCATAACGTTCGAAAAATATATGACAATAGGGTGGGTTTTCACATCTCCTGACCTAAAAGTATGCCTAATTTACTACCCCTTCGCTCAAATATGAACAATATTAAAGTACAAACATTTAACTTTTTCTATTTCAATTCTGTGGAAGTACCGAGTACAGAAACAAGAAACAAGACCTGGCCTGGGTTTCATAAAACTTCTCAAGTTGAGATTTTCCTCAAATTTTAATTTTCAAGCAATCTGATTGGTCAATTTTTGAGTTGAGGAGAAGTTGAGGAAATCCTCAAATTTGAGATGTTTTATGAAACTGGGCCCTGTATACTTTGGCAATCAATCAATCAATTAATCAATCAATCAATCAATCAATCAATCAATCAATCAATCAGCCAATCAATCAATCAATTAATCAATTCAGTCTTGACTTTTACATTGTTATAAACTCGTGTAGTTGTCTTTGATAGATTACCTGTTCTAATATGACGTTCGCTTTGAGTAAACACCTTGATAGATTACCTGTTCTAATATGACGTACTCTTTGAGTAAACACCTTGATAGATTACATGTTCTAATATAACGTACGCTTTGAGTCAACACTGATGGTAAAACGAGTATTTACTCTTAATCGAAGTTTATACTCAACACTCTTTATGGGGAAATCATAGCAAGATTTTTCACAACGACGTCACAATAAACTCAAGGGTTACATCGTAGATAAAAGTTAATAAATATGTTATATTTTAATCGAATTAATGCATAGAGGCAAGAATATACAATGACTTTACTACGAGTTTTGCCTTTATGCCAACATTTTACCCTTCGCTAACGCTGGGTGTGAAATATTTGGTAGAGAGGGCCAACCCGCGGTATATACAGTATATATTTGTGCCCCAATGACTACTGTGCAGGTTAACCCTGAAGAGGCCATGTAATTATTTCAATACGACCATTATCTGTGAGGCCAATGTTGAAAACTTTGTTTTAGTGGTTTTTTGCTGAACACTGTTTATGATTATTAAAATTATTTATAGAGATTCTGCATCCCCTTTAGTAGTCTGTCTAACATTTTTAATAGTTGAACTATTCTAACAGGTTTCCATTATTGGCCCTTTTCATGCTTTGTCATTAATTTAATTATCATTGGATCTTTCAAACAGAAGAAAGATCGAAAGATCACGGTAAGTATTTCCTCTGACGGCATGCTCTGCTTATTCTACTTCCGTTACTTTCACATAGCTACACTCTAAACAAATTACTAGAATGTCACCACAATTTATATATGTAATTTCTTCACTGTTTGTACAGTTCACTAAAATATTTAATATTAGATGAAGCTTCCAGTGAAATGATTGGCCTGTCTAAAACAATAACATAGTAGACCAGCATTCTCCCAATTTGCACATAATCACTCATCCAGTAGAAAGATAGAATCAATCAATTATACCCTATCATCCATTAGATAATTTATTTGCATTCATTAGTTTAACAATTCAGGCACAATACAGACTAGTTTTTAAGTGATAAATAAAAAGATCTTGCTAACGACATAGATCATTGTTTACTAAGAGTGTTTGACTTGTGGATTTAAAAAATCACGTTTATTTGTAAATGTCCAAATTATTTTAAAATATATCTTTTTTTTTCAATTTTCTGTATTAATATGTCTCTTATGTTAATTCTTCATTTGCTATGGTTTTATTAATTTCTAATTCCACATTTAAGATGCATGGAATCTGCTTAGAAATTTTTTATAAGGTAAACTCTCAATTTTATGAATGCATTGCATGTTTATTGACAATCAACGAATTTTATTTTATTTTTTTTAGTTTGCGCCCGTTTTCCAATTTGATAAGCATTTTTTAAAACTTTTTTACACAAAATATATAACATATTACTCTTATTAAGCAATGACCTTAATCGTTGTCTTCTCCGATCTACCACTATCATTCACAGGGTTGAGTACAATTTCACTCAACGCTTCTGGGACATAGTAGACAATTATATTGACATTGATTGTACATATATATTTATAAAATGATTCATGAAATTGCAAGGATGGGACATAAAATATGTCACTAATTATTCCGATGTTGTTTCTGTGACCAAATGGGTATAATAACTTACACAAGTAATATTGAGTTATTCCCCATTTGTTTTACGAAAACAAAGGCGATACATTCACTAGAAATGTATTATCTCTTTGTAGGTGAACTGCATGTGCCATTAGAAGTCTGTGGAGCTGTCGTCAAGAGAGAATTAGACTTTTGGCAAATTAGTGAGCTCCATATCAAGTCCTGTTGCTGGCGGCACTATAGATCATACATAGAAAATAAAAGAATATTAGATTCGTTTAACAAAAGTTTGAAAAAAGAGCAGTTCTCATTAGATTTGAATGAGTTTCAAGGATGGCAAAGATTTCAAATGAAAATATGGTTGATCCTAGAGCATCCAAGAACTTCCCGAACAGCTATGGTAGGTTTGTGAACATATATTTATTCCGGATAATAATTGTTCCGCCTGGAACATTTTAGAATATAATAAAAGTTCCACGGAACATTACTTATATAATAATATTTCCATTTCTTTCGGGTGGAACTTTCCTTATAAAATATTACATAATGAATGTTCCAACTGGAACTTTTGTTATATAATAAAAGATCTCTAGAACAAGTATTATGATGGAACTTATATTCTGTCACAGGTTTACAGACATTTAATTTTTATTTGCATTAATTTAAATACATTTTAGTTGTCTTCCTGTTAAATTATTTGAGAATGACGAGTAAAGATCAACGAAAAGATAAATCAACGAAAAGTCAATTTAGGAAGCGTTGGTTAATGACGAACTACCTCCTAAATATATAATTCCACCCCAACCCCTCATCTCTCAATACTATCATATATTTAGATTTCCAGTGACAACAAATAGTAATCCGCTCACCATCAGTACACAGATATGTGGTCTTCTAGTACAATATTGAACCATTTAGTCACATTAGTGCGTTCTATCCTCCAGTACAGTGCTAAACCCTTAAGTCGAATGAGTGCGTTCTATCCACCAGTACAGTGCTGAACCCTTAAGTCGATTAATAGCGTTCTATCCTCCAGTATAGAACTGAACCCTTAGGTGGAATGAGTACGTTCTATCCTCCAGTATAGAACTGAACCCTTAAGTCGAATGAGTGCGTTGTATCCTCCAGTACAGAACTGAACCCTTATGTCGATTAATAGCGTTCTATCCTCCAGTACAGAACTGAACCCTTAAGTCGATTAATAGCGTTCTATCCTCCAGTACAGAACTGAACCCTTAAGTCGAATGAGTGCGTTCTATCCTCCAGTACAGATATTTACCCTTAAATCTATTGATAGCCTTCTATCCTCCAGTACCAAACTAGTATGACTTGTGTAAAAATAAGTTGTTCCCATTTATGACAACTCTCGACACTTCAGTGCCAAAACTTTTAATTATCCTCTTTGTCGTACATCTTTGTGACAAATGCTGTTAGTCATTCATGTATATGATAGAACACACTTTTTGTCATACATCCTGAGACATTCGAAAAGCTAAAAAATTCTATCGGTCAAGAAGAATCGAAAACCATGTGGCAGTGACCAAAAGCTGGAAGTGAGTAACCCCAATAAGCAATGGGCGTAATTACGTGTTTCATACGAGTAAGCATTGCCTGTCTTCAATTAGACAAACCAGAAAAGAAGAAAGCTACATATGTGCATGCATATGAAGCTTAAACCAGACAAAAGATTTCTCATCAAGCAAAATTGAATGAGACGGTTTTAATACCAGGTAATTAACCATGACAAATCCTTCTTCGTCATCGATGAATCTAAATCAGATAATAAATACACTGGAGATGGAATCTGTCAAATGTAATATTTTTATTGACATGTTTGTCATGTTTGGATGACATGTTTTTCACCAGACTGTAGGTATTCCTAAGGGTACTAATTGTGCTCCTTAAATCGCCGACCTATTGTTGTACTCTTGTGATGTTGAGTTCCTGGAAGGATTGCTAAAGAGACAGAAAAGACACAGGCACATACATTAAATTTCACGTTCCGTTAAACTGATGATGAATTGCACGCAACAATGATAAATGAGGTTACTATTTGCATTTAATAAACCCTCGCGAGCTTGAAATTAAAACACCATCAATACACTTAAATATACCTCTTACCTATTTTTCGAAATACACTCGGGAAAACTAAAAAATAGACTACGAAAAACGTGATGTGTTCAACTTTCCAACTGTCAACTTCCCGTTCATCGATAGCAATATTTCAGCAGCTCCCCAGTATGGTGTGTACATTTCTAAACGTTATGCTAAATCCTCCTCTGATCTGTATTCGGACTTTCTAGACTTGTTACTGCTGTTTCAACTAAGCCGCCGATCAATGTCAACCTAGGTCCATGTTATCCATTCAATGTCCGTCATTATTGATGGGAAATCCATCTCTCAAATACGATTGGACATTTTTATTGAGTCATAGGTAGTCTTTTCTTTTCCTGGATTTAACTTTTACCTAGACATGACAATGAAAACTCGACGAGAGTCTCAATGAAAGAAACTGCTTACTCATCGGTGGCAGTATGTTTCCTAGTTATTTTTCTTACCTAAATGTTTATGTCAGTGATACATAATACAGCCTTTTCCAGACATGTTTTTCCATAACCTATTATCCGACTAAAGACTGACATAGACGGTTTATTTCCCTGACCTATCTATTAAATATGCAATTCATGCTTCCCTTACAACACAATTGATTTTGAAGCAGCACAACAAGTTGTGAGACCATTAACACGGATAGCAAAAAGAGACTTCATTCAACAGCTTTAATCCTAGATTATACCAGATTAAGACTTTTTGCATTTCCCAGATTATAAATAATACAATAGTTTTAACAAATTTACTGAAATATTAGTAGAATACTGGCAAAACATTAGCAGTTAAAGTTTATAATTAAAATTGACAAAACAAGAAAAACAATACACAAAGTGCATGTATTGAGCTACTTCTAGCGAGTCAACAAAGTTAGTATCTCCTGCTTCTTCAGATATACCCGTAATGCAAATTCTATAAAATCTCTATCTGTAGGCAAAACACTGAGTTGGAATTTTAAAGTGCTTTACTCAATCTAAGAGCTACACGCCATCTTTTCTTTTAGAAAGACACAACACTTGCGTATCGAAGGGCATCCCGTGGTGAAACAATGATAAACCACAGCCTCTGTGTGGATTATTTTAAAATATATTATCGTCATATAACAAGTAAGACTTAATTACCCTGCAAAGCACCTTAACTAAACCCCGCGCCCCAAAAAAAAATCGCCACACACTCAAAATGAATGTAGATATATGTTGGTATATAGTGAAATAATGTTTTTGCTCTATTGTAGGTTTATGGAGTCATTTCCTTGCTGTTTGTCGTTACATCCATTCTTGGATTTACATTAGAAACGCTTCCGAGTCTACAGCCAAACCAATCAATATTCAACGAAACTGTACTCTGCAATGGAGTGCCAAAACCCGTGGTGGATATTTTGGTACAGCATGCAGCTCTGGAAATGCTTGATTTAATATGCACTGTTTATTTCACCATAGAATTAATAGTTCGGTTCACGTTTGCCCCGCGTAAAATTAACTTTATTCGTTCAATGATGAACATTATTGATTTGTTAGCCCTTGTTCCGTTGTATATGCAATTGATCTTCAGCACGAAGGAAATGCGGTCGTGCTATATGAATGAACAACTCATAATTCAGATAATGTTTATACTTCGTATTGTTAGAATGTTTAGAATTTTTCATTTGGTAAAACACTATCAGGCACTCAAAATATTAGTATATGCTTTAAAAGCTAGCATTCAAGAATTATTTATGCTTGCAATTTTTTTATTTATTGGGATGTTAGTTTTTGCCTCCATAATTTATTATGCAGAAAGAAAAGACTTGAGACATCCGAGTGATCATTTTACAACAATCCCTATGGGATTTTGGTGGGCTTTAATCACAATGACAACAGTTGGTTATGGAGATGTGTTTCCAATAACACCCATCGGGTATATTGTTGGGGCTGCCTGTGCCGTTTCGGGTGTGTTGTTGATAGCTCTAACTATTCCTGTTATTTCAAACAATTTTACGCTTTTTTACACTCATGTAAGATCAAGGGGTTCAGACTCCGATGACAGTTCTCACTCTGGATCACAGGACACATTATCTCTTCCAAGTCATGAAGAGGAAGATGATTGCGACACGGTGGGTGAACATCGGAAACCTTCCAACGGGTCAGTAGTGCTAGAGACGTACATGAATGGAACGTCCGTTCTTCGAAAAATTTCATACAGAAAGAAGCATGCAAAATACGCACCAATGGGATTGATTGCAGAATCGAATTCGATGTCAAATTTACCTTCTAAAAATAATGATTTCGAACTGAAAAGAACTAACAGTAGTAAGGCAAGATCTGATGATGGCGTGACCTATTCACAAGAGGATTCGTGTGAACAAAATGATGCATCCCTTGTGCTTTAAACAATTCATTTACTTTCAATCATTTTTTTGTGCTGCACTTTAAAGTAACCACTTGAACGTTCTAGCTCTAACGTTTGTCACATAAAGTATACATAATGTTCGTTTTGTTCCACTTGCATAGAAATTGAACTAAACAGACTTCATGACTACACTCAATAAAATTAAATTAGCGTTTGTTTTTCCCTATTTAGTGCTTTAAAGTAAAAGTTAGCACTTGTTTTATTCCACCTTAAATGAAATTAAATGTCACTTTTATCTTTAGTGCACTTTAACTACTAGTTTTAAAATTAATTTGTGTTTTAATTCATTGTAATTCATTGTTAAATATAATGTATACCATGTATACGACCTTTCCAAATGTTTTTAAAACAAAATTTTCCTTAGAACAAAATATTCCTGCATTCCTGCCACTGCAGGTTTACCCACTTTTATTTATAAAAACGGGATGGGCCAATAATAGTTATTGTTAATTGACCAAGGCCATAAATTACATGTAGGAAGGAGAGACAAGCTGGTCCTCTAAATTAAAAAGACAATAAAACATGCTTATTATAAACGCAACGAAAAAATCAGTTTAAAATACAACCTTTATAGCGACTGGGGACGCAGCTCACAGTCGTGCCCCTGGCCTTCTCTTTCGTGCAACTGACTTGAGCTGTGTGGAAAAAACTGATCAAAAGGATACTGTTTCACATCCTATAACTAGCATCAGGTGTAAATTTTGTATAATCAGAAACATTTGAATTTTCTGACAATTTAACATCAAATCCAAAATTTTGTAGTAGCGATATTTTTGCGATTAATACACAATAAACAATCGTGTCAATAAGTGAAGTCAATAATGGAAGCATTTAGATACATTTCAGCAGTCCATTTGAAAGGCTATGCAAATATTTACTAAAGCAGATACTGAATAACGATCTAAATAAAACATTGAAAGATTTTGTATAACAAGGGGCATGTGATATTGTTCGTCTAAAATTTTGCTGCAAATTTGCTCAATTTGTTTTTAATTTCTATAACATGTACATAGTCCATATGTTTAATAATATATGTATGCATTTAATACAAGTTTTCTAGTGATATCATGTCAATACAATTCAGTTCTAAACATTTCTTCCAGCGACCCAGATGGCGTCCACTATTTGACCAACACCATGTATTACTTAATCCCTTGTAAATAATTCTAACAAATCAAGTAAATGATTCTTTCAAACAACAATCCATTTCTGTTTATCGCAGTTATTATAAATAAACTGACGATGTTTTCAGTACTATTAATATTATATACGATTGTCACTTTTGCTAATTTTTCACTGACACATGACATTGTAGTACTCGCACAAATTGATAGAACTTCAACTTATATTATTGTGTATAGACTGAATGTTAAAAGAGAAATGTATTGTTATATCGTTTGAATTTGTGTGCCAATTTCATTTATATTTCTTCAGCAAAATGCCTACATCCTTCGTCTAGATTTTTACAACAATGCCTTCTTGTTAGCCAGTATGTGATAAAATAATACCACAGAAGTTTGGGTACGAATTATGGGTCTGCCTTTTATGTTCGAAAGCCTGTTGGGTCTCCCAGCTCTACATTGTGATTTATTTGACATGTTACGAATATGGTCCTTGGGACAAAATAAATGTTAAGTTCGATAATGGCTATACTTACACAAACAGTTTTTCAGTAAGGATTGCCGTTGTTTTAATTGTATTTTTCTTTTCTTTACAATGTTCCCAACATCAAATGCTAAATACTTGGAATTCATACAAGTTGTTACGTTTTTGTTATTTCGATGCGATTTTTGTTAATTCATGTTTGTTATAAAAAAGAACGTATTTGTTTTAATTTTCGACTCACTGCTTCACCTTTTGTTAAAGGGGCCTATATCAAAGTCTCTTTTTGTCTCTTTTTGACTGAAATAGCTTCTGTTAAAGGTCATAGGATCACTAGTGTAAAAAGACTGGAACAACTATCATCATTAAACGTTTCTTGACACCGACTGTTCCAAGACTGTTATTCATTTTGCCGTTTTTTATAAATATTTAACTCAACTAGTAACTATATAAATACTTTCCTATAATTGTCGTATGTTTTGTCACTATTTGTGGATGACTCGCTCAGCTGTACATATTCAACATTGTTTTTTATGACAGTATAATGAACCACATATTTGTTGCATATTTATCTGTGATTTTTTACTGTAATTAATTAAATGCACGTTAATTATTCTATGCAAGTTTCTGTACAGAAATGATTTGCTTGTTTTATTTTATTATCTAGTGGTACATGTCATTGTGTGCCATGTCTGTTAAATGAAATAATTCATCTTTAAAACAATTGAGTTGCATCAAGTCCTAAATGATATAATTTTACAATTAATACATAATATATGTACATCTACATATTAGATTTATTGGCATCACTTTACAAACAGTAAACAAGAGAGGCTTAACTGAAAGTTCTCACCTGCTCCGCAGTTACTGCATATACATTTTAACTAAAAATGCAAATATAGTTCTTCTATCGTGTTAGTGTCATTAAGACGATACAATTGTCTATATCTACTTTAAACAATAGAAAGAAAACTACATTTATGGAGACGCACAAACAATGATATATATTAAATGGATTTATATATCCACCGCCTTTAACTCATTGAATTTTGTACCACGAGAAGGTGTTCGTTTACTACACGAATATAACAAAACATTTAACTTTATTTTACAGTACATGTACTAACATAAGATAAATACACGTACACAGGCAAGTATCCAGATTAGGTTTTATATCATTTCGCATGGTTTAAAACTATTAAATATCATGTTTACAATCTAAGGCTTCAAAATGTTATAAATATTTTTTTATTGTAAACTTAAAAGGTTAATGAATAATTTTGACATCTATATTAGAGCGTTTTATACTATCAATGTACGATCCTTTAAAGTAACTTATCTTATTGACATTATAGTACGGCTTTTTCTCAGAATTCTTAATTAAATCATATACCGAGACAAAAGCTGTAGTTTGATAACACTATTTAATTTTTGTTCAGAATCGTACGTTGATAGTATAAAACGCTATAATATAGATGTATGAAGATGGATTATTTCATTATTAAGACCATTGTCAGACAGGTCAAATTCACTTAATTTACACAAATTATTCAACATTATTAAAAGACTCTTCACGATGTAAAATTCACAGTTCTAATGTATAAAAACACATTCCAAAATAGTTGTAACTGATGGTCACATAGCAAAAATACAAATATAAGTGAATTCAACCAGTCAATGTTTTAAGTTTGTTTACCAGTGTAATACTGTTCCTCACCAAATGCTGGTGTAACACATTTTGTTAATAAATTTTACAACATTTATTTGTGTCTTGCTGCATATTGCATTAAATATTAAAAATACAATTGGAACGTTAAGTTTTCAAAACAGCAATAACGAAAACGGACACAACATAGATATGCATAAAAATGGATGAACACAAACCATTTATACTTTATTTAGAAAAACAGAAATGCAATCAAAGCTTCCAGTTATTCATAATATCTAAGAGGCTCATTATAGAAGACAAGAACATATATTTTAAAATAAAGAATTAAACATCGCTATTGTGTGCTTTCACTTCGATATCACTTATTTATTCACTTGATACATGAATTGTTCCATCCATTTAACACATAATATCAATTAAAAACACACATTATCAACTTTGCTGGACATGTTTAATTGATCAACATTATTTAATATGCATGGCTTATTTTTGTTCTAGCTATAATAAACTTGGTCTTACATGAATCTTTCATGAAGTCAAATGTGTTTAATGGATCGTTTGTTGTGAATGACACTTTTACAACTCTTTCAGCTCTATCATTGTGAAGCAAATGTCAATTTATACAGATGAGTAAATAATCAAACCAACTACCCACAATGTAACTCATAAAAGCATTGCACTGAGGGTGTAGGAGAGAAACATAAAAGAAAATACCAGCAAGATATTTCAAAGTCATTATAAAACATGTACAAAACCTGATAGCGCATGAACTCACTGAAATGGTTGTGTATTTCATTGAATGATGTTTTTACACCACTTTCAGCAATTTTTCAGCAATATCGTGGCATGTAGTTTTTATTGGAGGAGGAAGCCGTAGTACCCGGAGAAAACCCTCGGCTTTCGGTAGGAAAATTTGCTTAATGAAAAGAATTAAGCGTTACAAAACAACAACAAGGAAGATGTCAGAACACGTACCTGTTAAAAACGATATAGACGTCAAACAAAACAGTTAAGACATTAATCAGAAAAAGGAGTCAAGCGGGTCATTCAATAGTTCAGAACCGCTTATATTTTAATGATAATATATTAACACAACAAAACCGGACTTTGAATTAAAAAGGAAAAGGAAAAAAATAAAGCGAAAACTCGGGAATCAAGACAAAGTGATACAAGATGTAAAAACAACAACAACATACAAACAACAAAATACAAACGTAAGTAACTGAACCAAATAACAAACATGGATGCACCTACGGTTTTTGATATAATGATCAACTAAGTCGTGTTGACCGCCATAGAACTCCTAAAAGAGGTAAACAAATTCCTGTTTCTGCAGCTTATTGGTCACGAGAAGTGTCCGGTATAGAAAATCATAATATCAATTGGAAAGATCTATCATAACGTGCGAGTCTTACAATATGAAACACCTAAAGCCGAAGCTTATGGAATATTGTTATTTATAAACGGAAGTTGATAATTAGGAAGTGTGTAGTTATCAAGCTTGTCATATAGTTTAGTTTGTAGTGTTCTTATCGAGTCTTAGTCCAGGTAAATTGTATCAGTAGAATTCTTAATCATAAGCTCCGTTGGACTGTCTAACTGTCCATAGTCACAGAAACAAAAGAATGAATAAATGGAAATGAAAGATAATTCCAAGTTAGGATAGCCGTGAGAGAATAAAATTCTAAGAAGATAAAGACATGAATATTTATACCCGTATCAGTGTTATTCCTGGAATTTGATTGGTCAATTACACGTCGTTACAAAACTTATATACCCTGGGCGTTGCTGGGTTATATACCCGGGTGTTGCTAACCGTTAGTTTCAAATTAGTACGTAAGATGCGTTAATATATAGGAATGGTAATTAATTTGCGTCATATACAGGATGATGAAATCTTGGACAAATGGTCCAAATGTGTTTCACAGAAAAAGAAACAAAATATATGGAGTTTGACAAACAACGACGTCACACTATTATGACGTCTCTGCAAAACATTCAGGGCCAAAACTTAATTTTTCAACATATATTTGAATCCAACAAACAACTGTTTTTTTCGAGAACTGTAGGGTTCTACCAAAGGTAGTACCCTACACCTTGTAAAATAGCGATATTTGTACCAAATTCCAATCAAACTTTCTTTGATAATGAAGAAAACGTTACGTTAACGTCCGCCATTGCACTGACAATGAACCTAAAAATCCACCATTTCAAACTAAAAACGGGGATTAATTCGTTAAATACGTTCATATCCGTAGATATGGAGATTTTAACACCTTCAGCATCCCTGTACACCCTTCGGCTTCGCCTCAGGGCGTCCTTGGGGGAACTTCAGGTTTTAAAATCTCCATATTTACGGATATGAACGTATATAACTTATATTATCCGCAAATTATTCAATACTGTAAAACCCACAATGAAACGTAACGTGAAATTTTTGTATGATACTAGGGATGAAATTTTTCATAACATTATGTTGACAACACCTTTCCATGTTATATTTATATATTTTTGATTCAGCATAATTATTATCATCATCACTCATTCAGGCTTTAACCAAATCAGTGTCTTCATTTGCACAAGCATAATAGTAACTGAAATGAACTGTGGGCTTGACCACTTTCTGAAATATTCTTTATATACAGAACAGTAAATAAAAAATATTCTAATTTTGGAATTCAAGGACTCTGTTCCGTACTGCTTACTGTTAAAGATTGTGTTGGTATATTTACTTCTAAAACATGATAAATAAATAAGGCACGGAGAATTCACTTTGCAATCCTTTCAAAAGACGAGATTCTTAAAAATCATAAATCGGTTTCGGCATCCTTTAGTCCCCATATCAAAGTCTTGATTGTGCTCTCCTTGCCTTGTTCAGGATACCAAAAACACCATAAAAATCCATACAAAAAGTATTTCATGGCAGGATCGTCCAAGTGTACCACCAAACCTCTATCGAAACTCCTGAACACCATGTTAACAGCAATAAAAACGGGGATCTAAAATACATTGACACTTGATATTCTACAAGGTCTGGATTTTTACGATTGTAACCTAATTACAAATTTGATTCTTCGACACCATATACATCGCAATCCTTATATGCAGCCTAAAACAGGTTTAAAATCCTTATTGAACGCTGCTTTCAAGAAAAACGGAATGAGACGATATAAATACCTGGAAATAAGCCATGACAAAGGCGTAGCATCGCATTTGATATTTGTACTGCGTAATGCTTTTCAGGATAGCGCAGCGACCTGTCCACCTCGCAGAGGGGGCTTGACAGCAGGGGTTTCGGGGGTCGCTTAAAGCCCCGCGAGCTCTGGGGGTAAATAGTGCAAAATCCTGCATTCTGGCGATTTCTTAGCACTTAATCGATGGGTTTCGTGAGCAATATTTAATTTTTTTTTTATTTCTGAAAATTATTGGTGCGGCATGCCGTACCTGCAAAAGTTTTTGCTGTACCGGCTGCTGCGCCTATGCATGACAGATCTTACTTGGCCATTTATTACTCTAAATCGGATAATAAATATACTAAAGATGAAATCTGTCAAAGGTTAGATTTTTTATTGACAACATATTTAGCATGTTTTGATGAAATGCTTTTTAATAGACGTTAGTATTCCAATGGGTTCTAACTGTGCACTTCTCCTTGCTGATCTGACTTTGTACTCTTACGAGACTAAAGAAAAGACACTGGCCCAGAAGTCTAATTTCACATTTACATTTCGCTTTATTGATGACGTCTTGTCCCTAAACATTGCTAAATTCGGTTACTATTTGCAATAAAATCTACCTATCGTGCTTGAAATTACAGACACCACAAATACACTTAGGTCAGCCTCTCTTACTTAGACCTTCTTATAGTAAAATACTCGAGAAAACGACAAACTAGACCCTACGACTGAGTGATGACTTTTACTTGCCAATTGTCAACTTCCCGTTCATCGATAGCAACATTCCAGCAGCGTCGGCGTATGGTGTGTGCATTTCACTTATATGTTATGCTAGATCCTGCGATCAGTATTCAGGGGCCTCGGTGACCGAGTGGGGTTAAGGTAGTTCGTCTACTATTGATCACGTGGTCTGTCAACACTGAGGTTGCGGGTTCGAGTCTCACTGCGGGCAGGGTGTACTCGACTCCAACCTTAATTGACAAGGATTGCCGGTTTTCCTGCTGAAGGTCGGGGGTTCTCTCCGGGTACTCCGGCTTGTTACCCCAATAAAAACTGGACGCGATGAAATAGCTGAAAAATCGCTGAAAGTGGCGTTAAACATAAAAACAAACAGCGATCAGTATTCCGATTTTTAGAATACTGATCTACTCAAACAAGGTCGATGTTGTCCCATCCAAAAATTATATTGCCGTAAAACATGAAGTTATTGATCATTATGTTAAATCCATCTCTAAAATACGATCACACATTTTTGCACAGACATAGGTATCCTTCCTATTCCTTTTATGCAACTTTCTCCTTGACATGACTCAAGTAACTTGAGTAACTCGACGATTGTCTAATTAAAAGCAGGCACATCCGTAGCACCAAAGTGCACTCATGGTTTTTATTGGGATCGGGTAGTAAAAATAGCAAAGGAAACCGACCGAACAACAAGAGCCGAGAGTCAAGGAACAATTACAAATCTGGATATAGACAAACATTTACGACGCAAAACAAAAACCAAGACACTAAAACAGAAAGTGAGTAACCCGAAACCAGTTAAAACCATGGGTGCACTCAGGTGCTACAGACAATTAAGTTGTCAAGATACCCGTCGAGTTACTCAAAGTCCAATCCAGGAATAGGAAAGACTACCTATGACTTAGCAAACATGTCAGAGCGTATTTTAGAGATTGATTTTCCATAACGATCTATGAAACTTTGGTGACGACCATAGAACTCGTAGAGAGATAACATCAACCTAGGTGCAACACACTCTTGTTTTAGTAGTTAACAGCAGTGAGCGGTATAGAAAATCGAAATACTGATCGCAGAATCTAGAATAACGTATAAGTTGTGAAATCTACACACCATATGCTGGAATGTTGTTATTGAAGAACGGGAAGTTGAGAATTGGAAAGTTGAAGTCATCACGTTTTTCGTATAGTGTAGTTTGTAGTTTTTAGCGAGTCTATATTTGGAAGTAGGTCTAAGTATCAGGCCGAACTAAGTGTACTGTTGGTGTCTTTAATTTCACGCTCGCTAGAGTAAATTGAATACAAATAGTCAGAAAATTTTGCATTGTTGATGGGCAGAACATCATCAATAAAGGCGGAATGTGAAATTAAAGGTCTGAAACAGTGTCTTTTCTTTCTTCTTTAGCAGGCTGAATATGTTAATGCATAATCAGAAAGTCTAACATTCGACAGATTTGGCCTTCAGTATATTTACTTTTTGATTTAGAGATTGGTTACTCACTTTCTGTTCTTAGTTTTTGTTTCGTTTTGTGTATGTTTGTCTGAATTCGCATTTGTAAGCGTCCTTCCCCTTGCGACTCTAACTTCTATTTCTAGCAAATAAACATACTTGCATATAAGACGTTTAGATACCATAAGACAACTTTATTAACTTCATCTATTTGTCTTTTTATAATGGAACTTTATAGCCTTTCCATACCTACTTAATTTGTTTAGAAGTCCAGAGTCATAATAAATGTTTTTTTTAGCTTACCAGGCTTTAAACAAAACCATTCACAATTTTTTTTATAGTAATGGCAACGGCATAATACTATGATCTACTAGTTAATAACTTTCTACAATTTGTTTATATATCCTTCAATGAACATCTGGGCATATTATAATTCATGTCTCTTTACAAAAAGAAAAAGGAATCGAAGATACCGAGGAGACATTACATCCGGGATAGACAAAACAATGATTAAACAAAAAGGAAACGAAAATAAAAAAAAAACACAACACAAAAAACTAAATGATGACAGACACAAACACCGATAAAACAAAACACACAACTCAAAAACAAAAAACCTAAGAGACACAACCCAATACAACGGGAGAAAGACCAGGTGCTCCATAAGGGTAAGCAACTTCTGCCCCCCCCCCCCAACTCCCCCACGCGCAGCACCGATCGTATCAGTCCAGTTAAAACCGTGGATAGTTATAATACAGATAAAAACTCATGCATACAAACAAGACATACATTTTTATTGTCCTTTTCATACCTATTGCACAACAAAAATTCCGGAAACTTACAATGAGCTAATGGTGGAACAATTAAAACATTCGAACGAAATAAGAACTTATTGTACGTGGTACAGTAAAAAATATTACAATGTTAATAAAATACTCCTAACCCTTTGTCAATAAGATTGCTATATTGTAATATTAACATATAATATGCATAACTATTTACTGATTCAAATATAAACATTATAACCTTAGTATCTTTGATTACATCGCCTGAATATAGCTGAAATATTGCTGCTCGGGCGTTATACACCATTAATCAATCAATCAATCTTTGATTACATTTTATTCACTTCCCTTTCCGTCAACAATGTTTTCGCAATAACTCATTAGATGTCTGGCAAACTACATGACCAAATGGGGAGATACAACGTTTGAGGTTGTTTTATAATTTTGACAGTTAAAGCATTACAGAGTACATACTGTTAAAGTTCGATTTGTAAAGAGCTCGGTTTTTATGTAAAATTAGCAAAGCATATAACGAAATGTCAATAGGACTATAAAAGTCGTTCAGATTGCAACAAAATTCTGTTTCAGTTCAGAAAGTTTTCACTGTACGTCATACATAGAACCAAGCTAAACACTTTTGTATCTCTTTCGGAACAACTCTGGGATCCATTATGAGTTAGATTTCTTTACCTATTTATACACGGCAGTAACATCAATGGGGTAAACTTTGGAATTTTGGTACAGTAATATCTTTCAACAAGGAACCGTACAATCCATACAGAACAGAAATAAATGTTAAATGAGTATCATTTCGTGGACGGTTCCATGACACTGGTTCCGATTCATTAGCACGATAAAATCCAATCTGTCGCATAGAAAACATGTCCAATTCATATAAAATTTTAATGTTCTTTATCATTGAAGGATGAATTGAATTAGTTTCTTTACAATATTCTAACTACAAAATAAAAACAGACTAAATAAATAATCAGGAATACAAACATAAACATGTTAACTTGTAATTGTATGGTGAAAGAAACGCTAACCGTTCTTTTAATTCCGTTTCTAATACTTTTTTTTCTTTTTTTAATTTTTGACTAATGATGGCTGGCGTTATATTTTTCATCTGCACAGAAAAACGGACACCCATCTATTGTAACCTGTGTGTCCTAAGACAAACTATGTCTGTGTATACTTAAACGAGTGTAAAAGTTCACCCTATCCAAAATGGGCTCGTTTTGATGCCACAATGCCCTTCTTGGCAAATATGAAACCAAATTGATTTCATTCAGGCAAAATGTTGTATAAATTTAAAATAAACTAAGGCACTAAACATAAAATCTGCGGATTTTGTAAACATAAATAAAGTGTGTATATAATTACTTACAATTTGTAGTAAAGCGAGTTGATAGCCTGGTTGCATTTCAATAATTGTCTGTAACGTTTGCCAATTACATTCTGTGAACATAAACAATATTTTATTTGGTTGAATGCAACAAATATTGCCATTTCAATTAAGAGAATTTAACATTCCAGTTTCTCATTTAGTAAGTCAATATTCGTTCTTAACTTCGTATTCTAGTGGTATAAATTATACATCATGGTTGTGTGTGCCTTGTTGGCCACATATTTCACTACACAATAATAATACAATTTTATTAAGTTTTTACATATTTTGTATAAAGTTAAAACCCGTATGCCTCAAGGATCATTAACAAAGGAGCCACGCGATAGGGATGCTTGTCACCCTCACTAGTAGGGGCTTATTATAATTGTTTTGGTGGATAAAACTAGTTTTGGAAATGAATATTTACTTTTCTCAAAGCATTTTGGGTTATGCCAGTAACTAAGTTTAAACAAGTTTTGACAGTTAAACAATATATATTATCTTTACCATTTTGTTGATTTACTATACTGCTAATTATAAGCGTTTATTGTAACTATGCATGTGAATAATAACATTCAATAAGGTAAATGTCATCAACTGGACAACAACTAACATTTATCTTTATAGAATAACGCATTTTTCCATTAAAAGTCCCATAACTCTAGAAGGACAGATGTAATAATTGTGTTACTTAAAATGGACATATTTTAATCAATTGTATCCATGTGATAAACATTCATAAAATGTTTACATCTAATTAGAACTACTGTACAACAAAATAAAATTTGAAGAACAGATTGTGATCGTTGGAGGGATTCCATCAATTTTGTGTATAAATTTCTTGAGATTTTGTTATATAAAAATTATCTAAGAAATGATGACATACGGACAGTTAGGTGGACTACCAATTATGTCCTGACCTTTGGGCATATAAATATATTTTTAAGTAAATGCAATATATATTGCGGATGTAAGACGTCAGTGACGGACACTTAAGTTTATAGCCAATACTTCTTAATACTTACCTTTAAGCAATTCTAATAGTTGGCAGAATTCTACAAAAGTTTCTACAACCACTTTAGAACCTAGGGTCACACCAATTAATTGAATGTCATTGTTTGTATCAGGCTCTTCTAACACTATATTCATTCCTACTAATATCCTACGCCAGCTTACTAAATTCAGACGACTAGGAGCTAGATTATATAATATCCTTACTGGACTACCTGGACCATGTTCACTGGCAGATATAATAGCAAATCGAAACTGAAAAACATGCATTTCAATTATAGGTCAATTATATCTAAATTGATCAGTTTTTGTTTAGCGTAATGTCTGCCTCTAGGTGGTTTTTTAGCGTAATGTCTGCCTCTAGGTGTTTTTTTAGCGTAATGTCTGCCTCTAGGTGGTTTTTTAGCGTAATGTCTGCCTCTAGGTGTTTTTTTAGCGTAATGTCTGCCTCTAGGTGGTTTTTTAGCGTAATGTCTGCCTCTAGGTGGTTTTTTAGCGTAATGTCTGCCTCTATGTGTTTTTTTAGCGTAATGTCTGCCTCTAGGTGTTTTTTTAGCGTAATGTCTGCCTCTAGGTGTTGTTTGTAGTACCAACAATTTATCAGATAGAAAGCTATAAACTTCCGTAAATGGCCGATTTCTGTTACTGATGAGCTCACGCGCATTCATTTGTACTCGCTGCGTCATACAATCAAAACGCCTGAAACAAGAATCTTGTTATAGTAACGTTCTTATTTCGGGTATTCCCATTGGAAGTCGGAGGCAATGGAGTCTTAAACAATGGAGATTCTATGGGATATCCCGATGTTTAGGTTGATGGTTTGAGGAAGAAATATGTACTTTCGTGCGCTTTTGGTAAAGCCCGTGTAATCTTCCACTTACTAAAAGACGTGAAATTTCTATAATTCGTAGAAGGTAACCCGGTCTTTCCTAAAAAGGTACGAAGGAACAACTAAAATTTTTTCAAGATGAATGTAGGCCGTAGGTATCTGTAGTCGTGGTAATCTGTGTTTTTGATAATTCAGAAAAAAATAAATTTTTCAACATTAACATATAGCTATAAAATACAACTGGATAGACATTGAACTGATAAGAATTTATTCGCTACTATTGCAATTGATTATTCCGAATAAATATCAACATGCAAAATAGCTTCTTGCACAACTGTGTACTTGTAGTATGTTTGTTTCTCGTGTTGTTGTAATGATATAAGGTTTTGGTTAGTATTGTTTAACCTTGTCCGTATCAATCCCCTTATACCACACATAGGTCTGTACAAGCCAAGTCCAAATTAACTCTTTAGTTCCGAGCATTTTTAGGTTTTCATAAAATAGAAATAAATCAAGAAAATGCTTATTCTCACAAGTCAGAGTTTCTGTGACCACAAGCCTAATATTTAGTTAGGAAATTGTTTATGTAGACAATACATAACTCGCTTTCTTTCACCAATTCATTTCTGGTATGTTCTATCTATTCCTCCCGTAAACACTGGTGTCTTTCCAGTAATGTGATTGGTCGAAATTTTTAATAACGTCGTCACATGAAATTTTCTAGCACGGGAACCAAATATGTCCGAGTTTCGTGGACAATTGTGGACACAAAAATGCTGACTTTTAAGAATGAAGAATTCTAATGACAATTATTAATATAGCTATTAACCAATCAGTTATAAGGTAGCAAGAGAAATTGTCACACAAATTCACAATACGCAATATTCCCACTCGTAAACTCGTACCGACACTGAATCTACAATATTTTAACTTTCATTAAAACAACTTTAAATTAATCCCTTACTGTGGACAATAGAAAATTTATGAACTTCTTCCCCTCGGCCTCATCAAACTCGTATCCTTTCAGGACTTCAATAAGTCCTCGTCGCCAGTACGAGAACGCCGTGTGCTTTGAGCGTAAATATTCCCATATGTAGACGTTACCATATAGATCTCTTTTTCCCTTTTCTACATCTGTAAATGAAAATGAATATATTTTGTTCCTCTGTCACCAAACTTAAGTAAATTAAATATGAACCGCTCATTTCACTGGAATCTAACAATTACCTTGAGTTAAAGGGCGGAAGCAACATATGGAGCAGGAACCGATTACCCATCCTTAGCACCTGACAAGCAGTCATTATCCAAAAATCATTGCCAAATCTAATATTTTAAATGTCACATGACTGGCTTAATTAATAATTAAAAAGAAAACATTTCAATTTACTTAGCACTAGACCGAATTTTACTGCCGTTATAATATAATCGGATGTTAGTTTTGTGATTTGTCAGATAGACCGAATTTTACTGCTGTTATTCAAATTCAAATTCAAAAAATTCAAATTCTTTATTAAGCCCAATTAAAGGGGCCCATTGAGGGCATATAGATCACACATATAAACAAACAAGACAGGTTTTACATTGATTGAGTTGATTGGATATACATACAATTTTAATAACCATGTGAGAGTCAGTCAGGACAAAGAGGGATAACTCGATCATAAATTATGATAAAGTTGACTCTTTTCTAATCTTGAATATCAAAAATAAATATTTACTAAATTGAATGTTAAAATCTGTGTCTTCATTATTCATAATCCATATAAATAGATCTTTTTTATTAATGAGTTTCAATGTAA
This sequence comes from Limnoperna fortunei, assembly GCA_944474755.1. Taxonomy (NCBI): domain Eukaryota; kingdom Metazoa; phylum Mollusca; class Bivalvia; order Mytilida; family Modiolidae; genus Limnoperna; species Limnoperna fortunei. The sequence continues at coordinate 107,633,859 of OX104111.1, forward strand.
TGTATTTCATGTATAAATTTGAAAGAAAAGTTTGTCTTTGTAAATCATACAGTGGACACTCCAGGGTAAAATGAAATTCAGTTTCTATCTTGTTTAAATTACAATATTGACAAAGTCTCTCACATCTGGGTAATATTTCAGGTTTATTATTTTGATTTAATTTCTTTTCATATCTGCCAGTTTCAATTCGTAAGGCGGGGTTACTCATTCGAAATTTAGCTAAAGTTCTCCTTTGCTCAAAGTTTACAATATTTAGATAGCTTTCATATCTAAAGGAGGATTTGAATTGAAAGAAGGTGTCAAGTTTCCCAACACCAGCTTCTGTTAGATAGCTATTTTAAATTTTATTCCAATTATTGAGATATTCTTTTCTCAACTGCTTTTTAAGTACAGCCTTAAATTTATTACGACTCAAATTGAGACATATAGGTAATTTTAAATCAATCTTTTCACTTATGAATAGTATATTTGCATACCAGGATGACTTTAGGGTAGTTTTGTTTGATTTATATTCATGAAGAGCTCTTCTGAGAAGTTGAGTTTTTGACTTTTCAATTCTATGCCAGAAGAGAAACATATGTTCCATCATATATAAGTAAAGAGGAAATCTTCCCATGTCTGAAAGAACAGCTATATTAGAGCATAGCTTTGATATATAATCCGATGTAAGTTTTGTGATTTGTCGGATAGACCGAATTTTACTGCCGTTATAATCCGATGTTAGTTTTGTGATTTGTCGGATAGCTCGAATTTTACTGCCGTTATAATCCGATATTAGTTTTTGTGATTTGTCGGATAGGCCGAATTTTACTGCCGTTATAATCCGATGTTAGTTTTTGTGATTTGTCGGATTAACGGCAGAATTTAGTCCTATTACTCGTAATATAGGAAATAAAACATACTAAATTCGATCTATTTATAAAAAATTCAAACATAACATACATCTCTTGTACGTTATTAAAGCTTCAGACATTGCGAAACTAACAGGAAACGAACATTATTGACTCATTATTGAAGAAATTTCTTTTTTCCTCTTTGAAAATGCAAAATGCTATGTTGATATTTTTCCGTATATGGTAATGGTGACCTAATTTGAGGAAAATCGTGCTAATTTGCATACAGTAACAACCATTCCGTAATAAGAATCGGAAGTCCCGTTTCACAAAGCGATCGTTAGCTTAACGTGCACGTTATCCTATTTAAATTGCATGGGATATCGAGCAGGTTAATTAGCGATCGCTTTATGAAACGGATCGCTAATTAACGTGCTCGTTGGTGCCGTTTCATAAAGCGATCGTTAATTACATGCTCGTTATCCCGTGCAATTTAAATTGGATAACGTGCACATTAATCTAACGATTGCTTTCTGAAACGGCACCCTGTAATTTACATATATACGACCGTCCCATGATGCAACATACCATTTTCGGTGGTCTCAATGTGTTTCATGTAGTAAACGACGCGAATGTCAATAAATCCATACCTAGCAATTGGTTAATATGGAGTAGGCATTGCCAAAATGCGAGCACAGACAATATAGTCTTTTAATATCAATATATAATGTGCATTTCATAATTGACGGTACTTCTGAACCCCTAAATGTGCCTCTAAATTCCAGTAGTCACGTGACGTCTTTCTTTGTAATTGTGACGTCACATGAAATGTAATTTGATTGTCAGTTTTTAAAGATCGATTTAGAGATTGAAAGAAATAGTATGAAATTTTTGTTGTTATTTTTAAATATAACATTAACTTTTTATCGTTGTCAAATTTATTTTTAAGAATTTCTTTAACATTAAATTTAGTGCTTCTTCACTTTGTTCCAGTTTTTTGACGATATAAACTTCCGGGCGAAAAAAATCAATATCATTTTGATCACGTGATTTCATTTTGATCACGTGACACGTAATTGCCGTAGAGCTCACCGCGAAGAGCGAGCTGTGCTCGCTATTAAAAACGGCAATAATTATTATCACGTATCAATAATAATTCACGAAAAACCTAATAAGGTTCTCATCATGTTTTATATATTTTTCTCATGTATGCTCAAGATATTTCGTAGAGATAAAAGTATTAATATTGCAATGGACAGAAAAGTTTTTCCCCTGTATTCCATATCAAAAGTGAAAAAACAATTACTTCATGAGCAACATAAAAATAGCAATATGCACTGACAATCACCAGACTGCGAATATCTGAGGAGCAACCTATACTGAAAAATGTCATCCTACCATGACTGATTAATGAGTAACTGGCCTACTGTACGGTTACAAACGAACCGACCAGGTCACGTGACACCTACCTTATAGGTACCATGATGGGACCTCTATATATACCACATATTGTCTCATCCTACCATATATCAAACAAAATATTATATGTTAATGCCACCGCTGACGTAAACCACAGATGTCTCGCCTTCAGCGACGGTGGTCATCGTTAGCTATTTTTAGTTAAACAGAATTCTTTCATTGAGATGTAACATTAAATAAGTCTTAATGGAAAGTTTTTTTGGATAGAATATTTCCATCATTTTAAAAATCTTTTTTAAAGATCAGGAGCAAAGCTATATCGTCCAGATATATTTAACATACATATGAAACTTAATAACAATTTTACAGAAGAAACATGTTGACCGGGCAATTTATAGTCATCTCGCCGAGTTGACCCCACTATGTACATATGTGTTATATATTCAGCCTGTCTTATTGTATCACTGCAAAATACTGGATTTTACTGTAAGGACTATTTGTTTATGAAGAAAAAACACTCAGCATGTATTTAAGTTTAATCAACACAATATGAAGCAAACCGCTTTGCTCGACATACCTGTCGGAAGTGAGTGTCCTCCTTCTGCCATTGACCAAGGTGTGTGTACCATATTCAGTCTTTCACCTACAACAGAACATACAGTGTCATATGGTAGTAGTCATCTATAAGGTACGGCGTTCATAATATGTTAATTATTATCTAAAGAATAGCGGCCCTGGTCTGTTAAATATAGTCCCTAATCCGTTAGTCATTATCTTAAGGACGGTGGTCTGAAATAGTTGATCATTATCGTAAGGACTGCTGTCCTAATCATTTAGTAATTATCTAAAGAATGGCGGCACTAATCTGCTAGTCATTATCTATAAGTTTGCCACTCATAACTAAATTTTTTTACCATACCTTGTTGTTCGTGGTGGATGTATCTTAGCTGTGTATTTTTATCTAAAAATAAATAATTTCTATACTTGTAATCATATTCTACAAAAATTTAGAAATTAAACAAATGTGTATAAATCTGTAAGAGCCTTGGTTTTAGTCTGTGAGATTGTACGGGATGGTACCTCAGTGTGTTCTATCAGTTGTTAGACTTTGTGTTAGTTTTGTTATTTGTCTTATTTGATTTCTAATAGTTTGTTTGTCAACATTTAATCACTATCAGTTTGATCTGGAACTGGTGTAACTTGATTTATAGGTTCCTCGACATGGTTTGATCTGGGACTAGTGTAACTTGATTGATAGGTTCCTGGTTTGATCTGGGACTAGTGTAACTTGATTGATAGGTTCCTGGTTTGATCTGGGACTAGTGTAACTTGATTTATAGGTTACTGGTTTGATCTGGGACTAGTGTAACTTGATTTTTTGGTTCCTGGTTTGATCTGGGACTAGTGTCATTTGATTTATAGGTTCCTGGTTTGATCTGGGACTAGTGTTACTTGATTTTGTGGTTCCTGGTTTGATCTTGGACTAGTGTAACTTGATTTATAGGTTCTGGTTTGATCTTGGACTAGTGTAACTTGATTTTTTGGTTCTTGGTTTGATGTTACATCTAGTCTCAATAACAATTTTTTATAAAATATCATCTCAATATTATAAAATTATAAGACATTTTTACTAGTAAATGATATGGTTGTAGAGCTTTGCCCAAAAATACTGAAAAACTATTAAAGGGTAATTTTATATAAATAAATTAATCAATGGGTTTTCAAAAAAATTACATGTACAGTATTACTGGCATGTTATATATTCATTATTTCTTTTTCAATATAAACTGATGGACAGTGTGGTCATAGTGTAATTAAACCATCAAGATAGTGGATGGTCTTCTTTACAACAAAAAAGAAAATGTCATTCTTCTTTACCTTTTTTATTTTGAAAAATGTCCTGCTGAACTTTTACTAATCATACTTCCTTGTAACATTGCTTGGAATAAATAAGGAATAATAAACATAATCAAGATGACATTGGACATATGCCAAATATAAAAATGACTATAAAGTTTATTTTAACTCGAGCTGTGAACCGAATATTGATTTAGGTACTTAGTTTATTCAGTCAGGACTTTGGAAGCAACAGTCGTTTATATGATTATCGTGTTTATATGTTTTACATTCATTAAAACGTTGTTAATGGGAATATTTTATTGGGGACAAAACGAGTCGAATTTATAAAACAGCAGTCAGTATTATCACATCCCCCGCAAGCCTCTGAATTCTGGTTTCATTTTTGATTTTAGCACACCAATAGACACACTTACACTGTTTTGTAGGCATTTTCTTCATCAAATTTTTAATCACTGAATGATATTTGTAAATTCTAACTCATAATTTAAAAATAGTAACATAATCATTTGAAAATACTCACCCAAACAGTCATCATTACTAAAATAAACTTTGTTTACGTTACTAAATCCGGGTCATGGATTTCTGCGGGGAATCACCGAATTTTACCTTTAGGAAACCTCGGCCGATTCCCTTACGTCTATTGTAATCGTTCGAAGTTTCCGAGTATTGTATTCGAACCTACAGTTGTTTCTCTTAGAGCGCGGGTTGACCATATTAACGGCTTAACAAACAAATAAATTTAAAAAAAAACAAACAAAACAAGAAACAAAACAGAATAATAAATAAATAAATAAATAAATAAATAAATAAATAAATAAATAAATAAATAAATAAATAAATAAATAAATAAATAAATAAATAAATAAATAAATAAATAAATAAATAAATAAATAAATAAATAAAGTCTGGGAGTAGTGTATATATTTTTATAGGTTCCAGATAATAATTTATATTCATAACGATATAAAACATTATCGAGAGCGGCTTATTAATATATTGTTACTTATAATGGTAATTCTCTGGTCATTTATCGTTAACTGTAAACACTCTAGTTATCATAACTGATCGGATATCTTACATTTAATCTATCTAGAGTCGATTCATACATATTTACCTGAACAGCATTAACCTAAACAAAACTGCCAAATCATTTTTAATGTTGCTTAACGCCACTTTCAGCAATTTTTTTAGCTTTATCATGGAGTCTAGTAGCCGGATTACTCGGAGAAAACCCCGACCATCGGTAGGAAAAGTATGAAAACTGGCAAGCATTGTCAATTAAGATTGGAGTCGAGCGCACCCAGCCCAAAGTGGACAAAGTGGGAGACTAGAACCACAATCTTTATTGTGTTAATATTCATTCGTCTGATATTTATTTGTTTCATCATTACACGCTTTTCACAGAACAATTTGTCGTTCTAGAATTATATACTCCTTCTTATAGCTGAAAAAATAATTTAATGCAAAATGAACAACAAAAATTCGAAATTAGTAAGCCGAACAAATTACAGACATACATCAGTGTACTCAGGTGCTCGGAAAGAGTGAACAGACTGTGCCTCAGATTAGAGACCCGACGATATACGTATTCAAATCCAGGCCAGAAAAGAAAAACTTATGAAAAATGTCTGATAGATTTTGGGAGACGATTTTTTTTAGAAATATCGACTGTTTGCATGGATGTCGGCCATAGCAATTTTGAAAAGAATGAATAGTTTTAGTCAACAGCAGAGTCCGGTCTAGAAAAATAGAATCTAACATTAGTACAAGTGGTTTGTCAAATTCGGGAGTCGAAAAACATACCAATGGCACAGAAAAATGTCTGATCGATTTGGGACAGGAATTTTCCATAATGATTAACTGTCTGGATGTCGGCCGTAGCACTTTTGAAAAGAATGAATAGCTTATTTTCAACAGCAAAGTCCGGTCTAGAAGTATAGAATCTTACATTGGTACGAGTGGAAGAGTGGTTCAGCGGATTTCTCAAGTTAAAATAGTTAAAATAATTAAAATTATGAAATGTTTAAAAATCCAAAATTAACTATCGAGAATGGAGACAAATGTAAGATTATGTTTCTTTCATTTTAAAAAGTAGCTAATTTGCGCTATCAAATACAAATCCTGCAAACGTATAAGTTGTGAATTGTAAGCACCATACACTGATATATTGATATCAACAAACAGAAATTTGACATCTGGAAGTTGAAGTCACTACGCTTGTCGTAGTTTAGGGTATAGTTTCCCATCTGATTATATTCTCATAAGAAGCTCTAGGTAGTAGACAGAATTGATTTACTGGTGGTGTGCTTAATATCACGCTCCATATGATAGATAGAATGTAAGTAGTCACCGAATTTAGAGTTAATTAGTCACAATTAAGATATTATTTATATAGCGAAAAGTAAAATTAAAAGTCTGGGACAACGTCTTTTTGTTTTTTTTTAAATAGAACTTCGAGGAACTCAACGAGTCGCACAAACAAGCCGGCGAGGAGAGGAGGATAATTGGATTGTACACATTTGAATGCCGATAGTCTGTTGAATCATCCAAACAAGGAACTCAACGAGTCGCACAAACAAGCCGGCGAGGAGAGGGGGATAATTGGATTGTACACATTTGAATGCCGATAGTCTGTTGAATCATCAAAACAAGACATGTATGTTGTCTATTAACAAATCTAATATTGTACATTTCTTCATCAGTGAATTTATGCTCGAATGAAAAAGTAGGAAATGTCTGGTCACCAGGTATATGTACATCCTTATCTATTTTTTCATTAAATAATAATCCGTGACTGGATCTTATTGTCCGGATATAGGTAAGTATAGTGGATGGATTACATGCCAGATTGCCGAATCCCAATTTGCCGAGTCCATTTTGCTGATTACCAAATTGCCGAATAAAACAAATTTATGCTAAAATATTTTTTATTTAAGGAATTACTTACACTTATTAGAAAAAAGTTTTAATTGTTCGACAATATAACCATTAAAATTGGTTAACGATAGTTAAAAAAATGATTAATTTTGTGTAACTGAAAACACAACCTTTTCGCAACACAAGCTGATGTTCTGAGTTCAACGAGTAACTGGACAGGCCGGAGTAAAATGCTTTGTCAAAGAGCTGCCGATAATCCGACGATTCCGATGAGAGATGTGTACAACACTTATCGACGCTGACAACTTTAGATGATGATATATTAGTTGCTTTGTTATAAATGGAGAAAAATCTAGTGAATTTAATTCACTTAACTTTACCGACAATGATGGTTGCTTAGTAAAAAATTAAGCAAATTAATCACAAATACTTTGAGTGATCTTTCACAATTATAAATTATTAGCTTGGGCTGTTATTGATTGAGAAAAACTAATTTTTATAATAAAGAAAATTTCAAAAAGAATTGCAAGTAAGTGAATAAATTCCATTAAAAATGAAATGTAACGACAAATTCCCAGTAGTGTATTGAACAGGCTAAAAAATGATTTTTAGTTTGGCGTAACTAGATATTTAGTTTGACAGTCAGGATCCGGTTGCTTATCTCATGGTAAAATTTTAATCAAGAGTTATAATTCACAAACCTGGGTTAAAATTTAACCTAGGTTAAATTTTGTTGTTAATCCTGTGGTTAAATATCAACCATGGTTAAAGCCTTGGTTAAAGCTGTTATATTTAGCCAACCTTCTAGGGCTAGGTTAAATATTTAACCAAGGGTTAAAAACATACAAATGGCCTCCAGACAAATGATTTTTGGAATTCCTAAGCCCCTTCCACAATATCTAAATAAACTAAGAATGGAACTCAAAGAATTTGAAACAAATCACGGGCTACAAACCTTTTTTATTCGTCAACAACTAAAATAGTATGCACGCATAATGTACTGAAGTACAATCAATTTTGTTTATAAAATACTCGGAGATTACGCTGGAAATCAAGCACCTTCGAATAAAAGTTTATAGTACAACACTGTGAAAAAAATTCCATGTTACTTTGAGCATTTATTTTTTAATTAAACGACTTTTTAAAGCATAAGCCTGTCAAAGAGTTGAGTGTTAACAAATATCATTATTGAATCACGTTGGAACGTGGGAAGGAAGGTGAAGATCGTATTTTCTAGGACTGTAAACAAAGCAAACGATGAGTTTTCTTTTTACGTTTTTTCTTAAGAATTTAATGGACGATATGCCGGACACATCAGAATGTGGAAATAAGTTACAAATTTTATAAAACGAATCTGCTATTGATGTTTCCACTCCGCTGCCGACACCCATTCCTCACAAGTCAGGGTTTCTGCTTCCACATGTGTCCACGAACGTGGACGCAGAAACCCTGACTTGTGAGGATGCCGACACCCTTAAACGATGCGCTGTCTTTGCACATATCTCTCCCGGCTAATTATTTTTGGCCTCGGTTCACTGCCTGTCTTGTTACTTTCCTTTTTGTTTTCGATATTTAAAAAGCCTTTTTTCTGCCTTTTTGTGTTTATTGAAAGAAGCTGTATTTAAGAAACAGTGACCTACAGAATTGATCGTTTAAATGATGTTGCCTTCATCGCTTGTCCATTACCCGTAGTGTTATGTACATTAATTAACTGTTAATTTCTCAGTACACGTTCATTTATCGTGCAGTCGTTATTCGTATATAAACCGAACGCAAGGGCCTCTAGCAGATTTTGGGACTTGTATTATCCCATTACTTTATATTCCAATTTATCTATCCGTGTTAAATCCGTTTACGTTGTCCGGGAAGGTGTGACAGTACGTATGCTCGTTTTTATCTGTGAATATACCAGAATTAGTCAATCACTTTACCGCAAGATATAATGATCCCAAATAACTTGTGAACGTTCATAAATCGTGTAATCGCCCGGATGCTGAATGGGAAAAAAACATGACGGTATGATCTTTTAGCGTCGGAAGTTCTTCATTTTGGTAATATTTTCGGTTGACAGAGGAACGGAAAGCTATGATAAAGAATAAAACGAAACTAGAATATGATTCAACAGAACACTCTGTGTATATAAATCAATACACATAAGAAGTCTTGTCGTTTAACGGTATCTTTCAAAATACTTTAAAGAACCAAAAACAACAGCAGGATACACAGAATAGTATGTGCCAACTCCCCTTTTATGCAAAGTCAGACTCAAAAAACCAACTTGTGGCCTTTTCTTGGAATTGCACATATATGTATATGTATTCTGTATACAGATTTAGTGCGTGACACATCTAAACAACGTTTTTCATTGGATCATTTACCCAATGTAATTACAATTAATCTTTCAATTGCTCCTCCCTTTTTTGCAATGTCGCTTCATTGTAATCTACACGCATCAAAAAGGGGGAGCAAGTAAAAGATTTAATTTGAATTAGATTGATAATTTTTTTTTAAATATTAATGGCTTCATCTTAACAACGGACCTCGCGACCGGGACTATATTCCATTTCAGAAAGTTTTCCCAAAGGGTTCGTGTACTAGGGTACTATGTTCATAAATTACCGCGCATTTTTTATGGTTGATTCAGCAGGAATCATCTCCCTTTAAATGATGTAGTATACATTGTACTTAAAACATTATGGACTTTATCCTTGGGGACCTTAATTTTCCCTTTCGTTTTGTCTGAATACCTGCAGCTCGGTCACATACTTAAAAGTCAACGCTACAGTAACCTCCGTCTATAGTATACGTATGTCATTGCCGAACTAGCCCAAACTACTTAAACTGAAACGGTCAAATTCAAAACTGCATGCTTATTTAGGCTTATAGTAAAAATTAAAGCTGCTCAGAATAGTGCATTTATGTCTTATTTATTTACAGTCAGCAGCTTTTCAGCTATATCTGGCCTCAGGTTTTTTTATTGCGAGAGGAAACCGGAAAACCCGGAGAGAACCCGCGACTATGTGTGTTTCATGTATGTACATAAAGTAATGTCCTATAAGTGCTTATTTATGTATATATGTTGCGGTTAAAAAGCTCATCAGAGCTTTACGACTTTAAATAAACTTTTTGAATTTGTTGCCTTTTTTAACCGTTTCCCTGCACTTAAGCTCTCGTTAGGAAAAAACTGGTTCCAAGGAGCAACATTTTTAGGAGCGACCGTTATGAGACACAGCTGTGTTTTGCGTAACGAGATCATACAATGTAGGCAGTTGCTCTTTCTCCGGCTAGCCGGCAAAATAGCTATTCGCCTGGATAGACGGAAAACTAGCTGTGACACAATCCGGAATTTTTTATTTTAATTTTTATATTTTATTTTATTTTTTTTTAATAAAATTTTATATTTATTTTTTCCCTTTAAATTTGAATGAAAAATAGCTATGACACTATTCGTCCGGCTAGCCGGCAAAATAGCCAATCGCCTGGATAGACGAAAAAAAGCTGTGACCCAATCCGGAATTTTTTATTTTAATTTTTATATTGTTTTTTAATTTTTTTTTATTTTATTTTTTATTTTTTTCCTTTAGATTTGAATGAAAAATAGCTATGATACTATTCGTCCGGCTAGCTGGAAGAATACTCAATAGGCTATTTGTCCGGCTATGTATAACGAAGTTTCGATGAATTCAAGACTCGTGCTTTATTAGTTATCTTAAGGTTTAAAGTTTATGCCCCTTTTCCTTGCCGACAATATTGTGCGGGAATCTCTTTGTAAAATTCTACATTTTTGTCGGAAACTGTTTATTTTGCAACTGTTTTTGTTTAGAACCCGCTTCATATAATCAGCTGCTGCTTAGTTGAATAACAATGAGACGATTTGCAATGCTTGGGATAATATACCATCTACGAAAAAAACCTGATATGTCCACTTCGAGAGTATTTAAAACGTTCCGTTTAGTGGTGTAATAACTTTGATTTTACCATAGAATCTTTTGAGTTCATTTTGGTTATCGTTTATCCGATATTTAGCCGTAAGCGGGACGTGTCAATTCCTGTAACAGTTTTGCAATTTAGAACTGGCAACTCAACTGGTTCCAATTTGAATAATATTGACATTGGGTGCCAGGTAGCCGCTAATTTACAATTTCTCACGAGCCAAGATGTCATGTGTCGAGTACTTTTGCAAAATTAGGACTCATAAGGTATACATATAATACCAGTGTCATAGGAGAGCACAGAAAATATAGGCAGAGTGTGAGTCGCGTTAACGCCAAATAATATTGCGTTTTTTACACAATTTACAAAAAGGTCCACGCAAAAATATTAGACCCTTAGTGCAAATGCACGCAAGGACAGAAAGGATGAATTGTAGCTGAAACAGGGTTTAGTCAATGAAATAGTACAATAAATCACTTTGTTATTTTTGTTGGTCAAAAAGTTGACGATGCAGCGTCCTTCATCTTCAGACTTAATCTAGCCAATGTCTGTGAAACGGTTCCGGCACTCCCCCTTCTGACCTAATAACACACCAAAAGCAGATAAGAGCTACAAAACACAAATACTTCATAACAAAAAAATATTAAACAACCAAGTGAGGAACAACTAAGGAGCTGTTATTGTACCATCCGCACAAACTGACCAATACAAAAACTCTCCATTTGTGAGAACAACAATTGACTTGAATCAACTGGAAGACAGTATAGTGTGTGCCACCAATACTGCCCTCCTCAGTCAGCACTTTAAATCTTGCACTGTCCAACCACGTCGCACAGTAGCCCAATGGGAATCTGTGACGTACCAATACAGATACTGTTGCAAGGAATTTTGTTTTCGTTTATAAATAGATATGGTAATGATGAAAGTAGGGGAACTTCTCAAATTGAATTATCAGAGAATAAAAAGATCTCAGATTGCAACTCTGAACCGAGCTGTTATTCCTTTCAAATTTGTAAATTAAAATTTTATTTGTTCAAATAGTTTTGAAATCAGCTGATGTAGCTAATTTGAGAAATGGTACCCAGGGTACTGTCGCTTAACATAAACATACCCAGGGTTCACCACATGCTATTCAAGGGCGGTGCTCCTCCACTCTTGAATTTGTTTCCTCCACCCTTGAATTTTGAGCTCCATACTAAAGTTTGACTTTATTCCTAAAACAATGAAGTTTTTCAATACAAAAATACATGTATATTGTGACTGGTAACAAAAACACAAGTGGGAAAACAAAAACAAAGACTAATAACACTATTATGAATAAATAAATGTCACTCTAAAATATTTATGAGTAAAGAAATGGATCATCATCTGACTTGCACCACCCTTGGATTTTGAGCTGTGGCGATCCCTGCATACTCGGTGTGGTAAGTATCGCGAGATAACGTTCATTTCCTTCCTGTATATGGTCCACAATTATAAATAGAAGAATGGCGGTTTGTTACAGTTTACAGTTAAGTTTGTTTTAATTATGTGCATGTTTATGAACACTGTTGAAAAATAATGGATTTGATTCAACAATATTGGTCTGGGTACGTTTATGTTAAGCGACAGTACCCTGGGTACCATTTCTCAAATTTTAAGTACCCTGGGTACGCTGATATAGTACCCTGGTCGACAATGACCCCTTCAGCCAAAAAGGGCACACATTTTACTTTTTATCTTTTCAAACAGAAATATATATCCAGATAAATGTTCTGGAATATTTATACAATATTTGCTTATATAGAGGGGATTGTCATGACGTCTTGACTGCACAAGGGAGAGTGGTATTGCCTGAAACATCGATAATGCCCAAGCCAAAGTCGAGGGTATTATCAATGTTTAAGTCAATGCCTATACCACTGTCCAGAGTGCTATCAAGTATCATGACAATGCCAGCTATATAAGCAACTATTTTATTTAAGAATTATAAGATGTGTTTTTGACTATTATTTATTTGTAGCTGCATCAGTGCTGTATGATTTGAATGTGGGCCTCATGATGTATCATGGTTGGGCAATTTTAGGCAAACACAGTAAATTTTCTAAACTTTATGACATTTTTTCCTCATTTAGGTTGTACATTAATTTTTTGTTTATGAATAAAAAATAAAGTTTTATGTTGCTTGTTACTGGAGATGGCATTACGACAACGTGATAATGCCTTCATATCAAATTACTGCAGATTAATTAATACCAGCTGACCTTGTTTTACCCAAATGAACAAACATTACATGTACATGTATGTTATTGATATGAAATAAAATAGTATTATGAACTCTTGGAAAGAAATGTCAAAAATCTACCAAAATACTGAAAAAACACAAGTATTGTTCTAGAAACCCCATTTATTCCAGTCACATTCTTAAAAATGCAAAGGGCTCTAAGAGATGTGTACAGTGTTTTGAATAAAAAAAAAAGAGTGTCCCAACTGTACAGAATAAATTCAATAAGATTTTTAACTTTACAAAAGATGATTGGAAAAAGTATATATACTGCCATTTGTAACTACAAATAATTGTAAACTTCAGTGGCTGCAATATAGGATCAATCACAATACATTAGTTACCAACCAGATTCTTAACAAAATCAAAATGACTGATAATTCCTAATTAAGATTCTGTGAGCAGGAAGGGGAAACTTTAGTTCACATCTTTGGGACTGTGAATTGGTTCAAACTTTATTCCAAGAAGTTAATACTTGGCTTAATAAAATAAATTTTAAGAAAACATCTGCTTTTTGGTAACACTGATAAAATGGTAAAAGGCAATGCATATAATATTATCTTATTTGTAATAAAACAGCCGTCCGACCAAGGGCATTAAGTTGTCGGTGTAGGACGTAAAAAACTCCCCAAGTCAAGTCAAGTAATAAAACAGTATATATATACACCACAAGATGTCTTAAAAAAATTATCTTTGAGTCTTGTAAAGTCCATGTTGAAAGACACATACAAGTTAGAAAAGATAACAATAACAGCACTTGGATGACTTCCACTTAATATGGAGTTCATCTGCTTTGTGATGTTCAATGGTATTTGGACAAACTGCGAGTCTTTTCCAGCCTTAACTGCAGATGACATTATCTGACGGATTTAGAATAGAAAACGATTGTTCCTAACATACACTTCCATTTTAATTTAGGTAAAAATTTACTATGGAAATTTGCCTTATTGAAATAGAAAAAAAACTGCCATATTACAAAACGCTGAATATCACAAATAAATAATTGTTGACTTCAATAAATACCCTTCTGGATCTACAAAAGCTGAACCATACCCAGTTAGCAGTTTTCATTTGTCATGCAAAAACCCCTCATCAAAATACATTTACTTATAGTTTATTAATTTTGCGAAAACCTTTCTACTAGTACCATATTCCTGTAGCAGGTCTTTCAATCCCCTGGTCAATCCTTCTCGTTGTCGATTAGTTCCATAATATTTCTTTGTAGATCTGTCCCCAATATTAACAGTATAAATAAATATAAGTATGTATATTATTATATAAGTAATTTTCTTCAATTGTGTTTTAATTAGATATTGATAAAACCAAATTAAAAATTAGTTGAATCATTAAAAAAGGCTGCTAAAAAGAAAAGAATAAAAAGAAAGCTAACTATCTATGTAGCTATTATTCATTTATTTTGTCATATTGTATAGCTACTGTTCTGTGACAAGGCATATTTGTGGTGAACAAAATACAAAGAAAATATACAAAATTTCAGATTACATGCACTTCATTTTATATATAAGGGATGAAAAAATTCATATGCAACCTTTCTAGAAAAGTCTACATTACCATCACTTAAACAAGTAATGCACACTATTGCTTTGGAAACCTTTTGAGATAATAAATTTAAAAAAAGCTCATTTATGATACCAGATTTAGATAAAATAAAAAACTATATAATTTCAGATATATAAATACAGCTGAGGTAATTAGACCAATAACTACAGGTTATGTTTTAGGTATGAGGCAGCACAAATTTGGAAGCTTAATTGGTGCAGGGAGCAGAAATGCAAATGCAGTGCATGTCACATACCGACATGTATGCTGCCTCATAGCTGAAACTTTGATATTAATATGCTGCTTATAGAACTTTGAGCTTTGCTTTATATAATTGCTGTTCTCTAGAACTGTTTTTCAACTTAAATGCACTTTGTTAATGACTTTATTATGTAAAACCTAATAGCTGAAATTGTTAAGCTTCACAGAAATGCTTGCTCTGCTTTTGCTTTAACTTGAGTCGTAATATATGATTATCCTAGTACTGTTTGACTTTCAGCGCTGTTTGTACACTGTATACAGTGGACTCCACTTAATTGCATATATCTCTTAATTGCAAAAAACTTAAAAATACCAAACCATTTCCTATATATACTCTCCATAAAAAAAATTTCTGTCAAATGAATGAAAAATGTTTAGAAATTCAAATATTAAAGCATGTTTTGTCAACCTTTTGTTTATATTGTAATTGTTTTTAC